>CM064869.1:68635489-69265704 GCA_032719365.1 Prinsepia uniflora
TTATGATAGTATGAAAAAATTAAAATAAATAATAATTAAAATATGATGAATTTGGGCATTCAGGGTATTACCAAGGATGAAAATATCGATATCGACGGATATATCGCTCGCCGAATTTACGGATATCTCGCCCCAAATATCGATATCGATATCGATATCGTTTACGGTCAACAAAAATGACGGAAATTGGGTCCAAATGACGGAAATTTGGAATGAAACTTTGGCAAACACTTAAGTACCCAATAATGGTTATATAGGACTAATAAAAACTATAAAATGATTTTGATATGATAAATATATGATGAATCATATGATAGAATATAGATCTGCCGACCACTAACAGTATAAAATCTTAAAGATAAACCTAAATTTAAACATAATTTCATTGATAATATTGCATTAACAATATTGTACACATTGAATTTGATCAAAAACAAGTAGAGTGTCGACCAGCTTGAAAATTAGATTGGTCTTGAATCTCTTGATCTACCAAGACACAAAAGTTTTGCCAACTGATGCTATTTGACCAAAAGGAAATGTATTGTTGGACATAGTATTCGTATATCTCCTTTGAATGGCCTACTTTTCCTCCATAGATAGGGTAGTTCGGATTTACCCAACTAACTTCTCCATAATCTTCATGTGACATTTGAGGGAGATGGTTGTCTAACAGGGGGTGACGATATGGACCATAAGCATATGGATCATTTGAGTTGTTACTAGGATCGGTGCCTAAAC
Organism: Prinsepia uniflora; assembly: GCA_032719365.1. Taxonomy (NCBI): domain Eukaryota; kingdom Viridiplantae; phylum Streptophyta; class Magnoliopsida; order Rosales; family Rosaceae; genus Prinsepia; species Prinsepia uniflora. Next base: position 68,636,228 of record CM064869.1, read on the forward strand.
TCATTGACTCAAAACTAATTGTCATGGAATCCTCAGAAGATGGGTTTCCATAACCTTCATATATGTTTCGTGTCCGAGTGTAATCTTTTCCGACACCACCGATTCCTACTCCTCCTTCTCTACACCCATGATCATAATCTTGTGTGGCATGAGTGAAATCTGCCTCTTCAGTAAATGGGCTCAAGGGTGCATATGTATCGGTTACATGTTCATTTCCCCCGTCATCATCCCCTCTGTCATCCTTGTCTTCATCGTTTGTCTCAACATCATCTCCTCCATCATCATCATCATCATCATCATCATCATCATCTGGAGATTTATTTTGATGAAGTCCCTTACTAGTAGCATCAGCTCGTAAGTCACGTCTACCGGTAGAACCAAGCATTGATCTCTCCCATGAAGACATTGTCCGCTCACTTCCTACGTCCTCACTCCCCACTTCTTCAGATAGCACTCTATCAACATTAACACCGTGTTCACTAGCAAGATGTGCTACTCGAGGGTCAGGCCTTCCACTATCATCATCCAAGTGAGCTGGCATAATCCATGCTTGAAGTGGATCAGCCTCATTACCTTCCACATGTTGACCTGCAATTTCCAACAGGTCAACGTAGTCTTCTTCCACAATTTTACCGGCTTCGGCTTCTTCATCTCTTAACTTGAGTTTCATGTTGTAATAACAGAAAACAAGTTGTTTTAACTTAGAATATGCGAGACGATTTCTTTGCTTTGTATGAATTAAAGCAAATGTACTCCAATTTCTCTCACATGCCGAAGATGATGCCGTTTGTGATAATATACGAACAGCAATTTGTTGCAAGCTGGGAGAAGCTTGGCCATATAGTTCCCACCACTCAGCTGTCATAATCAAGTTTAATGTAAGAGGCATTATAAAGTGCTAAGTCATAGAATATCAAGTTAAATGCAAGTAATATACCTGGGGGCATTTTCGTTCGTGATTGTACAGCCATAGGTGAACGAAATGTTTTCCGACCATCTCTAAAGTTGATCAACTACATTAAGGCTGATGTTAATATAATGTCATAGATGTACAGATTCAAAATAACTCATCAAGATTCAAAATAACTCATCAAGGTTCATATATGGTAGTGAACTTACGTCTACTCCAAAATTTTGTAAACCCACTTGTCCATTTGGATTCAGTTTGAGGAATACTTGTTGAACTGATTGGACAAGGAAGGAGTCATGCCCAACACCTGCTTGATATTAATATCGAGGATTCAAGTAATAAGCTGCAAATCATGAATGAACTTTGCTTAGTAAACAACAATAAAATAAAATATTAACAAGTTCAATAAGATAGAAATATACCAGCGGCATGTAAGGGATGCACTAATGTTTTTTCCCATCGCTCCTGTATGATTTTAAGGACCCACTTCTTCCCTTTAAGACGGGTTATCTTTTCTTTCATTCGATTGAACATATCATATAGGATTGGCATGGTTGGGACTACCTCTGTATCAACAATTCGGAGGATGCAATATAATGGTTCATATATTGATTGCATCATCTCCAAGGACTCCCAGAATCTTTGGTCGAGGATATGAGCCTCAACCCTATTGCCTTCCACTTTCCTACTCAATGGGCTACCATGCCATTGATCACTGGTAAACAACCTTCTAAGGCCAACTTTATGCTTAACTATACTGTTTATACAAATATAGTTGGTTGCGAACCGAGTTGCACCAGGACGAACCAAGTCTCCTTGACAAAATTCATGCATCTGAGCCAGTAACCATAGATGATTATAAATGTAGTTAGTTACCTGCCTAGCATTTTTTATGATGAGCGCCATTGTCTCATTCTTCCCAATATCTTCAAATATTAGGTCGATACAATGGGCTGCACAAGGAGTCCAATAGAGCGGATAAGTCTTCATCAGTTCTTTTCCAGCCTTTTTGAAGTTCGACCCATTATCAGTAACGATCTGTACGACATTTTGTACTCCAACCTCCTGAACAACTTCCTTCAACAAATTTCCTATGTACACATAGTCTTTATGAAATTTGGAAGAATCAACTGACCTGAGAAATACAGTTGAACCCTTACTATATACCATGAAGTTAATTATGGATAACTTCGTTGGACCGGTCCAACCATCGCACATTATGGTACATCCATAAGTTTCCCAGTGTCGCTTTTGTTGCTCCACATACGCCGTCATTTCTTCATACTCCATAGGAAGATATTTATTTTTCACCTCATATGGAGAAGGAGTGGACACACCTTTACCTGCAAACCAAAACATAAGTTAGCATTTAATGCTATTTCATAAGCTAAATAAACATGTATAATAAATAAATAAATTTATTAAATACCTGCTCGTTGGGCTTCAATGATCATATTCTTAAAATGATGAGAGTTGGCTTTATTTGGAGCCACGCCTTCATATATAAAAAATTTGCTTATGTATCGACCCAACTTCTCTTTCGTCCCTTTCCACATCGATTTTACAGTCTTCTGTTGACTTCGTGCGGTTTTGTAGAGTTTTGGTTCGGGAGGAATTGAAAATGGATCACGCAAACTTTGTGATCGACGCATCTGTTGCGGTGGTTGGCGACTGCTACTGCCTCCTTGAGCACCACGCATGGACCCAACTCCATAATTGTCGACACTTCGTCGTGCCTCATCTCTTGATGCATTTACAGCAAAGCGATATGCTGCTCTCTCAGATCTATGCACATCTGGTGGATAAGCGAATCCATCATCATCCTCTTCATCATCGCTATCGTTAATCTGAATGCTCTGTTGAGTGTCCAGTGGATCTCCTCTCAAGCCAGCTCGTATATTCTCCCCAATCATATTCTTAGTCTGTTTAGCAGTATCTTTACTTTTGATCCATGCTCTGACCTCATCTCTAATAGCTTTAGGTACGTCTTTGCATTTTTGAACATTTTTTTTCGGATCAAAACCTGCTAAATGAAACTTTAATCGCGTTATGCCTCCACTCTGAAACTGATGTTGACAAAACGAACATATGGCACCGTTTTTATTTCCAGGAATTGCAATGGCATATTTCCATGCTGGGTCAACTCGTCCAGGTCTTAGGCGGCTTTCACTTGCACTTGCACTTCCACTAGCCATATTTTACCAACTAATTTAAAGGAAAAATAATTAGACTTTGATAATGACAAATAATCATAATAATAAAAATACGACTAATAGTAAAATAATATTAATAATTCTAAATTATAATCACTTTATTGAAATTATTTGAATTAAAACATATATTCCTACATTGAAATATATATTCTAAATTATAACATATTTTACCTTCTATTTTAAATGAAAAATAATTAGACTTTGATAATAAGAAATAATCATAATAATAAAATTACGACTAATAATAAAATAATATTGGTAACTCTAAATTATAATCACGTTATTGAAATTATTTGAATTAAAACATATATTCCTACATTGAAATATATATTCTAAATTATAACATAATTTTCCGTCTATTTTAAATGAAAAATAATTAGACTTTGATAATAAGAAATAATCATAATACTAAAATTACGACTAATAATAAAATAATATTGGTAACTCTAAATTATAATCACGTTATTGAAATTATTTGAATTAAAAATTATATTCCTACATTAAAACATATATTCTAAATTATAACATATTTTACCTTCTATTTTAAATGAAAAATAATTAGACTTTGATAATAAGAAATAATCATAATAATAAAATTACGACTAATAATAAAATAATATTGGTAACTCTAAATTATAATCACGTTATTGAAATTGTTTGAATTAAAACATATATTCCTACATTGAAATATATATTCTAAATTATAACATAATTTTCCGTCTAATTTAAATGAAAAATAATTAGACTTTGATAATAAGAAATAATCATAATAATAAAATTACGACTAATAATAAAATAATATTGGTAACTCTAAATTATAATCAAGTTATTGAAATTATTTGAATTAAAAATTATATTCCTACATTAAAACATATATTCTAAATTATAACATATTTTACTTTCTATTTTAAATGAAAAATAATTAGACTTTGATAATAACAAATAATCATAATAATAAAATTACGACAAATAATAAAATAATATTGGTAACTCTAAATTATAATCACGTTATTGAAATTGTTTGAATTAAAATATATATTCCTACATTGAAATATATATTCTAAATTATAACATAATTTTCCGTCTATTTTAAATGAAAAATAATTAGACTTTGATAATAAGAAATAATCATAATAATAAAATTACGACTAATAATAAAATAATATTGGTAACTCTAAATTATAATCACTTTATTGAAATTATTTGAATTAAAACATATATTCCTACATTAAAGTAATATATTATTATTTCAATATTCTAAATTATAACATATAAAAAAAGGAGTTAAGGATGAAAGTAATATATTAAAAATAATAATCTAGGTTAAATTTTTAAATATATAAAAAAAGGTTTTTAAAAAAAAAACCACAAATGAAACGCCCCGTTTCATTTGGAGAGTACGGGGTTATATAATCAAAGGGTACAGTATTAATGCTGTACTCGAATTGTTGTTTGTTTGGGCGACTTTGGAGATGACGACCGACGGACCGAGGTGATCCCTGAGGGCCAGAAGCGGAGAAGGCGAGGCGGTGAGGCGGCGAGGCGGCGAGGCGGCGAGGCGGAGAGGTGGCGACTCGACGGAGAAGTGAGACCGTGAGGGCGAGAGGCGGCGCGAGCCACAGAGAGGATGAGTTGGTGGTGGAGCGGCCGTCGAGGGTCGACTCAGGAGTTGGGGTCGACAGAGGTTGCCGGCGACGGTGGTGGAGCCACAGAGTTGGTGCGTTCGACTGGGTGTGTTTCGGAGATCAGGAATTTGGGTCGCTTTTTTCTTCGATGTTGCTGACTTGCTGGTTGCCCCCAATTTATTCACATCCCTAATTGGTGAGTCCGTGATCCTTCCTTGGTTTTTTCCTTCCATTTTTCGCCCGTGAGTTTGTTCAATTATTCCCCCAAACTCTGTTTCGTCCGTGATGTTAGAAATTTGTTCTTGATTTTGTTTTGTGTGCTTTCGGTTTCTAGCTGCCGAATTAGCTAGGGAAATTTGTAGGCTTGAGTCCGAAATCGGGAATGTCGGCCAATATCGGATTTATCGACGATTATCGCCGATATCCGCCGATATCCGCCGATATCGTCGATTTTGGTGGAAGATTAGCCTTCCCCCTCCGCTTATGTGTCGCCGGCCGGAAAAAGCGATATATCGGACGATATATCGCCGATTCCGGCGACATTTTCCTCCCTGGGTATTACACAATAAAAATATGGATATTGTTGGAATAATGAAAGTTTCATTAAAATAAAATTAAGAAGTGTTTCGTTGTTTTTTTTTATAAGAAACACTTTTGAAAGGAAGCACCAACATAGTGTTTTTCAAAAAACTCTCCTTAAGTACTTGTGCGTATAATCTAAAGTACTTCTTAAAATTTACCAAACATACATTGTTAATTTAGTAAACACTTTTATCCATCTAAAAACACTTTAAGCATTTTTAAAACACATTCAAATGGGCATCCCCGCTGATCCACGTTAAACTTAAACTCAAGTTTTAATTAATCAAAATTATCAAAGAACAAATAAAAAATTACCACCCTCAATCCCTTGCGCTCGACCCTCCCTACTTGTCTTAACCAAGTTTGCTGGAGAATAGGACCATTTTCTGTCGAAACCTAATCTGCCAACCTCAAAGAATTCTCTCTCTCAAAATTTTCCTATAAAAGCATCCCTCTGTCTCTCACTATTCTCACTCAAACTTCAACATTCACTAGCTTTCACTTAATCAAAGGCTTAGGGTTTTGATCTAGATCATATCTAGCAGAGAGATGGAGACACTCAATGCCCTTTTCGGAAAAAAATATCGACGCTTTTTGTGCCTTTTACTAGGCCTTTGCCTTCTCTTGGCCACATCAACAATCTCCTTGGCAGACATAACTCACAAGCATGAGTTTTTTGTAAGTTTGATATCTTTGTTTTAGCTCCTTTCACTTTGTTCTAATTAGCTACATACTGACTGCTTAATGTATATTTGAAATGGAAAATATATAGATTCAAGCAACACCAGTAAAGAGGCTGTGCAAAATCCAGAACTCTATCACAGTGAACGGACAATTCCCTGGACCAACCTTGGAGATTAACAATGGTGACACTCTTGAAGTCAAGGTCACTAACAAAGCTCAATACAACGTCACCATTCACTGGTAATTATTCAAATGTATGCATGAGCGAATATGATGCATATTTTTCCGGATGAATGTACAGTTTCACAAAAGAATATTACTCTTTCATTATAATGACACGATTTGTATTTTCAGGCATGGAGTTAGGCAACTGAGAACTGGGTGGGCAGATGGGTCTGAATTTGTGACTCAGTGCCCAATTAGGCCAGGAGGGAGTTACACATACAGATTCACAATTCAAGGCCAAGAAGGTACTTTGTGGTGGCATGCTCATAGTTCATGGCTTAGAGCCACTGTCTATGGAGCTCTCATCATCCATCCAAAGCAAGGAGACTTCTACCCCTTCACTAAACCGAAGCGCGAATCGACCCTTCTTCTCGGCGAGTGGTGGAATGCAAACCCTACCAACGTCCTCAAGCAGGCAACTCGTACTGGAGGAGCCCCAAACGTGTCTGATGCATACACCATCAATGGCCAACCTGGTGATCTTTACAATTGCTCAAGCAAAGGTAATTGCTTTTATCCCTATTTAGCGTTACAAAAAATTGGCGATAATGTTTAATGTAATTAGTTATTTAACAATCATCTGTCACATCTTGTGATATGCAGATACAATCATAGTTCCAATAGATTCTGGTGAGACGAATTTGTTTAGAGTCATCAATTCTGCACTAAATCAACCTCTTTTCTTCAAAGTGGCCAACCATAAAATGACCGTGGTTGGCGCCGACGCCTCCTACGTCAAGCCATTCACAACCAACGTCCTCATGCTCGGCCCTGGCCAGACTACAGATGTCTTAATTACTGGTGACCGGTCACCCGCCCGGTACTACATGGCGGCAAGCCCCTATTTCAGTGCACAAAATGCAGCATTTGACAATATCACCACCACAGCCATTCTTGAATACAAATCTGCCCCTTGGAGCCGTAATTGCACAGCCAATTCTTCATCTAAGCCAATCATGCCACAGCTCCCTGCTTTCAATGACACAAACACTGCCACTGCTTTCACCTCAAGCTTCAGAAGTCCCAGGAGAGTTGAAGTCCCAACAAAAATTGACCACAACTTGTTCTTCACAATTGGTCTTGGACTCAACAACTGCCCAAAGCATTTGAACAAAACCAGAAGGTGCCAAGGCCTCAATGGGAAAAGGTTCACAGCCAGCATGAACAACGTGTCCTTTGTGCTTCCAAACAAACTCTCAATCTTGCAGGCTTTTGAACAAAACGTCTCCGGTGTTTACACATCTGATTTTCCCGGAACCCCGCCGTTGCAATTCGATTACACCGGCAATGTCAGCCGCTCACTCTGGCAGCCTCTTCGCAGAACCCGAGGATACAAGTTGAAGTATGGATCGACGGTGCAGGTTGTGTTACAAGACACGAGCATCGTCACACCAGAAAACCACCCGATTCATCTTCATGGATACGATTTCTGGATATTGGCTGAGGGTTTTGGGAACTTCAATGCCGTCACTGATACCCAGAAATTCAACGTTGTTGATCCATCCCTGAGGAACACCGTGTCAGTGCCGGTGAATGGATGGGCAGTGATCCGATTCGTAGCTGACAATCCAGGTGACAATTAACGGGATTGTTTATTTTCTAACTAATCGGTATGAATTAATGATAAATTACTAACACTAACATGAATTTTTGATGTGAATAGGTTCTTGGTTAATGCATTGCCACTCGGATGTTCATATCAATTGGGGTTTGGCCATGGTGTTCTTGGTAGAGAACGGAAACGGGCCACTGCAATCAATCGAGCCACCGCCGGCGGATCTGCCTGTGTGTTAAGAATCTAAGATCATTTTCATAGGTATATAGCGACCTAGTTTCTTTTTCCTTTTTTATCAGTTCCATGATATCCTACGTTACACCGAAATGAATACGGATACAAAAACATGATACGACGATAAGTTGATATGTCAAAATCAAAAAATGAAAAGATACGGAAAATAAATAATACATTAAAATTTAAATATAGTTAAAAAAACATGTAATTTTAGTTTATCTCATAACAACTTTATATAGAAATTTTTAAGCATCTTCTACATCAGATTGGAAGTTTATACCTCCAATTATGCACATTAACAACATAGCTCAAATTGAAATTTAAATCAATAAGTTTGTTAGCGTTAGCATAAGCATGAACAAGACATATTGGAATACGTTGAAGGTCTTTGATAATGTTAATAAAACAAAATAATAAAACAAAATTAACTCTAGTTAACTAACCCTTGATAATGTTAATAACACAGTCGCCAAGCTCTTTCCATCCACCAGAAACTCCATCCCAACTCAGTTATTAGTCGGTGGCAACGAACTCTCCAACCATCGCCCAGTTCTTGTCTCTTTTTTCATCTCCTCTCCTCCGGTGAACAACCAAGAATTCAATCGAGTGTAACAAATTTGGCCATTTCTTCGCCAAATTTGGCCATTTCTTCACCGCGGTGACCTTCATGGGCCAAGAGCTTCACGATCTGAGCCCGAGAGTCAGACCCAAGGCTCGAGGCTATTGAGCAAATAATCACCGTTGCTGACACCTTGTTCGCCGGTGAATTGTGGGTCAATAACCACAATCAGCAGCCCGACTAGTACATCGTTTTGCAACTCGGCTAATACACTCAGAACCTCAAACTCGTGGCGACTCAGTACCGCCGATTCACTTTCTTCTTTAACTCGGGGTGTATCGGGGCGTATCCAGACGTATCTGGGCGTATCAGACCCGTATGGGTATCCGAAACACGATACCGATCCTTGGGGACATTTCAGTGCTTCTTAGATTGAAAAGATCTTGAATTGTATATATCATATATATCAAATATGCTGATGTACATGAGATTTATACAGAGTTGAGAAAGCTATTCTAAGTAAGCAAAGCTATCCAAGGTAAACTGGAAGATCTACATCCCTATAATTCCTCTAGTTTACAGACTGAATCAAATTGAAATATTGACCAAAATCCTTTCCTTTTACACTCCCCCTCAAGGTGGAGCATGAATGTCAATGATGCCCAACTTTCCGAGATGAGAAAGAAATGCCGGTGCTTGCAGTGGCATGGTGAAGATGTATGCTATTTGACTCTTGGTTTGGACATGGCCGGTTTGGACCTCACCATTTTGAATACGTTCACGGACAATGTGACAATCTAATTCAATATGCTTTGTCCTCTCATGAAAGACTGGATTAGCTGCAATGTAAAGGGCGGCTTGGTTGTCACAAAATAAGGTGGCTAGTTGTGGATGTTCAACTCGTAGGTCCCGAAGCAAATACCGCAACCAAGTTAACTCACAGGTAGTTGCAGCCATGGAACGGTACTCAGCTTCGGCGGAGGATCGAGAAACAGTGACTTGTTTCTTGCTCTTCCATGAGATGAGGGAGTTGCCGAGGAAAATGCAGTACCCAGTTACGGATCGCCGTGTAAGTGGGCATCTAGCCTAATCTGCATCACAATATGCTCGCAAATGCAGAGGACCGTGTGCGGGAAACAGAAGTCCTTGACCCGGAGCTCCCTTGAGGTAGTACAAGAGGCGATTGGCTATGTCCAGATGGTGATGCCGGGGTTCATGCATAAACTGGCTTAGTGTGTTCACTGCATATGTGATTTCCGGTCTGGTGATTGTAAGGTAAATTAATCTGCCAATTAGCCGGCGATACCGAGTAGGGTCTTTTAGGGGGTCACTCTTTGTCGGTAGTAGTGTCACATCAGGATCCATGGGAATTTTGGCAGGTTTGGCACCAAGAAAACCTGCATCCTCCAAGATATCTAGTGTATATATTCACTGATAGAAAGAAATCCCTGATTTTGACCGTGCAATTTCGACCCCAAGGAAGTACTTGAGAGGTCCAAGATCCTTAATACGAAAACAGTGGCCTAAAAACTGCTTTAGTTCACAAATATCTTCATTACTATTACCTGTAATGATCATATCGTCAACAAAGAGTAGGATAACAGTGAGTGAAGTACCTCTAACCCTTGTGAAGAGAGAATAGTCTGCCCGAGATTGTATGAAACCGATGTTTCAAATGGCAGAATGGAACTTGTGAAACCAGCTTCGGTAGGCCTGTTTTAGGCCATATATGGATTTGTGAAGGCGACATACCAGCGACTCCCCCTGTTGACGAAACCCAGGCGGAGGGACCATATAAACCTCCTCAAGCAGATCACCGTGAAGAAAAGCATTAGTGACATCCATCTGATGCAGAGACCAATTACGAACGGCAACCACTGAGAGAAGACATCGGGCGGTGATGAGCTTGGCGACAGGGGCAAAGGTCTCCTTCTAGTCAATGCCCTCCCGTTGGGTAAAACCCTTGGCAACTAAACAAGCTTTGTAGCGCTCGAGAGTGCTATCAGATCGGTACTTGACCTTGAAGACCCATTTATAACCAATGGCTCGATGGCCAGGGGGCAGGGAAACAAGGGACCATGTATTGTTGTCCTCAAGAGCCTGAATTTCAAATTGCATAGCCGCAACCCAGTGGGGATTAGTCTTAGCATCATCATAGGAAGTAGGTTCAACAATCTGGGAGACATGATGAACAACTTGCTGGTGAGCAGGAGATAAAGTGTGTAAAGTCACATACTTTTGGAGACGGTGGCGTGTGCTGGACGTGGGGGCAGAGGCGGCAGCCGGGTCAAGCAGAACGACGTGGTTGGCAAAATCCCAAAACCTGGAAGGGGTTTTGGTGGGTCGCGTGGAGCGACGGAGTAGGGGCGCAGAAGTGTGTGGCGATGGAGAGGAAGGAGAGTCGGTGGGGGTGGGAAGAGGCTGGGAGGGGGGAATTAATTGGGGAAGATGAATGGGTCGCAGAAGGGAGAGCAGAAGGGAATGAGGAAGAATTTGGCGGAATGGAGACGGAAAAAGGAACAAGGGGAGCAGGGGAATGGGATGATACAGGAGAAGGAATGGGCGTTGGGTATTCTGGGTCTGAGAGGGGAAAATGGTTGGGTAAGTGGATGGGAGCCGTGGGAGAAGTGGGCTGGGCCATGGGCTGGGGTTGTGGGTCGGTGGGGGGAGAAAGCTATTCGGTGAAGCGTGAAATTGGGTCGGTGGGCCGAACAACGGAGTCGGTGCAAAAGGAAGGAAGGACTATACTGTCGTCTTGATCCGTGGGAGGTAAATGGGAGAAGGGAAATTGGGACTCATGAAAAATAACGCCCCGAGAGTAAATAAATTGTTGGGTGGCAAGGTCAAGGAGACGGTAGCCTTTTTGACCGAGGGGGTAACCGAAAAAAATGCATTTACGGGCTTGAGCATCAAATTTGTGTTTGGGAACGAGGTTGGTGGAGTCGCAAAGGCAACCAAAAACGCGTAGAAGGGAGTAATCCGGTTTGTGATGATGTAAAAGTTTGTAAGGGCTCTGGTGGTTGAGAGTTGGTGTAGGAAGGCAATTGATAAGGTAACAAGCAGTTTGGATACTTTCCCCTAAAAAAACGTAAGGGAATGTTGGCTTGGAAACGAAGGGAACGCCCCACATTTAAAAGGTGGTGATGTTTGTGTTTGACCATGCCGTTTTGTTGAGGGGTGGAAGGACAGGAATGTTGAAAAGAGACGCCGTGGTCCGAAAAAAATGTACGAAGGGATAAGAATTCGGCACCATTGTCGGAGCGAAATGATTTAATGGAGACATTGAATTGGGTCTTGACCCAAGAAAAAAAAAATCTTAACAAGCATTGAGTTTCAGATTTGAATTTCATAAGATGGACCCAAGTAAAACGAGTAAAATCATCGACGATAGTTAAAAAATAACGAGCCCCCAATGAAGTATGGGTTTTGTGTGGTCCCCAAATGTCACAATGAATTAAATCAAATGGTGCATGAGTTGAATGTGAATGAATAGAAGGAAAATTTAAACGAGTCTATTTAGCTAAAGGACAAATGTCACAAAAATGGTTGGAATCGAAAACAATATCAAAATTGGTGGTGGACAAATGTTGAAGTGGCGCCGACGAGGGGTGTCCCAAACGTTGATGCCAAAGTGCAGATGTGTGTTGAACATGGTGGGCGAGGTGTGGATTGTGGGTGGCTTGAAGATAGAAAAGGCCATTAAAATGCTTGCCCTGGCCAATCGTCTTCCTCGTAACCATGTCCTGCACAACACAAGGGTCATCAAAGAAAGTCACATTACAATTTAATCCCCGAGTTAATTTGCTCACAGATAATAAATTAACACGAAACTGTGGAACATGAAGTACTCCATCAAGAGTCATGGTGTCTGATAATTTAACTGTTCCATTGTGTTTAATGGCTGCACGATCCCCATTAGGTAACTCCACAAAAGTATTTGAGGGTTCACATTTTGGATGTAAGGGTGCAAAGGCAAAAATATGGTCTGTGGCACCACTGTTAATGATCCAATATGATGTTGATGGAAGATCATGCTGTGAAAAAAGAAGATGTGGGTGAAATAGTATGACAGGACCCATCCCAATCCCCCTAGGATTAACGCATGATGACCCTACTCCCGTCTGACACGAAGTATCAGACAAGGGGTATTTCCGACCTTTGCCCTCCCGGGCTATCAGAGTACGCCAGGATCCGGAGGAGGTATGTGATATCTCGGTCTCTGCTACAGTCCACATCCGATGTCAACCTGAAGGGCAGTCAAAACATTAAAAGCTGTGAGTGGACAAAACAAGAGTTTATAAAAACATTTCCATAAAGACATTTGTACTTTTCACTAAAAAGCATGCATGCATTTGAAAACCATTTAACCAAATGAACCATATGTGGGAACTAAGCCCAAAACCTTAATCAAATCAAATATACGGGCCACTGCCCAAATCCATAAGGGACTCAGCCCAAAACCATCATGAAACCAACCATACGGGCCACTGCCCAAAACTAGTGTAACCACACATCACATCTCATATATGATATCATATATCATATATACATATAAGTCACACAACTAATCCTGTCACGGTTTCCAAAGCTACGCGCGTGCTACCCGGGTCTCAATCCGAGTCTTCTCAAAGTCAAGGTCAATGTCCGCAGACCACTGACCCTACCCGAGGTTATAGTAATCATAGCCTTCCTGAGAGTAAGGAACCCAAATGGGGGGTGACTCCACTCAGTCGGTGCTCCGTGACTACTCCGGGGTCCACCCAGGCCAACGACCCTCCCCGGAGGAGATAGAACAAGTAAAGGAAGGTATATGAACATATATATACATAACACAAACATTCATGCCCGGTTCCCCTGAACCGTCATGATCCATATATATACATATAGGTAATATCCTCTATGCCCGGTTCCCATAAACCGTCATGTACCATAATGACCTTTCCAGGGTTCATGCGGTTCCCAAAAACCGCCATGAACTTGGAAATTCATCTAGGGCCCCTGACCCGAAATCATCATTGTAAAACAACTGGGTCTCGTGCCCGAACATATGACATCAGCTGGGCACCGTGCCCGATATCTCAGGGTCAGTCACGACTCCGATCATAGTGATGTGTGCAACCATCCATCCAAGACCGCCCTCAATCCTGGTATGTCGCCGTGAACAAATCAACCGACGCGACCACCACAAGATCATGGTGCACTCATCACCGATCGCTATCCTGAACCGTCAGCACTCTGAAGTCGAGCCTCCCCAGGCTGTCCGACCATGAATCGTGCATCGTGACCTCTCCGGAAGGAACACATCCTAATCCGGAGGCGAGCGTCACGTCGTCCGTCGCCGTGCACCAAGCACCTGCTGCGACCACGACTCGGACCCGTAGGTCATCAATAGGGTCATATGCCCGAGACAAAACCAAATGGGTCTCATACAAGAGTTTATCCTTTTGAAAAACCAAAACCATTTCATTTAAACCAACATAGAAATACAGACCCGTATAGGCACCGTATAAGGCCGATACCTCGAAATACGTGCCTATACGTAACCACATAAAAATGCACCCATGGCATCATAAAACATGTAATAAAACATATAATAAATATTTATGCATGCACCAATTTAGAAAACCAAGGTCTACTCACAGACCGTCCGAGCTGTCGCCTCGATTTGCGTGCCATACGGCTCTCCCGAGCCAATCACCATCACCGGGACTCCCAAACCTGTCCAAATCGTAATAGAAGGTTACTAACTACCTTATTAACCTCCTACCAAAGTCCCGTAATTTTTCGGTATTTTTAACTATTTTTAATCCCGATCCTAAATCTTTCGATGCCCCGAACATTATCGAGACGGTGTCCGATCGACACGAAACCAGTCCCAAAATGTTCGTTACATCGAATAGAGTGTTTCACATTATGAACACTTTCCCAAAAAGTGCTTCACGGGCCGCCACGCGCCCTAGGAAGGTTCCCGCGCGTGAGGTCAACGCGCGGTGAACAGTGTCGTCTTCTCCGATGGTCGAACTGGGTTCGATTGGTTCGAACCAGACCGGACCGGCTCGACCGGTTCAACCCTTAAACCCGTCCATTTCTACTTCATTTTAACCCATTTTGATCCTAATACCTTCCTAATCTCATTTCTAATCAGTTTAGCTATTAAAATGGAACAAAACTCACCAAACCCGTACCTTGAAGCTCGGCCATGGCGGCCGTGACTTTCCTCCGCCATTCACGATCGTTCCTGGCCGTCCTATCCTTCAAAAACGATCCCATTCCTTTCATAGGGTCCCCAGAAACATAACAAGATCCTTAGGTTTCGATTAAAACCCAATAAAATTGAGTTTCGAATTTTTGAATATTTCTCACCTCACGGGTTCGACTCCCCACCGTGGCCACCGCCGTCCCCAGCCGTGGCTTGCCATCCTCAGCCTCTCACCACCTCCTCACGGTCATATTCGTGCTCAGAGGGTCCTTGTGATGGTGAGGTGTGTTGTGTGTTTGTTCAAGAAATGGAAATGGGGGAAATGGTGTTTATGGGTTATGGGGTTCGGGTTTGAAGAAGAAAAAAGGAGAAGAAGATATCTGATGGGAGAGGAAAATAATGGATGGTGAGGATCTGAGGGATTAAATGGAATAAAGGGCCAAGATTGAGTGTTGGGTGGTTTAATTATAAAATAATAAATATAATCTTATTTAATTAACTAGATCCACAAATTGGGGGATTTGACCAATGGGATGAGTGACACTTGTCACTCATCCATGGGCCCCACTTAAAATATCTGACCCAATCAGAATAAGCCAAGTGTTCTTGCCTCGTAATGCGCGCATAGTGAAATTGACCTTCCGTGACCTATAACTTTCCCGTTTGAAGTTCGATTTCAGCGTGCCGCCTGTCTATGGATTCGTATCATCCCGATCTACCTAACGGTCCTTGGCTCTCGGCCATTGGTCATCCCGGTCAAAAAGTCAACATTTTACCCCTTTTAACCAAAATTACCAAATTGCCCCTTAACTTCCGAACGTCATAACTTCTTCCTCGAATGTCGGAATTGAACGTGCCACTTTTCTATGAACTCGTGACGTCACGAACTACGTCACGGTCATCGGTCAAAGTCCATTTGACCGTCAAAATGAAAAGTCAACGTTTTGCCACGACTAGGGGCAAAACTGTCATTTCGCATCGTTCGTCCGAATTCGCTCAACTAATCACGGATTAACCTCACTAATCGTGATTAGTCACTAATCTAATCTAGGAATTTGGGACGGGTCATTACAACCTTCCCTCCTTAATTAATTTCGTCCTCGAAATTCCAACCGTTCTTCCCTCCTTAATTTAGTTTCGTTCTCGAAACTCTAACTATTCTGATTCCACATCCACCTCGTGGAAAGTAATTAACCTCGCAACACGTGTATAGTAGTACACCTACTAACCATAACAATACTCGTCTGCACCCAGATGTACCACTAACACTCGCGTCGTATCGACTACACTCGACCACGTCGAATGACAGTAGTCACTCGTTTCGAATTGACACCACTTGTCAAATCTACCAAGTCGCTGACACAAACACTCGACGGTTCCTTTCTCTATCACTGAACTATCCTGACGTTTGCTCCCTCTGGGAGTAAACAGACCTCATTCAACGATCCACGCTGACACCTTCGACAAACTGTCACCACTTGACAATCGCCAGTCGAAAATTGACACTATAACCACTTGTGGTTATACTAACCACCAACTCACTCAACCTGAGTATACGTATACCAACAAATACTCGACCTGTGTGTAACTGGACCCATCAGAAATACCATGACCCAATGCATTATATCCAATGTCCAGTTCACAACCTCAACTAATCCAATGGTATCGGAACTAAGCCGACTACCAACACGCTCACCAACATACCACTGGTATATCCAAAATACCGCTACCAGACACCACAAGCCTGTCCAATATTGTACCTCGAACAACACACAAGGTACGTACATCTACCCATCAATCAGCCTACAACCATCTAGGTTGTAGCCAATCACGTTTCTATTATGGAGTTCACTTGTCCAATCCAGCATTAGACAAATCGAAACTCCAACCCATCATTTATTTCCAAATTCGAATCCGAATCCGTAATTTCGTAAGAAATCCCGAATCCAAACCCAGAAATCATATCCATAATCATGTCCAAAATTCGAATCCGAGATTATCGTTCCGTAGACTAGTATCAGGAATGACCATTCCGAACCCAAATCCATAAAAGAAAATCCACTGTTAAGCTCCAGAATCAAATCCTGAATCGTCACCCAGAATCCGATTCCAAAACCCAAATCTAGGAATCCACTTTCAAGTTCCAAAATCAAATCCTGAATCGTCATCCAAAAATCTGATTCCAAAACTCGAAATCTCGTTCACGTCTACCGAGACGCACCAAAATCGAACCTATCGGTTACCTGTTTAAACAATTACCACAATACAATCGATTGACTTCATAGGGAAGCTAATCCTAAAATCAACACATCTAGGCTGACCAAATCTGACAGCGTCGAAAACTTACTTGCACGAGTAATATACAATACGGGATTCACTTCGAAAAGAAGTTCAGTTTCAATATGCTCAACTCAACATCCAAGTAAGAGTGATAACTCTCCACCTATTTGGATCATCAAGATCACGATCCAGATCCATCACTATACCCAGTATCTAAACAGATCAGTCAACGATGAGACACGCCGAGACTGTGGGAAAATCAAGAATGATACAAGATAATGACAACAAAATTATCCTACGTGGATGCAAACAAAACTCGCTGCATTCACCGCGCCATGTAAACCAATATCATCTGCGACCAAGAAGAAGATGAGAAATCTCAGTCACCTAACTTCGATATACTCAATTCCACTTGATGACCCAAGACAAATCCCGGGTCCACTAATCAGTACACGATCAATGTACTAGTGGCAACCAACAACATCTACATCATCAACATCATCTACCATCATCAATCATGGTAGAATCTGAGAAGTCACCCTAATGACTTCGAATACCCATTACCAATGCGGAAAACCCGCATTCCACTCGTCACCTCAATCGCAACCTCTCGCGATTCCAAAGTTCCAATCTGGTTGGAAACAACATACTTGGACATCATCCACGTGTCCCCTTTTTGACTGTTTACGGACACCTGCCCATTTACGAACGTATATGTACATCCAAAAGGATGTCAATTCATCCTAATCTGATGTACCTCTCTACTGAAAAGTCACAACAGACTTGACAGGACCCACCCCGATTATCGCCTCGATAATCGGGAAGCATCCTGCTCCCGTCTGACAATCGAATCCAAAAGACCGGAAAACTAAATAATATTACAACACACCCATTGTCAGACCAGGGAGATTAAACAAATACATCCGACTGGACGTCAAGTCCACAGTTTCACAGAGCAATATTACAAAATAGGTTAAAGAACAAATCCTACTTTGTGAACTAACAACTCCGCAAAGGAAAACTTTATGCCTCCGCCCCTGCCTCGGCGCTTGCCCCCGCACTTGTACCACGACCTGGAGGGAATTTAAAACAACAAAGTGTGAGTGGACCAAAACATAAGTTTTACAGGAAAACAGTTTTCTGAAATCGGGTTCGCCCTCCAGTTTTGTAACACGCATGCATAACCAAATATTCAAAAATCGCGTATTAAACCTTTGAAAACTCTTTTTCCGACACATGAAAAACGTTACAGAGAATCGTCATAACTCATGTAAAACAATTTAATATTACCAGAATCCAGAAACCGTCATTTTGAAACATCAATTGCACAAATCAAGTAAAAAGTGAATCAATAATCACAATTATGCCGTTGGATCCATCCGAGTCTTTAAACTCAATATCAGGCCTTCCCGGGATATCAACGAGTCTTTAAACTCAAAACATGATCAATAGGCCTCGGGGGTATCACAATAACCGAGTCTTTAAACTCACGTGTCTTTAAACTCAATCTGGGTCTTTAAACCCAATTTTCGGGCCCGCCCTCGTCATCAATATACCGGGTCTTTAAACCCAAAACCAGATCCAACAATCAACCGGGTCTTTAAACCCAAAACTGTTTTTAAACACAATAAACCAGGATTCATCATAAACCGTTTTCCAACATCATTCCGAAATCATATCACGTCATAATAGGACTTATGTCCGAATTCACATGCAAATTCCAAAACATGCAATTCCCGAAATCACTTCACAATTATAATCAAAACATCATAAGTCCGTAACATGCATAATCATATCCAGATACTTCGTCAAAACATCATTCATGCATAAGCAAAAACCGTAACCTCGAATTGCGTGAAATACGATGAATATCTCGAAAAGCGTGAAAATACGTAAAATCGAAATATCATATCACCATCATAAAATCATATGTAAAACCATAAGATAAATAAGTAAAATAGTCATGCATGCCCAGTTTAGAAATCAAAAAGTCCACTCACGGTTTTAGGACGCGTCAATCGCGCCCCGTGCGCTCCTCAGTAGCTTCGGAAATGTCCGGGCCTGTAAAAACGTACAAGAAGGGTTACAAACATCCTCAAATAGCTCGTATGATTTTTCCTAATTTTCCCGGATTTTTCAGCGAAATTAAACTTAGAGACTTAACCTTCCGGACTCCCGAAATTATCCCGAATGACTGCCGATCCACTCGAACTCTAAAGATAAAATGTTAATTAAACTGAAAGGATTAAATCTCATGTTGACCGTGATTGGAGTTAACATCGCACGCGCCGTCACGCGCCGCCCAATGTGGCTGCGCGTGAAGGCCACGCGCCAAGCTACAGTACCTTCGTCCTTACCCGAATAGACTGATAAACGGGTCTGATACCCGCGGCTCAACCCGATTAGTTCAAGCTCAATTCTCAATCAATTCCTCTCGTTTTCAATCCTATTATCTTCTCTAATCCGTTAATTTTAGGTTTGTATTGATGACTAACCTCGACTAACACCTAAACAGCCCAAATCAAGCTCAAACATTCGATCAAGTCGACGTCTGGAACTCACCCTACACGGTTCCATTTCCAAATTAACTTCACCAGTAGCTTAAGGGGACTTATACGAACACGATAGCACAAACAATTTAACTCGCCGTTACCTGGAAGTCGTCGTCCTCAACACTGTGTTTTTCCAGAAACTGGAACTTGAGTCCCTGAGCAAACCTTGATCATTCCTCCTCAATTCTTGCACGGTTGTGTTAGCAAGGATCCCAGAAGACTAATTCCACCCTCAGTTTGGTTCAACTCACCTCAAAACCCAACCTTTGAATTTCCCTCCATTTCTGCGTTTTTTCTTCCCCGTCTTAGAACACTCGCTCAACTCTCTCTCAGACTACCCAAATGATCGAAATGAGCTCCCCGACTCAGTGACACTCAGCTAAACCCCTCAGAATGGAAGACAACCCGAGGGAATCAACTGAACCTCTCTGGAAACTGTTTCCCGCACACAGAGCCCGTGGCCATTTTTAAAACCACCCGTGCACTGGAGCTCTGTTCAAGCCACGATGGGCTGCTTCCAATACCTCAAATCCCATAAACAATTCCCACCGTTCAGTCCACTATGGTTTAAACAATTGGATCGTGCAAAACCACCACACACGGCGGTGCAGCAATTGTCTCCCCACGGCTGCTACAGTAACCCGGGGTGAAAAGACCAAATTGCCCCTCTGTGCAATAATTACCAAAATGCCCTCCAACTTCCGTGACCCGTAACTCGGTCACCCGATGTCCGTTTCACGCGTGCCGCCTGACGTTGTACTCGGGACCTCGAGACGAACCTAACGGTCTTCGAATCATGTGAAAACCAATTGTCAAACAAAAAGTCAACTTTTTCCCATATAACGTCCAAATTACGATAATGCCCCTAAACTTCTGAACATCATAACTTTCGCCTCGAGCGTCCGAATCGGACGTGCCACCTGTCTATGAAATCGTGACGTCCCGAACTACGTCACGGTCATCGTTCAACGTCCGTTTGACCTCCTAATCAAAAAGTCAACAATTTGACCATACAAATCACAAGGGTAAAAACGTCATTTTATTCAATATTTTACAATATTACATTTTCAGAATGTCCGGGGCGTTACAAGACTCCTCATACAAATCTCTACATACCACCATATCTGACCAATCCTGACCAATTCTGACCAACTGGTCACTAAACCCCGCGACAGATCGAGTCTGACCAATCGGTCACTAATCCCCCATGACAGTACTCAATCCTTACTCCTCAACTACCGCTGGATCCTATCCAGTCCATCACTATCCATGATGCACTGCCGAACCACAGATACCGTACATATGCTCATCTCGACGGAGTCATATCCCGACTGGTGACTCACCGTCATCACAATCACCAGCACCAGCACCAGCGCTAGTACCAGCACACAGGTATCCACACTAGTACCAGTGCACGCAGCCAGCACCAGCACACGAGCATCAGTATCAGTATCAGCACCCCGTGTACAAACCGACAACCCTGGATCTCCGCTCATACCGAAAGACGATCCCGTACCTCTGCTCATTTTGGAGAAACACTGCCTCCCTTGTACCCAACACCTCTGGGTACAATCACCCCGAAAACTCATACGAGAAAAGGAAACGTCCCCTGAACGTTCCCAATTCCCAACAATCATAACTAGCACCACTTTCGGTAGTAGCTTCTGCCACAGACTCGTGCAGACCTAATCACCAGACATCACGATATACAAACTACACATCCAACGGAATCAATCGCCCGTACCAATTACTCTGTATCCCACTCAGGGATTCCATCGACAAGTATCAACCCCGGTAACTTGTCCAACCGAACTCTAACCAGTCATAACTTGACTCAACCAATGTCGTCTACCAGGTCGTCCATGACCTTAGTTGTACCAACTATCCATCACAACTAGAGTAGCACGACAACCATCTAGTTCTAACCGATAAGTACAACTCGAATGCGAAGTACAGTCCCAACACAAGCTGACATGACTAGACCGACTATTGAATCCAAATCCGAATAGTCGTCCAAGTCAAACCACTCGTCAACTCACATTTCTGAACCATACACCCAAGGTAGGGTTCCACGATTACACCTAGGGTCACTCTGAACCCAACTGCATAAGGCAGTATATTCCACAATCTGACCGACTCTGTGGTCTTGACATCGAAAAGACGTCAATCCTATCCTACCGTTAGTTCAACTAGGATTCCTCGAATCCGGCTGCTAACCGCCATAAGTTCAACTAGAGTTCCACGAACGCGACTGCTAACTGCCAACCGCATCACACTCCACAATCCGGCTGCTAACTACCAGCCGCAGTACACTCCACAATCCGGCTGCTCTCAGCAGTAAATCCATTTAACTCACCAATATCCGATCATCGGATGGTCACAACACCAAACTATCGTCAAATCGATCCTACAACATCGTGAAAGACGATCCCAACTAACCGTCTCACGATCCAACGCTAACGTACTGCTACGTTCATCCTTCCATAGGATCCCACACTGTCATCCACGACAGAACTATGACCACCCAGGCATCGAGTTCCGAACCAAGACATTTCTTGATTCCATCCTACTAACTATAGTCTCGGCATCCCACTATCAGGTTGATACGAACTGTAGCCCATTGAGATATCACATCCTCGACCTGCGTACTAAGCCAAGAGCTCCGCGGTTGCTCGAATAGAGACAACCTCGCTCTAATATGAGCCAGCCTCGCTCTAATACCACGTTGACAGGGCCCATCCCAATCCCCCTGGGATTAACGCGGGATGACCCTGCTCCCGGTGACACGAAGTGTCAGACAAGGGATATTTCCGACCTTTGCCCTCCCAGGCTATCATAGTACGCCAGGATCCGGAGGAGGTATGTGATATCTCGGTCTCTGCTACAGTCCACATCCGCTGTCAACCTGAAGGGCAGTCAAAACATTAAAAGTTGTGAGTGGACAAAACAAGAGTTTACAAAAACATTTCCATAAAGACATTTGTTCCCTTCACTAAAAAGCATGCATGAATTTGAAAACCATTTAACCAAATGAACCACATGTGGGAACTAAGCCCAAAACCATAATAATATCAAATATACAGGCCACTGCCCAAATCCATAAGGGACTCAGCCCAAAACCATCATGAAACCAACTATACGGGCCACTGCCCAAAACCTGTGTAACCACACATCACATCTCATATATCATATCATATATCATATATACATATAAGTCACACAACCAATCCTGTCACGGTTTCCAAAGCTACGCGTGTCCTACCCGGGTCTCAATCCGAGTCTTCTCAAAGTCAAGGTCAATGTCCGCAGACCACTGACCCTACCCGAGATTATAGTAATCATAGCCTTCCTGAGAGTAAGGAACTCAACTAGGGGCTGACTCCACTTAGTCGGTGCTCCGTGATTACTTCGGGGTCCACCTTGGCCAATGACCCTCCCCGGAGGAGATAGAACAAGTAAAGGAAGGTATATGAACATATATATACATAACACAAACATTCATGCCCGGTTCCCCTGAACCGTCATGATCCATATATATACATATAGGTAATATCCTCCATGCCCGGTTCCCATAAACCGTCATGTACCATAATGACCTTTCCAGGGTTCATGGGGTTCCCATAAACCGCCATGAACTTGGAAATCCATCTAGGATCCCTGACCCGAAATCATCAGTGTAAAAAAACTGGGTCTCATGCCCGAACATATGACATCAGTTGGGCACCGTGCTCGATATCTCAGGGTCAGTCACGACTCCAATCATAGTGATGTGTGCAACCATCCATCCAGGACCACCCTCAATCCTGGTATGTCACCGTGAACGAATCAACCGACGCGACCATCACAAGATCAAGGTGCACTCATCACCGATCGCTATCCTGAACCGTGGGCACTCTGAAGTTGAGCCTCCCCAAGCTGCCCGACCACGACACGGACCCGTAGGTCATCAATAGGGTCATATGCCCGAGACAAAACCAAATGGGTCTCATACTCGAGTTTATCCTTTTGGAAAACCAAAACCATTTCATTTAAACCAACAAAGAAATACAGACCCGTATAGGCACCGTATAAGGCCGATACCTCTAAATACGGGCATATACGTAACCACATACAAATGCACCCATGGCATCATCAAACATGTAATAAAACATATAATGAACATTTATGCATGCACCAATTTAGAAAACCAAGGTCCACTCACAGGCCGTCCGAGCTGCCGCCTCGATTTGCATGCCATACGGCCCTCCCGAGCCAATCACCTTCACCGGGACTCTCAAACTTGTCCAAATTGTAATAGAAGGTTACTAACTACCTTATTAACCTCCTACCAAAGTCCCGTAATTTTCTGGTATTTTTTATTATTTTTAATCCCGATCCTAAACCTTCCGATGCCCCGAACATTATCGAGACGGTGTCCGATCGACACGAAACCAGTCCCAAAATGTTCGTTACATCGAATAGAGTGTTTCACATATTGAACACTTTCCCAAACAGTGCCTCACGCACCCCCACACGCCCTAGGAACATCCTTGCGCGTGAGGTCCACGCGCGGTAAACAGTGTCGTCTTCTCCGATGGTCGAACCGGGTTCGACCGGTTCGAACTGGATCGGACTGGCTCGACTGGTTCAACCCTTAAACCCGTCCATTTCTACTCCATTTTAACCCATTTTGATCCTAATACCTTCCTAATCTCATTTCTAATTAGTTTAGCTATTAAAATGGAACAAAACTCACCAAACCCGTACCTTGAAGCTCGGCCATGGCGGTCGTGACTTTCCTCCGCCATTCATGGTCGTTCCCGGCCTTCCTATCCTTCAAAAACGATCCCATTCCTCTCCTAGGGTCCCCAGAAACATAACAAGATCCTTAGGTTCGATTAAAACCCAATAAAATTGAGTTTCGAATTTTTGAATATTTCTCACCTTAAGGGTTCGACTCCCCGCCGTGGCCACCGCCGTCCCCAGTCGTGGCTTGCCATCCTCAGCCTCTCACCACCTCCTCACGGTCATATTCGTGCTCAGAGGGTCTTTGTGATGGTGAGGTGTGTTGTGTGTTTGTTCAAGAAATGGAAATGGGGGAAATGGTGTTTATGGGTTATGGGGTTCGGGTTTGAAGAAGAACAAAAGAGAAGAGGATATCTGATGGGAGAGGGAAATAATGGATGGTGAGGATCTGAGGGATTAAATGTTATAAAGGGCCAAGATTGAGTGTTGGGTGGTTTAATTATAAAATAATAAATATAATCTTATTTAATTAACTAGATCCACAAATTGGAGGATTTGACCAATGGGATGAGTGACACTTGTCACTCATCCATGGGCCCCACTTAAAATATCTTACCCAATCAGAATAAGCCAAGTGTTCTTACCTCGTAATGCGTGCATTGTAACACCCCGGAAATTCGAGGATTTTAATATTGTAATTTAATGTGTGAATTGACACTTTTACCCTTGTGATTGGTGTGGCCAAATTGTTGACTTTTTGATTGGTGGGTTAAATGGACTTTGACCTATGACCGTGACGTAGTTCGGGATGTCACGAGTTCATAGACAGGTGGCACGTCCAATTCGGACGATCAGGGAAAAAGTTACGACTATCGGAAGTTCAGGGGTATTACCGTAATTTGGACGTTAGGGGCGAAAATGTTGACTTTTCTTTGACAACTAATTTTCACGCGACTCAAGGACCATTAGGTAGGTCTCGACGTCCTGAGTCCGTAGACAGGTGGCACGCCGAAATCGGACTTCGTACGAGGAAGTTATGGTCAGAAACGTGAAATCGGGAGGTTAGTGTCTCGGTTTTCGTGTCGAATATTTTATTCTGAAATTTCTGATTTGAGGACACCTGGTGAGTGACAAGTGTCACTCACCCATTGGCTAGATTGGATCAGATCCACTATGGGTTTAAATACCATTAAAAACCAACTTTTAATTCCAGCCATTGATCTGAAACCCCCAGATCTGATCTCAGCCTTTGATCTCATCCTTGAGATCAAATCTGGACCATCTGTTCCATTTGATCAGATTCCCTCCATTTCTATATATTTCTCACCCGAACCCACACACTGCCCATTTCATCCATCACATCCGCACTACACCCTGTCTCTGTGTCTGTGTGTTGCTGGACTCACGGGGAAGGACGGAGGCACGGCGGTGGACGGCGGCAGACGGCGGCGAGGTGAGCCGGCTTCAAAACCCAAAACGGTTTCAAAAACTCAGAAATGGAAGCTTGTTGTTCAGCGTTTGTTTGCATTTCCTTTTGACTCTATTCACTTCTATGGACTGTTAGGAACCTCTAGAACTCAATTGCGTGACCGGAGGTGACCTGAACGGAGGATAAACGGCGACGGGAACCGGGTCTGTTCATCGAGGTAAGCCTTCGATCCTATCTGTGCTTATCGATTTTGATTCCATAGAACCCTTTCTGGGATTAAGACGAGCATCTAGGAACAAACTAGGACTGAAATGGTTGAGAAATGAAGAAATGGTGACCGGGTCATGATCGCGAGTCTGATCGACCCGAGTTGCAGAGATACGGGTCAACCCGTCTGAGGACAGAGGTGATGACATGGCACCCTGTCAGACTGTCAGGTGACGTGGACCAACCGTGAGCCGACATGTGTCACATGTCAGTGCACAGTCAGCACTGACATGTCAGTGACGTGGCCCAGTCAGGGACTGCCACGTGTCACTGACATGTTAGTGACGTGGACCAGTGCCGTGCTGACACGTGGCACATGTCAGATCTGACACGTGGCCTGACAGATCAGTGAGGTGGACCAATCGGGTGTTGACACGTGGCACTGTTAGATGACGTCAGCATGACGTCATGCTGACGTCAGCAGTGACGTCAGCGATGACTGTTCCTGCGTTGACCGACGCGTTGACTGGCGCGTGTGGGCGTGTGTGATCAGTACTTTTGGTGGGACCACCACCATTCTTTAGGTTTCGACGATCCGGATCCAATGGAGGTGGTTTCGGGTCGATCGGAGATCATTAAGTTGGTCAAAATGAGGTTTATTGCCTTGGGAAGCGTGTCCGGGCGGCTTTTTTGGACCGGTTTCGGTCTAGGGTTTCATGGTTAAATGTTAGGGGTTTGAATTGACCTTTACGAATACTTTGGACTTGACAGGGATTGTACATTTGTACCAAGACGAGGGTATACGTTCGGTTCCTAGCAGGATTGTACTGTGAGTGGGCCCGATTTCATTAAAACCTTGCATGCTTAAATGTTTTCTGATTTACTTATATGTTCACATGCTGGAATCAATAAATAGTTTTGATGATATTGAAATTTCGGTTATGGCACGTTTCACGGTATTTGGGCATGAGACCCGTTTGATGAAACGTAACGATCGGTTCGGATTTTACCTATGTATACATATATGTTTTGCATGTGGATATCAATAAAATGTATTTGGTACTGCACTGTATAGATCCTTCCATATGATACTGTCTCCTCCGGATGAGATACCCGGGAGAGGTCACGGACGTCTAGAACGTCCAGCGTCTATGACGCTAAGCATCGTGGATGCTGTACCCGAACGGGGTTCGGGGATTGAACTCGGAATTGAGACCCGAGTGGCACGCGTAGCCTTGTGATTGTGACCTTATTGGACGTCAGGGACGTCAGACATCAGGGATGTCGGATTGGAGTGTATAGTGCAGTGGCTAAAATTATGTTTACGGTTTTACTATATGCCTTATGGTTTATATTATATGATTGATGGTTTTAAATTCGGCTCCATGCATGTTTGGAAAACGGAGGGGTAAATTATATGTTTTACTTATCAAATGATTTTATAAACTTGAGTTTTGGTCCACTCACCCTTAATGTTTTGGTAACCCCTCCAGGTCATGATACTGAGGTAGAGGAGGAACTTGAGGCTGAGGCATAGATCTACTTCTGCGTACCTGAACCCCTGCTGGGTGGTTTACCCGCAGGTTTATGTTAGAGTCGTGCTCGTAACTTGTAATTGTGGATTTCATCCCTTGTCTGACATCTGTTTAATTCGGATTTGATGTATGAATTTAATTTGGTTATTTATGCATTTGATGTTTTGAGGTTAAAATTGGGATGAATTATTGGGTGTCAGATGGGAGCAGGGCACGTCCCCTTGTGGTCCCTGTAGGATCGGGGCGGGTCCTGTCATGCATAGTGAAATTGACCTTCCGTGACCTACGTTCCCGTTCGAAGTCCGATTTCAGCGTGCCGCCTGTCTATGGATTTGTATCATCCCGATCTACCTAACGGTCCTTGGCCCTCGACCATCGGTCATCCCAGTCAAAAAGTCAACATTTTGCCCCTTTTAACCAAAAT
The DNA here is from genome assembly GCA_032719365.1 of Prinsepia uniflora. Lineage (NCBI taxonomy): Eukaryota > Viridiplantae > Streptophyta > Magnoliopsida > Rosales > Rosaceae > Prinsepia > Prinsepia uniflora. Next base: position 68,664,169 of record CM064869.1, read on the forward strand.
TACCAAATTGCCCCTTAACTTCCGAACGTCATAACTTCTTCCTCGAATGTCAGAATTGAACGTGCCACCTGTCTATGAACTCGTGACGTCACAAAATACGTCACGGTCATCGGTCAAAGTCCATTTGACCGTCAGAATGAAAAGTCAACGTTTTACCACGATCAAGGGCAAAACGGTCATTTCGCATCGTTCGTCCGATTTCGCTCAACTAATCATGGATTAACCTCACTAATCTTGATTAGTCACTAATCTAATATAGGAATTTGGGACGGGTCGTTACATAGTACCTGTGGCGTTGACAAATGGTGAGGAAGTACCAGATTTGTTATGCAATAATGCAAGCAATTGTTTGTGTTCCTCTGCTGTGAAAACTGGGCCGGTGGCAGGAGTTGGGTGGTTGTTTGCAGCAGATTGAACAGGGTTAGTAACCAATTCAACATGATGGGCTGCTGCTTTGTGGGTTTTGGGTTTAATCTTTTTTCCATGCCATTTGTGGCCCACTGGAAATCCAATGAGATAAAAACTTCGTTCTATCGTGTGTGTATCACCATCACAGTATGTGCACTTGAGGGTGCGTCGCAGTAGGAGGAAGGATGTCTGTCACGATCGCCGGCATCACTTGCTCCTGGTCCAGATTTTGCGCCGCCGCCGATGGGTTTTGCGCCCCCGCTGCTAGATTTTGCGCCGTTAAAGCGGCTGCTTTGCATCGCGTGGACATTGGGCTGATGTAACGACCCATCCCGGAAGTCGGGATTAGATTAGTGGTTAATGACACTTAACGAAGATGAGCGGTGTTTAGTTGGATACTTTTGGACAGTCAGCGCAGAATGACAATCTTGCCCCTAGAATGGGCAAAATATTGACTTTTAGTTCGAACGGTCAATTGGGCATTGAACGATGACCGTGACGTTGTTCGGGACGTCACGAGTCCGTAGACAGGTGGCATGCCCGATTCCGACATCCGAGGAGGAAGTTATGATGTTCGGAAGGTCGAGGGCATTTTCGTAAATTGGTTAAAAGAGGGGAATTTGTTGATTTTTTGTTCACCCATTAGTTTTCACGCAAACCGAGGACCGTTAGGTAGGTCTCGACGTCCTGAGTACAACGATAGGCGGCACGCCTTCATCGGACATTAGACGGTTACGTTACTGGTCTAGAAAGTGAAGGGTAAAATCGTAATTTGAACAATTAAGGGTATTTTAGTCTTTTTACACCTTGGACTTTGTGCAATTAGATAAGGACATGTGTGCAGTATTTATTGGATATTTTGGGGCTGGTCCATAGGGTGTTTGACACCTGGCTTGTGTCTAGTGGCTTCTAGCCATTTTCACGATTTTAATTTAAATGGTTTGTGTCGTTTAACCGTGCAAAGGAGAAAACAGAGAGACTGAAAAACAGAGAGACAATCGACCCAGTTCAGTGAGTGTTGTGAGGTTCCTTTGTGTTTGAGTGAAAGTCTAAAGATGTGTGATCATGTTGGGATGAACTGGAGTGCGGTTGTGTGTGTGTGAGGTGAGCTGAACCCGAAAAACAGAGAGGAAGTTGTGAGCCGTGGTGCAACCACAATAGATCAAACCTGTCGAGTTTGGGTTTGTGGTGGTGTTCAGTGGACAGAGGAGAGACTCTAGGATGCTAAGGGACACGGCAGAGCTCAAGGCGGTGTGCAGAACGGGTAAGTTTTCCCTGGTTCCCCTGTTTTTCCCGTTTAGTTCAAATCCAAAGTCGTGAAGTTTGGGGACTGGATGAGTGTTTGTGTTGCTCCTGGCAGCTTTAGGAGGTTTCTATCTAGTTCTGGGAATCGAAATCATGGTTGGAAGGACGACGGGTGGTCGGAATTCGAAACTGGTTTTCTCTGTGTTTTGGTTCGAGTTTGGGAGGTAAGAATCAGAACTCCATTTCTTGTGTTAATTAGTTGAATCTGTTGCTTAGATTGGGACGAAACTAATGGTAAAGAGAGGATTGAAAATGGACTGGAATTGAGAGAGAACCGGCCACACCGGCTCGGTTCGATCGGACCGGTCTAGACCAGTCTGAACCGGGTTGGCTGGAGGTAGGAGACGATGAACAGTGCAGGCGCGTGGCTCCCACGTGCAGCCCCTTTGGGAGGCGCGTGAGGGCGCATGGGGACTGTTCCGGGGAAACGTTCAACATGGTTTTTACTCTAATCGATGTAATGAACATTTTAGGACAAGTTTCGTATCGATCGGACACCGGATCGGGTTAGTTTTGAGCATTCAAAGGTTTAGGGGTTCGTTTAAATTACGTTTAAAATTCAGAAAAATTGGGAAATTAGGGTAAGCTTAAATGAAGTGTTTGTGACCCGAATTGGTGACTTTTGACAGGTCGGGATATCCCTGAGGCAACTGAGGAACTTACTGAACGCGAGTGACGTGCCCGGAACTGTGAATGGACTTTTGTTTTTCTAACTGAGAATGCATAGCTATTTTAATCTATTATTTCTCATGCTTTTAAATATGGTTTCGTGTTTCGAATTATGATTTATCTGTTTTACATAATTGCACGTTTTTCGAGACATTTCTTAGAATTATACGTATTTCGGCACGTTTTACGAGTTATGGTTTGATTATGAATCTGATGCTATGCTTTTGGGCTTTAAACCTATATCTGGTTTTCAATAATTATAAATGGGTTTTGAACATGATTTGATAATCAAGGTTTTCGGTTTTAGAATCGGATTTCGGAAATCGAGATTTGGTTTTAAAGCTTGAAAAAAGGGATTTCCGGATTTGGATTCGGAATGACGGTTCTGAACGCCGGTAGGGCTTCGGAGTAGTGATTTCGAATTCGGGTTTGGATATGGATTTATAAATGGTTTTCAAACAGTTTGGATTGGATTTGCTGGATCTGGTTATTGGGTTTAAAGACCCAGATTATGATATAAAGGGGACGGGCCCAGATTGGGTTTAAAGACCCGGATTGAGTTTAAAGACTCGAGAGTTTAAAGACTCGGATATTATGATTTTCCCCTGTAGGCCTGTTGAGTTCAAAGACTCGGGAGTTTAAAGACTCGGATTATATTGAGGCCTGAATTGAGTTTAAAGACTCGGATAGATCTAGCAGGTTTGATCAGATGATGATATTTGGTATTTCATGTTTTTATGATAATGTTTCCATACGGTTTATATATTTGTTTTCAGATACTGAGTTATGCATGCATGTTTTTAAAACAGAGGGTAAAATCCTGATTTGTTTATGAAAACGGTTTTTGAAACTCTTATTTATTTTTTTGGTCCACTCACACTTTTCTGGTTTTAAATACCCTCCAGGTCGTGGTGCTAGCGCTAGGGCTAACATTGAGGCAGAGGCAGGGGCATAGAGTTTTCCGTTGCGATTTTTTTCCGTTGCGCGTGTAGCCAACTCCTAGTAGGACTCTTGTTTTATCCTGTACTGTACTATACTCTGTATGACTGTTGATTAGTTGGATTTTTAAATTCTTCCTAGTTTGGCAATGTATATTGTGGGTTTTTGTGAGGATGTTTTGGTTTTTTTGAGTTGGGTGGTCAGACGGGAGCATGGTTCGTCCCGATTATCGGGGTGGTAATCGGGGTGGGTCCTGTCAGCTGAGCATCCCGGCGGCTAGCCACATCCATCTGTCGCTCGTGTTGAAGGACGAGTCCATGAACGCGCCGGGTGTCTGGGAGAGGTGTCATCAAAAGGATCGAGCCTCGAATCGTGGGGAACGAATCATTCAGCCCCATTAGGAATTGTATAACACGTTCCTTTTCATCCCGTGCAGATTGCTTGGTGGCTCCCCCGCAGGTGCAGGTAATGGGCTCGTGGTATGAGGCTAACTCATCCCACATAGCCTTGAGTTTTGTGTAATATTCGGAGATTGAAAGCTGGCTTTGTCGAAGTTCTACTATTTCTTGAAGGAGTTGATAAATTCGGGATTCGTTGCCCTGGGAAAATCGTTCCCGTAGATCGTACCAAATCTCTGATGCCGTGGTGCAGTAGTGGATGCTTCCAGCGATTTCAGGGTGAACGGATTGTAGAATCCATGACAGAACCATGTCATTGCATCGTTGCCACATGGGAAATTTTGCATCAGTTGTTTCGGGGGCTTTGATAGTGCCATCGATGAAGCCCAATTTGTTCTTTGCACTCAAGGCAATTTGTATTGACCTGCTCCATTGGCTGTAGTTATGGCCTTCGAGTAATTTGGAGACAAGCACGAGACTAGGCGAGTCTGAATGGTGTAAGGTAAGTGGGTCAAAGGTAATGTTCTCTGTTTCTGATGCTTTTGAATCGCTCATTATGATTGATTCGTATGATGTTTGTGGTCTGTGTTGTTGGTAGCGGAAGGTTTGGGCAGAGTCACCAAGATCGGTGCTCTGATACCATGAAAAGATCTTGAATTGTATATATCATATATATCAAATATGCTGATGTACATGAGATTTATACAGAGTTGAGAAACCCATACTAAGTAAGCAAAGCTATTCAAGGTAAACTAGAAGATCTACATCCCTATAATTCCTCTAGTTTACCGACCGAATCAAATTGCAATATTGACCAAAATCCTTTCCTTTTACATAGATGATATCATTGTTGTGTGAACTCCCTTGCATTTAGGGTCTCTGTTTCATAGATTTGTGGTTTTTGATACGAAAGAATTGGGGCTTTAGAGGAGATGATTTTGGGGTTGCAAAACTCAGAACCATCTGATTAAGTTACACAAAGATTTGGTTTATTGATTCATAGATGTTTTGTATTTTACGAAGCAAGTGTTGAAGTATTCTTGAAAGTTAATGAATGAAATGGATTTTCTTATTATTCCTCTGTTTTCATCTCTGTTTCTTCCATTGCAACTTGCAAGCAAGGGCAATTTAAATCTTATTCACCTATCCAATCCAGTTATCCAACACTACCAATTTAATCCAAACGAGCAAGTTCGGACAAATCGCCCTAGTAAATTTCCACCGTCAATCGCAGGGGACACAATATTGCTTTCGTTCCTCATATCATTAGTAGATCCTCAATGATTATTTAAAATTTCATAAAAAAATGTCAATATAATCATTTGTCACATGATAACAAATTTATTAATTAAAAACGAATAATTACATAAATATATTTCGAACAAAATGTTAAACAATCCTTCACCACCCATAAAATTTCCCATATAAAGGATAATGAATCCAAGACTAGTGACAAGGCCCAAAATTTTGTTCTAAGAGATTTGTGGAACAAGATAACACCTCTTCATATAAGCTCTAACTTTAGAAATGCAGTTTCTTCCACTTTTACCCGTGTTTATAGCTAATATTATGATTTGGTAGTATTATTTTAAACTAAGGGGTGCAATGTTTTGAGTATAATTTTTACAGAAAAAATGAAGTACATATTTATCGTCTATAATTACCCTCATTCTCTCAAATGTCATTCTATAAAAAATAAAAATAAAAATATTTTCCTTATTAAAATCATGTTAATTGAATTCGTTTCGAACACAGATATTGCATCATTCAAATCTAATAAATTTCAAAGTGCTCACTAGTTACAATCTAATAATATTCTTTTTCACCATAAATAAGGTATATACTAAATTCTCATAAATACCAAAAATCGATACTAATATATATAATCCCTCATTCGACTCTATCATTAGTCTAAGTGGCAAAAGAAAGTAAAAAAAAAAAAATACTTAGAACTAGCATTGGTCAAGAAGTTAGCTGAGTGGTGAGAATAGGTTGATAGAAGAGTTGGAATTAAAATAAGTCTACGAATTTATTTTTTTATATTTTTATTAATGGAAGGAGGGGAGAGAGATTTTTGGAAATTATCTATGAAATAAGTCGTCGAAGTTCGAATTTGAAATCAATTGTCTACAATTCAGCACTAGAACCAACTGAACTAAACTCACTTGATAATAAGTCTAAGAGTTAGATTCATAGGTCGGCTCATATTTCTATTTTACTTGTGATTTATATGGTATTAGCGTAAATGGTTTATCAATTTGGACAGCGGTCAAAGGGTAGGGTTTAATTCGTAGATTGATTCCTCCATTCACCACAATAGATCGTGATTGATGGATTCTACATGAAGATATATAGCTAAGTGGTTCTACGTACTACTCTAGAGTCGGTTTCGACAATATTTTAATAAGATCCACTGCCGACGTTAGTTACAAGGATGAATATCCCATATATGTTTACTGCTGTCTCACGGGATACATACGTACCTAACTCATACATGAATAATTACTACTCTAAATACTCAAGTGTCTGTTCAAGCAATTACCCTAACTGAATTGCTGTTAGAATCAACCAAATCTTCATTGTAATGCATTCAAAAAATGCCACCTAATTTTCCTAGACATGACTTAATCTACTCGGTTTTTCTTTTCAAACGGAACTTGATTTGATTACCCTGGCCCCATTTAATCTATACCTACATACGTAACATTTACCAAACAACGATTTTTATTAACGATAACAAAGAAATGAACTTCATAAAAATTAAAATATAAAAAATAGATAGTTTTATCAAAATACTTTATCTTATAAATAAAAGATCTAATTGATACAGAAAGAGCGGTAAAAATCAAGTCGCAATAGTTTAATACGATCCAATAAGAATCTACACAAATGATTTATTAAATTTATTTTTATTAATTTATACGGCATTCATTACTCAAAGGTTCAAGTTTCATTATCATTTGTCGTTAAATTAATTAAAACTCACCATCTTCTGACCTACTTCCAAATTTTTAGCGTGGGCCTCCGGCCTCTTAAACCAAACATATTGCGGTGTACGTTGTACGTTAGTCTTAGTCTTAGTCGACCTAGATCTCATTTATTAATTTGTCCTGTAGTTTCAGGAATTGACAATATAGACTATGCCAGTTTGAGACCTTGGTTTGATTGTGTACTACATATCAAAATGATACTTTACCACACAAACAAAAGTTCGAATTTGAATCTTCTGAAGGAATAAATAAATAAATTAGAAATGCTTTAATCAATATAATTATATCTACTTATGCATATGACCGGTTCAAATATTTAAAAATAAAGGAAGAAATAAAAATGTGCTATCAATTCACGCATTTAATCATTAAAAATATAAATCTTTACGGAAAGATTATTGCATTTTTATATTATCAGGCCTCGTTAAAACTTTATTAAGAAAAACTTATTGGGATAAAACTCTTAACAAAGAAAAAAAAAGCTTTGTGTCCAAAACATTACATTCAATTGAAAAACAAAAGGAAACAAATTCTATATTTCTAATTTGTATATAGGTGAAAATGTCCACATTCAAGATTATTAGATAACAACCTTTATACTCAATACAAGCAGTTAGTCTTCAAATAAAAGCTCCACTATTTAAAGAATTTGAACCAACATCAAATTTACATGCTCATATATTGTTTATTTCTCTGCATACTTTATATATTAATAATTTTGCATCCTATATTATTTTGGGCCCAGAACTTAATTGTGCCCCTTCAGCTCCCTCCTTGTGGCCGGCTCTACTTATGTAGATGATATTGAAAGAATGAAAAATGTATTATACACATTGAGTATTAACTTCAATTTTTACGAGAGTCGACCTTGTAATGCTCAGTGATTGAAAAAAAAAACATATATACCTTTAAATCATAATTGAATAATTTATGCGCACGGAACTTATTTTACAATATTTACAACATGATGAAATGAAACATGGGTAACTTAATCTGGGAAACAATCTAGAAAGCAACCCACGTACTTTTTCTCAATTTTCTAAATTACTATTCCACTTTTCCCCGAAGCATGGACTCTGTGGATTTCCACCGTTAGGAAAGAAAAAGATAGTTTGACAAATTCTTATGCCCAGATTATTATCTTAACTTGAAGAGACGACGATAATATATATATGCTCAACAAGAAAAAATAACTAATATATTAATATATAGGTCTGTTATATATGAATTCGTGGGTAGCTAGCTAGCTAGTGATGTTACTTGTACACCCTAATTTTTACCAAAGCAGCAATATTGAGTGTATAGATTACCTCTTCATCTCATCGTACGTATGGTATTTCTATTTTTAATGTTGACAAAAGTTTCAAATTTGAATTTTTGCACGTACCCACGAATATAGGAATAATGCCAGTTAATGCGATTTTCTCTAGGGTTAATCTAGGTCTAATTTTATTCTTATATATTCAGTATATAGTAAAGAGATTTTAGCTAGATATCGAAAGAAATGTTGAGTTGCCGGGGTTAATGTTGAGTTGTTAAAGCCTATAGTCGATGACAAAAGAAAGATTTCTTTGTTTGGATATGAAGAAAGATATGATCGAATGGCCGGGGCTTGACTATTAATTAGATCATGTGTCTAAATTAGCTTTGGTCCGTCCGTGGACTATTGCAACTGTCTTTACATTTGGAAAAGCGATGTGATTTTGAACTGTTTCTGTATTTGCATCAAGATGCATGTAATTTTATTGGACATTATATATTCATCTTAGAAAGAAAACTTGTAAAGCAAGCATTTAAGAAAATAATTCACTTTGGGGATAGGCCAGTGGGTGCAACAACTCCTATAGGGTTGAACTAAGTTTGCTCAGGAATCTGACCATTTCGCAAATTTAAACCTAATCTGCCAACCTTCACCCCCATAGTCTCTCTCCTCTAATTTTTGCTATAAAGGAAGCCTCGTACCCATCACTTGCACTCATTCATTCATTCAAAGCTTAAGGGTTTGATTATTATCCCAGCTCATACTACGTACCTACCAAAAATGGAGGCATTCAATGCCATTTCCAGCGACAAAATCAGATGTTCTTTGTACGTCGTTTTAGGCCTTTGCCTCATACTTGCTTCATCAACAATTTGCTTGGCAGAGCCCAAAACCCACCACCATGAGTTCGTTGTAAGTTCCATTGTATATAATTTTAGTACAATTTTATGTTTTAATGAATTATTTGTCCCTTTTGATAATTTGTAATTTGGAAAAAATAGGTTCAAGCAACAAAAGTGAAGAGGCTGTGCAAAACCCACAACTCCATCACCGTCAATGGACAATACCCAGGACCAACCTTGGAAGTTAATAGGGGTGACACCCTTGTGGTCAAAGTCACAAACAAAGCTCGATACAACATCACCATTCACTGGTAATTATCAATACGAGTTTTTTTTTTTATCATATATTTGTTATGTCATCAAATAGTCTTATAAGATAACATTTCCTATCCAATGCAACAGTAACTACATGCATGCATGCATGCTTGCTAGTGATGATTCTTCTTGTCAAATTTCTTCATTTCTGTCGAAGAAGTTTAACGCGATTCGTATTTTCAGGCATGGGATTAGGCAGATGAGAACTGGATGGGCAGATGGACCTGAATTTGTGACTCAGTGCCCAATTAGGCCTGGAGGGAGTTATACCTACAGATTCACAGTTCAAGGCCAAGAAGGTACTTTGTGGTGGCATGCTCATAGCTCATGGCTTAGAGCCACTGTCTATGGAGCTCTTATCATTCATCCAAGACAAGGAGAGTCCTACCCCTTCCCTAAACCAAGACGCGAATCGACCCTTCTTCTCGGCGAATGGTGGGACGCGAACCCCATGGATGTTGTTAGGGAGGCAACTCGGACTGGTGGAGCTCCAAATGTGTCTGATGCATACACCATCAATGGCCAACCTGGTGATCTTTACAATTGCTCAAGCAAAGGTAATAATACAGTACAAAAGCAGCTGATTATAGTAATTGAAGTAAGAAGTAAAAGTCATATATATATATGTCACGTACTGTAATTAACTAATTATTTACTTTTTTGGTAATTGCTATGCAGATACAACCATAGTTCCTATCGCCTCCGGTGAGACCAACCTTTTCCGTGTCATCAACGCTGCCCTCAACCAGCCTCTTTTTTTCACCGTGGCCAACCACAAATTGATCGTCGTTGGTGCTGACGCCTCCTACGTCAAACCATTCACCACCACAGTCCTCATGCTCGGCCCTGGCCAGACCACCGACGTTTTAATCACCGGCGACCAGCCGCCAGCCCGGTACTACTTGGCGGCGAGTGCCTATTTTAGTGCACAAAATGCAGCATTTGACAACACCACCACCACAGCCATTCTTGAATACAGGTCTGCACCTTGCAGCCCTAACTGCAAAAATGGTCCCAAAATTAAACCAATTATGCCACCACTCCCTGCCTTCAACGACACAAACACTGCCACTGCTTTCACAACAAGTTTTAGAAGTCCTAGAAAAGTTGATGTCCCAACAAAAATTGACCACAACTTGTTCTTCACAATTGGGCTTGGCCTCAACAATTGCCCCAAAAATTTCAGAGCCAGAAGGTGCCAAGGCCCCAATAGGACAAGGTTCACAGCCAGCATGAACAATGTGTCCTTTGTGCTTCCAAACAACATCTCAATTTTGCAGGCCTATCAACAAAACATACCCACTATTTTCACAGCTGATTTTCCCGGAACTCCGCCTTTGCAATTCGATTACACTGGCAATGTCAGCCGCTCACTATGGCAGCCTGTTCCGGGAACCAGAGGATACAAGTTGAAGTATGGATCAACGGTGCAGGTTGTGTTACAAGACACAAGCATTGTCACACCGGAAAACCACCCTATTCATCTTCATGGATACGATTTCTGGATCCTCGCCGAGGGTTTCGGAAACTTCAATGCCAAGAAAGACACCAGAAAATTCAACCTTGTTGATCCTCCTCTCAGGAACACCGCCGCAGTGCCCGTAAATGGATGGGCTGTCATCCGATTTGTAGCTGACAATCCAGGTAACAATTCATAATCCGATCATTCAATATTTTCCGATTAATCGGTATGAATTAATCGAATATTAAAAACACTAACAAGAATTTATATGTGAATAGGTGTTTGGTTAATGCATTGTCACTTGGATGTTCATATTGGCTGGGGTTTAGCCATGGTGTTCTTGGTTGACAATGGAGTTGGGGCACTGCAGTCAATCGAGCCACCGCCGGCGGATCTGCCTTTGTGCTAAGGATCTAAGATCGTTTCCATAGATATGAGAGCCGACTAAGATAGCAAACTTTCTCTAATTTTCCCCCCTTTCTATTATTATATGATTCCATTGTTGTTTGAACTCCCCTGAATTTTGGGGTCTCAGTTCTTTCTCTGTTCATTCTTCTTTTTGATACGTAAAATGGGGCTCAGAGGAGATGATTCTGGGGCTGAAAAGCACAGAAAAATCTGATTTAGTCACAGGCAGGCTTGGGTTCTTGAATCATAGATGGTTTTGTATTTCCTAAGCAAGTACTGAAGATGCATTTTAAGAAGTTAATGAATTGTTTATCTTTTTTTCCCTCTGTTTCTTCTCTGTTTCTTATAGTTACAAGCAAGGCATGTTTCTTATTGTTACAACCACGTAAAGGGGGAAAAAGAATGGACAAATTACACTTTATTATTCAACTATTTACACCTTATAATAGATTCATACATAAATTTTTAAATGTTATAATTTTTACCCTCAACTCTTCAAATCATTACACTTTAACCTCTTTGTTAATTTTTTTTTTCAAATAAAAAATGGGACCCACAATTTTAAATAATAAAATATTAATTTAAATTTATAAGAATGATTTAATTTGAAAAAAAATGCAAAAAGTTTACTTTCATCTAATAAAAAAAAATTTACAAGAATTAAAAAAATTAAAAAAAAATTATGTATGAAAGTAATTTGTCTCTCTCCATAAATAATTTTTTGAATTTTGTTTTTGTGAAATAAGGCCTTATTAAAAAAAAAATAAAGATGATGAGGAAAGACAAATTACTTTCGTATATAAATAATTTTTTTAGATGTTTTAAAATTTTTGTACATTTGTAAAATTTTAAAATTTTTATTATCTGAAGGTACTGTTTTTTTTTATTTTTTAAAAATAAATAATTTTATAAATTTAAATTAATATTTTATTATTTAAAATTGTGAGTCTATTTCAGATTTGAAAATATTTAACAAATGAGTCAAAGTGTAACGATTTGAAGAGTTTATGGTGGAAATTGCAACATTTGAAAGGTTATGTATGAATATGTTATTAAGTGTAAATCACAAAATAATAAAGTGCAATGTGTCCAAAAAAACATTAACAAGAAGAAAAAAACAATTTACAAGCAAAACCCAAATCATTATTCACCAGGAAAAATTCAAACCCACTGGAGAGTTTAATAACAAAAAGAACTAAATATTTAGTCTAGAATATACAACATATGAACCATTAAAAAGTGGGTGAGCAGATCAAAACTCGAATTATTAGTTAGAATGGGATTTCAATTCAGTATTTTTTTTTCCCTTTTTAGGAGGCGTGTCTATCTGTATTGGGAATTTTCGTTGCTGATTAATCTTATCAAGTTTCACTTATTTTCTTTGCCGACTTATTATAACATAAGTACAAAAATTTATTAATCACAATAAGAGAAGCGAACAAAGAGTCCAAAGTATTTGTAAATTATTAAACTTATTTTAATATAATTCATTATAATTTAATTAGAACTGTAATGACCCAAACCAGAAATTAAGGACAACTTAAGAATTTATTTGGAAAAATGTTGAATTTACCCTCGGTTTTAGAGGGGTCCGTAAGTCAATTTTTTCTTGGAGGCACTTTTGGACATGTTTCTTTAACCGTTAAATAGGTCTCGAGCTCATGAGTTCATAGACAGACAGTATATGGAAAATGGAGTATGTAGGAGAAAGTTACAGGTTTGAAACTAAAAGGGCATAACGATAATTTTTCGAAAAACTCAAGGTTTAAATACAGGGCCACACACTCTCTCTCATCGTGGGATTTTCCAGATATTTTCTCCTCCCCTTTCTCTCTCCTTCGTGCGATCACCACACCTCCTCTTCACGATTGATCCATTTTCGAGTCGAGTTAGACCAAACTAAGGCTAGAAATGGAATCTCCATGGCCTCATGAGTGTATTGGCGCAATAATCGAGGTTAGAACACCACCGGGGATGGCAAATCAAGGAGGGCTTCAGACTCAAAGCTTCTCAACGAATTTGCATCCAAACTAGGTACGATCTTTCAAATCTGAGCTTAGATTTGGATTCCTCGCGAAGGGTAGATGAAGATCCATGTATAGATCATCGAAAATGTTTGATGAATGAGAGAGTTAGGAAAACTTGAATTTCCAGTCAAAATAGAGTTTTTCAGTAAACCAGATGATAACGTCGGTCGGCTTCTCTGGTGAGCTGGATGACATGTCAGTCAGCTTCTCCAGCAGGCCGATTCAATTCGGTAGCGATGTGGCAGTGAAACGTGGATGCCACGTCACTGCCATGTGGGTAACACGTCACAAACACGTGGTCGACACTTCACTGACATGAGGGTGACACGTTAGGGCACGTGGATGTCATGTCAGGGAGCGTGAGGTCGTACGTAGGGGCGCCTGAGTCAGTACTACCGATGCACATCGAGTCTCCCGGTCAATCCTTGGTGCGTGGTGACGCATGGGGTGGCTGCTAGCCATCCCTCGCCACGTGGGAGCATGTACATGGGCGTGAGGGCACGTGGAGACACATGAAGGCGCATGGGAGAATGACCCATAACGGTGAGTGTTCCCTTTTTTTGACATTTCAGACCTGCTAGTGGCAGTTTCGAGGGTATCAGAGGTCATTTTGGGGTTATTTTTTGATGTTCAAATTAATCCTTTACGCGGTTATGGCTTGTAATTGTCCCCGGAGTTGGAGGGGGAGCTGGATTAGGGGTTTATTGTTACCCTCAGTGATGCTAAGGGGTAGTTCGACTAGTGTAATAACTCTGAAGGGCACGAGAGATCATATAGTTAATGATTTGGGGGCACTTATGTGTTGGATAAACCATGTGTTCATGGTACTAAGGACGCTTATGTCAAAATGGATTATCGTCAAGCATGAGGGATAAATTATGAACTTAGGTCGGGTATTGTGAATTGGACTAGGGACCGGTTTGGATTATTTTAGTCTAGGTACATTGGTACGAGGTTATTATTGAGGGATTCTAGTGTAGGGTAGATGACCTACAAGTCGGGATGTCGAATTAGGACTTTAGACAAGTTGGGATACTAGATTGGGACTCTTAGACGAGTTAGGATACTGTAGCAGGATTTTAGGCAAGTCAGATATCGGTTAGGGACTCGAGAGAAGCTAGGTGTGCTGATGGGTTATTGGCTAGTTCGTGGCTGAGAGCTGAGGGGGTTGTCGGTTGTTCTGAGATACTGTTTATGCCACAAGTTATGAATGAGGTTAGAGTTATCGAGCTGGTTTTACCTTGCTTCCTGGGTTAGTGGGTTGGTGTAGATTGTGACCCCTAGAGGACGAATTTTGTTCGGTTACATATCCCTTCTCTAACGGGCTCTCGTACAAGGAGTTAAAGTCCTAAGACTAATTTTGGAACTTATGTTAGCTGTTAGACGGGAGCATTATTGGGCACAATCTTGTGAAAATTGGTATTAACGAAAACCGAGTAACGTTATTCAGGGGATTCCAAAGGAAGGTATATTTCGGGTTATGAATGTTGGATGTAGGGTGGGTGGATTTTGTTTTAATAAGGATAATGCGTGCATACAAATAATATGATTGTTTTATTGCTATTTGTGACTTGCATTGATTTGAAAACGGTGGATGATTATTTTTATGTGATGAATTTCGAGATTTAGAATAATTTATTAGGCAAATGGTTTTCTGGACACAGGCTTTACAGTTTTGTGGAAACAATACTTTGCATTGAAATGTTTTGACTTAGTATTGAGTCAATGATTTGTTTTAAAAAAAAGTTTTGGATTTATTCCATGGAAAGTTTTCCACTTTTGACCATCCTTGATGAATACTGTATTTCTTGGATTAGTATTACGTAGTATGTCTCCGTCAATTCAGGGGGGCTATATTTCCTGAACTAGTATCACTGAGCGTGTCTCCGTTAGTATGTGGGGGTTGTACTTCCTGAACTAGTATCACAAAGTGTGTCTTCGAGAGTTCGTGGGGGCTATATCATTTCCCAAACTGGTATCATAGAGTGTGTCTCCGTCAGTTCGTGGGAGTTATACTATTTCCAGACAGACATTATGGAGTGTGCCTCGACCAACTCACATGGGTTGTCTGCACATAGTACGAGGATACTCTACTTTTCAAGACTAGCATCATCGAGTGTTTCTCCACCAGATCATAGAGGTTGTTTATGCATAGTATATGGATTCTAGTTAATTAGCTCTTGTAATGGGAAACGTGTCAGGACCCACCCCAGTTTCACCCCGAAAACTGAGATAAAGTCTGACACCCCGACACAACACTAAAGTAAACTCACTCTAAACCACCAAAGTACTCAGTCAGACGCAGGAGAAACTATACAAAATATCCCGAAGTCAACAGTTTACAGAGAATAGTACTAATACAGAAGAAAGAAAAACGTTAAACTAAAGAAATGCACACGGAAAAATTAAAACAGTCCGGGTCCCTTTCGTGACTTCTATGCCTCAGACGCTGCCTCGACGCTGAAACCCCGCGCTAGCTCCACGACCTGGAGGGCATTTTAAAACAGAAAAGTGCGAGTGGACCATAAATAAAAGAAAATAGTTTCCGAAACCATTTTATAAGAAACCAGGTTTGGCCCTCCGTTTTGAAACCACATGCATAACCTAGTTATCAAAACAGTTATAAATCACATAAACCGCATCATAAAAACAGAAACACTATAAAACAGGTTGTAGAAAGCATAGCATCAGCGTCATAAAACTGTATCAGAAAACATAAGTACCAAGCCATAACCAACCGATCGAACCTGCTGGACTTATCCGAGTCTTTAAACTCCCGAGTCTTTAAACTCAATCCAGGCCTCAATAATATCCGAGTCTTTAAACTCCCGAGTCTTTAAACTCAACAGGCCTACGAGAGAAATATCAATATATCCGAGTCTTTAAACTCCCGAGTCTTTAAACTCAATCCGGGCCCGTCCCCCGTCAAATATAATCCGGGTCTTTAAACCCAATATCCAGATCCAGAAAATCCAATCAAAACCATTTGAAAACCATTTGCGAATTCACATCCAAACCCGAATCCGAAATCACTGGTCCGATGCCCTTCCGGCATCCAGAACCGTCATTCCGAACCCAAATCCGGAATTCCGCTTTTCAACTTTAAAACCAAATTCCGTTTCTCGAAATCCGATTTTAAAACTGAAAATCCCAAATCATCGAAATCATGTTCCAAAATCCATTTATAACCAATGAAAACCAGTTATCACTTGAAAACCCCAAACCATGGCTTATTATTCAGAAACTGACATTTCTCGAAAAACGTGCCAAATACGTTATTTCTCGGAAACCGTGCAATTCTGTAAAACCACATCATAAATCCAACAATCATGAAATCACATATATAAAACAATTATAGAAAAACAGTTATGCATGTTCGAGTTTAGAGAAGGGGTCCACTCACAGTACCAAGCCCTCAATCGCGTCCCGAACGTCTCGTACGTTCCTCAGCTTCCTCGGGAAGTCCCGATCCTGTCAACAAACACCAACGTACGTCACTAACACGTCTACCAAGACTCTCCTAATTTTCCCCAAAAATCTCAGGGTCCTAAACGTAACGAACCGGAACCCTACACCTTCACCCTCGCGGAACTAACCTCAAACGACATCCGAACAACCCGAAACCAATCCCATTAGACTCGTCACAACACCTAGACCAAAAACCATGTTGACCGTTTTCCCAGCCCTTACCGCACGCGCCTCCACGCGCCGCCCAAAGTGGCTACGCGTGACCTCAAGCGCCGACTACAGTGTCACCAGCAACCTCTGGTCGACCCGGTTCGACACAGTCCCTGCAACTCGAACTGGCAAGAACGGTTCTCCGCCGTTCGTCCACCATTTCAACTCCTATCTTCACCATCCTCTTCATCCTGTCCTAATCAACCCATTCCCCTAACTCAGACAACTCGACTCAGCCTACAACCCGTCGACTCAAGCTCGAACAGAAACCCGAACACCTCCCCTGTTCTTCCTCCCAGCCAACCAGGTCTTCCCCCGCCACGGCAACCACCGTAAACGGTTCCTGGGACCTTCCTGAACCTCACATCACTCACCAAAACCGTCGACTCACACCCAAAGCCCACGACTCATCATTTAAAGTAAAACGGAAAAACAGAGACGCCGGGTACTCTCCGTCGTTCTAGACTCCGCAGTGCACTCCTCCGTCACATCACTCACCTGTCCTCCGGTCGCCGTCGCGAGCTCCGCTGGGCTACTCTCACCCCTCAAGACACCACCACGAGTCCAATTACACCGTACACGGCCACACCGCCACCACAAGCTCTCACATCTTCTCTATTTTCTCTGAGGACTCAAACCTCCCACTCCTCTGATTTCCTTCACAATCCTCACTCTCAAATCACTCACCACTTTCCTCCCTTCTCTTAGTCACTCTCACAACTCACCAACCTCTCACCCACACACTCAATCGATCAATTCCTCTCCCAATTTCACTCTCTGTTTCTGTTCTTCTCTCTGGTCGAACAAGCACGAACACACATGGGCACCCCAAATAATTGGGACCGTGCACACGCCTAGAAGCCACTAGGCCCTTACCACGCGTCACAATCCTCCCCTTATCTCTCACAACTGGCTCAAACTCAGCCCTCCATTTCCCTCTCTGTTGCACAAATCCCCATGTGCAAAAAGACCAAAATGCCCTTCCTTTTTAAGTCAAATTTACGGTTGTGCCACTACCTTCCTAGACCCATATCTCATACATCGTAAGTCCGATGAATACGTGCCGCCTGTCATCGAACTCAGGACGACGAGATCTATCTAACGGTCCTAGGTCAACGTCTCAAAACCCGATCGTACGAAAAGTCAACTTTTCCCCCTAATTTCACCAAATTACAATTACGCCCTCAACCTTCTGAACATCATAACTTCCTCCTCGGATGTCGGAATCGGGCGTGCCACCTGTCTACGGATTCGTAACGCCCTAAACTACGTCCTGGTCAACAATTAAAGCCCACTTGACCACCCGAAGTAAAAGTCAACTTTTTGCCCGAACTAGGGGCAAAATCGTCATTCTAGGCAATCGACCTTATCGGGACCAACTAACTCCCGATTAAACTCACTAATCTCCTCTTAAACACTTCCTTAACCCTACTTCCCGGGACGGGTCGTTACAACCTACCCACCTTAAAAGAATTTCGTCCCCGAAATTCGACAGCTAGTTCCCAACACCTCGAGCCTCCTACCCGGAAATCAACACTAGGTCAACAACAACTTCTCCTAGGTTTCCTGTCTATCATCTCCACCTTGGGTATTTCACTCCATCCCCAACTACCAGTGTACCACGTCTTAGTACCACGAAAACTTTATGGTGTACGCAAGGGAAACCCTATGAACAAAAAACAAAGGTATTTTACAATACCTCATATGGAGTACCCGATAGGATTCATAGAGTACATCCTCACGTACAACCACCTCACTTTCTAGAAACCCAACTCAAATCCTAACCCAAAACAATCAAGTCCAAACAGGAACTCCTACTGGCTGGCTCCTCCCTCGGTTGTTACTTCGGCCACTTATTGGAATAAATCTACAAAGTCCTAAAGGCAAACTCTAGATTGTGGGTTCTCTTCTTCAATAACCTCATAGCGATCAGTTATAGTCACTCCTTTCCTATTCCTTCCGTCCTCCTTCAACGGAACTCACCGTAACACTCCAGGTCATCTAGGGAAAATCCTAGACTCTACCCCGGGATCCAACAACGAAACTGGGTACAACAAATCCAAGGATAATAAAAGTGCCTGTCCCCGCACCTGGTGCCGACTGAGCCTCCTGCTGAGTCATAAAAAACACTCGGGCTTGAGATCCCGACGCTCTACCACGTCCCCTCGAACTACTAGTGGCACCACCACCTCCTCTAGTGCCCGCTGTCCCTGACGCTGTACTCTGTCCGGGCTCCGCCACGCCTCGGCTTACACCACCTTCCTGTGGTAACAGTGGAGACTCACGTCGGAAGTGACCTCGCTCTCCGCAGTAAAAGCAAACATCCCCACCAGGTCCACCACTCGGTCTCACTGTCGACGCAACAGACGTCGCACTAGCTTGCGGAGTCGGTTGTGCTCGGTAACCACGGAATCCTGAACTCTGGAAACTACCAGGTCTACCGAAACGATCATCGCCCGACGACGATGCTCCACCGAAGTTACCTCTCTTCGGTGTCCTCAGACTCGAAGCTCCCAAAAAAGATGACTCCCGGCGTCGCACCGGCAAACTAGCCTCAACCCTCACTGCAGCGTCCGACAACTCTCGGAGGGTAGTAAACGATCCAGCCGTCACTATGGCTCGAATCTCACCTCGCAGGCCCAACTCAAACCTACGACACTTCTCGGCCTCAGTAGCCACGAACGCATGAGAAAACCGAGACAACATCTGAAACTTCTGTTCGTACTCAGCCACACTCAAATTCCCCTATTGAAGCTGCAGAAACTCTGCCTCCTTGGCATCTCGGAAAGAACGAGGGTAATACTGATCTAAGAATCTCCCCCGAAACGTCTCCCAGGTCACAGTGTGGGCGTCCCAGCCAGACAACTCGAGGGTATACCACCACTCGTACGCCGCACCGTCCAGTAAGAACGTAGCCAATAACACTCGATCCTCCGGTGGGCAATGCATCACTGCAAAGATCCGCTCAAGTCTCGTGATCCACCTCTGGGCTTCCTCAGGATCTGACCCGCCACCAAAAGTAGTAGCCCCGAGCCGCTGGGCTCGCTCAATCGTAGCACTCTCTGTCCCTCTAGCTGCTTCGTCTTCAGGTCATGGAGAGGGTCCACGTCTCAAAACCCGATCGTACGAAAAGTCAACTTTTCCCCCCTAATTTCACCAAATTACAGTTATGCCCTCAACCTTCGGAACATTGTAACTTCCTCCTCGGATGTCGGAATTGGGCGTGCCACCTGTCTACGGATTCGTGACGTCCTAAACTACGTCCTGGTCAACAATCAAAGCCCACTTGACCACCCGAACTAAAAGTCAACTTTTTGCCCGAATTAGGGGCAAAATTGTCATTCTAGGCAATCGACCTTATGGGACCAACTAACCCCCGATTAAACTCACTAATCTCCTCTTAAACACTTCCTTAACCCTACGTCCCGGGATGGGTCGTTACAAAACGACTTGCGGGACGTGTCCCAGTCAGCCAGCTCAGATGACGAGCAGTAACTTAGGGGAGTCGACGATTGGTCGGGAGTTGATTTATGATTTCATGTCGAATTTTTCTCAACGATTTTATAAACAAGCATTTAAGGGGAAATGTAGGCCACATGTATTTTATATTCATTGCATAGTTTTCGTGGGTCCCATGATTTACAATTTTATTTTATCTGAAATCTGGGTATTTATGATTTTTTGAGGATGTTTTTCTATGCATGCATTGTTTTGTTAATAGTTTTTTTCTACTCACACTATATCTCCAAGTTGTTTTGAAATGGGAATCGAGCATAGTACAAGAGGTACAAAGGTTATCTTTTAGAGAGTCTAGGTTTACCAGAGGTGGTAGGGTAAATAGGAAGTACTTCTTCTGGAATGTTATCGGCCAAGGTGACGAGGGATTTACCGAGGACAGGTTGAGTCGTGTATTAGACTTATGAACTTGATACTCAGGTTATGTTGTTGATGGTGACGGTTATATCGATTGCGTGTTGATTTTCGGAAGTTATTCTAAAGAACTTACCGGGATTGCCACCTCACTAAGAGATTGAGTTTCTCATTGAGATACTCTTAGACTTACAAGAGATACCCCTAAACACCATACATGATGCGAGAGTACTCGAGGGGATCACATGCATTTGACTTAAGATATGGAAACGTAAATTTTGAGATTGAAATTTCATAAAAGGAGATAATTGTAACATTCCATACTGGAAATTAAGGACAATTTGGGAGTTTAATTGGAAAAGGACAATTTTACCCTCAATTTTGGAGGGTTCGTTAATCAAATTTTTCTTGTGATTTTGAGCTCGTGGGTTTGTAGACAGGCGGCACGTGGAAAATGGAGTATGGTGGAAAAAGTTATGGGTCTAAAACTATAAGGGCATAACGGAATTTTTGAAAAAGTTCAGGGTTTAAATACAAGGCCACATATTCTTTCTCCTCATGGGATTGCCCAAATATTTTTCTTTCCCTTTTCTCTCTCCTCTATGCGATCACCGACCCTCATCTTCATGGTTGATCCATTTCTAGATCGATTTACACCAAATCAAGACTAGAAATTGAATATCCATGGCCTCATGAGTGTTTTGGTGCAAGAATCAAGGTTGGAGCACCACCAAAGACGGTGGACCGAGGAGGGATTCAGACTCGAAACTTCTCGATGGATTTAAGGTCAAACCAGGTGCGATCTCTCAATTATAAGCTTAAATTTGGATTTCTTGCGAAGAGTAGATGAATTTACATATGTAGATCGTAAAAAATGGTTGAGGATTGAGAGAGTTAGGAAAGCTAGAATTTTCGATTTAAAATAGAGTTTTTCGGCGAACTAGACGACAACAAACGACGACACCTATGGAGCCATGCAACCTTTGCCGATCCCCGAGTGGAAATAGGATCACCTGACGATGGATTTTGTATTCAAGCTTCCCAGGACACCGAAGGGACACGATGGCGTGTGGGTGATCGTGGATAGACTTACGAAGTCTGCTCATTTCTTACCAGTAAGGGAGAACTTCAGGTTGACGCAGTTTGCCCAGTTGTTTATTGATGAGATTATTCGGCTGCATGGGACTCCAGAGTCGATAGTATCGGATAGAGACCCGAGGTTTACTTCCCGGTTTTGGAAAAGCTTACAGGAAGCTTTTGGGACAAAGCTGCATTTCAGTACTGCATTTCATCCTCAGACCGATGGACAGTCTGAGCGGACTATCCAGATTCTCGAGGACATGATGAGAGCGTGTGTCGTACAGTTTCAGGGTACTTGGGAATCACATCTACCTTTGATGAAGTTTGCCTACAATAATAGTTATCAGGAGAGTATTGGGATGGCTCCTTACGAGGCTTTGTACGGGCGACAGTGTCAGACTCCGTTGTGTTGGACCGAGGTTGGTGAGAGGAGATTGACTACTTCCGAGCTGGTAGATCTTACGCAGGAAAAAGTGGCACTGATTCGAGATCAACTGAAGGCAGCTCAGGACCGACAGAAGAGCTACGCCGACCGTAGGATAAGGGATTTGGAATTTTCAGTAGGAGACTGGGTTTTCTTGAAGCTATCTCCTTGGAAGGGAATCGTACGGTTTGGCAGACGAGGGAAGTTGAGTCCTCGTTACATTGGACCTTATGAGATTTTAGAGCGGATTGGTCATGTTGCTTATCGGTTGGCCTTACCAGCAGACCTGGAAAAGGTACATAATGTCTTCCATGTATCTATGCTTCGGAAGTACATACGGGATGATTCACATGTTCTGGAAGCACAACCTGTTGAACTGAGGGAAGACTTGAGTTTTGAAGAGCAGCCAGTAGCGATTTTGGATCGGAAGGACAAGGTCTTACGGAGGAAGACGGTTCCCTTGGTTAAGGTATTGTGGAGAAATCATCAAGTGGAGGAAGCTACTTGGGAACTTGAGGCCTTAATGCGCGAGCAGTACCCTTACTTGTTTCACTGAATTTCGGGGACGAAATTCTTTTTAGGGGGGTAGATTGTAACAACCCGTACCTTCGGGAAGGGTATAAATGTAATTTTTGTAAATATTTGTATGATAGGACGACTTTGCCCTTGTGAATAGTGGGTCAAAAGTTGACTTTTTGATTGACCGGTTGGATGAGTGTTCACCATTGATCGTGATGTAGTTTAGGACTTCATGAGTCCGTAGACAGGTGGCATGTCCGATTCGGACAATCGGAGAAAAAGTTATGACGTTCGGAAGATTGAGGGCGTTACCGTAATTTTGACTAATCGAGGAAAATGTTGACTTTTTCTTAGACTTGTGATTTTCACGTAGACCGAGGACCGTTAGATAGGTCTCGACGTCCTGAGTGCAACGACAAGCGGCACGCTGTCATCGGACGTCGGACGAAATAGTTACGGGTCTAGAACGTTCGAGGGTAAAACGATAAATTTTATACCTAGGGGCAATTTGGTCTTTTTCCCCTCAGCCTAATCAGATCAGAACAAGTGGCAATAGTGGATTGGGATATTTTGTGCTGGTCCATGGGAATGTGGACACGTGGGAGATAACCAGAGGGTTCTAGGCACGTCTAAAATGTGCACGGCCACAAATTGTCCAATTTGATCTCGTGCATTTGGCTTTGACATAGAGAAACAGAGAGGAAGAAATTGTGCGTGTTCGATCGATTCAGTGTGAGGGTGAGTGGGTTGTGAATTGAGAGAGTGACAGAGAGACAAGAGTGAGATGTTGATCGTGTTTTGAAGTGGAATCGTGTACGGAGACACGACGGTGGACGACTGGAATTTCTGGGAAAAACAGAGAGACGGTGGACTGTGGCGGTGGTTGTGCCGTGTGGTGGCTCAAACCAAGACAAGAGGAGGCTCAGGTGACAGCAGGGAACTCAACGAGCACAGTGGCACGCGGCGGTGCACACGGCGGAGACAGAATCGAAGGTATACCCCGATTCCCCTGTTTTCCCGTTTTTCTTATTTTCCAAAGTCATGGACTTAGGGCGAGAGTCGAGGGATTTGGAGGTCAGGGTGAGACTTCTGGAGGTCCCAGGAGTCATTCCGTGCCGGGGGAGGACCTGGGTGGCCGGCGACCAAAACAGGGCTCACAGGCCGTCTGTTTCGAAGACGAAGTCGAGGGGTTTTAGGCCGTGATTCTTCGATTTTAGGACGGGATTAGATTGCTAAGGACTGGACGAGGCTATTGGGATTGAAAGGAACTGAAATGGTGGAGGAATTACAGAGAACCGGTCACGCCGGTTCAACACAGTTGAACCGGGTGACTCGAGGTTGAAGATGCACTGTAGCAGGCGCGTGAGGCCCACACACAGCCACTTTGGGCGGCGCGTGGAGGCATGTGGGGAGGATTCCGGCCAAACTTCCAACATGGTTTTGGTTCTAAATGTCCTAAGGAATCCATTGGTGTGATTTTCGGGTTAATCGGACGATGTTATGAGATAGTTCGGGAATCAGGACGGTTTAGGGTCTAAGATTAAAATATGAATAAATTTCCGAAAAATTGGGGAAATTAGGGTTAGTATCCTTGATGTATTTGTGACCCTATTTGGTGCATATTGACAGGACGGGAGACGCCTGAGATGGTCGAGGAGCGCACAGAGCTCGATTGACTCGTTCAGATTCGTGAGTGGACTCTTTCTTTTCTTTCAAGCATGCCTAACTGTTTTAATTATGTTTTATTATTTTAAGTATGTTTCTATGCTTTTTAATGATGTTTATATGTGATTATATGTGATTGATATGTTTGCACGTTTTTCGAGATATTTTCAGATTTTTGCACGTTTTTCGAGAAAAAGCTGGATTTCGGATTTTGATGCCATACTTAGGGATTTCAATTTATAATTGTTTCCTGATGATGATAAATGGATTATGAAACATGATTTTGATAATCACGGGTTTTGGTTTAAAAAGTGGATTTCCGGATTTGGGTTCGGAATGACGGTTCTGAATGCTGGAAGGGCTTCGAACAGGGGGATTTCGAATTCGAGTTTGGCTATGGATTTAGAAATGGTTTTACATTGAATTTGGATTGGATTTGCTGGATCTGGATATGGGTTTAAAGACCCGGATGGTCTGATTGACGGGGGACGGGCCCGGATTGAGTTTAAAGTCTCAGACATTTATGATATTACCCCCATAGGCCTATTGAGTTTAAAGACTCGGGAGTTTAAAGATTCGGATTACATTTGAGGCCTGGTTGAGTTTAAAGACTCGGATAGACCAAGCAGGTTTGATCGGACGTGGTTTTAACATAGTGGTTTATGAAATACATTATATCGCTGATGTTGTGGTTTCAGAATATTCGTTAGGCATGCATGTTTTCAAAACGGAGGGAACAAATATTATTATTATTATTTTTCCTTATCTCTGATTCTGATGATAAACTGTTTTTGACACTTTTATTTATTCTAGTCCACTCACACTTTTTGGTTTCCAACTTTCCCTCCAGGTCGTGGTGATAGCGTTGGGGTGAACGTTGAGGCAGGAATCGAGGCATAGAGCTTTTGACGTTCTTCCGTTGCGAGATTAGCATAGTAGGATTTTGTGCCCATTTTGTAGAACTATGCTCTGACTGACAGTTGTATTATATTTACTCCTTCGTCTGATAGTTATGCTTATGGTGGTATTAAGGTTAATTTGGTACTTTAAGTGTGATTTTCACACGGGAGCAGGGTTCGTCTCGGGTATCGAGGTGATATTTGGGACGGGTCCTGACAATTGGTATCAGAGCATAGGTTTGTGGTTTGTGTCGGTATGAGGTTGTATCTAGGTTGTTTTACTAACTCTATGCCTCTTTCAGCGTACGTTCGACCATGCCTCCGAGACGTGAACCCCCTCCACGACCTGAAGACGAAGCGGCGAGAGAGACTAAGAGCGCTTCGATTGAGCGAGCCCAGCGACTTGGGGCTACTACTTTCAGTGGTGGGGCAGACCCAGAGGAAGCTCACAGATGGATCACCCGGCTTGAGCGTATTTTTGGGGTGATGCATTGTCCTCCAGAGGACCGGGTCTTGTTGGCTACGTTTCTGCTAGATGGAGCAGCGTATGAGTGGTGGTATACGCTGGAGTTGTCCGGCTGGGATGCACATACTGTGACGTGGGAGACTTTCCGGGAGCGGTTCTTAGACCAGTACTATCCTCGCTCTTTCCGGGATGCTAAAGAGGCGGAATTTCTTCAGTTGAAGTAAGGGAACATGACAGTGGCTGAGTATGAGCAGAGATTCCAGATGCTATCCCGATTTGCTCCTGCATTTATGGCTACCGAGGCAGAGAAGTGTCTTCGATTTGAGTTGGGCCTTCGGGGAGAGATTAGAGCCATTGTGACAGCCGGCTCATTTGCTACATTCCGGGAGTTGTCTGATGCTGCTGTTAGAGTGGAGGCCAGTTTGCCTGCCAGGCCACAGTACTCGGGCAGTGTGCGACGCCGAGAGCATTCTTTTCCTAGAGCATCAAGTCAGAGGACCCCGAAGCGGGGCAATTTTGGTGGTTCGTCATCGGCTGGTGGAGCCCGGTTTGGCAGACCAGGCAGTTTTCAGGGCTCAGGATTTCGAGGAGCTAGGGCACAACCGACTCCTCAGGCGAGTAAGACTTCAGTTGCTTCTACTGGGAGGCAAACCGGTGGACCCGGTAGGAATGCTTGCTATTACTGTGGAGAGCGAGGACACTTTCGGAGGGAGTGCCCATTATTAGCTCAAGAGGGTGGAGTAGGCCGAGGTACAG
Source organism: Prinsepia uniflora (assembly GCA_032719365.1). NCBI lineage: Eukaryota > Viridiplantae > Streptophyta > Magnoliopsida > Rosales > Rosaceae > Prinsepia > Prinsepia uniflora. The sequence continues at coordinate 68,690,550 of CM064869.1, forward strand.
CAGAACCCGGGCGGAGTACTGCTTCAGTGTCAGGGGCAGCAGGCCCTAGGGGTGGCGGTGGAGCCACGAGCAGTTCGAGAGGGCGCGGTAGGTCATCAGGACCTCAGGCGCGAGTTTTTGCTATGACCCAGCAGGAGGCCAGATCAGCACCGGGAGTGGTGACAGGTACACTTACCATATATGGTCACACTGTTTTTGCTTTGATAGATCCCGGGGCTACTCATTCGTTTATAGCCCGGAGTTGTAGTTTGGTGATAGAGAGGGAGGTGTCTGCTTTGGAGTGTGCCTTAGGGGTGAGTACACCTACTGGGGAGGTGTTCGTAGTTACTCAGGTTCTGAGAGAGTGTCCGGTGATGGTAGGTGAGGTTGAGTTAGTGGCGGACTCGCTACTGTTGGAGTTACGGGATTTCGATGTTATCCTGGGTATGGACTGGTTGACGAGACATCATGCTTCTATCGAGTGCTTCGACAAGAGAGTGACTTTTCGGAGTCCAGGATTACCAGAGACTACGTTTCAAGGTGATCAACGTGCACTTCCTACTGGAGTTATTTCGGCACTTGAGGCTAGCAAGCTGTTGCGTAAGGGGTGTCAGGGTTACATAGCTCATGTGGTGGATACACGTGCTTCGCCAGTGATGGCGGAGGATATACCGGTGGTACGGGAGTTTCCCGATGTTTTTCCCGGGGAGTTGCCAGGATTACCACCTCATCGAGAGATCGAGTTCACGATTGATCTTTTACCAGGTACACAGCCTATTTCACAGACTCCCTACCGCATGGCACCTGCAGAATTGAGGGAACTTAAGGCACAATTACAAGAGTTGGTCGATATGGGATTCATTCGACCGAGTATGTCACCTTGGGGAGCACCTGTACTGTTTTTCAAGAAAAAGGACGGGGGGTTGAGATTGTGTGTGGACTACAGACAATTGAATAAGGTAATTATTCGGAATAAGTATCCCCTACCTCGGATTGATGATTTGTTTGACCAATTGAAGGGAGCACAGTTCTTTTCGAAGATTGATCTTCGCTCTGGCTATCATCAGTTGAGGGTTAAAGAGGAGGATGTACCGAAGACAGCCTTTCGGACCAGGTACGGTCATTACGAGTTTGTTGTGATGCCTTTTGGATTGACTAATGCCCCGGCAGCTTTTATGGATCTTATGAACCGAGTGTTCCGGTCGTATTTGGACTGTTTTGTGATTGTCTTCATTGATGACATTTTGGTGTATTCGAAGAGTGTAAAGGCGCACGAGAAGCATCTCAGGATAGTACTTAAGACCCTAACAGAGCATCAGTTGTATGCGAAGTTGAGTAAGTGTCAGTTTTGGTTAACCAGTGTTGGATTTCTAGGACATGTGATTTCAGCCGAGGGCATCAGAGTGGATCCTCAGAAGGTGGAGGCGGTAGCAAATTGGGAACAGCCCAAGACGGTGACAGAGATCAAGAGTTTTCTGGGTTTAGCAGGTTATTATCGGCGCTTTATTGAGGGTTTTTCTATCCTTGCTGCTCCGTTGACACGGTTGACTCGGAAAGGAGTTCGATTTGATTGGAATGAGGAATGTGAACGGAGTTTCCAGGAGCTTAAAAGGCGGTTGACATCTGCTCCTGTGTTGGCCCTTCCAGACGGTAGTGGGGAGTTCGAGGTTTACAGTGACGCTTCTTTACAGGGTTTGGGCTGTGTATTGATGCAACATGGGAAGGTGATTGCTTACGCTTCTCGACAGTTGAAACCCCATGAGATGAACTATCCTACTCATGATTTGGAACTTGCTGCGGTGGTTCATGCACTGAAGATTTGGCGACATTATTTGTATGGCGAGAGGTGCAGGATCTTCACGGATCACAAGAGTTTAAAGTATCTGTTCACGCAGAAGGAACTGAATCTGAGACAACGCCGATGGTTGGAGTTACTTAAGGACTACGACTGTACTATCGAGTATCATCCAGGAAAGGCTAATGTGGTAGCCGATGCCTTGAGCAGGAAATCAGCTAGTTCCTTGTCGCATTTGAGGACAGTACGATTACCTTTGTTGGTTGAGCTCCCTAGACTTGGAGTAGAGTTGACTGTGGATGATCAGGGAGCACTTTTAGCGAGTTTCCACGTGCAGCCTGTTTTGATTGATCAGGTTATTGATGCTCAGTTTGAGGACCCCATTTTGGGCATCATTCGGATTGAGGTCGAGGCTGGAGAGAGACAGGACTTTGAGATTCGCGAGGATGGAGCCTTGGTTAAAGATGGACGGTTGTGTGTACCCGAGGACGAAACATTGAAGAAGGTGTTACTGGATGAGGCTCACTGTTCAGCCTATGCGATGCATCCTGGTAGGACCAAGATGTATCGTACACTTCGAGAGCATTACTGGTGGTCAGGTATGAAATGTGAGATTTCCGAGTATGTTAGTAGATGTTTGATCTGCCAACAGGTGAAAGCTGAGCGGCAGAGACCCTATGGAGCCATGCAACCTTTGCCGATCCCCGAGTGGAAATGAGATCACCTGACGATGGATTTTGTATTCAAGCTTCCCAGGACACCGAAGGGACACAATGGCGTGTGGGTGATCGTGGATAGACTTACGAAGTCTGCTCATTTCTTACCAGTAAGGGAGAACTTCAGGTTGACGCAGTTTGCCCAGTTGTTTATTGATGGGATTATTCGGCTGCATGGGACTCCAGAGTCGATAGTATCGGATAGAGACCCGAGGTTTACTTCCCGGTTTTGGAAAAGCTTACATGAAGCTTTTGGGACAAAGCTGCATTTCATCCTCAGACCGATGGACAGTCTGAGCGGACTATCCAGATTCTCGAGGACATGATGAGAACGTGTGTCTTACAATTTCAGGGTACTTGGGAATCACATCTACCTTTGATGAAGTTCGCCTACAATAATAGTTATCAGGAGAGTATTAGGATGGCTCCTTACGAGGCTTTGTACGGGCGACAGTGCCGGACTCCGTTGTGTTGGACCGAGGTTGGTGAGAGGAGATTGACTACTTCCGAGCAGGTAGATCTTACGCAGGAAAAAGTGGCACTGATTTGAGATCGACTGAAGGCAGCTCAGGACCGACAGAAGAGCTACGCCGACCGTAGGATAAGGGATTTGGAATTTTCAGTAGGAGACTGGGTTTTCTTGAAGCTATCTCCTTGGAAGGGAATCGTACGGTTTGGCAGACGAGGGAAGTTGAGTCCTCGTTACATTGGACCTTATGAGATCTTAGAGCGGATTGGTCCTGTTGCTTATCGGTTGGCCTTACCAGCAGACCTGGAAAAGGTACATAATGTCTTCCATGTATGCTTCGGAAGTACATACGGGATGATTCACATGTTCTGGAAGCACAACCTGTTAAACTGAGGGAAGACTTGAGTTTTGAAGGGCAGCCAGTAGTGATTTTGGATCGGAAGGACAAGGTCTTATGGGGGAAGACGGTTCCCTTGGTTAAGGTATTGTGGAGAAATCATCAAGTGGAGGAAGCTACTTGGGAACCTGAGGCCTTAATGCGCGAACAGTACCCTTAATTGTTTCACTGAATTTCGGGGACAAAATTCTTTTTAGGGGGGTAGATTGTAACAACCCGTACCTTCGAGAAGGGTATAAATGTAATTTTTTTAAAGATTTGTATGAAAGGACGACTTTGCCCTTGTGAATAGTGGGTCAAAAGTTGACTTTTTGATTGACCGGTTGGATGAGTGTTGACAATTGATCGGGATGTAGTTTAGGACGTCACAAGTCCGTAGACAAGTGGCATATCCGATTCGGACAATCGGAGAAAAAGTTATGACGTTCGGAAGATTGAAGCCGTTACTGTAATTTTGACTAATCGAGGAAAATGTTGACTTTTTCTTGGACTTGTGATTTTCACGTAGACCGAGGACCGTTAGATAGGTCTCGACGTCCTGAGTGCAACGACAGGCGGCACGCTGTCATCGGACGTCAGATAAAATAGTTACGGGTTTGGAACGTTCGAGGGTAAAATGATAAATTTTATACCTAGGGGCAATTTGGTCTTTTTCCCCTCAGCCTAATCAGATCAGAACAAGTGGAAATAGTGGATTGGGATATTTTGTGCTGGTCCATGGGAATGTGGACACGTGGGAGAGAACCAGAGGGTTCTAGGCACGTCTAAAATGTGCACGGCCACAAATTGTCCAATTTGATCCCGTGCATTTGGCTTTGACACATAGAAACAGAGAGGAAGAAATTATGCGTGTTCGATCGATTCAGTGTGAGGGTGAGTGGGTTGTGAATTGAGAGAGTGACAGAGAGACAAGAGTGAGATGTTGATCGTGTTTTGAAGTGGAATCGTGCACGGAGACACGACGGTGGACGGCTGGAATTTCTGGGAAAAACAGAGAGACGGTGGACTGTGGCGGTGGTTGTGCCGTGTGGTGGCTCAAGTGACAGCAGGGAACTCAACGAGCACCGTGGCACGCGGCGGTGCACACGGCGGAGACAGAATCGAAGGTATACCCCGATTCCCCTGTTTTCCCGTTTTTCTTATTTTCCAAAGTCGTGGACTTAGGTCTAGAGTCGAGGGATTGGGAGATCAGGGTGAGACTCCTGGAGGTCCCAAGAGTCGTTTGAGTGTGGTGCCGTGCCGGGGGAGGACCTGGGTGGCCGGCGGCCAAAACAGGGCTCAAAGGCCGTCTGTTTCGAAGACGAAGTCGAGGGGTTTTAGGCCGTGATTCTTCGATTTTAGGACGGGATTAGATTGCTAAGGACTGGACGAGGCTATTGGGATTGAAAGGAACTGAAATGGTGGAAGAATTACAGAGGAGGAATTACAGAGAACCGGTCACGCCGGTTCAACACAGTTGAACCGGGTGACTCGAGGTTGAAGATGCACTGTAGTAGGCGCGTGGAGGCGCGTGGGGAGAATTCCGGCCAAACTTGTCAGGACCCGTCCCGAATATCACCTTGATACTCGGGATGAACCCTGCTCCCGTCTGACAATCATACTTACAATACCAAAAAATAGACTTAATACAACTATAAGCATAACCATCAGACGAAGGAGTAAATATATACAACAGTAAGTCAGAGCATAGTTCTACAAAATGGGCACCAAAAGTCCTACAAGTCTAAGTCCGCAACGGAAGAACGTCAGAAGCCCTATGCCTCGATATCTGCCTCAACGTTCACCCCAGCGCTATCACCACGACCTGGAGGGAAATTAAAAACAAAAGGTGTGAGTGGACCAAAAGGAATGAAAGTTTTAAAACCGTTTACCAGCAAATCAAAGTAAGGAAATAAAATCATTTGTTCCCTCCGGTTTAAAATCAGGCATGCCAATGAAGTATTAGAAAAGTCTTAATATGAAACATCATAAGAAACAGAAACACTATAAAACCAACCATAAGAAACAGATACACTATAAAACATCATAAGAAACCAGAGTATAACCCGATCAAACCTGCTGGACCTATCCGAGTCTTTAAACTCAACCAGGCCTCACATATAAATCCGAGTCTTTAAACTCCCGAGTCTTTAAACTCAATAGGCCTATGGGGGTAATATCGTAATATCCGAGTCTTTAAACTCCCGAGTCTTTAAACTCAATCCGGGCCCGTCCCCCATCAAAATCAATCCGGGTCTTTAAACCCATATCCAGATCCAGCAAATCCAATCCATATCCAGTGTAAAACCAATTCAAAATCCATCGCCAAATCCGAATTCGAAATCCCCGGTTCGAAGCCCTTCCGGCGTTCAGAACCGACATTCCGAACCCAAATCCGGGAAAAGATCCATGTTCATAGCAAAACCATAGGAAAATCCCAAACTCATATTCCACAACCTATTTACCATCATCAGAAAACATTTTTAGGTTAAATTTCTGAATTATAACATCAAACTCTGAAAACCCGCTTTTTCTCGAAAAACGTGCAAAATCCCGAAAACGTCTCGAAAAACGTGCAAACATCTCAATCACGTATAATCATCATCAGGACATAAAAACACACATAGAAATCATAAAACAGTAATTAAAACAGTTTGGCATGCTCGGAAGTAAGAAAGAGTCCACTCACAGTTCACAACACGTCACTCGCGCTCCGTGCGCTCCTCAACCGTCTCTGGTGTCTCCCGTCCTGTCAATAGATACCAAATAGGGTCACAATAACATCAAGGATACCTTCCCTATTTTCCCCAATTTTTCGGGAATTTAATCATATTTTAATCCTAAACCCTAAACCGTACGGATTCCCGAACCATTCCGTAACAACGTCCGATTAACCCGAAAACTATACCATTGGATTCCTTAGGACATTTAGGGCTAAACTCATGTTGGACGCTTGACCGGATTCCTCCCCACGCGCCCCCACGCGCCGCCCAAAGTGGCTGCGCGTGGGCCTCACGCGCCTGCTACAGTGTATCTTCAACCTCGAGTCACCCGGTTCAACTGTGTTGAACCGGCGTGACCGGTTCTCCTCCGTTCCTCCATCATTCTTCCCCATTTCAATACCAATAGCTTCGTCCAGTCCCCTGCAACCAAACCCAGTCCTAAAATCCAGAAATCACGGCCTAAAACCCCTCGTCTTCATCCTCGAAAATCACTGCCCGTGAGCTCTGTTTTCCTTCCCGGCCGTCCATTGCTTCCCCCTTCACGGTGGTGATACCAGCACCTTCCTAGTACCCTACTTAGTCCTACCCAACTCACAGAATCCGTCGATTCATCCCCGAAGTCCACGACTTCAAGTTTGAAAATCACGGCTAAAACAGGGTACAGAGGACCCGCCGTCGAACCACCACCCACCGTGAACCTCCCGTCACGGCAACCACCACAAACAACTCCTAGGACCTCCCTAAACCTCCCTTCACTCACCAAACCTTTCGATTCTAGCTCTAGGTCCACGACTCTTCAAATGAAAATCCACGAAAAACAGGGTAAAAGAAATTACCTTCCGATTCCGGCGCCGCCGTGAGAACCGTCACCCACCACGGTGCTCGTGAGACTCCCCTTAGCCTCCTGAGTCTCCTAGTGCCTTGAATCCGTCCACCACACCACACAACAGCCACCACCGTCCACGGCCTCCTCTGTTTCTTCCACTTATCCAACAGTCCACCCCGTCGCCTCCGTGCACGGTTGCACCACCAGACCACGATCACCAACTCCTCCGTACCTCACTGTCTCTCTCTCCACTCACACTTCACTCTCCCTAGCATCCAAATCGATCACCGCCTCACCCCAATCTGCTCTCTGTTTTTCTGTTTCCTTCGAACTTGTGCACGGTTCAAAAATGACCAAGTGTGGCCGTGCACACTTTAGATCTTTGTGGAACAATCCAGCATCCCCACGTGTCCACAAGCTATAGGCCAGCCCAAAATATCTGCCACTTGCCCCTATCTGATTGGGCTGAGGAAAAATGACCAAATTGCCCCTCCTGCACAAAATTACCATTTTGCCCTCAGACTTTCCAGACCCGTATCTTTTCCGTCCGACGTCCGATGACAGCGTGCCGCCTGTCGTTGAACTCAGGACGTCGAGGCCTATCCAACGGTCCTCGGTCTACGTGAAAACCACAAATCCTCCAAAAAGTCAACATTTCCCCTCTTAACTCAAAATTACGGTAACGCTCCCAACCTTCCGTACATCATAACTTTTCCTCCGGTTGTCCGAATCGAACCTGCCGCCTGTCTACGGACTCGTGACGTCCTAACCTACGTCACGGTCAAAGGCTAACACTCATCCAATCAATAGTACAAAAAGTCAACTTTTCGTTTACTATTCAAAAGGGCAAAATCGTCCTTTTTTACAAAACTTCACAAAAATTACATTTTTACCCTTCCCGTAGGTACGGGTTGTTACAAAACTTCCAACATGGTTTTGGTTCTAAATGTTTTAAGGAATCCATTGGTGTGATTTTCGGATTAATCGGACGATGTTATGAGATAGTTCGGGAATCGGGACGGTTTAGGGTTTAAGATTAAAATATGAATAAATTTCCGAAAAATTGGGGAAATTAGGGTTAGTATCCTTGATGTATTTGTGACCCTATTTGGTGCATATTGACAATACGGGAGACGCCTGAGATGGTCGAGGAGCGCACAGAGCGCGATTGACTCGTTCAGATTCGTGAGTGGACTCTTTCTTTTCTTTCAAGCATGCCTAACTGTTTTAATTATGTTTTATTATTTTAAGTATGTTTATATGCTTTTTAATTATGTTTATATGTGATTATATGTGATTGATATGTTTGCACGTTTTTCGAGATATTTTCAGATTTTTGCACGTTTTTCGAGAAAAAGTTGGATTTCAGATTTTGATGCCATACTTAGGGATTTCAATTTATAATTGTTTTCTGATGATGATAAATGGATTATGAAACATGATTTTGATAATCGCGGGTTTTGGTTTAAAAAGTGGATTTCCGGATTTGGGTTCGGAATGACGGTTCTGAACGCCGGAAGGGCTTCAAACCGGGGATTTCGAATTCGAGTTTGGCTATGGATTTAGAAATGGTTTTACATTGAATTAGGATTGGATTTGCTGGATCTGGATATGGGTTTAAAGACCCGGATGTTCTGATTGACGGGGGACGGGCCCGGATTGAGTTTAAAGACTCGGATATTTATGATATTACCCCCATAGGCGTATTGAGTTTAAAGAGTCGGGAGTTTAAAGACTCAGATTACATTTGAGGCCTGGTTGAGTTTAAAGACTTGGATAGACCCAGCAGGTTTGATCGGACGTGGGTTTAACATAGTGGTTTATGAAATACATTATATCGCTGATGTTGTGGTTTCAGAATATTCGTTAGGCATGCATGTTTTCAAAACGGAGGGAACAAATATTATTATTATTATTATTTTTCCTTAACTCTGATTCTGATGATAAACTGTTTTTGACACTTTTATTTATTCTAGTCCACTCACACTTTTTGGTTTTCAATTTTCCCTCCAGGTCGTGGTGATAGCGTTGGGGTGAACGTTGAGGCAGGAATCGAGGCATAGAGCTTTTAACGTTCTTCCGTTGCGAGATTAGCATAGTAGGATTTTGTGCCCATTTTGTAGAACTATGCTCTAACTGACAGTTGTATTATATTTACTCCTTCGTCTGATAGTTATGCTTATGATGGTATTAAGGTTATTTTGGTACTTTAAGTGTGATTGTCAGACGGGAGCAGGGTTCGTCCCGGGTATCGAGGTGATATTTGGGACGGGTCCTGACATTCTAAGTTTTAAGCAAATGGATATTCATGTGCTTGATTGCTTGACCCAGCTTGGTTACTAGCAAATTTTTCAGACGGCATCATGTCGAACTCGATGAATGACATAAATAAGGAGAAATCATTAACAAAATCGTAGAAAATTGCTAGCAGTAAAAGTACGTGCAATAGGATGCACTAGGGATATGTTTAGGGATATATCTAGAATTGAAAGCGCTACTACTGATCATGAAAGAAGCGCTATATCGGCAATTCCACTTGCGATGAATGATGAAAAGATTGTCTAGTATGGCATAATTGACCATTTATACTTATTTCTTTTACAATTTTTTTTATATTTTTTTTCTTTTATACACTTCTAATATTTTCGTCAAATCTAATATTTTCAGCTTCTAACATCTGTTAGACAGTTTTCTTCAGATAAAACCACATCGATTATCAATTTTCTCACCCATGCCATTAAGCTCATGCATTCTATATAGGGATTTGTTTTTTAATTTTTATCATATAAATGTTTTTTTTTTATTACATACATTGCAATTACAATTATATTGTACATGGATAATATAATTACAATTCATATAGTACATATTATTCAATTTCATCTAGTTTTGAGATATAATATATTTGTAATATTTCTTGAACGTTATTATAGTTTATTTCGCACGTAGAGTGTATATGTATTTTATCTCGAATATTATGATTTATCTTACATAAATAGTGCAATTTTTGAGAAATCTTGCACATATAGTGCAGTTTCAGTTGATCTTCCACATATAATATTATTACGTATCATGTATTTTACATATTGTGTAATTTCTATCCTTGATGAAGAATTACGAGCTATCTTATATATATATATATATATATATTGTTGTGAAGAATTTAGGAGGGAGTGAATTAGAGAAGGAGGTAGAAAAAGAAATGTTCTTCTTGAATAATGAGAGAGTATCATACAAGACTAATTAACCCACTTAAATATGGTTAGGGTTAATATAAGTACAATTACCTATCTACCCCTTGTACCCATTTACATAAATAGACATATCACTTAATACAATTTACAACACTCCCCCTTAGATATTTCATGTAATGGTGTCGCTGGACTTCGCACCTATGTGTTGTCTCGTTAAAACCTTGCTAGGTGACAAAAACCCTATGGGACAAAAATAACTCTGGTCGAAGAAAAGAGTGTAATGCGCATGTAAATGATCACATCAGAATCTTCTGAGGTAGTTGATGTCGTCTCTTCTAGAATACAGGTAGATAGTCCGCCTTTGAGATAAAATGCATTAGAGTTGCTTCACCAAAAACCTTGCCCAGTAAACCCAGTGGGAAAAACCCATGGTCGAAGGGAAAAGATGTGCAAATGCATATGAGCCAAATCATGGCATCTTCAGGATGCATTGTTAGCGGGTTGATCATACCAAAATGTGCCTCATTAAAACCTAGCCAGGTAACAAAACCCAATGGGACAAAATAACCCTAGTGGTAGGACAAAAGAGTACACGATGATCATGTGAGTATACTTCGGGATACTCAGTATACTTCTGGATACTTGGTATACTTCAGGATACTCCCCCTGATCTTGACTCCCCCTGAAAACTACAAATTACGTAGATCAGCTAGTCTACGTAAACCAATACCTCGCACATACTGTTGGAATGTGACCTTTGGTAATGACTTGGTGAACAAGTCTGCATGATTATCTTGAGATCGTATTGGCTTGATCTCAATCTTCCGATGTTCTTGCTGTTGTTGGTTAAAGAAAAACTTTGGTGCAATATGCTTGGTGTTGTCTCCCTTAAAGAAACCGGTTTTCATCTGCTCTATGCAGGCAGCATTATCTTCGTAGATAACTGTCGATTCATTATGGGTGGAATTCAGTCCACAAGTACTTTGAATATGTCCAGTAATGGCTCTTAACATATGCATTCACGAACTGCTTTGTGTAGGGCTAAAATATCTGCATGATTCGATGACGTAGCAACAAGGTCTGTTTCGTAGACCTCCAAGATATTGCTGTGTTCCCAATGGTAAAGACATAACCGGATTGGGAATGTGCCTTGTGTGGATCTGATAAGTACCCTGCATCAGCATACCCAACAAAACCTGCATCATTCCGAGGACCAATGGGGTTTGATTTACTCCTTGATGCATAGGGATAGAATAAGCCCATATCTGTTGTACCTCTAAGGTATCAGAAGATGTCTTTTATGCCATTCCAGTGGTGGCGTGTTGGCGCAGAGCTAAATCTAGCTAACAAGTTCACATCGAATGAAATGTCCAGTCTAGTGCATTGAGCCAAGTATAATAGTGTGCCTATTGCACTTAGATATGGCACTTCTGGTGTCAATATCTCTTCATTATCATCTGCTGGACGAAACGGGTCCTTCTTAGGATCTAGACTTCGGACGATCATGGGCGTGCTTGAAGGTTTCGTTTTATCCTCATTACAGCATCTCAACATCTTTTGGATGTCATTCGATTGATGGACCAAAATTCCATTTGCACGGTGCTCGAGCTCCAGGCCGAGACAGAAGTGTGTTCTCCCAAAATCCTTCATTTCAAATTCTAGTTTCAGGTGCTTAGCAGTTTCTTGGATCTCTTCAGGAGTACCAATCAGATTCATGTCATCGACATAAACTGCCACTATAGCGAACCCGAAACTTATTTTCTTAATAAACACGCATGGTCATAATTCATTATTAACATATCTCAATCTGATCAAACATTCACTTAGACGGTTATACCACATTCGTCTGGATTGTTTCAATCCATAAAGTAAACGCCTCAAACGAATGGAGAGCGTGTTCTGTGGTCTGGAACTACTTGAATCAGATATCTTAAGTCCTTCAGGAAGCTTCATATATATCTCTGTATCTAGATCCCCATAGAGGTAAGCTGTGATCACATCCAAAAGCTGCATACTCAGTTTTTCGGAAACTACCAAACTGATAAGGGAGCGGAACGTTATAATGTCTATTACGGGAGAATACGTCTCCTCGTAATCAATTCCAGGGTGTTGAGAAAATTCTTGCGCCACTAGACGAGCTTTGTATCTCACAATCTCGTTTTCCTCATTACGCTTCCTTACAAATACCCATTTAAAGCCTACAGGTTTAATATGGGGAAGTGTGGAAGCTACAGGTCCAAACACCTTTCTTTTTGTCAAGGAATCAAGTTCGACCTGGATTGCTTCTTTCCACTTTGGCCAGTATTCTCTACGTTGACATTCATCAACGGAGCGAGGTTCGATATCATCATTAGTTATTATTTCAGTAGCTACTGCGAATACAAATATATCATCGATGATAATATCATTTTGATTCCATATCTCATTTAAGCATGTATAGTTTATCAAGATCTCTCTATTCTCGGGAGTGGGTTCAGACGTTGAGGCGTCCCCAATGTTGTCTCTTCTAAGGCAGATCCATAATCTTGAATTATCTCATGAGATGGATCAGATGATATAATGATATCCAAGGGATTAGATTGTGCCAAATTTTTCCTCTTCCGGGGATGAGAATCCTTCGAACCTATTGGTCTACCTCACTTTTGGGTAGGAACATATGATTGGTTAGCCGTCATGGCTATACTTCATCCATTTGGGACGAACTGTCCATCTGGGACGGTGCGTCCTACGGGGACATCTATCCTTGTAGGCACGTTTGCAGTAGGTATATGTGATCTCGTCACTCTAGCTAGATCAGAGAAAGCATCTGGCATATTATTAGATACACTATGTAGATCTAGAATTCTCCGCACTTCATTCTCACTTTGTGCGGTTCGGGGATCGAGATGAGACATGTTGGAGACATTCCACGGCAATTCACGTCGCTCTTCAGGAACGTTGACATTCTTATCACCCCTTAACGGCAGGAAGACTGTCTCATCGAAGTGACAATCCGCAAATCGAGCAGTAAAGAGATCGCCTGTCAAGGGCTCTAAATAGCGTAGAATGGAGGGAGATTCATAGCCGACATATATGCCCCTCCGGTGTTGAGGTCCCATTTTTGTACATTGTGGCGGCCCAATTGGCACGTAAACTGCACACCCAAAAACCCGTAAGTGCGAAACATCGGGTTCATACCTAGTTACCAGCTGTAACGCGGAATAAGGTTGGGTGGTAGTGGGTCTCAACCGGACCAACATAGCGGCATGAAAAATTGCATAGCCCCACGCAGAAATTGGGAGCTTGGTGCGCATAACTAAGGTCCTTGCAATCATTTGTAATCTTTTAATGAATGCTTCTTCGAGACCATTCTGGGTGTGAACATGGGCAACTGGATGTTCAACATCAATCCCAAGGGACATGTAATAGTCTTCAAAAGATTTCGATGTAAACTCACCGGCATTATCAAGTCTGATTGACTTTATAGGATAATCCGAATGATGGGCCCTTAATTTAATGATTTGGGCAAGGAGTTTAGCAAACACAGCATTGCGTGTGGACAATAGGGTCACATGGGACCACCTCGTTGATGCATCAACCAAAACCATGAAATATTTAAATGGTACACATGGTGGTTGGATGGGTCCACAAATATCCCCTTGTATTCTGTACAAGAAAGGGACAGAGTCTTTATCGATCTTTGCATATGATGGTCTAGTGTTCAATTTTCCCATTGAGCAAGCTTGGCATAGGGTTTCACTAAACACAAGGTCCTTATTTGTAAGGGGATGCCCGTGTGATGTATTGAGGATACGGTGCATCATACCTTGACCTGGGTGTCCCAATCGGTCATGCCATAATAAGTAGTTGCTAGGGTTAGGTAGCTTCCGGCTAGCTATGTGATTTGCCTCAATAGTTCTAATAGTGGTCATGTAGAGTCCACTCTTTAGGCATTCCAATTTCTCCAATGTACGCTTCTGGCCATACAAGTTGGAGGTTATGCAAAGATATTCCACATTCTGTTCGTTTGTGGTTTGAACATGATAATTATTGGCTCGAATATCCTTAAAACTCAATAACGTTCTGCTGGAACGTGGGGAGAATAAGGCTTCAGCAATGGTAAATACAATACCATTGGACAACATAAATTGGGCTCTTCCGGAGCCTTCAATCAAATTTGATTTGCCATAAATAGTTGTCACAGGGGTGTGGTTAGGTATTAGGTTTGTGAAAAATATCCTATCACGGAGGATAGTGTGCGTAGTAGCACTGTCGGCTAGACAACAAACTTCACCATTTGACATGCCTAACCATCAATGTAACTAAAGTAATCAACATTCACATTTACTAAAAAATGAATAAATAGATTAAATAATATTCGAGCAGGTGAAAAAATAAGTCCAAAACAAATATAAATGACCAAACAATGTCCATAAATAGTAGTAAAAAAAATAATCCATAAAAAATGGCACAAACGCCGATCATATCCATGTTTATGTAAATAATTCAATCCTTATCATGTCCAGCTGCAGTCTGGAAATCAGCAATGGCAAGGGTGGTAACAGCGGGGTCTGGTCCAGCAGCAAAATCAGCCTCTCGAGTACCACGACTAGCATGGTACTGGGCAATAACTTGGGCTGATGCACGACAAGTGCGGGACCAGTGACCGCGACCTCTACATTTATAACATATGTCATGTGGGTTTTGATTCTGGTGGCGACGAGCCGGACTAGGATTTCTTTCATTTTGAGCACGCGGTCTAGGAGGAGCTTGATATCCACCACGTGGACCTATACCACGGTTACCATGGCCAAGCGGGGCATGGTAATCTTGGGCTCGGTCATAGGGATGTCCACCACGTGGGCCTAGACCACGATTACCACGGCCACGTGGGGCAAGGTAACCATGGACCCGGTCATAGGAGTGTGCACCATGTGTTGGACGATTACATCCTCCACCTCTACCACGACCCTTGTTTCTCCACTTACGGTTGGCATCGCGAGGTGAGACAGCGTTTGCTTCAGACAAAGGTGCTGCACTAGTACCCACATGTCGGGATTGATCATTCTTCATTAACAAAATGTTGTTCTTTTCGGCGAGCAACAAAATAGTGATCAACTCCGCGAACCGGGTAAACTTTCGCTCTCTGTATTGTTGCTGCAGGAAAATACATGAGGCAGGAAATGTGGAGAAAGTCTTCTCAAGTAGGTCGGTTTCAGTGAGCTCCTCCCCACAATACTTGAGAAGAGACCGGATACGACATATCTCAGAATTATATTCGTTTACGGATTTAAAATTCTAGAAACGAATGTTATGCCAGTCATGTCTTGCTTCAGCCAATAATATGTCCTTCTGGTGATCGAAACGATCAGCCAGTGAAACCCATAAAGCTCTCAGGTCCTCTTAACCCAGGTATTCACATTGCAGTGCGCGATCCATATGCCTCCGAATGAGGATCATAGCGTCCGCCTTTTGATGCTCAGAAGCCACATTATCGTCTTGGATGGTTGGCCGGATTCTCTTGGCAATGAGATGAAGTTTCACATCTTCAGTCCATTGGTAATAATTTCTTCCGGAAACGTGAAGTGCGTCAAAATCCAGTTTGTTGAGATGTACCATTCTCTACAAATAGGAATGTGTTTTGGGAAAAAATACATCCATAAGCAACTAATGAGAACTTCAGGTAACATGGTATGATAATCCAGGATATCTATGAAGGAAACTTCAGGTTCCTTGTATGTACAAATAGTCTATTTATATTTATAAATAACATGTAAATAATGAAATAAACAAACAAACAAGTAAATAATGGAAGTGGGCCTGTCAATGATGGGTTTTTCCAACTGCTGTCCCCCTCTGTTTGGCTATGTGAGGCAGCTGTGTAAATATTACCACTAATTGTGACACAAAGTGAGGAAGGATGGGCCCTCAAGGCTTCTTTTCTATTTTCCACTAATTGTGGCACAAAGTGAGGAAGGATGGACCCTCAAGGCTTCTTTTATATTTTCCACTAATTGTGGCACAAAATGAGGAAGGCTTCGTTTATATTTTCCACTAATTGTGGCACAAAATGAGGAAGGATGAACCTTCAAGGCTTCTTTTATATTTTCTACTAATTGTGGCAGAAAATGAGGAATGATGGAATTGTGGCACAAAATGAGGAAGGATGGACCTTCAAGGCTTCTTTTATATTTTCCACTAATTGTGGTGTTTGCAACCTCATGATGAACCACCATGATGAACCATCAATTCAAAAAATAATACCATGATGAACTATCAATTCAACAAATAATCATGGTGTTTGCAACCTTATGATGAACTATCAATTCAACAAATATGGAACGGAAAAATCATGAAGATTATGTCAAATAATTCAATTGATCATATCAATGATCATTAATTCATGTGATTACAAACATGGAACGAAAAATCATGAAGATTATGTCAAATAATTCAATTGATCATATCAATGATTATTAATTCATGTGATTACAAACATGGAATGAAAAATCATGAAGATTATGTCAAATAATTCAATTGATCGTATCAATGATCATTAATTCATGTGATTACAAACATGGAACGAAAAATCATGAAGATTATGTCAAATAATTCAATTGATCGTATCAATGATCATTAATTCATGTGATTGGCTGCTTTTGCTCCGTCCTTTCCGCTGCTGACACCTGGCCTTATCTTTCCTTTTTCTTGGCTATTTAAGAGCCTTCAGTGCTCAGTTGTAAACCTCTAAAATACACTATTTCAAGAACACTGCAATGGGACCTAATTGTTATAATTTCTGGGATTACCAGAAGGCCTGGGATCAGGTTCTTTGTTTTCAAAATATCCGGTATTCTCACACCTGGTTTGTACAGTTGAAATTGGGGACTCTAAAAGAAATCCCTAACTGGTTTCAAGCTTGGTTTCTTGCATCCGGCAATCTCCATCTCTCAGGTAGTGTTACTTCATTCCATTTTATCATCTTGGGTACTACAGTGCGGGCTTTTCCTAGATTGGTCTGGAACAGAATCGTTTGTCCCTTACTATCCATTACCTTGGCACGTGATACAATAGTATTCATGACCTTGTACGAAATTCGGTAGATCACCGCAAGGTTTTGAGATCCAGGTTCCATATCATACCCTTGAGTATCTATACTGAGGGTAAGCGTTTTTAACACTTCGGGATCTGTCAAGGACACAGAGTAGTTGGGGTAACAATTAAAGTAAATTGGCCCCTCGCTTAAAGATGACTCTATTAATCCTAGCATAGAATTAACAATGTTTCTGTGTCACTTATCGCGTAAACAGAGAAGGATTGATGTGTTTAATCCAATACGAGTTAGCGGTTTCACCGCAACCTGTATCAATCCTATGTGCAGATAGTTATGACCTTTACTTAGATGCTGATCTATTTGCCTTTGAGAGAGCAAATGGAAATCTGCATTAGCATCAGTGACAGAAACAGTTTTCTCCACCGTTTTGATCGAATAATCAAATTTAAAGTCAAAGACTCCCTTTTGGTAGATATCATCAGTAGGGACCTTCGATCTTTGGGTGCGAAGCCAAATTGTTCGCAGAAATCACCCAATTCTTTAGAACGCAGTATCTTCTGCTTACCTGGCCTTATCTTTCCTTTTTCTTGGCTATTTAAGAGCCTTCAGTTCTCAGTTAACATCTTTTAACAAAATATCTTTTGCTGCCTTACAATCTACCCGTATCAGGAATTTTTTGTTAAGAAGATCACTTTCAAATTTAGTGACGGAATGAACTATGGATAATAGTTCATTCTTAACAGTCGAATAGTTTCGCTAGGCTGGCTTCCAGATTCCAGAGGTGAAGCGGACGAGAACCTCTTTATCAGAAGTTCTTTGTTTGAGGACACCTCCATAGCCTTCATCAGAAGCATCAGTCTCCACAATCTTGAAAGCGTTAGGATCTGCCAGCGCGAGGTAGGGAAGTTCCGTAACCTTTCGTTTCAGGAGTCTTACATCTTTTGTATGTTCATCCGTCCAAGGTGCTGGATTCTTCTTTAGTCGGTCAAAAAGCAGTTTACTGTCTTTGGCGAGGTCTTTGTAGAAATCGCCAACATAATTCAGACTGCCCAAAAACCGCTACAGTTGTTTTTTTTCAAGGGTTTCATCCGGGAATTTGTCTGCAAAAGCGATGGCACGATCTATTGGGAGAATAAGTCCATGATGGATATTATGTCCCAAGAACCTTATTTTTGTTTGAAAGAGTTTCATCTTCCGTGCTGACACCACTAAGCCTGCAGTCTTAACCACTTTTAAGAAAATGTTGAGATGCTTAAAATGTTGGTCTAAAGAATGAGAGAAGACCAAAACATCATCAATATAAACAATCGTAAAAGTGGAATAAGGATTGAATATATCATTCATAATATGTTGAAATTCCGAAAGGGCATTTTTTAAACCGAAGGGCATAACGTTCCATTCGTAATGACCGAATGGGACATTAAATGCAGTTTTATACCTGTCCTTCTCAGCAATTTGTATCTGCCAATATCCTGATTTCATATCAAACTTAGAAAAGATGACAGCTTGATGCAGGCGTTCGAGCAGATTTTTCTTATTGGGGATCGGATATCTTATCCATCGAAGGGCCTTATTCAAGGGCTTGTAATTGATCACCAATCTGGGTGCTCCTCTTTCGAGTTCTGGTGCGTTTTCAACATAGAACGCCGAACAGCTCCATGGAGAATAGCTTTTCCTAATCAACTTCTTTTCAAGAAGTTCATTGATTTCTTTCTTACAGATTTCCATCAATCTGCAGTTCATTTGGATGGGTCTCGCCTTAGTAGGGATGTTTCGTTCATCAAAATCCGGCTCGTAAGGAAGACCAACGATGTGCTTTTTCCGATTCCAAAAAGAATTGGGCAGTTCAGAACAAACCTGCAACTCAAATTCCTTTTGAACAACATCAATCTTATCTTTTAGAATTTTAGTTGTTAGTTGTTCTTCAGTTCTTTTGAAATGTAATTCCTCTTTTAGAGAACAAAGAAATTTTTCTTTATCAACAATCTGGTTATGTATGGAATTAACATATTGGACTTGAGACTGTTTAGAGAATTTGAACATTACCTTGATTCCTTCTATTTCAGCTTCGATGCCTTGATCAGACACTTTAAAGGGATAAAGCATGCTTAAAAAGAGGTGCCTAGTATTACCGCATGGCTTAATCCTTTTACCAAAACAAAGGAAGTCTGGAAACAAACCTCATCTTGGATTATGGCTGCATCCGAGATCTTATAATGAATCTTCATTGGTTGATCCGTTGCACTGCGTAGTCCTTGAGATGTCTTAGAGAAGTACTTTACAGGCACTACTCCTTCATTGATGCAATTGAGATCAGCTCCTGAATCTATTAGTGTTTCAACCGAGAACCTGAAAGTTTTGTTAATCACAAAGGTAATCATGGAATACCATTTATGGGATATTACCTTGTCGATGTTATGAACATATTTCAGTGCGGAAATGCTGCATTCCGGTAAGCTTTCAGAAAGAACGGGTTCTGGCTGTTTTTCTTTTTCAAAGTCGTTCAGTATGAATTGAAACTCCTTTTCAGTTTCATTTTCAGGGCCTTTGGTTGAAGGATGATAGAGTTCTAAGATCTGAACTCTTTGCTTCAAGTCTTTAACTTCATTTTTGGTTTCTCTAATTTCCTGCTTGATTTCAGCAATGGTGGGTTCCCTTTGGGTGGTTTGTGCTATTCGAGCAGTAATGGTTTTAAAGCTATAAGCTTCAACCGGCTGCTGCAGAGTAGAGGTAGAGGGTTTTTTCTGGTACTTAGCGATATTGATATATTGTTCAAGAACAACTCTTTTTTCAAGAGGATTCTCAATTTTATCAATCAAGTCTTGAAACAGACTTTCTTCCTTTGTGATGACACAGAGACATGACCGCTTTTCTTCGGTATCACTTTCAGCCGGGGATGTATACCAATCTATTTCCCCGAGAACTGCTTCCTCATCATTACAAGTTTCACTAGTGTCAGATTCGGAGTCGGACGATGAATTGAGCATAAGTTGGCACAACTTCCGTTTTAGTCCTTCATCTAAATTCAGATTATTAATCTTCTCTGGCAGTTTGCATTCAGGTCGGGTATGTCCGACTTTTCCACATTTGTAGCAAACTATGGTTCGTTTTCTAGGCATTTTTCCTGTTTTGTTTCCTTTATTGGGTTGCCTATGTTTTGGTTTGGAGGAAGATCATTGAAAAGGCTCTCGTGGTTCGCGACGATCTTTATACCTATGAGGTTTTGAAGATCGAGCATATGTTTTGGAGACTTTCCGTTTGTGGGAAGGTTTTCTCCTAGTCAGGGGATCTTTGGGTGCGAAGCCAAATTGTTCGCAGAAATCACCCAATTCTTTAGAACGCAGTATCTTCTGCTTATCTAATTGGTTCTTTAATTTCATGTCAGTACAGAGTGCTAATCCTTCAGCACATATTTCAGATGTGAGTTCTCCATAAGTATACCTATCATAAGGTATGACTCCTCCATATTTTCCTCATATATGGCTGCGTACCTTTTCGGCGAATAACGGAGGTAGACCAGAAAGAAACTTCTCTTTCCAAAAGTCAGCAAAACAATTGGACCTAAGAAATACTTTTGCATAAAAGACATCCTTATACCATCTAAAATGGGATAAGGTTGGACATCTTAAATTTATTAATATTTCTTTAGATCTATCTTGTTGTAATTCTGTGGATCCAACAAAATGGAGGGTGATTGTATAGATTAAGGTATTCACCGCATCTTCATGAGCTGTTAATTGTCCATTAACTTCAATGATTTTTGTTGCAGACATAATTTCTCTCTTGGCTTCTTCGCTTAGATGGTTATCCCACCATCCTCGAAGCTGTCCAATGAATCCTGCAACAATGGTTTGAGCAATCCGATGATCTGAATTTCCATGAATCATGCTTGCAGATGAGAACATCATCATGTGTCTCATTGTATTGAGAACTTGGTAGTCTGTCTGTTCGTCAATGTTCCATTCAACAATTGACTTTCCATCATACTGAACTCGTTCGCCCATATCAGTATCCTCATACTGAAGATCAACAGGAGAAGGTCTAGGATAGTAGTTTTTCATTATGGGATTCCTTGTGATCTTTGGTCCTTTATGTATCCTATTGACTTGTGATTCACTGTTGATATTGGCAAATTGGTCCTCTAATTCAGTAATCGCAGTTTCACTGATTACAAAAATCTTAGGATCCTTTTTTCCGTTTGGATCTGAGATCTTAATGGTTTTTAACCTATCGGCTAAAGCTGCGACAAAACTATCAGTATTGCCTAGCTTATAGTCCTTAAGATCAGGAACAGGTTTAAACATGGGTTGATCGATTTTCTCTTTTCCCTTTTCAGTGGTGTTGGAAGAAGAGATTCCAGGGTCTCGAGGGATTCCATTCTTGGGTCCGTCTTTCAACGTATTTTCAATGCGTGTCGTTTGTTCTCCAAGAGATTGGAGAAACAAATTGGTGTAGTTATTTTGGTGTATGACCGCAGTAACTCCACCTTGGACAGAGGCTTCTTGTGTGCCATCTTTATATGGCGAGGCTATGGTTCCCTTGGAATTAATGTTGATGGATTTAGGAGGTGGGTGAATAGATCTTTCGGCTTTTCCATCACAAGTTGTATAGGTCTTAAAAGGGTTCCCTATGGTATTTAGGCACTGAAAGTAGTCTGGGAATTTTTCCGGATACTTGTTAGCACACCATTCGAACCATGTAAAGAACCGGCAATTGAATCCCTTTCCTATCATAAAGGTATAATGAAGTTTGCGCAAAAGCTTTCGTCGCTCTTCACTATAGGTTGCTTCTAACCAGCTTCTTCTGGTTTGGTTTGCTAAGCTTGAGTAATCTCTTTCTATGGTGTCCATATCAGGTTCAAACCTGGAGATTACACAGATGTTAGATTAAACATCTTCCCATGAAAATTCAGGCTGAGCAGGTAACTCCTGAGATTTCTTTGAGGGAGTTGTGGCTCCTGTATTTTCGACCTTATAGAAGGGGTGATGGACATGATCTTGGGTTTTTCTTAACCCCTCAAATACAAGTCTTTCATGACCTTGTTCATAAGAACTCTGGGTTCTAAAAGAGCTAGATCTTTGGATGTTTGGAATGGTATATCTAGGGAGATCAGCACTTTGTCTTCCTAGGCTTAACCTAGTCAGCCGATTATTGTCGAAATGTATTTCTACATCCCCATCGTCATACTGATGTATCCAACTTGGTTCCCTATTGTGGATTGGCTGGGGAGGAGTTGCATCCGACAATCTCCATCTCTCAGGTAGTGTTACTCATTCCATTTTATCATCTTGGGTACTACAGTGCGGGCTTTTCCTAGATTGGTCTGGAACAGAATCGTTTGTCCCTTACTATCCATTACCTTGGCACGTGGTACAATAGTATTCATGACCTTGTACAAAATTCAGTAGATCACCGCAAGGTTTTGAGATCCAGGTTCCATATCATACCCTTGAGTATCTATACTGAGGGTAAGCGTTTTTAACACTCCGGGATCTGTCAAGGACACAGAGTAGTTGGGGTAACAATTAAAGTAAATTGGCCCCTCGCTTAAAGATGACTCTATTAATCCTAGCATAGCATTAACAAAGTTTCTGTGTCGCTTATCGCGTAAACAGAGAAGGATTGATGTGTTTAATCCAGTACGGGTTAGCAGTTTCACCGCAACCTGTATCAATCCTATGTGCAGATAGTTATGACCTTTACTTAGATGCTAATCTATTTTCCTTTGAGAGAGCAAATGGAAATCTGCATTAGCATCAGTGACAGAAACGGTTTTCTCCACCGTTTTGATCGAATAATCAGATTTAAAGTCAAAGACTCCCTTTTGGTAGATATCACCAGTAGGGACCTTCGGAATACTCTAGTTTTCTAGATCTTTTTCGACATTAAGAATTGTGACTTCTTCCACATTCTTAACCCGCATCACTCTATCATTGCTACTAGAACCGCTGCTACTACCAACAGATCGTTTACTAAAAGTTCTAAAGAGACTGGCCATTAGAAGAGAGCTTCTCTACTTTCTCGTCTCTAAGTGAAGTATCTTCAGACTTACCACTTTCTCCGCCTTAACAACGCCTCAACACGGCTACAAACGGCGTACTCAGCCCGGTGGCGATCTCTTCCCCACTCTAGAGAAGATCCTGCAGAAAAACTTGATCTAACAACACAATATCTAAATTACTTCTAGCCTACAACCTATTACCACCAGGTTTTTGGCTCTGATACCAATTTTGTTGTGAACAGGTTAAAATCGTCGGAAGCGACGTTAATCCTTTTTGTGTTCCGACGTTAATCCTTTTTGTGTTTATAGGCAGGTAAACTATAAAGATATAAACAAAGAATAAAAATCACAAAACTTTGAACAATACAGATATACAAAAATGGGTGATAATAAATTGAAATTAAAAGAGAGATCAGATGCATGAGAAAGACTCACATATATTATTACTGGCAATCTTTCATACAGGAATAGTACTCTTAAACAGCACAGCACACTTAGACTGATTACAATCACACTCTCACACTCACACTTACACTCGTATTTTACAACACTCTTGCACACTTCAACCTTGTTTACAACTGAGCACTGAAGGCTCTTAAATAGCCAAGAAAAAGGAAACATAAGGCCAGGTGTCAGCAGCGGAAAGGACGGAGCAAAAGCAGCCTACAATTATGAGCGGCATCTTCACTTTTAACTGTTTCCTTTCACTGGCAGAAACTGTGGCCGACAGGAAATAAAGTGCTTCAGGATTCTGATAAAAAGTGTACAGGATCACGATAGGATCGAATCTTTCAGACGCAATCTTATCATATCCTGTTGATACAGCTGTATGCGTATGCATTTCATGCTCATGCTGTTTATTTTGTTTTTTGTTTAATAGGAGGGAAGATTCCAAAGCAGTCATCTTCATTATCGAATCAGTCACAGCTGTTAGCTGTATCATGTTGAGAGGTAGCGCCTTCAGACTTCATTTCGATATCATCGTCGTCCATGTCTAGTAACCTGAGGACTTGATCTTTCAGATCCTTTTTTGAAGCAGATTCAGGGAAAGCCTCTATCAGAGACTTAAGCTTTTCAACTTTAGAAGGAACAGAGGAAGAACTGCCAATTGTTAAACTTTGTCTATTAGACAATAAATTTTTGGCTTTAAAAGTTTGGGGTTTTAAATGATCAATTTGGAATTTATCCCACCAGCGAATAAATATTTTTCATTCTAGTTGAGGAATAAAAAACCATAAATCATCATCGTCTTCAACAAAACTGTAGTCCCATTTTAAAATCCAAGGCAGTTCATAACAGATTAAAAACTCGAGGAATAGTTTCCTTTCTTCAGGATATTCCTTGTTTTCCTTTTTAAAGATATTAGAAAAAGAAGGGGCTATCTCCCGAGGTAAATAATCAACAGTAGGTCCCCAAACAAGAAACCAAGCTTGAAACCAGTTAGGGATTTCTTTCAGAGTCCCCAATTTCAACTGTACAAACCAGGTGTGAGAATACCGGATATTTTGAAAACAAAGAACCTGATCCCAGGCCTTCTGGTAATCCCAGAAATTATAACAGTTAGGTCCCATTGCAGTGTTCTTGAAATAGTGTATTTTAGAGGGGCTTTCTCCCCATTCATCCATAGTGATTAATTTCAGAACCACTAGTTTAGAGAATGCGATTATATTATTATTATCGCTTCGATATCGATGAGTAACTTCCACAGATTCGGTTTCTATCAGAAGCCTTTCATACCAAAATCTTGGTTTCAGATAACCACGAATGTGATAAGGAAGATATTTTTCAGCGATTTCGCGGGGATAATGGGTATAACCATGTTTTCTTGGAAAGGGTTGCTGGTAATAGCCTTTTCCCTTCCTTAGTATAAGGAAGAGCTGATGAAATGGGAGATGGAGTTGAAGAGGAACTCGGTTGGATGGCAGCTGAGGCTTTGCTGGAAGAGATTTTGCTAGCAAGGGCTAAAGATTTCTTTTAACGAGGATGCATGATGGGTGGTGGAGAATCAATTCGGGAAGGCTTTGGACTTTCTGGAGTTAGAGGTTTATTTTTTGGATAAAGAACGTAGTAGTCGAATTTACCTGATGGCTCTCCAAGAAGGCCAACTTCAGGATCACCGGCTCCAAACCTTGCTTTAAGCTTCTACTGGGAAGTCCTTTTGCGAACCCTGCAAGAATTCACGAGTTAATAAGTCAGGTAACGAATTCTGTTCACATTTAATATACTCAATATCAAAATCGAAAGCAGATAAAATCCCCTGCCATCTAGCAAAAATCTGTTTGGATGCTAAGTTCTTAACATCTTTTAACAAAATATCTTTTGTTGCCTTACAATCTACCCGTATCAGGAATTTTTTGTTAAGAAGATCACTTTCAAATTTAGTGACGGAATGAACTATGGATAATAGTTCCTTCTTAACAGTCGAATAGTTTCGCTGGGCTGGCTTCCAGTTCCGTAACCTTTCGTTTCAGGAGTCTTACAGCTTTTGTATGTTCATCCATCCAAGGTGCTGGATTCTTCTTTAGTCGGTCAAAACACAGTTTACTGTCTTTGGCGAGGTTTTTTTAGAAATCGCCAACATAATTCAGACTGCCCAAAAACCGCTGCAGTTGCTTTTTTTCAAGGATTTCATCCGGGAATTTGTCTGCAAAAGCGATGGCACGATCTATCGGGACAATAAGTCCATGATGGATATTATGTCCCAAGAACCTTATTTTTGTTTGAAATAGTTTCATCTTCCGTGCTGACACCACTAAGCCTGCAGTCTTAACCACTTTTAAGAAAATGTTGAGATGCTTAAAATGTTGGTCTAAAGAATGAGAGAAGACCAAAACATCATCAATATAAACAATCGTAAAAGTGGAATAAGGATTGAATATATCATTCATAATATGTTGAAATTCCGAAGGGGCATTTTTTAAACGGAAGGTCATAACGTTCCGTTCGTAATGACCGAATGGGATATTAAATGAAGTTTTATACATGTCCTTCTCAGAAATTTGTATCTGCCAGTATCCTGATTTCATATCAAACTTAGAAAAGATGACAGCTTGATGCAGGCGTTCGAGCAGATTTTTCTTATTGGGGATCAGATATCTTATCCATAGAAGGGCCTTATTCAAGGGCTTGTAATTGATCACCAATCTGGGTGCTCCTCTTTCGAGTTCTGGTGCGTTTTCAACATAGAACGCCGAACAGCTCCATGGAGAATAGCTTTTCCTAATCAACTTCTTTTCAAGAAGTTCATTGATTTCTTTCTTACAGATTTCCATCAATCTGCAGTTCATTTGGATGGGTCTCGCCTTAGTGGGGATGTTTCGTTCATCAAAATCCGGCTCGTAAGGAAGACCAACGATGTGCTTTTTTCGATTCCAAAAAGAATTGGGCAGTTCAGAACAAACCTGCAACTCAAATTCCTTTTGAACAACATCAATCTTATCTTTTAGAATTTTAGTTGTTAGTTGTTCTTCAGTTCTTTTGAAATGTAATTCCTCTTTTAGAGAACAAAGAAATTTTTCTTTATCAACAATCTGGTTATGTATGGAATTAACATATTGGACTTGAGGCTGTTTAGAGAATTTAAACATTACCTTGATTCCTTCTATTTCAGCTTCGATGCCTTGATCAGACACTTTAAAAGGATAAAGCATGCTTAAAAAAGGGGTGCCTAGTATTACCGCATGGCTTAATCCTTTTACCAAAACAAAGGAAGTCTGGAAACAAACCTCATCTTGGATTATGGCTGCATCTGAGATCTTATAATGAATCTTCATTGGTTGATCCGTTGCACTGCGTAGTCCTTGAGACGTCTTAGAAAAGTACTTTACATGCACTACTCCTTCATTGATGCAGTTGAGATCAGCTCCTGAATCTATTAGTGTTTTAGCCGATAGGTTAAAAACCATTAAGATCTCAGATCCAAACGGAAAAAAGGATCCTAAGATTTCCGTAATCAGTGAAACTGCGATTACTGAATTAGAGGACCAATTTGCCAATATCAACAGTGAATCACAAGTCAATAGGATAAATCAAGGACCAAAGATCACAAGGAATCCCATAATGAAAAACTACTATCCTAGACCTTCTCCTGTTGATCTTCAGTATGAGGATACTGATATGGGCGAACGAGTTCAATATGATGGAAAGTCAATTGTTGAATGGAACATTGACGGACAGACAGACTACCAAGTTCTCAATACAATGAGACACATGATGATGTTCTCATCTGCAAGCATGATTCATGGCAATTCAGATCATCGGATTGCTCAAGTCATTGTTGCAGGATTCATTGGATAGCTTCGAGGATGGTGGGATAACCATCTAAGCGAAGAAGCCAAGAGAGAAATTCTGTCTGCAACAAAAATCATTGAAGTTAATGGACAATTAACAGCTCATGAAGATGCGGTGAATACCCTAATCTATACAATCACCCTCCATTTTGTTGGATCCACAGAATTACAACAAGATAGATCTAAAGAAATATTAATAAATTTAAGATGTCCAACCTTATCCCATTTTAGATGGTATAAGGATGTCTTTTATGCAAAATTATTTCTTAGGTCCGATTGTTTTGCTGACTTTTGGAAAGAGAAGTTTCTTTCTGGTCTACCTCCGTTATTCGCCGAAAAGGTACGCAGCCGTATACGAGGAAAATATGGAGGAGTCATACCTTATGATAGGTATACTTATGGAGAACTCACATCTGAAATATGTGCTGAAGGATTAGCACTCTGTACTGACATGAAATTAAAGAAACAATTAGATAAGCAGAAGATACTGCGTTCTAAAGAATTGGGTGATTTCTGCGAACAATTTGGCTTCGCACCCAAAGATCCCCTGACTAGGAGAAAACCTTCCCACAAACGGAAAGTCTCCAAAACATATGCTCGATCTTCAAAACCTCATAGGTATAAAGATCGTCGCGAACCACGAGAGCCTTTTCAAGGATCTTCCTCCAAACCAAAACATAGGCAACCCAATAAAGGAAACAAAACAGGAAAAATGCCTAGAAAACGAACCATAGTTTGCTACAAATGTGGAAAAGTCGGACATACCCGACCTGAATGCAAACTGCCAGAGAAGATTAATAATCTGAATTTAGATGAAGGACTAAAACGGCAGTTGTGCCAACTTATGCTCAATTCATCGTCCGACTCCGAATCTGACACTAGTGAAACTAGTAATGATGAGGAAGCAGTTCTCGGGGAAATAGATTGGTATACATCCCCGGCTGAAAGTGATACCGAAGAAGAGCGGTCATGTCTCTGTGTCATCACAAAGGAAGAAAGTCTGATTATAGACTTGATTGATAAAATTGAGAATCCTCTTGAAAAAAGAGTTGTTCTTGAACAATATATCAATATCGTTAAGGACCAGAAAAAACCCTCTACCTCTACTCTGCAGCAGCCGGTTGAAGCTTATAGCTTTAAAACCATTACTGCTCGAATGGCACAAACCACCCAAAGGGAACCCACCATTGCTGAAATCAAGCAGGAAATTAGAGAAACCAAAAATGAAGTTAAAGACTTGAAGCAAAGAGTTCAGATCTTAGAACTCTATCATCCTTCAACCAAAGGCCCTGAAAATGAAACTGAAAAGGAGTTTCAATTCAATTGTGACCTCTACAATCGATCGTTTGATCGTATCAATGATCATTAATTCATGTGATTACAAACATGGAACGAAAAATCATGAAGATTATGTCAAATAATTCAATTGATCGTATCAATGATCATTAATTCATGTGATTACAAACATTGAACGAAAAATCATGAAGATTATGTTACATGCTTCTAGGGATTGGATTTTAATAATAATAATTTGGATTTAGAAAACCTACTTGATTGGATTTATCCTTCTCTTGAGCAATCACCGATTTGGAGACGATCGTGCTGATAACGTGTTGTGAAGAATTTAGGAGGGAGCGAATTAGAGAAGGAGGTAGAGAAAGAAATGTTCTTCTTGAATAATGAGAGAGTATCATACAAGAGTAATTAACTCACTTATATATGGTTAGAGTTAATATAAGTACAATTACCTATTTACCCCTTGTACCCATTTACATAAATAGACATATCACTTAATACAATTTACAATATATATATATATATATATATGTATTGTGCAATTTCAGTCCTTAATTATCTTACACAAATGATGCATTTTCAATCAGTCTTCCACATATAATATTCTTATAGTACGTCTATAATTTACATATTGTGTACGTGGTTTCAATCCATCGTGAAGACTTATCAGCTATCTTATACATATAATACAATTTTAGTCTTAACTTAACTTGCACAAATGGTGCAGTACTTCAATCGATCTCCCACATATAGTATTTTTACTCCCTACTTTACATATTGTGTAATTTCAATCACTCATGACGAATTACAAGCTCTCTTATACATATAGTTTTGTTTGAGTCTCAAGTTATCTTGTAAATATATTGCAATTTTAGGTACATCTTGGATAATTACGATGTATCTTGCACATATTGTGCTATTTCAATACATCAAATAGAGTTAAGATATATCTTTCACATGCAGCTTTAGTCTGTTGTGGAGGATTACAATCCAACTTGCACGTATACTACAGTTTCATTCCATCCAAAAGAATTACGATCTTTCTAGCACATATAGCTTATGTTCATCATAAATAATTATAATCTATCTTGCATGTACGTACATTTCCAATCTATTTTGGACATTGCAATTTATCTTCCACATATAATTTAAATTTAGAGCACAGCTCAGCCCCATTAAGGTGGCCTGTGCCTGATCTTGGCGATGATCAATTTGTAGTTTCACTCACGACAACAATTTCCTACTTTTTACAATTTCGATCAATCTAGAAAATTAACATAACGGATCTTAGTATACTACGTACATTCAAATAATATTCTCGATATTATTTTATGTAATCCCCTCAACTTGATCATATATCACAATAAAGATAAATAACCTACAGAGTAAATAAGTACAAAACGAGAAAGAAACTAAAACTATGTACCTAAACTAGCAAAAACTTTCTAACTAGATTCCTCCATTTTTGGGGGTAATAAACTTTTGGTAGCGATGGAACTAAATCCACTTTCGGAGTTTTTCATGGATTGACTACGAAAAATGCCGTACCCTAATTCCATGCTTTCTTGCATCACCAACACATTCACCGCCCCCCTACAAAAATCCGAGGAAGCAACAATGTCCCCGATCACTCCCAACTCAGCGTTGTACAAAAACTCCGCCATTTCTTCATCTCTCAAGGTCATATCTGAATGCCGCCTTCCCACCATCACAAGATCATAATCCCCCTGCGACTTCATGACCGCATCCATAAGCTGCACCCCGTCGCAAACCTCGATTTCCCGCCAAATCAGCTGATAATTCCCACTGTTTATTACCCTAAACTCGTTCACCAACTTCTCGTCCAGCTCCCCTTCAATTTCTTCCTCAACTTCCTCCTTCTCGTACTCATCTTTTGATTTACTTTGCAACAATATTCTAAACACCGTCATGTTAACATAGGGGTTGCCAGACAAGCGTGTCGCGTAGGCTAATGTCTCGCGATCGTCTGGCCCCCAATAAAAAACAAAGCTACATTGCATGAGAAATTTGGGAAGCTTTTCCGGTAAGTCAACCCTCGGTCAACGAGGATTCCAACTGTACATTTCGAATAGGATTGTTCTCGTTAAATTGGCGTACCGCGGAGGTCATGACCGGATCAACAACGCCCTCTTGATTTTCATGAAACGGTACGATAATGAGAGGTACAAACTTTTCATCGGCCAGCCGGAAAAGAGTCTCGTGCATGCATTTATACGGCGCGATCATCGTGTATATATATTTGCGCCATCAACGGTCCATTCGAGGCTTCCGAGTAGTTATCGAAAGCCCGCAATATTATTTGGGTTGTGGCTGAAGTTCTGCCGCCCTACTCTTTTTCTGATCTCTTGCAATGGACTAGTCGTGGAGCAGTGCGGCCACGGAGCTCCACTGTGTGGACAATGTAGGCACAGATGGGGCTTACTGCAGTCGGATTTGAAGCTTTCAAGAGATGAATGATGGCGGGGACGCTTCCTTCGTTGTGGACACAACAAAGAATTCTGAACATTTCGGAATTTCTCGGCATTGATTGGATATTTCTGACCCAGGGAAGTATGGATTCTGATAATCCTAGAGGCTTGTATAAGAATCGTACCAATGGCGTTACGATCATGGTCATCGCTAGAGACGACAACACGAGTTGAGTAAAAAGTTGATCGTCTATCTCCTGCAATATTAACATTCGGAGCTCAAGAGCTAATTAATTAGTTATAAAGATTTCGGCTAGCTACAAGTCTTTTCAAGGCAACTTAGGGTTTCATTATTTTTTGGTTTACTTCGAATAACAAAGTTATGCTACCTATTCAAATAAAAAAGGCCTTATATTATGTTTCAAATCTTTCAATTCGCAGCATTGCATTTTCTATTTTCTTTCGATCTTTACCCTACTTCACATTTTCTGTTAAATTTTATTTTAAACACTATTTTTTTTTCTTTCTGAAATTTGGCTATTAATGTGGATGATAAATAAGTAACAAATCGTCAAAAAACTGAAGTTCAATTTAATTAAAAAACTAATAAATTGAAATTAATAAAATTAAAAAAATTAAGTAACTCGTACATAATTAAGCTAATAATCTGTGAGTCAAATTAATAAACAAACTTGTGGTCCTACTACAGACAAATGAGCATTTACGGGAAGATGTGACGCAAATGATCGAGCATTTATGGGAAGAAATGATGAAGGAGAAAGAGTTAAAGAAAACAAAAAGCTTAAGTTCTGTCAGTTTCAAAGTTTGAAAGCACAAATGTAAAATAAGGCTGAATGTCAAAAGAAATTACCTTCATGTTCCACCATTGTTTATAAATGATAACGTCTATTATACCCTTCATACTCAAGATCAAGCTGAGCAGGATACTACTTTTCAACCCAATTTTGCAGAAGAAAAATGCAGTCATGGTAACTCCAACAATCTTTGCAGCATAAGTCACAAATATTACTAGTTGAAGATTGTTAAAATCCGTCCAGTCATCGATGGAGTGCACATTAATCTTGAGGCCAATACCACAAAAAAATGCCGGTAGAAGAAATTCAGAGACCAAATACTCAGTCTTGTGTACGATTGCTGCACCGAGAGGCGGCCCGTGCGGAATTAGTAACCCGAAAAGTAGAGGACCAGAAGTTGCCTTCAGGCCTATGACGTCGGAGATTAATGCCATGACTAGAACGGAAAGTATAATTGCGGTTACATAACCTTCCTTCAGTTCTTGTCCTTTGGGAGTTTTCCTGATGATCAAGTTAATAATCGGACGCTTGACTAAAATAGTAAATAATATCATCATTAATAAGCTGATGGCAGCCCTTATCCTATCCTTTGTGTTGAGTTGAAGGGATAGAAGATGAGTGGCCATCATAATCCATTGAATCCCGTCGTTGGTCACGGCGGAGGACATGGCTAGTTGACCTAGTTCGGAAGTCATGAGGTTGAGTTCTTCCAAGGCCTCAGCCACCACAGGAAAATAAGTAAGAGATAGAGAAAAGGTAGCAAAAAGAAGGAATCCATTGAGTCTGGTGAGCTTAATGTCCATTATGTAAATGAAGATGGCGGAAATTGCCGATGTAAAGAGGAATCCTACTAGACCAATCTTCCATGCATCATATGCGGTCCTTTTGAACATGGCCAGTTCAAATTTCACCGCAATTAAGAATACCGAGTATACTATGCCAAGATGAGCAATGGTGTCGAACAATGGGACTTGTTTTCCTCCAAATAGCATCTTGTCGTTGAATGCCTTGTTTTGCCCTAACATGGAAGGCCCCAATATAAAGCCACCCTAAAACAATGGAGGGTTTATGTCATTAGTTTTTCACAAACCTAAAATTTACAAACTGATATAAAAAGAAAAGGCGAAAATATAAGAATGCGAGTCATGGCAGGATAGTTAAAAACTTAAATTTGGAGAAGTTAGCATACCAGGAGATTGCAGACGAATTTAGCTTGTCCGAGAGGTCTCAGAAAAAAATACAGCACTCGAGAGATGAGAAGGGTTACGGTGATTTGAGCCAACAATAGAGTATATGGATAATCTAGAGGATCATCTTGCATAAAAATGCCTCTAGTCCTATATTTATTAAGCGGTAGACAATTTGCTCTTAGTGGTGTCGATGAGGAAGCCATAAGTTTTGTAACTTCAATATTCCAATTTGATTATCGATCGATATCCTTGGCATATATGTTGGTCGTAAAATCGATTCCAAACGGGTTGGAAGTGATCGAAGAATATTGCCACGACGTCCTTCACTTCCGGCGGTTGGATATTTGGAACCAGGTTGATCAAGCCTAGATTTATACTGTGAGTTGTTACGGTAAAGAACGCAAGAACAGGTAATGCATCTATGCATGTACTGATATTTGTATTTTACGTGGAAAGAGTCAGTTTAAAGAGTTAAATGTTAAAGTCTAAGTGACATTTCTTGTTGGCCAAGTTAATTTTAGCCAAATTCGGTTGTTTAGGCTCCATACAATATTGATGCATTATTGATCGATCTTGAGCGTATGATCCTATATTTATGGAGACCATTAATTTAGCACATTGATTTTCAATTAATTAAGATCAAAATTTTATTATATGAAGTGATTATTAATTTATGGGGTATTATTTATTAAAAAAACTTCACTGTATTTTTGTCAGAAGAAAAGGAGCATAATTTTAAACATCTATAAATTGGAATTGGCCGGGCTCCATCAATATTGGTACATATATATATATATATATAGCCATTAACCGAGGCTATTGAGTGGAATTGAAGTTCGTATAACTCCCAATTAATTAAGTCATACATGCTAATCGGTAGTCAGTATAGCGCGCTACATCAAAACTGAAAATCTGCTGGCTAGGGCTAATATCCTCCAAAGCTATTGTCTATAGTTACATAAACTAGCTAGGGTTTGTGTCCTAATTTGGAACTTAAACCTCATTCAAATTTGCATCATCATAAACAGGTTCGACTCCAAATCGCCTGCTTTCTTGCATCACCAACACATTCACCTTCCAGCCACAAAAATCCGAGGAAGCAAGCATGTCACCTATCACTCTCAGCTCTGCATTGTCCACAAACTCCGCCATTTTTGAGTACTGCCTCCCCACCCTAACAAGGCGATAATGCCCTTGAAAATTCCACCTCAATTTCGCCCCAATTCAACCCGTCACTCACCGTCTGATTGCTTTCTTTAAAACCTTCCACCAATGCCTCGTCCAACTTCTCATCCTCTTCCTTACCCTCTACTAATTTCTTCCGCAAGATAATAAACCTAAACACGAAGATCTTAACATAGGAATGGCCCGACATGCGTGCTGCATAAGCTAACGCCACACGATCATCGGGAACTCCAATTACAAAAACCCCAACATTGTAAGAGAAGTCAACCAAGCTACGGCGAGTAAAGTGTAAGAAGTTGAAGTTTCACCTAAAAACTAAAATGTCTCACATCAGAAAAACACAACTACAATTTGTGTCTTATAAGATTCTGAGCTACTCTCTCCATTGCTAATTGATTTTGGGGTGAAACCTCAACTTCTTACATAAAAGAGCCTCTACATTGAGGTTGAATTCGCGTTTGGACTTACTCACACAATTAGGACCAGCCATGGACTTGTGGTTTTCATGGAAGGCTACGATAATCAAGGGAATGAGCTTGTCATTGGCCTCATGGAAAATTATCTCATGCATGCTTTTATACGGCGCGATCATAGTGAAAGCTTCAATTACAACCGGTCTTTTTTTTTTTTCCAGTAATTCTCAAAGGCGTGCATGATATGAGCATGTGTGGACGAATTTACGCTAGTGAGTTTCTTTGTCTTCTCACAAGAAACTAGTCGTGGTGGAGCGTGGCCGGTGAGCTCAACCATGTGGAGGATGTAGGCGTGGATCGAGCTTGCTTGTATCGGATTTGATGCCTCCAAGAGGGTTATCATGCCGTGGACGCTATCTTGGTTTTGCAAACGAAAAAAACTTGAGAACGTTCGGAGTGGATTCTTGCTAAGGATTGGATATTGAACATGCGTCCGTGTTTGGTGCTTGATAGCTTGATTTGTAACTTGCACACGTATGAGAATCGTACGAATTGTGTTGCTATGGCCATGCTCAACACCAACGAAGATAACACGATTTGATCAGTATAGCATTGATCATCTTTTTGCTGCAAATTGATATACACACCGGTATGAGATTGGCCATCGATCTACAATATCTGATATGTTATTAAAAAAATAGTACATGATATAGGAATTTACCTGGCTACTAAAAAATTGGATAAAAAACATGAATTTTATTCCTGCTTTATATAACTAAAGAGTATGAATAATTATAAATAATCGTGGGATATAGCATTACGTACTCACATTGCAACTACAAAAAATAGACGGTGAACATTACAGCCATTCCCACTGCACATAGAGACTTTTTTCTGTTTGTGACTTACTTATAAGGCACATTTTTTTTTTTGGTCCTCATTGTCCAATTGACAGGCCGTCCATTCTCACAAATCTTAAATCATGCCCAATAACCTATATTTTATATAAAAAAATTGTACATTATTTTATATTTTCCTATACCAAGAAATTCATCAATTGTATTTCTTTTTATACACAAGTTATTACTTCAATTTTCGTTTGGTATAATATTATTTCGTATACATATACACATTTTGCATGAAAAAAATTACACATACATAATATATTTTATACATTATTTCAATCTTTGTTTGGTATAATAGTATTTCGTATACATATATACATTTTGAAAGGAAAAAAAGTACAAATACAAAGAGTATCAATAGAAAAACCTGCAACAAAAATCAAAACATGAAATATTCAATATTTAAACAAAAGAAGAAAATTTGATCTACAATCACGAACCAAAATTTATTTTCCTTAATATTCAGAATAATAATAAGGAAAAAAACATGTAAAATTGTAAACCATCAAATTAACTAGAAAAAAAAAATCAGTAAAATGCAAAGAAAAAAAATCATGTTTCCTTTTGTGTAATATGTGACTGCGTGGGTGGTGATAACATTGGGATCTCCTTTCTAATGCAGGTTTCTGAAATTAGACAGAAAATGTTGATAACAGTACTAGCAAATAAAATCAATACATTGAAAACTAAATAAATGAATTTACCTATGGAAGTAACATGTGAGAGCTCGATGGTGGTCAACTTGTGGATCTTGGAAGTGGTACTTGATTGATGGAAGTGGATGAGACAAAGATGACGATGTCGGTCCCTATTTGTGACCTAGGGAGACGACAGTGTCTGTGTCGTTCTATGATGATGTAGAGAGAGATGAGGGATAAGGGCGAGAGACATGGAGAGGGAAAGAAAAATAGAGGACGGTGTTGGTGGTTAACCAGTCCACATAGGATGCTGATGAGGCAGCCACTTGGCAGCTGTGTGTGCACCTAATTGTGAGCTAGGTGAAACTGTCTAAGTGGGAGAGCTGTAATTCAGTTGTAACAGAAAAGAGAGAGAAAGTGAGTAATGTGCTTGCTGTGCAAGCAAGGCTGAAACTACCAAAGTACGTGGTAGCCAACCATTGGTTGTGTGATGTTAAAAATACATCTAGGCTCTAATGGTTTTAGGTGATGTGTGAGTATGTATCTCCTAATTAGTATCACAAATGAATAAATGAACAAAAAGAGACAAAAATACAGAGAATTGAGAGTGTAAAAAACTCATAAATTCATTCAAGCATTTTTACAAACACCTGATGAGCTAATTTGTAACAGTGTACAAATTCTAGTATTCATCATCGACTCTTCAATCCAATTACAAAGTCCCTAAGTCTAAACATTCATACAATCAATCATCTAACCTATCCTACTCCTAATTTGATTTCACCTAGAGTTATAGTTTAGAAGAGTACCTGATTGTGCGTGTTCTTCTAGCTGCCACTGCAACTAACATCTTGGTGCTTTGAATTCTAAGATGCTGTCACAGCTTGTTCTGATCATCATCATATCTGGGGCGTATTATCTGAGCAGAGGAAGTGAGAAGAGTTGTGTGCTTGTGTGTCTGAGTAACGGTGGTTGGACATGGTGGAGGGGAGTTGAAGACTCTAGTCTTCACTGGAAGTAATTATAATTTCTCGAGAGTTAAAATGGAAATTGTGGTAATTGCTTACAACTTATGGGAGTATGTAGATGAGGGATCACTTGAACCAGAACGAGAGAGAGATGCTAGAGATGTTGTGAATCAACCTATGAATCAGCCAACATATACAGATCATATGAAGAATGCAAAGGCACTCAATATGATCCAGAATGCAGTGGCTAATGAGAAAGATGTAGTCCAGAAGGCACTAAAAGGTGAAATTCGTGAAACTTCAATCTCTTAGGAGAGATTTTGAATTACAAAGAATGAAGAGAAGAAGGATGAATATCTATCTGTTTACATATCTAGATTATAAGTTGTTGTCAATACTATGAGAAACCTATGGTGAGGAAATCTCAAAAAAACGTCCAGTACAAAAAATCCTAAATAGCTTGACTAAACCTTATAATCAAATTGTATCTATTATTGAAGAAACTAGAGATATGGAAACTGTAAATGTTGAAGATGTAGCGGCATCGATTATAGCCTTTGATCATAGGTTAGAAATAAATGTTGATGGAAATATAGACTGTAACGCCCCGGACGTTCTGGAAATGTAATATTATAAAATATTGAATAAAATGACGTTTTTACCCTTGTGATTCGTATGGTCAAATTGTTGACTTTTGATTGGAGGGTCGAACGGACGTTGAGTGATGACCGTGACGTAGTTCGGGACGTCACGAGTTCATAGACAGGTGGCACGTCCGATTCGGACGCTCGAGGCGAAAGTTATGATGTTCGGAAGTCCAGGGGCATTATCGTAATTTGGACGTTATATGGGAAAAAGTTGACTTTTTGTTTGACAATTGATATCCATATGATTCAAAGACCGTTGGGTTCGTCTCGAGGTCCCGAGTACAACGACAGGCAGCACGCGCGAAACGGACGTCGGATGATCGAGTTACGGGTCACGGAAGTTGGAGGGCATTTTGGTAAATATTGCACAGAAGGGCATTTTGGTCATTTCACGGCGGTTACTATAGGACCACCGTGAAAAACAGAGTGCGGCCGTGGTGTTTTTGAGCGTGCATTTGTTTATGGCTAAGTGGACTGGTGAGTGGGTTTAGTTTATGGATTTTGAGGTTGTGGGAAGCAGCCATGCGTGTCTGGGCAGAGACTGAGTGCACGGGAGGAACGAGAAATGGCTGTGGTCTCTGTGTTTGCGAGAAACTGTTTTCAGAGGCCTCAGTTGGTCTCCCACGGGCTATTGGCCACACCGATCGAATAACTGAGTATGGGAATGGAGTGAGGATTGAGTTAGGGTCATTTTGAGAGGAACTGTGAGAGAAACCGTGAGCAAACCATTTCGGGTTTTTGGGGGGAAATCGCAGAGTTCAATTTCTAAGGGTCGAGGGATCAATCTAAACACACTGTGAGTCTTCTGGGAGTGACAGAATCTCGGCCGTGCAAGAATTGAAGGGATTCGAGCGCGGATTGCCCAAGAACCTAAGGTCCAGTTCGAAGGAAAAACCAGTTGGAGGGAAAATTGAAGATCAAATTGAGGGGACATTCGAGCTAAACCAAGGGCCATTCTAGTCTTCTGGGAGCAAAAGGAAACCAACCACGTCGAATTCGAAGGACGACACTCACGAATTGGCCAAGAACGGAGCTCCCTAGTTCTGAGTATTTTCGAGCTTGAGGACGACGACTTCCAGGTAACGGCGAGTCCAATTGATTGTACCCTTGTGTTCGTCTAAGTTCCCTTAATCTACTGGTGAAATTAATTGGAGAATGGAGTTAGTTTGGGTGAGTTCTGGGTGACGACCCGTTCGTCTGTTCAAGTCTGGGTTGAATCGATTTAGGGACAGTCGAGGTTAATCATTAGTACAGACCTGAAATTAATGGGTTAGAGAAGATAATAGGATTGAAAACGGGAGGAATTGATTGAGAATTGAGCTTGAACTGGTCGGGTTGAGTCGCGGGTGACAGACCCGTTTATCAGTCTATCCGGGTAAGAACGAAGACACTGTAGCTTGGCGCGTGGCCTTCACGCGCAACCACTTTGGGCGGCGCGTGACGGCGCGTGCGATGTCATCTCCGATCACGGTCAACATGGAAACTGTTCCTTTCAGGCTAATTAACATTTTCCCTTTAGGATTCGAGTTGTTCAGGAGTCGTTCGGGATAATTTCGGGAGCTCGGAAGTTTAGGTCCTTAAGGTTTATTTCGCCAAAAAATCCAAAAAATTAGGAAAAAATCATACGAGCTATTTGAGGATGTTTGTAACCCTTCTTGTACGTTTTTATAGGCCCGGACACTTCCGAAGCTACGGAGGAGCGCGCGGGACGCGATTGACGCGTCCTAAAACTGTGAGTGGACTTTTTGATTTCTAAATTGGGCATGCATGACTATTTTGCTTATTTATCTCATGGTTTTACATATGATTTTATGATGGTGATATGATGTATCGGTTTTACGTGTTTTCACGCTTTTCGAGATATTTATCGTATTTCACGCATTTCGAGGTTATGGTTTTCGCTTATGCATGCGTGGTGATTTTGATGAAGTACCTGAATATGAATATGCATGTTTCGGATTTATGATGTTTGATCATATTGTGAAGTAATTTTTGGAAATTGCATGTGAATTCGGACATAAGTCCTATTATGATGTGATATGTTTTTGGAATGATGTTGGAAAACGGTTTGTGATTAATCCTGGTTTATTGTGTTTAAAAATGGTTTTGGGTTTAAAGACCCGGTTAATGGTTGGATCTGGTTTTGGGTTTAAAGACCCGGTATGTTGATGACGGGGCGGGCCCGAGAGTTGGGTTTAAAGACCCGGATTGAGTTTAAAAACTCGTGAGTTTAAAGACTCGATTATTGTGATACCCCCGAGGCCTACTAATCATGTTTTGAGTTTAAATACTCGTTGATATCCCGGGAAGGCCTAATATTGAGTTTAAAGACTTGGATGGATCCAACGGCATAATTGTGGTTATTGATTCACGGTTTACTTGATTTGTGCAATTAATGTTTTAAAATGACGGTTTCTGAAATCTGGCATTATTAAATGGTTTTACATGAGTTATGACGATCCTTTGTAACGTTTTTCATGTGTTTCGGAAAAAAAAGTTTTCAAAAGTTTAATATGCAAAGTTTGAATATTTGGTTATGCATGCGGATTACAAAACTGGAGGGCGAACCCGATTTCGGAAAAACTGTTTTTCCTGCAAAACTTATGTTTCGGTCCACTCACACTTTGTTGTTTTAAATTCCCTCCAGGTCGTGGTACAAGTGCGGGGGCAAGCGCCGAGGCAGAGGCGGAGGCATAAAGTTTTCCGTTGCGGAGTAGTTAGTTCACAGAGTAGGATTTGTTTCTTTAACTTGTTTTGTAATTTTATGCGCTGTGAAACTGTGGACTTGACGTCCAGTCGGTTGTAATTGTTTAATCTCCCTGGTCTGACAATGGGTGTGTTGTAATATTAATTAGTTTTCCGGTCTTTTGGATTCGATTGTCAGACGGGAGCAGGATGCTTCCCGATTATCGAGGCGATAATCGGGGTGGGTCCTGTCATAGACAAGGCATTTGTTAGTCTTTCTGTTTCACTCAAGGCTCTTCTCAGGGAAAGCCTAAGAAGTAGTTCAAAGGGATAAAAAAAATGGAATCAAAATTCCAATTCATGGAAGCCTAACTCTAATAAGAGTTCTGGATCTACGAAAGGTAGGAGCAGCAATGGAAGACCAATCTGCAAGAAATGTGACAGACATTGTAACGACCCGGACATTCAAGAAAAATAAGAATCTGGAAAATTTTGTGGAAAATGACGATTTTACCCTTGAATAGTCAAAAGTTGACTTTTGCTTGTATTCTTGTTTGGACTAATCGTGGATACCATTGCATTCGTCTCAGACTCTTGAATTCATAGACAGGCAGTGACAGGACCCGTCCCAACTGGACCTCGATAACCGTGCCCCGTTCTGCTCCCGTCTGACAAGTCAACTGAAGTCCCGAAACTATCCTTCAGCACCTATCAGACAAGGGATAACTGCGCTGATTTCCGCTCATGCCTTCGCCTCGTGATCAGCCCCGAACGTTGTGCCACGGCCTGGAGGGTCATCAAAACAGAAAAGGTGTGAGTGGACAAAAAGAATCTCATTTGAAATACGTTTGAAACACATCATGTACCCTCCAGTTTATCAAACCATGCATGCATAGGGAAAAACATATGAATGACA
Source organism: Prinsepia uniflora (assembly GCA_032719365.1). Taxonomy (NCBI): domain Eukaryota; kingdom Viridiplantae; phylum Streptophyta; class Magnoliopsida; order Rosales; family Rosaceae; genus Prinsepia; species Prinsepia uniflora. The sequence goes on from CM064869.1 coordinate 68,732,038, forward strand.
ATCATCGGCTTTCCAGCCAAACAACATAACAAGTCAACATCCCGGCTCTCAGGCCAAACACATGATAACATAGTCACCTGGCCACACAGACCAGAACTCGTACTCAATACCATTACGTAATCACAATCATCATCAAACAGTACTATGCACAAGGTTAATAATCAATTGCTCAATCAATCAATCAATCAATCAGCACTATTCACAAGTGCACAAACCATCACACTATCACACCGGCACTACGCGTAGGCCAACCTCGGGAACTGCACTCACGCAACATCCGAGTCATATCCATCATGTCTGGGAACTGCACACGCATCCTCTAGACGTCTCATACCCGGGAATTGCACTCTCGCAACGTCTGAGTCACGTCTAGGCACTGCACTCGTATCATCCAGCATGATCCAGTATCCAGTATCCACAAGCACAATCACAATCACAATCCATATTATAACACATATCAATCATATCCATGACCTCAAATCAAGTCATAAGCATTCCCGACAGAGTTTCAAGCTCAAATACCAAGTATACGTAAATCCGTGAAATCATATTGAAACATTAAAATCATCCAGAAACCATCATTGACTCACCAAATAAGTCAAAACATCATTTGAATACCTTTTTGACTCCGGGCCAAGCCCAAAATACCATTTGCACATTTCCTCGAAAAACGTGTCCAAAATACCGATTAAAATATTCATTAAATCACACATAATCATGCCACATCATCAGGACATCATTGCAAGTCAATTCATGCAATCAATCATGGAAAAACAATTAACTATGCATGCATCATGGTTTATAAAACAAACGTCCACTCACACACCGTCCAAATCGCTCGCTTTCCGAGCTGTACGCGTTTCCATAATTTCGATATTTTCTAGGAATCCCAAATCCTATCCAAAATCATTACTCAGGGTTACTAAGGACTCAATTTACATCATATGAATTTCTCATAATTTTTCGGGAATTTAATAGTAATTAAATACGTAACATAAACCTTCGGACCCACGAAACATTATCGAGACGGTGTCCGATTTCCTAGAAACCAGTGCCAAAATGTTCGTTACATTAAATATGACAAGTTTCATGTTGACCTCACCTCGAAATTCCCACGCACGCGCTGCCGCAAGCGGCTGCGCGCGGGTGCCACGCGCCTGCTACAGTGCCCATGAACAGTCGTCGTTCCAACCCGTCTGACGGGTAAACGGGTCCTGTTAACCCGCGAGGTGACCCGGTCTAATCCTGCACATTTTTAGTCCATTTCTTCAATTAATTAAGCTTATAGGATCGTATTAATGTTAATTGAAGATCTGTAATGTCAATTTCGTCACTAATTACCTCAGTCTATTCGATCAAATCTCACGGGTTCGAAGTCTGTTCATCGTCGAGTTCCTCAAACCAGCATCCAACCCTTCAATTAATGAGTCACACAGCGTCGTAGGCTCATGCTAAAGATGATTTCGAAGTCCATTTCACAAGAACTGGCCCCCAATCACTCAACCCAAGCTCGGCTATCTCCGAAGTCCGCCATGTCCGTTCTAGGCCCAAACGACACCAATTTTCGTCGAATTTGAGCTGGTTCCATTCAAAATGATCGCAGAGGACTTAATTCAATCTCAGTTTGCAGCATCTCGAGCTAGAGAGATGAATTCGAATTTTTGAAACAATTTGAAGGGTCTCGGTTCTTGGGTGTTTCTTCCCCTTTTTTCTTTCGTTTTCCTTCCAATCTCATCCTCTCCATTCCGTTCCAGTCTTTCCCTTTCATCCATTCTTAGTTGTGATCAAGCATAGAAGAAGAGATCAATGGATTTTGTGTAAAGTTATAGGATACTCTCTCTGTTTTTCCAAAACACCCGCACAGTTTTATACACAATTTGTTTTCCCAGTTGCAATCCACACCGTCCATTACATGTGCCCCATCATCAAATCCAGCCACTAATCTTCTTCTTAGAGTGACAAATGTCACTTAATAACTAATCCTCATCCAATTAGGCTGAATCAGCCACTTAAACCATTTAATATCAATTAATATCAGCTAATTACACCGTAAAGGACTTTGACTGCCTAAATGACCATTTTACCCTTCACGTCACAATTTACCATTTCACCCCTGAACTTTCCAGACCCACAACTTTCTCGTCCGAACTCCGATTGATGCATGCCGCCTGTCTATGGATTTAGCGTCTCGAGACCTACCCAATGGTCTTCCCGGAAAGTCCAAACAATGTCCGATCAAAAAGTCAACTTTCGGTCCCTTTCGACCAATTTACCAACTTACCCTCAAACTTCCGCACGTCATAACTTTTTCCTCGAATGTCAGAATTGGGCGTCCTAACTGTCTATGAACTCGTGACGTCCCGAACTATGTCACAGTCATCGGTCAAAGTCCGTTCGACCGCTCGAATAAAAAGTCAACCGTTCGCCCAATTCTAGGGGCAAAATCGTCATTTTCCTCAAATTTTCCAAATTTCCGTGTTTCGAATTTCCGGGGCGTCACAACCTTCCCCCCTTAAAGAATTTCGCCCCCGAAATTCAAACAGCATCTCCAACAACAACCATGGAGACTCAAGTCACATCCAGTTCAATACCTCGGGTTTCCAGGTGAATCCTCACTCGTTATGTACAACCATTTCCACTCTTTCTATATTTCTCGGCTCATCCGGAGCCCTCATAACACATCATGACTCATTCCGAGTCCCAAACCAACTCTTGACTCCTATTGAGTCCCAATTCCATATCTCGACTCTTCGCGAGTCCAAAAGCAACATGTACTAGCATCACTGCCACCGCTGGCATATCTGGTCACCTAGCACACATCCCTAGGTGAACCACATCCTATTCCGGATCTCTCAATACATATTAAACCAATTCCAAACTCCCTCTGAGTCCCATTACCTGCTATCCTCGGGTCGAGGTCATCCTGGGCCTAACATGCCTACCATATACCATATCATTATCGTAGACAACCATCCGGACTATCACAAGTCCGACACAACTAAAACACATGATACCACACCCGACCCCCAATCCAGGGCCCTAAACTCGCCAGGGATTTTTGACGCCCCCATATCTCGTCTAATCACCAGGCCGCGCATAGGGCTCGCATCTCGGAGGCATGGCAGATCCGTAACCAAATGCTCTGATACCACTTTGATAGGACCCGTCCCAACTGGACCTCAATAACCGTGCCAGGTCCTGCTCTCGTCTGACAAGTCAACTGAAGTCCCGAAACTATCCTTTAGCACCTATCAGACAAGGGATAACTGCGCTGATTTCCGCTCATGCCTCCGCCTCGTGATCAGCCCCGAACGTTGTGCCACGGCCTGGAGGGTCATCAAAACAGAAAAGGTGTGAGTGGACAAAAAAAATATCATTTGAAATACGTTTGAAACACATCATGTACCCTCCAGTTTATCAAACCATGCATGCATAGGGAAAAACATATGAATGACAATAATCGGCTTTCCAGCCAAACAACATAACAAGTCAACATCCCGCTCTCAGGCCAAACACATGATAACATAGTCACCTGGCCACACAGACCAGAACTCGTACTCAATACCAGTACGTAATCACAATCAACATCAAACAGTACTATGCACAAGGTCAACAATCAATTGCTCAATAAATCAATCAATCAATCCGCACTATTCACAAGTGCACAAACCATCACACTGTCACACCGGCACTACGCGTAGGCCAACCTCGGGAACTGCACTCACGCAACATCCGAGTCATATCCATCATGTCTGGGAACTGCACACGCATCCTCTAGACGTCTCATACCCGGGAACTGCACTCTCGCAACGTCTGAGTCACGTCTAGGTACTGCACTCGCATCATCCAGCATGATCCAGTATCCAGTATCCACAAGCACAATCACAATCACAATGCATATCATAACACATATCAATCATATCCATGACCTCAAATCAAGTCATAAGCATTCCCGACAGAGTTTCAAGCTCAAATACAAAGTATACGTAAATCCGTGAAATCATATTGAAACATTAAAATCATCCAGAAACCATCATTGACTCACCAAATAAGTCAAAACATCATTTGAATACCTTTTTGACTCCGGGCCAAGCCCAAATTACCATTTGCACATTTCCTCGAAAAACGTGCTCGAAAGACCGATTAAAATATTCATTAAATCACACATAATCATGCCACATCATCAGGACATCATTGCAAGTCAATTCATGCAATCAATCATGGAAAAACAGTTAACTATGCATGCATCATGGTTTATAAAACAAACGTCCACTCACACACCATCCAAATCGCTCGCTTTCCGAGCTGCAAGCGTTTCCGTAATTTCGATATTTTCCAGAAATCCCAAATCCTGTCCAAAATCATTACTCAGGGTTACTAAGGACTCAATTTACATCATATGAATTTCTCATAATTTTCCGGAAATTTAATATTAATTAAATACGTAATATAAACCTTCGGACCCTCAAAACATTATCGAGACGGTGTCTGATTTCCTCGAAACCAGTGCCAAAATGTTCGTTACATTAAATATGACAAGTTTCATGTTGACCTCACCTCGAAATTCCCATGCACGCGCCCCTACGCGCCGCCGCAAGCGGCTGCGCGTGGGTGCCACGCGCCTGCTACAGTTCCCATGAACAATCGTCGTTCCAACCCGTCTGACTGGTAAACGGGTCCTATTAACCCGCGAGGTGACCCGGTCTAATCCTGCACATTTTTAGTCCATTTCTTCAATTAATTAAGCTAATAGGATCGTATTAATGTTAATTGAAGATCTGTAATGTCAATTTCGTCACTAATTACCTCAGTCTATTCGATCAAATCTCACGTGTTCGAAGTCTGTTCATCGTCGAGTTCCTCAAACCAGCATCCAACCCTTCAATTAATGAGTCATACAGCATCGTGGGCTCATGCTAAAGGTGATTTCGAAGTCAATTTCACAAGAACTGGCCCCCAATCACTCAACCCAAGCTCGACAATCTCTGAAGTCCGCCATGTCCGTTCTAGGCCCAAACGACACCAATTGTCGTCGAATTTGAGCTGGTTCCATTCAAAATGATCGCAGAGGACTTAATTCAATCTCACTTTGCAGCATCTCGAGCTAGAGAGATGAATTCGAATTTTTGAAAAAATTTGAAGGGTCTCGGTTCTTGGGTGTTTCTTCCCCTTTTTCTTTCGTTTTCCTTCCAATCTCATCCTCTCCATTCCGTTCCAGTCTTTCCCTTTCATCCGTTCTTAGTTGTGGTCAAGCAGAGAAGAAGAGATCAATTGATTTTGTGTAAAGTTATAGGGTACTCTCTCTGTTTTTTCAAAACACCCGCACAGGTTTATACACAATTTGTTTTCCCAGTTGCAATCCACACCGTCCATTACATGTGCCCCATCATCAAATCCAGCCACTAATCTTCTTCTTAGAGTGACAAATGTCACTTAATAACTAATCCTCATCCAATTAGGCTGAATCAGCCACTTAAACCATTTAATATCAATTAATATCAGCTAATTGCACCATAAAGGACTTTGACTGCCCAAATGACCATTTTACCCTTCACGTCACAATTTACCATTTCGCCCCTGAACTTTCCAGACCCACAACTTTCTCGTCCGAACTCCGATTGACGCATGCCGCCTGTCTACGGATTCAGCGTCTCGAGACCTACCCAATGATCTTTCCGGAAAGTCCAAACAATGTCCCGATCAAAAAGTCAACTTTCGGCCCCTTTCGACCAATTTACCAACTTACCCTCAAACTTCCGTACGTCATAACTTTTTCCTCGAATGTCAGAATTGGGCGTGCTACCTGTCTATGAACTCGTGACGTCCCGAACTACGTCACAGTCATCGGTCAAAGTTCGTTTGACCGCTCCAATAAAAAGTCAACTGTTCGCCCAATTCCAGAGGTAAAATCGTCCTTTTCCTCAAATTTTCCAAATTTCCGTGTTTCGAATTTCCGGGGCGTCACAGGCGGCACGCTAAAATTGGAAGTCGGATGAGTTCTTTACGAGTCTAAAAATATCAGTGACATTTTGGTAATTATTGAGCCAAGGGTATTTTGGTCCTTTCATATGCGATATTTTTACCAAAGACAGGTGTTCTAGATAATTTACGTTCCTTCCTTATCCCCTTGGTCACTACCCACTGACATGGGGTTTGTTCAATTATGTATAATTGTGTGTGGTGATGCTTTCTAGGTGTGTGCTTGGCCGTGAGGGAGACATGATGGGAAAGCAGAGAGGAAGTGAGGGAATGAATTAGAAAATAAGGAAAATTGAAGGAGCTAATCAGGGAAAGAGAGAAAAGAGGGGAAAGATGAAGAGGAGAGGAAGAGAACTGGGTAACTCGAAAACTCAAAAGTGACTGGTGAAGCTTGAAAGTTTGGGTTCGTTGTTTTTGGCCAAGAACTGGGGAAAAAGGCATCGCCGAGTGTCCATATTGATGGTACGAGCATTTTAAGGTAATAAGGGACGAGTTTGGATGTAGAAACCAGGTGGAAATAGACTAAGAAAACAGGGCCGAAAGCTTGGATTTCGGGTTGAGGCCAAGGTTGGAAAGGTTTTGGAAATTACGGAAATACGCGCAAGTCGGTATCAGACTGCGTGGACTGAGTGTGAGTGAACCATTTCTTTCGTGAACTTATTATGCATGCATATTTAATCATTTTAAATGGTTTTCTATGTGAATTCGATGATATTTGATTTATTGAGAATTAATATGATTTATGGTGATTTTATGGATATTTAATTGTTATTTTAACGACACGTTTTACGAGATAGTGTTTGATTGGTATTTTGGATTTAGGCTTAGAGTTTCAGATTTTAATTTTGATTAGAAACATCTTGTTTGTGTTTTAAAGTGTATTTCTTTATGATGGTGAGTTTTGAATGATTTACAATAATTTCTTGATGCACGTGTTACGAGGAAGTAGTATGTGTTGTATTTTGGTTATTCTAGAGTATGTATTTCTAAAATAGCTATCAATTCTGAGAATATGATCTTGATATTTAAGTTATGATATCCTAGTACCTGTGATGTGATATGATGTGATGTGGAAACCCTCCTCGGGATGCCGGATTGGTTGGACAGTTTCGGACGTCGAGGTAATGCTCCGTAGTTCCCGAGACTAGTGAGTAGTCTCAGACGTCAAGGTAAAATTCTAGTTCCTGAGACTAAGACCATGACTCAGACGTCAAGTTAGGCTTCGTAGTTCCTGAGCTAGTCCACACTCGGATGTCGAGCTGAGCTCTGTAGTTCCTGAGTGGTTTGGCCTATCGTAGTGCATATATGATGTGATGATTTGACTTGCAGGTATCGACGATGGGTTGGCTCGGTATGATTGGTTGGTGCAATGTGATTATTGTGGTTGTGCATTGATATGATCGTATCTGTATTAGCATTTGGTATGGTTTTTATGGTTGCTCCGGTTTATGTTATTACTGGATGTTCTACTATGGCACATATTTCGAGGTTTGGTGTTTTATTGTCTGTTTATTGGGATTCAAGAATTTTTTTTTTATGCATGCATAGTTTTTCTAAAACGGAGGGTAACGATTATGTTTCAGATTATGTTTTCGAAAGTTGTTTTAAAAATATTCTTTTAGGTCCACTCACATAGTTTTACTTGATTTTGGAACCCTACAAGACAGTTGCATGAGAGTCGAGGCTATTAGGAGGCGGAGGCATGAGTTTTAAAAGTCAAAATGTTGACTTTTAACCAAAGTAAAAAAGGTTGACTTTTTTATTGAGACTTTTTCTAGATGATCCGAGAAGATCGTAACGAAGGTCTCGACCTCTTGAAAACATAGACAAACGACATGGTAAAAATGAAGTCCGGATAAGACTGTTATGGGTCACAGATGGCTTAGGGGTATTTTGGTCATTTTGAAACTTAATGGCATTTTGGTCTTTTTGGTTGCTAGATATGTTGGGCTGATTATTTGTCCAGAAAACTCTGGAATTTTTCTCCACCGACTTACCTATTTGGTAGGCAGGTCGGTGGGTGGTGGCTGGAAGGGAGGAAAATGGGAACTTGCCACCACTGAGAGAGAGAGAGAGAGAGAGAGAGAGAGAGAGAGAGAGAGAGAGAGAGAGAGAGAGAGAGTGGCAACGAAGGGAAAAGGAAAAGGAAATGGAGAAAAAGGGATGAGATGTGAGAAGAAAAATGAAGAAAAGAGAGTGTGAAGAGTTGGAAAATGAGACAAAAATCAAGGGGCTCGTAGGTCCCTAAGTTGGGTTTTAAATTTAAGGACAAGAAACTAGCCAATGGTCACGTGAGTGTGCTCCTGGAGGTTGTGCAACCCTTCTGAGTCAAGAAGGGGCCCTGGACTCCATGGTCGTAAGCTTGGAGATTAGAACTCTGAGAACAATGTATGTTCTCTTCGTTCTTGTGATTTAGATCTTCTTCTGGGCTAGTGAAGATGAGTTTAAACGTTCAGAATGATGAAGTTGGGTGTGAAACAATGAATTTTTAGTCGGCTCATGACGCGAGTCACGGGCGACCCGGTTGCAGGAAACGGGTCGATGACCCAAGGTTGAAGATGATCCATGTGCGCGCTTGAATCCCACGCGAAGAGGACATGGGCGGCTCGTGGGCGCATGCGATGTTTTCTGGGAAGGTTTTCAACACGAACATTGTTCAGTATTGTCATCTAAGTTTGATGGTTCAAGAATTTTGTTAATTGGACATTCCATGAAGAAGTTATGATTGTCCAAAGTATATGTTTTATGTAAATGTTTCTTAATAAATCATGGAAATTGAATTTAACTTATAAATATACAATTAGATAGTTAATGAGTACATATGTGTTATGATATTGTGAGTATCTTTGTATGTGAAATATCTAGTGATAATGGTTATAATGAAGAAAAAGAAAGACGATTTATGAAGAACTTAGAAGGTGGATAAAGGGTAGGTAAATTTGTTTATATGGATATGGAATTTGTAGGGAAGTATTACATAATCTATTATGGGAATTGATCTCAATATTTTACTTATTAATTCCATCAAGATGATTTGTTTATTGATTTCTACATGATCTTGGTAAATTGACAAAGTTAAAAAGATATGTTTGGGGTAATAAATAAAGAATATATGTGATTATAATTATGTTTATTTTTAAAGTTAAAGACTTAGCTATGGTTACTTTTGAGGGTTCAAAAAGGAAACAAAGAGATGAATTGCGCGATGAGGGAATTGGCTCCAAGGATTATTTCGTAAAAACAGTGGAAAGTAAAATAAGGCAATTTAATTATGAACAATAAGAAAAGGTAAGGTAAATGGATAAAAGAGGTAAATAGGGTCGGAATTTGGTAGCTTTCCCCACTTGTTGGGGTTAGTGGGTTGGATGTGGGCGGTAACTCCATAAGGGTGAGTTTATTTTGATTAAATTACTCAATTTTGAATGCTAAGATCCTTGGTCTGATAAGAATTGTCAGACGGGAGCAGGAACAATTTGATTTTTTTTTTTTTGTAATTTGGGACGAGCCACGTCAAGTATCCCTTGTCTTATAGGGTTACAATGGTGAATTTGGTATCTTGGTTACTTGTCAGATGAGAGTAGGGCCCGGTGTGGTTTACGCGGTGTTTTTTAGGTCGGGCCCTGTCGAAAATCATTATGGTGATTATTGGTTCAAGAGAAGAGTGAATTGAAGTATGGTCACATTGAAGATGACTATCGAGTCAAACCAATAGTGAATGTGGTGCAAGAAGTGATAGAGAGCACTACTAACCTATTCTATGCTGATAATTCTTGTAATGACCCGTCCTAAATTCTAGGATTAGATTAGTGACGAATCAAGATTAGTGAGGCTAATCCGTGATTAGTGGGCGAAATCGGATGAACTGTGCAAAATGATCGTTTTGCCCATAGAAAAGGTAAAACGTTGAATTTTCATTCTGGCGGTCAAATGGACTTTGACCGATGACTGTGACATAGTTCGTGATGTCACGAGTTCATAGACAGGTGGCACGTTCAATTCCGACATTCGAGGAAGACGTTATGATGTTCGGAAGCTTAAGGGCATTTTGGTAATTTTGGTTAAAAGGGGCAAATAGTTGACTTTTGGACTGGGAGGTCCGATGGTCGAGGGCCAAGGACCGTTATGTAGATCGGGACGATACGAATCCATAGACAGGCGGCACGTCGAATTCAGACGTCCGACGGCGAAGTTACGGTTCACGAAAGTTCAAGGGAACTATTGCACGTTTTACGAAAGGAGTTAACTTTTGGATTCTAGTGGGCCCCAGATATTTAGTTCCTGCCCTATGGATTAGTGACAAGTGTCACCCATCCACAGACCATCCTTATGCCTTCATGCATATCATCTTCATCGATCATTTCTTCCTTTCTCCCTAAACAAACCCGATCTCACACCCTTCCTCTCCCCTGTACAACCCAACCCTTCCCATTCGACCATGACTGAGACCAGAGAGTGAGAGAGGGACTGAGGAGGTTTCTGGACGACCAGAACCGCCGTGGACGGCGGCTTGGAGGAGGCAAACCCGAGAGGTAATCGGTTAGCCCATTTTTTTTATCCATATTACATTTTTGTTGTTATGGGTCGTTTTTTTATGGTTTCAATGAATTAATTAGGTTGTTGGGAGGTCATTAGGAAGGTTTGGACGTTGAAGGACCCCTGGGGAAGAGTTTGGATAATCGAACCGTAAGGGGGAAATCGGACCAGGCTGTTTTCGTGAGTTTTAGGGGATCTAATTAATTAGTTTAGGTTCCTAGGATCTAAACTAGAAGAATAAGATCGATTAGGAGTAAAACGGGTGAAAATTGGACCGGGAATGGACCTGGACAGGTCACGCCGGTCCAAGTTGCAGAGAAAACCAGGCCGGACCGGTCGGCTGAAGGATAGGGATGGTCTACAGTAGCCAGCATGTCAGGCCCACGCGCAGGCCATCCTTGGGGTGCGTGCAAGCGTGTGAGGGGGAATTTGAGGGTCGTTCCAACATGTGAAATCTTCTATTCAATGTAACGAACATTTTGAGACTCGTTTCGTGTCGATCGGACACCGTCTTGATAATGTTCGGGGCATTGGAAGGTTTTGAATCGGGATTTAAAATAGTTAAAAATTCGGAAAATTACGGGACTTCAATGAGAGGTTAATAAGGTATTTAGTAACCCTCTGGATTGATTTGGACATGTTTGGGAGTCCCGGAGACGATGATTTGCCCAGTGAGGCTTACGAATATGATTTGCCCAGGTAGTTAGTTCTAAACTGTGATGCATGCATAAATGTTTTATATGGATTATGAATATGATTCTATAATTTTGAATTGGATGGTTGTGAATTATATGGTTTCACGCATTACGAGGCGATTTATGGGCTTGCACGTAAATTGAGGTTTTCCTGTTTTACACTGATTTTTCGTACTTATGGTTTTGGATATGATTTCGTTAAATGATTTTGGATTTGAAAAGGTAATCTCGGGTTCGAAACCCATTTGATCTACGAACTCTCGGACTTGAGGTCCTTTTGATTTAACAAGGCATCGGGCACGAAGCTCAGTTGGTTTACGATTCGAACCAGAGGTCCAGTTTGTGTGTGGATTTGAGCTTAGGGCCCAGCTATGTGTTACAAATAGATTTTATGTTTCATGATGGTTTATGGGAACCAGCATGAACCCTTGAAATGGATTTACGGGTCATAACAGTTTATGGGAACCGACATGAACCCTTAGAAAGGATTTTATGGTTCATGACGACTTATGGGGGCCGGGCATGAATCCTTGAAAGGTTTAAAGAATGATTTCAAATGGTTTTATGATTTCAAATGGTTTTTCATATGCCATCCTTTATATATGATTTTCTCCTCCGGGGAGGGTCGTTGGCCTGGGTGGACCCCAGAGTAGTCACGGAGCACTGACTGAGTGGAGTCGCCCCCCAGTTGGGTTTTTTACTCTCAGGATGGGCATGGTTCGTTACCTCTAGGGAGGGTCATTGATCTACGAACATTGACCTAGGTGAACCCTGGAGAGACTTGGGTTTGAGACCCCGGTTAGCACGCTCGTAGCTCTATTTTACCGTGACAGGTTCTTGGATATGAAATATAATGGATAAACATGATTTCAATTGGTTTGGGAAATTGTGTGTTATGATGATAAATGGATTTGGGCTGAGATCCCACATATGTTTACTATGTTGTGGTTTTCTGTAAATGGTTTGGGCAGGAGCTCGTATGATTATGATTGTTTAAACATATGTGATTGGATAAATGGTTTTACTATGCATGCATGCTTTTTAGTGAAGGGTATAAAAGTCTTTTATGAAATATGTTTTATAAACTTTTTATTTTTATCCACTCACAGTCTTTCTGTTTTTATTACCCTTCAGGTTGGATACAGTGTGGACTGTAGCAGAGACCGAGATATCATATACCTCATCCGGATCCTGGCGTACTCTGATAGCCCGGGAGGGCAAAGATCGGAAATTTCCCTTGTCTGACACTTCGTGTCAGACGGGATCAGGGGCGTTTCTCGTTAATCCTGGGGGGATTAAGGACGGGTCCTGACAGGTGGTATCAGAGTATAGGATTTCTTATCAGAGCAGAGTTGTCTCTATTCGAGCAACCGTGTAGCTCTCGGAGTGATGCGCAGGTCGAGGATGTGATATCTTAATGGGCTACGGTTCATTATCAACCTGATAGTTGGGATGCCAGTACGATTGTTAGTAGGTTTGAATCGTGGTTCGTTTTGGTTCAGCATTCGATGTCGGGGGTTGCCATAATTTTGTCGAGGTCGACAGTGTGGGACCCTACGGAAGGATGAACGTAATAGTATTTTGGAGTTGTGATCGTGTGACGGTTAGTTAGGATCGTCTTTCACGATGTCGTAGGATCGATTTGACTACTAGTTTGGTGTTGTGACCATCCATGTTCGGATATTGTTGAGTTAAATGGATTTACTGCTCCTGGAAGTTAGCATTAGGATTCGAGGAAGCCTAGTTGAACTTACGGTAGGATTGGATTGGCGTCTTTACGATGTCAAGACAGCATAGTCGGTCAGATTGTGGATTTTACTGCTTTCCGAAGTTGGGTTCAGGGAGACCCTAGAGTGTGCTTGTGGAACCCTACCTTATGGTGTATGGTTCGGAAAGGTGAGTTGGCGAGTGGTCTCGACTCCGATGAGACCGCTGTTCGGCCTAGTCATGCCAGCTTGAGTGATGGGACTGCACTCTGCAGTCATGGGTGTACTTATCGGTTAGACCTAGTTGGTTGTCGTACTACTTTAGTTGTGATGGATTGTTGGTGACACTAAGGTCGTGGATGACCTGGTAGACGACATTGGTTTAGTCGAGGTATGACTGGTTAGAGTTTGATTTGGACAAGTTATCAGGGTTGGTACTTGTTGATGGAATCCCAGAGCGGGGATACAGAGTAGTTGGTATGAGCGGTTGATTCCGTTGGATGCGGAGTCTCGATTTTGATGTCTGTTGGTTACGTCTGCACAAGTCTGTGGCAGACACTACTACCGAGAGTGGTTGTAATTACGATTGTTGGGAATCAGGGGACGTTCAGGGGACGTTTCCTTTTCTCGTATGAGATGTCAGGGTGACTGTACCCAGAGTTGTTGGGTATGAGGGAGGTAGAGTTTCTCCAATTTGAGCTGAGGTACGGGATCGTCGCTCGGTATGAGCGGAGATCCAGGGTTGTCGGTTTTGCACACCGTGTGCTGTTACTAGTGTGGATGCTTGTGTGCTGATGCTGACAGGTGATAGTGATGATACTGGTACTAGTACTGATGCTGGTCCCGGTGATTGTGATGACCATGAGTCGCGAATTGGGATGTGTCTCCGTCGCGATGAGCATATGTTTGGTATCTGTGGTTTGGGCATGAATCATGGATAATGATGGACTGGATAGGATCCAGTAGAAGTTGAGACTCATGGTACGAGATACGAGTGTTGGACCGTATATGCACATCCGAAAATAGTATACAAGGTTTACCTTGAGCCGCATGAATTTCACTCGAAATGAGTGTGCCTACCTACACGATGCAAACTGATAGGTGAGATGGGGTACCAAGTTCTCTTGGTTATGCACACGTGGATGATGTCCGGATGAGCTGGAAACTTGAGAATCCATTTCGGATTGGTTATGGTTGACTGCGGTTGACCATACCTCTTGAGTTTCAGGTAGGCTTGTTTGAGGAGGACTTTGATTGTGAGAAATAGAATGAGTTATTATAATAGTTATCGACGTTCGTCGTTGGACGGAAAGGTCGAAGAAGGGCTTCTAGCTCAGGAATAGAAACCATTAAACGTGATTCCGATAGGGTTGGAGCTTCGGAATCGAGAGAGTTTATGATTGAGGTGATGAGCGTAGTGCGGGTTTTTGGTAAGGGGTATTTCGAAGTCATTTTGGGTGTCTTCTCAGGTTCTACCATGACATATGATGGCAGGTGATGTAGGATGTGGTAGATGGTGATTGTGTCACCATTAGATTGGTCGTGTATTGGTTGATGAACCCGGGATTTGTCTTGGGTCATCAGGAGGAGTTAAGTATATTGAAGTTAGGTGACCGAGATTTCTCATTTTCTGCTTGGTGGCAGACGATGTGGGATTACGTGGCGTGGTGATGGTGCAGCGAGTTTTGGTTGTATTCACGTAGGATGAGTTTTGATGTCATCGTGTTGCATCATCCTTGATTTTCCTCGGTGGAATGACAAGGATCAATACGAGGTAATCAGTGAGAACCCACAGTCTCGGCGTGTCTCGTCATTGATTGATCTGTTTAGATGTGGGAAATGGTTGAGGACTTTGGGCGTCGTGACGATTCTCGATCGTGACGGTTATGGTCAGGTGACGTAGTGATGGATCTGGATCGTGATCTTGATGATCCAGATAGGTGGAGGTTGGGGCTGAACTTCTTTTCAAAGTGAATCTCGTACGATATATTACGACCGAGTAAATATCTGACGAGGTCAAGTTTTGTCAGCCTTAGAGATATGTTGATATTGGGATTGGCTTCCCTATGAAGTCAATCGAACGTATTGAGGTGATCGTTTGAACAGGTATCCGACAGGTTCAGATATGGTGCATCTCGGTAGACGTGAACGAGATTTCGGGTTTTGGAATCGGATTTCAGGATGACGATTTAGGATTCGATTTTGGAACTTGAAAGTGGATTTATGGATTTGGGTTCGGAATGGTTATTCCTAATACTAGTTTACGGAATGATGATTTCAGATTCGGATTTGGAAATGGATAATGGGTCGGCGTTTTGATCTATCTGGTACTGGATTGGACAGATGGACTCCATTATTGAAACGTGTTTGGCTACGACCTAGGTGGTCGTGTTGTTGTTGTTATTATTGTGGTTGTAATCTGGTTGGTATTGGATGTACGTACCTTGTACGTTATTCAAGGTACGATACTGGGCAGACTTATGGTGCCTAGTGACGGTATATAGGTTATATCGGTAGTACGTTGGTGAGCGTGTTGGTAGTCGGCTTAGTTCTGATACCATTGGATTAGTCGAGAGCGTGGACTGGACGTTGGATACTGTGCACTGGGTCATGGTATTCCTGATGGGTCTAGTTACACACAGGTTGAGTTAGATGTTGGTGATTGTATACTCAGGTTGAGTGAGTTGGTGGTTAGTGTAACCACGAGGGAGTATAGTGTCAGTTTTCGACTGGCGACTGTCAAATGGTGACAGTTTGTCGGATGTTTCGTGGATCGTTGAGTGAGGTCTGATGACTCCCAGTGGGAGCAGGCATCAGGATAGATTGGTGCTTGAGCAAGGGAACCTTTGAGTTGTTCGTGTCACTGAAATGGTAGATTTAACAAGTGGTGTCTGATAGGACGTTAAATAAGCATTATTTTATATTATTTTATACCCTTTATACTTGACTTTTAATATTAAAATATTAAATAAATTGATAAAATAAATTATTTTGTGATTTTTATGTTTAGATAACTAAAGTTTGTAATTTGGAGCATTTTGGCGAAAGAATCGTCTCGATCGGAATTATAACGATTAAATTATGGACGAAATTCGGTGGAATAATTAATTAAGTTATTAATTAATTACTTAATGTTCTTTGCAGCCCAAAAACAATTTCTGCAGCCCAACCCATTTCTAAGAAGATCCAGCCCGCATGCAGCCCAGCTGTCCAGCCCACAGGCGTCGCAGCCCAGGCCCGTGCGGCCCAGCTCGCTCCAGGCCCAATTCCGCAACAGCAGCTTCATCGCAGTCCACTGCAGCGTGCCGCCGAGCGCCAAGACTCTTCTTCGGCGCGCGCGCGCCGAATTCCTCAAAGCAGCTTCAGCGCATCCCAGCCGAACTCCCAGCCGCCCCTTCAGCAGCAGCCTACCGAATTCGGGTAGTTATTTTCAGCTGCTCTCTGCTGAATTCTTTCCAGCAGATTCTACTCAATTTCCAGCCACTTTCCAACCACTTTCCAACCCAATTTTACAACTTTACAACTCAAACCACTTCTAAACATCATCACAAATCTTTATTACTCATCATTCCATTATTTAACATTTTTTATTGTATTTTTATATTATTTTTGGTAGCTTTCTCCACCTATAAATAGGGTTTCAATTCACTTGTTGAAACACACCTTCTTTGAGGCACACATTTGAGCCTTCTTTGAGAGAAACTTTGGCAAAGTATCTCCAATACAAAGTTTAGAGTTTGAGTTCATATTTCCCAAGTTTATTTCCTCCATCTTCATAAGGTTCCGTCCGCTGTCGGAGAATCATATGAATAACAATCCATTGTTTTCATCCATCTTGAAAGTGTAACAATTACTCTCCATCTACTCAAACTCTCATTTTTGTTATTGGTTTTGATTATAGTTCAATATATGTGAGGTTTTTCTTACTAATATTTGTAAGTGTTAAATGCAATCTCCATGTGTCTTACTTTATGAATTTTAGTTATTTTATACATTTTAGTGCTTCATACTTCAATTCAATGTTAAGTGTTTTATCCGCTGTCGGTGCATTTAAAGTAGAATTGAAGAGACTTAATGTTGATCGCTGTCGGCGCATTCAGTCAAAAACAAAAGGTGAATCATATTGTAAGTGTTGTCCGCTGTCGGTGCATTTATAGTATTGAAAAATGTATGAAGGTAATTAAGACGATTAAGGTAAAATTTCGTGATTGATTTAATATTTACAATTATTAGAGTGTTGGTAAGATTTGTGTTTTAAGAAGATCATTTGTACATGAATTAGAATAGAAGTAAAATTAGTTTATCTATGCTTTTACTTATTTACATGATCACAAACCTTTTCAAAACCCCCCTTTTTTATTCTTTATTCTTTTATTCTTTTATTCTTTCATACTTTTAGTTTATTAGTCTTTGATTCTTTCATTTCTTTATTCTTTTATTCCTTTACTCTTTAATTTATTGATTCTTTGATTAGTTAATTCTTTAATTCTTTAATTCTCTATTCTTTTTATCTTTAAGTCATTAATTCTTTAAATTGTTAATTCTTTGATTATTTAATTCTTTGATTATCTAATTCTTTAATTCATTATTCTTTTATTCATCTTCCACTAACACATTATTAATGTCCCTAATTTCCCCGGTTAAGAACGATCCCTATTTATCAATACTACATCTACACAAAAAGGGTTTAAATTGCACAATACTCAAATTACGTGTTTAATTTAATGCGTAGTTTGGGCATAGTCAATTTTTGGCGCCGTTGCCGGGGAGAAGACAACTTATGAATGCGTGCTCATCAATCTAAGCTTGATCGGCTAAGAAGACAACTTGACATCTCACCAAGCAACGCCACATTCAGAGACGCACTTAAGCAAACCAGTTCGTTCGAACCTCCATCCCCAATATTCGGTGAGTCCAAAAGCGAGAAGAGTAATTCAGAAGAAGAACAGATTTTCGGAACACCGATAACCATGGCACGAAACCTGAGTATCCGGGAGCAGACATGTGCAAACACAAATGGCACTACAGACTTCTGCATCCAGTATCCCGAGCCTCGAACCAACAAGAAAGATATTGAGCTTAAGAGTGGAGTCCTTCATCAACTACCCAAGTTCCGTGGAATCAGAAATGAAGATCCACACAAACACTTAACGGAGTTCCAATTCATCATTAGTAGTATGTGTCCGGATGATGCGGACTTGGAAATCATGAAGCTGAAAGCTTTCCCATTGTCCTTGGAAGAAAGAGCACGGGTATGGCTTTTAAGTCTCCCACCCAATCATATTGACTCTTGGGAGAAGTTGATTCAGGAGTTTCTTACCAAGTACTTCCCTGCCTCAAAGATTACGGTCTTAAGAAAAAAGATCACTGGAATCAGGCAGAAAGAACATGATGAGAATTTCAGCCAGTACTATGAGAGGTTTAAGGAACTTTGTGCTTCATGCCCTACTCACGGGATCACAGAAGGCTATCTTTTAACCTACTTTTATGAAGGACTCAAAGGTTGGGATAGAGGACTGCTCGATGCTGCAGCTAATGGAAGTTTCTTAGCTAGGAGCCTAGTAGATGGTCGTGCACTACTTGAAAGCCGTGCACTCAATGATGCACAATACGAAGGTGCCGATCCTATTTCTAGAAAGGTACTTGAGGTAAGTTCCCATGCTATAAATGATTCTAAGTTAGATAAGATCACCTCTATGCTTTCAAATATGCTTGAGCTAAAGAAACAGGTAGCTCCAGTTTGTTCCATATGCTCTCAAGGCCATCTTGAGGAACAATGTCCCTACACTGCAAGGGAGGAAGACTCAGGAACTGAAATGGCACACGCCATTGGAGGCTTTCAAGGAGGGCCAAGGACCCAAGGTTACAGTTGGAGAGATCCGAACAATGTCCTAAACCCTCAGTACATGTCGACCGGGCCAAACCGTGTCCCAGACCAGTTCCCAAGGCCCACATGGCAACCAAGGCCCACATGGCAACCAAGGCCCCCGGTCCAATTTTCTAACTTTTCTCATAATCATGCAAATAATCATACTTCTTCATCTTCTAATCCTGATTATGATAAAATGCTGGCTGCTCTTTCCCAAGGGCAGCAAACACTAATGGCGTCAACTCAGGCTCTTGTCACAGGTCAGCAAAATCAACAAAAAGACATCGCTGATCTCAAGGACCAAATGGGCAAGGTCGTGGACTTCATGGGTAAGATCCAAGCTAGCGGGGTGCTTCCACCTCAACCTACACCCAACCCAAATGTAAGACCTGAAGCCAATGCAATCACCACTCGAAGTGGTAAAGTGCTCGGAGAAATAGAACCAGATCCAGCCGTTTCTGAGGCTGAAAAGCACAAGGTGGCAACTAAGACCACCACGACACAACTGCCAGTTCAACCTACCCACACACAAGGTAATAACCCAATCCCTTCAAGTTCGGTTGTTACTAATTCCCCGTTTGTGCATGCACCATTTCCAAGTAGGCTTGCCAAAACTAAGAAGAATGAATCCGATGAGGAAATCTTGGAGATCTTCAAAAGGGTGCAAATCAACATGCCCTTGATCGAGTGCATCAAACAAGTGCCGAAATACGCAAAATTTCTGAAAGAGTTATGCACTCCAAGGCGCCAGACGAGGGAGAAGGAGGTTGTGATGGTGAGTGAAACAGTTTCTGCTGTAATCCAGCGTCGACTACCCCCAAAGTTGAAGGATCCAGGGAGTTTTTCTGTTCCCTGCGTGATTGGTAACAAGTCATTTGATAAAGTCATGCTAGACTTAGGCGCATCCATTAATGTTATGCCATATTCACTATATGTTGCCCTAGGTCTAGGTAAATTACAGCATGACGATGTTATCATTCAGTTAGCCGATCGCTCTAATGTGTATCCTAAGGGATACGTCGAAGATGTTCTTGTGCAGGTTAACCAGCTCATTTTCCCCGCTGACTTTTATGTCCTAGACATGGATGATTCCCCTACGAATCAAGCTCCACTAATGCTGTTGGGAAGACCATTCATGAGAACTGCCAAGACAAAGATTGATGTGTTCAATGGAACATTAACTATGGAAGTAGACGGAGAGGAGATTGGCTTCAACATCTTTGATGCCATGAGGTACCCTAGTTCCGCAACTCATACTACTTTTTCTATTGACGTGTGCACTTCTCTCGCAGAGAAACATTTTGATTCAATTCGAGAAGACACACTCAACATGATAATCCAGGAATGAGTTGGCCTAACGCAATCAGGGGACGCCTTCGTTGAGGATACGGATTACGAACTAGAACCTCGAATTTGGGATGAAGTCATGACCCTAAATAAGACCCCCAGAATGGTGAATCATCAGGTACCCTCGTCATTTCCAATTAGTACTAATGCCACTCCTCCTTCAGTGATTCAGGCCCCCGTTCTCGAGCTCAAAGTTTTGCCTGACCACCTGAAGTATGCCTATCTTGGCTCGGACGACACTCTGCCCGTCATAGTGTCTTCTGCACTAACCGAGTCACAGGAAGATAGACTGGTACAGGTCTTGACAAAGTACAAGACAGCCATTGGATGGACTCTGTCAGATATCAAGGGAATCAGCCCTACAACTTGTGTGCATCGAATCTTACTGGAAGATGATGCAAAACCCTCTCGCGAAGCCCAACGTCGCCTCCATCCTCCAATGATGGAAGTCGTGAAACAAGAGGTCATCAAACTCTTGGACTGTGGTGTCATCTACCCAATTTCAGACAGCAAATGGGTCTCACCAGTCCAAGTAGTCCCAAAGAAAAGTGGAGTCACAGTTGTTGCGAACAGTGAAGGAGAGCTAGTGCCCCAACGAATAGTGACCGGATACAGAGTCTGCATCGACTATCGACGCCTGAACAAAGCAACTAGGAAGGATCACTTTCCTTTGCCCTTCATTGATCAAATGCTTGAAAGGTTAGCAGGTCACTCCTATTATTGCTTTCTTGATGGTTATTCCGGGTACAATCAAATCTGTATCGCTCAAAATGACCAAGATAAAACGACTTTCACTTGTCCTTTTGGCACTTTTGCCTACCGAAGAATGCCTTTCGATTTATGTAACGCCCCAGGTACTTTCCAAAGATGCATGCTTTCTATTTTCTCTGAATACGTCGAAAAAATAATTGAAGTATTTATGGACGATTTTAGTGTCTTTGGGGATAGTTTTGATGCATGCTTAGAACACTTAGCACTTATCTTACAAAGGTGTGTCGAAACTAATCTGGTACTTAACTGGGAGAAATGCCATTTCATGGTTAGACAAGGGATAGTCTTGGGCCATATTGTCTCTGAAAGAGGAATTGAAGTCGATAAATCTAAAGTTGATACTGTGCGCCACTTACCCTCTCCCACTTCGGTGAGAGGAATCCGTTCATTTCTTGGTCACGCAGGATTTTACAGAAGATTTATCCAAGACTTCTCCCACATTGCAAGGCCCTTGTGCCGACTGCTTCAGAAAGAGACACCCTTCGTCTTTGATGCAGACTGTCAGGAAGCTTTTGAGAAGCTTAAAAATCTCTTAACCACTGCCCCCATTCTTTGTGCCCCTGATTGGTCCTTACCCTTTGAACTAATGTGCGATGCCTCTGATTATGCAGTTGGAGCCGTACTCGGACAAAGGCGGGATAAGAAGCCCTACGCCATCTACTATGCATCCAGAACCTTAAATGATGCCCAGATGAACTACACCACTACAGAAAAGGAGTTGCTTGCTGTTGTATTTGCTTTAGATAAATTTCGCTCTTATCTACTTCGAACTAAAGTCATTATTTACACTGATCATGCAGCACTGAAGTATCTCCTAGCCAAAAAAGAAGCGAAACCAAGACTGATCCGATGGATTCTTCTTCTTCAAGAGTTTGACATCGAGATTAAAGATAAGAAAGGCGTAGAGAACGTGGTGGCGGATCATTTGAGTCGCATTGCACATGAGCGAGATCCTGTGGAGATTCAAGAGATGTTTCCAGACGAACAACTCTTCAGAATCGAGGGAGGTACTCCTTGGTATGCTGATATTGTCAATTATTTAGTCACCAAACAGTTGCCCACCACCCTCTCCCGTGCACAAAAAGATAAACTTAAAAAGCATGTTAGGCACTATATTTGGGATGAACCTTATTTGTGGAAACACTGTGCAGATTTATTGATTAGGAGATGTGTCCCTGATATTGAACATAGGTCAGTCCTAGAGTTCTGCCATAGCCATGCTTGTGGAGGCCACTTTGGATCTAGGAAAACTGCACTCAAAATCTTAGAATCTGGACTATATTGGCCCACACTTTTTAGAGATGCAAATTCATTCTGTTTAGCCTGTGATAAATGTCAGAGATCAGGAAACATAGGACGAAGGGATGAAATGCCACAACATTATGTTCTTACTGTTGAAATATTTGATGTTTGGGGTATTGATTTTATGGGTCCGTTTCCTCAATCTAATGGCTATCTCTATATCTTACTTGCTGTTGATTATGTATCAAAATGGGTGGAAGCTAAGGCCACCAGGACTAATGACTCTAAAACTGTTGCAGATTTCCTCAGAACTAACATTCTTTCCAGGTTTGGGATCCCGCGGGTCCTAATAAGTGATGGAGGAAGTCATTTCTGCAACAAGACCATTGAAGCTTTAATGAAACGGTATGGTGTCACTCATCGAGTCTCTACACCTTACCATCCTCAAACGAGTGGAATGGCGGAAGTCAGTAATAGAGAGATCAAGAAGATATTAGAGCGAACTGTGGGCCCTAATAGTAAGGATTGGAGCCAACGGTTGGATGATGCACTTTGGGCATACAGGACGGCATACAAAACACCTATAGGAATGTCTCCCTATAGGTTGGTGTACGGAAAAGCATGTCACCTTCCGGTGGAACTAGAGCATAAAGCATGGTGGGCCGTCAAAACTTTCAACATCAAGCTAGATGACGCCGGTCTGCATCGGAAGCTCCAGCTGAGTGAGCTTGAGGAAATAAGAAATGATGCATTTGAAAGCACTCTGATCTACAAGGAAAAGGCAAAGGCATTTCATGACAAACAGATCAAGAGTAAAGCATTTGACATTGGCCAGAAAGTTTTGTTGTTCAATTCCCGACTTAGACTCTTTCCAGGTAAATTATTCTCCAGATGGGTAGGTCCTTTTGTTGTTACTAATATGTTTGCCCATGGAGCCATACAGATCAAAAGCATTGAAACGGGAAAAGAGTTCAAGGTAAATGGCCACCGATTGAAGCCTTACATCGAGGCAATTGGAGGACACGATGTGGAGTCAGACAGAGTACTTCTACGTCCCATCAGATAAAGAATTTGGTCTAGGCTGGATGGACGTTAAACTTCAAGCGCTTGTTGGGAGGCAACCCAATGTGTTCTCGAGTGTGAAGGAGTCATCAACACAGATTTGCTTTCTTTCAACCCTTCACTCTCTTTTACTTTGTTTATGTTTTTCTTTCTTTCTTCATTTTCTTAAATCATCTTCCTTACTTTGATTCTATGTTTAATTATTTCGTATTTTCCTACATTGAGGACAATGTAGAATTTAAGTATGGGGGAATGGTTTACAAATTTATTTGTGCATTTGAAATTGTTTTATTAAATTTGAAATTGTTTTATTAAGTCTTTCTTAACGAAAAAAAAACAAAAAAAAAAACAAAATATTGCTTTCTTGAGTCTTTTTGTTTTAACGTAGTGTTTTTACGAGTATCAAGTTGCCCTTTAACTTGTCAATGATATAAATGAACGGAAATGAATATGTTATGGCTATAAAGATGATCACTACAACTTGAATTTGTTTGTTAATATTTTGTGAAAAGTGTTACTACTTGAAGATAATGCATGTAAATTGGTACATAAATAAGCATGATATGATAAGTATGAATCATTTGAACCTTATGTGAGCTTTAGAACTTATATACATCTTTGATGAGTGATTCATAAGTTCTTTGTTTAAATTGATATACATATGCCTCATAACTGCTTGCCATAGCTTTTAATGAACTCTAGAGCACTAGAACTTATTCTATGTGATTTTCAAAGCTTTTAAGTCAATAAATTCTCTGATTTTGGAAATGATTAAGGCATTAGGGTTAACACCACAAATTCAAACATCCATGTTCCCTATTTTGTGCGCACAAGTTGCGACCCCCTTAGTTTTACCCCCTTTTGAGCCCACATTAAGCCTTTCTTTCCTCACCATGATTATCTAAACACTTGAGCTTAGTATAGACATCTTTTACCTTTGTTCCAAGGACTCGGTTGAAGACATAATGATTGTGTAAAGAGGAAATGATGATATTGAAAGACTTTTATGTGTATTTTGTGGATTTACTTACTCAAACATTGTTGTATTTTTGACACATGTTATTACCTTGATATATGAAAAAAAAAATGAAAAAAAAAAAGAAAAAAAAAGATATATTGAAGTTTTTATCAAGGTAATAAGGTTTGATTATGAATGTTTGAGTTAAGTCCTTTACATTTGTAAATCCGGCACAAAGAATGAATTCGAGGCCCAACAAGATGAAATTAGGCCTATGTTCGAAGGGATGGATTACTGACATCATTGCACTAAGGTTGGGAAGTTATGATACGTTTTGGGAGTCTATTGAGTCTTGGAACGAATTTGAGCACCACTTGTCCTATATATTCCTTGCCTCTAAACTTAGCCCCATTACAACCTTCGTAAAGACCTTATGATCCTTAAGATGGTAAATTTTGATTAGTTGAGTCAATCACTTGAGTAAGCTTATGGTTTTGGTTCATTTGTGCAAGTATGTTTTGTTTTTATCTTGAGGTGTTTGTTTGAAATTTTGCAAAAGTACTTCATTTCGATTATGTGAGTATTTCTCACATACTTTGAGTGCAAACACAAACCCTCACAAATTGAGTGAATTTATGAGTGCATATCCTTGTGAGTTGATTCATACTTGTCTTATTCGTGCAGAACTCCACTTCACCATATTTACTCATTATCTTACTTGTTCAACATTTTGTTACCATGTATTAACTCTCGAATTCCATTTGCTTAAATGTTTTAAGTGAAAATCATTTATGTCATGATTATAACAATGAAATTTGAGACAAATGGTTAAGGGTCTACTTGTTTTGAATTCGTAGTTTGATTTTAGTATTTGCTAGGGACTAGCAAAGTTTAAGTGTGGGGGTATTTGATAGGACGTTAAATAAGCATTATTTTATATTATTTTATACCCTTTATACTTGACTTTTAATATTAAAATATTAAATAAATTGATAAAATAAATTATTTTGTGATTTTTATGTTTAGATAACTAAAGTTTGTAATTTGGAGCATTTTGGCGAAAGAATCGTCTCGATCGGAATTATAACGATTAAATTATGGACGAAATTCGGTGGAATAATTAATTAAGTTATTAATTAATTACTTAATGTTCTTTGCAGCCCAAAAACAATTTCTGCAGCCCAACCCATTTCTAAGAAGATCCAGCCCGCATGCAGCCCAGCTGTCCAGCCCACAGGCGTCGCAGCCCAGGCCCGTGCGGCCCAGCTCGCTCCAGGCCCAATTCCGCAACAGCAGCTTCATCGCAGTCCACTGCAGCGTGCCGCCGAGCGCCAAGACTCTTCTTCGGCGCGCGCGCGCCGAATTCCTCAAAGCAGCTTCAGCGCATCCCAGCCGAACTCCCAGCCGCCCCTTCAGCAGCAGCCTACCGAATTCGGGTAGTTATTTTCAGCTGCTCTCTGCTGAATTCTTTCCAGCAGATTCTACTCAATTTCCAGCCACTTTCCAACCACTTTCCAACCCAATTTTACAACTTTACAACTCAAACCACTTCTAAACATCATCACAAATCTTTATTACTCATCATTCCATTATTTAACATTTTTTATTGTATTTTTATATTATTTTTGGTAGCTTTCTCCACCTATAAATAGGGTTTCAATTCACTTGTTGAAACACACCTTCTTTGAGGCACACATTTGAGCCTTCTTTGAGAGAAACTTTGGCAAAGTATCTCCAATACAAAGTTTAGAGTTTGAGTTCATATTTCCCAAGTTTATTTCCTCCATCTTCATAAGGTTCCGTCCGCTGTCGGAGAATCATATGAATAACAATCCATTGTTTTCATCCATCTTGAAAGTGTAACAATTACTCTCCATCTACTCAAACTCTCATTTTTGTTATTGGTTTTGATTATAGTTCAATATATGTGAGGTTTTTCTTACTAATATTTGTAAGTGTTAAATGCAATCTCCATGTGTCTTACTTTATGAATTTTAGTTATTTTATACATTTTAGTGCTTCATACTTCAATTCAATGTTAAGTGTTTTATCCGCTGTCGGTGCATTTAAAGTAGAATTGAAGAGACTTAATGTTGATCGCTGTCGGCGCATTCAGTCAAAAACAAAAGGTGAATCATATTGTAAGTGTTGTCCGCTGTCGGTGCATTTATAGTATTGAAAAATGTATGAAGGTAATTAAGACGATTAAGGTAAAATTTCGTGATTGATTTAATATTTGCAATTATTAGAGTGTTGGTAAGATTTGTGTTTTAAGAAGATCATTTGTACATGAATTAGAATAGAAGTAAAATTAGTTTATCTATGCTTTTACTTATTTACATGATCACAAACCTTTTCAAAACCCCCCTTTTTTATTCTTTATTCTTTTATTCTTTTATTCTTTCATACTTTTAGTTTATTAGTCTTTGATTCTTTCATTTCTTTATTCTTTTATTCCTTTACTCTTTAATTTATTGATTCTTTGATTAGTTAATTCTTTAATTCTTTAATTCTCTATTCTTTTTATCTTTAAGTCATTAATTCTTTAAATTGTTAATTCTTTGATTATTTAATTCTTTGATTATCTAATTCTTTAATTCATTATTCTTTTATTCATCTTCCACTAACACATTATTAATGTCCCTAATTTCCCCGGTTAAGAACGATCCCTATTTATCAATACTACATCTACACAACAAGGGTTTAAATTGCACAATACTCAAATTACGTGTTTAATTTAATGCGTAGTTTGGGCATAGTCAGTGTCAATTTGGAACGTATGGCTACTGGTATTCGACGTGGTCGAGGGTAGTCGATGTAACGAGATTATTAGTGGTACGTCTGGGTGCAGACGAGTTTTATTCTAGTTAGTTGGTGGACGAGTGTACACGTGTCGTAACATCGGATTTGCCTTCCACGAGGTGGTTGTGGAATCAGAATAGTTGGAGTTTCGAGACCGGAACTAATTAAGGAGGGAAGAACGGTTGGAATTAGGTCGGTTGGAATTTCAAGGAGGAAATTAATTAAGGAGGGAAGGTTGTAACGACCCGTCATGAATTCCAGGATTAGATTACTGACTAATCACGATTAGTGAGGCTAATCCGTGATTAGTTGGCGAAATCGGATGAACTGTGCAAAATGATCGTTTTGCCCCTAGAATGGGTAAAATGTTGACTTTTCATTCTGGCGGTCAAATGGACTTTGACCGATGACCGTGACGTAGTTCGTGACATCACGAGTTCATAAACAGGTGGCACGTTCAATTCTGACATTCGAGGAAGAAGTTATGACGTTCGGAAGCTTAAGGGCATTTTGGTAATTTTGGTTAAAAGGGGCAAATAGTTGACTTTTGGACCGAGTGGGCCGATGGTCGAGGGCCAAGGACCGTTATGTATATCGGGACGATACGAATCCATAGACAGACAACACGTCGAATTCGGACGTCCGACGGCGAAGTTATGGTTCACGAAAGTTCAAGGGAACTATTGCACGTTTTACGAAACGAGTTAACTTTTGGATTCTAGTGGGCCCCAGATATTTAGTTCCTGCCCTATGGATGAGTGACAAGTGTCATCCATCCACATGCCATCCTTATGCCTTCATGCATATCATCTTCATCGATCATTTCTTGCTTTATCCCTAAACAAACCCGATCTCACACCCTTCCTCTCCCCTGTGCAACCCAACCCTTCCCATTCGACCATGACTGAGACCAGAGAGTGAGAGAGGGACTGAGGAGGTTGCTGGATGGCCAGAACCGCTGTGGACGACTGCTTGGAGGAGGCAAACCCGAGAGGTAATCGGTTAGCCCATTTTTGATCCATTTTCCATTTTTGTTGTTATGGGTCGTTTTTGATGGTTTCAATGAATTAATTAGGCTGTTAGGAGGTCATTAGGAAGGCTTTGAGAAGGTTTGGACGTTGAGGTACCCCTGGGGAAGAGTTTGGATAATCGAACCGTGAGGGGAAAATCGGAGCTGGCTGTTTTCGTGAGTTTTAAGGGTTCTAATTAATAAGTTTAGGTTCCTAGGATCTAAACTAGAAGAATAGGATTGATTAGGAGCAAAACAGGTGAAAACTGGACCGGGAATGGACCTGGACCGGTCACGCCGGTCCAAGTTGCAGAGAAAATCGGGCCAGACCGGTCGGTTGAAGGTTAGCGACGGTCTACAGTAGTCGGCGCGTGAGGCCCACGCGCAGTCCATCCTTGGGGCACGTGTAAGCTCGTAAGGGGGAATTTGAGGGTGGTTCCAACATGTTAAATCTTCTATTCGATGTAACGAACATATTGGGATTGGTTTCATGTCGATCGGACACCGTATTGATAATGTTCGGGGCATCGGAAGGTTTCGGATCGGGATTTAAAATAGTTAAAAATTCGGAAAAATTACGGGGCTTCAATGATAGGTTAATAAGGTAGTTAGTAACCATCTAGATTGATTTGGACAGGTTTGGGAGTCCCGGAGACGATGATTTGCCCGGTGAGGCTTACGGCAAGCAAACCAAGGCGGCAACATAGGACGGTCTATGAGTGGACCTTGATTTCTAAACTGTGATGCATGCATAAATGTTTTATATGTATTATGAATATGATTCTATGATGTTGAATTGGATGGTTGTCAATTATATGGTTTCACGCATTACGAGGCGATTTATGGGCTTGCACGTAAATCGAGGTTTTCCAGTTTTACACTGATTTTCCGTACTTATGGTTTTGGATATGATTTCATGAAATGATTTTGGATTTGAAAAGGTAATCTCGGGTTCGAAGCCCATTTGATCTACGAACTCTCGGACTGAGGTCGATTTGATTTAACGAGGCATCGGGCACGAGGCCCAGTTGGTTTACGATTCGGACCAGAGGTCCAGTTTGTATGTGGATTCGGGCCAAGGGCCCAGCTATGTGTTACAAATGGATTTTATGGTTCATGAGGGTTTATGGGAACCGGCATGAACCCTTGGAAAGGATTTTATGGTTCATGACGGCTTATGGGGGTCGGGCATGAATCCTTGAAAGGATTAAAGAATGATTTAAAATGGTTTTTCATATGCCGTCCTTTATAAATGATTGTCTCCTCCGGGGAGGGTCGTTGGCCTGGGTGGACCCCAGAGTAGTCACGGATCACTGACTGAGTGGAGTCGCCCTCCAGTTGGGTTCCTTACTCTCAGGATGAGCATGGTTCGTTACCTCTATGGAGGGTCATTGATCTACGGACATTGACCTGGGTGGACCCTGGAGAGACTTGGGTTTGAGACCCCGGTTAGCACGCGCCTAGCTCTATGTTACCATGACAGGTTCTTGGATATGAAATATAATGGATAAACATGATTTCAGTTGGTTTGGGAAATTGTGTGTTATGATGATAAATGGATTTGGGCTCAGATCCCACATATGTTTACTATGTTGTGGTTTTCTGTAAATGGTTTGGGCAGGAGCCCGTATGATTATGATTATTTAAACATATGTGATTGGATAAATGGTTTTACTATGCATGCATGCTTTTTAGTGAAGGGTATAAAGGTCTTTTATGAAATATGTTTTATAAACTCTTTATTTTTGTCCACTTACAGTCTTTCTGTTTTTAATACCCTTCAGGTTGGATACGGTGTGGACTGTAGCATAGACCGAGATATCACATACCTCCTCCGGATCCTGGCGTACTCTGATAGCCTGGGAGGGCAAAGGTTGAAAATTTCCCTTGTCTGACACTCCGTGTTAGACGGGATCAGAGGCGTTCCTCGTTAATCCTAGGGGGATTGAGGACGGGTCCTGACAATGCTGCATTAGTGACGGTTAATAATGTGTGATACATTGACCGTGCATGTAGTAATCACATGACTAGACATGAAGCTCTTCTGATTGAGGTAGAGAAAACTATCAAGACTAATGTGAAGATGAGAAATTGTAATCTAGTTCAAGCTATTGGACAAAGGGACACTTGTGATCCAAACCAAGCAAGGCAAGAGGCATATCAAGGATGTCATGCTCTTACCCAGATTAGATGAAAATCTGCTAAGTGTTGGACATATGATTGGACATGGATATTATCTAGTGTTTGGAGATCACAAATGGACATCTTTGAAGATAAAGAACTCACATTCAGGGTGCCTAGCATTCCAATGATAGGGAACATGTGTTTTCCTATGTCACTGGATTTTGTGAATCCTGTTGCAATGGGGGCAACAATGATAGAAGACTCTAAGTTATGGCACATGAGATATATGCACTTGAACATCACAAGTTTGAAGACGTTGCAGTAGAAAGTCATGGTTATTGGATTGCCTAAGCTACAAGAAGAATGAGATATGTGTGAAGGTTGTGTGGCAGGAAAGCATCATGTGGAACAATTTGACAAAGAGCCAGCATAGAGGGCATCTTTACCACTTGAGCTAATACACATAGATGTATGTGGTCCAATGCAAGAAGCAACTATTTGAGGTAACAAGTACTTCTTAACCTTCGTAGATGATTACACTAGAATGTGCTGGCTGTATTTTATTTCACACAAGTTTGGAGTTCTAAATGTGTTTAAGAAGTTTAAGAAAGTGATTGAGCTTCAGAGTGGTTACAAGATTAAGAAACTCAGAAGTGTCAGAGGTGGAGAGTATCTCTTAAAGAAGTTTGAGGTTTTCTGTGATGAGATAGGAATTGAGAGGCAACTTATTGTTACCTACTCACCACAACAGAATGGTATGGCAGAAAGAAGAATATGACACTAGTGGAGATGGCTAGGGTAATGATAGATGGGAAGGCTATACGTAAGAACTTTTGGGGTGAGGATGTAAGCACAACTTGCTATTTACAAAACAGGTGTCCTACAAAGTCTGTCAATGGTTAAACACCATTTGAGCAGTTCACTAGATGGATCTTTAAGTATTTGGGTGTGTTTAGTACCCACACATCCCTGATCAGTTGAGACAGAAGCTAGATGAGAAGGAATCTAAGTGTGTTTTTATGGGTTATGGGAGTTGTGAGAAGGGATACAAACTTTACAACTTGCAAACTAGAAAAGTTGTGATATCCAGAAGTGTAGTGTTTGATGATGATTCTAAGTCGGACTAGAATGAGCCTAAGACAAGTGAAGGAGGTTCAGTGGTGTTCAATTATGGTTTTGAAATAAGAAATGACCAGGAACATTGTAAAGCCGAGAATGAGTAATCTGTCCATCTAGAAGCTGAAACATATATTGTACTTGCACAATTTGGTGCAAATTCTCCTAGTGGATCAAATCCAAAGTACATAAATCTAAGTGACATATATGCAAGGTTCCATGTGGGTATAATTGAACTAGAAGGTTATCCAGAAGCTACCAACGAAAAGTCATGGAAAAAAGTTATGGAAGCTGAAATTGAGATCATAGAGAAAAATGACACTTGGGATTTGGTTAGAAGACGGGCAGAGAAGCTAGTGATAGAGGTGAAATGGGTATAAAAGACCAAGCTGAACCTAGATTGGCCAATACAGAAGCACGAAGCTAGATTGGTGGCCAAAGGATATGCTTAATAACTAGGGATCAATTTCAATAAGACTTTTACTCCTGTTGCAAGACTAGATACAATCAAAATCTTGATTGCTCTAGCTGCACAGAAGGAGTGGAAGCTATTTCAACTAGATGTGAAATCGGCCTTCCTAAATGATATTCTAAAGGAGAAGGTGACAGGACTCGTCCCAACTGAACTTTGATAACCGTTCCCGGTCCTGCTCCTGTCTGACAAGTCAACTGAAGTCCCAAAACTACCCTTCAGCACCTGTCAGACAAGGGATAACTGCACTGATTTCCGCTCATGCCTCCGCCTCTCGATCAGCCCCGAACGTCGTGCCACGGCCTAGAGGGTCATCAAAACAGGAAAGGTGTAAGTGGACAAAAATAATATCATTTAAAACACATTTATCAAAATACATCATTTACCCTCCAGTTTATCAAACCATGCATGCATAGAATCAACATATGAAAACATCACCGGCTTTCTAGCCAAATCTCATGAAAACATCAAATCCCGGCTCTCAAGCCAAATCACATGAAAACATTTCATAAAACCCTTTTATCATACAATAAAGCATATAACTCGGGAATTACACATCCGAGGGTCCTCTGAGAATTACACATCCAGAGTCGTCATCCTGCTGGGAATTACACATCCAGCCCTGCTGGGAATTACACATCCGGCCTCACCGGGAATTACACATCTGGTCCCTCTGGGAATTACGCATCCGGAGTCCCTCCTGGAATTACACATCCGGAGTAACTTCGGGAATTACACATCCGAAGCCTACCCAGGAATTACACATCTGGGGGCATCAAACATCAATACACAATCAAAATCATTATTTCAAAATCATCATTAAAACTATGCCAAAACCATTTATCCAGGGGTCTCATGCTCCAAATCTCATTTCTCATTTTTTCGTAAATCCATAAAACCATATCCGAAAATCATTCAATTCCCATCAAATCATCTTTAACTCACAATACTATTCAAAACATCCTTTTAACTTCCCGGGCCTAGCCCAAACTCATCAATTCCATGCAAATCCGTGCAATCACAACTTCAGTTGCCCTTTTCACATAAATCCATAAAAAAAAAATCTCAAAAAGCATTATAATTTACCAAATCAATTTCCCGACTCAAAACAAACCTCAAATCCCGGGCTTTCGTCCAAAACAGTAATTTCACAGTTTCTCGAAAAATGTGCCAAAAACACTAATTAAAATAATCATTTAAATCCAGAAATAATCATACCAAATCATTGCAATTCAAATCATGCCATAAATCATGTAAAACATTTAACTATGCATGCATATCAGTTTATAACAAACGTCCACTCATACACCGTCCAACCCGCTCGCTTTCCGAGCTGCACGCGTTTCCATAATTTCCGACATTTTCCAGGAATCTCGAATCCAGTCCAAAATCATTGCTCAGGGTCACTAATGACTTAATTAACATCATACTAATTCCCCATAATTTTTCGGAAATTAAATATTAAACATGTAACATAAACCTTCGGACCCTCGAAATAATATCGAAACGGTGTCCGATTAACTCGAAACCAGCGCCAAAATGTTCGTTACATTACGTAGGACAAAAGTCATGTTGAACTCACCTCGAAAATCCTGCTCACACGCCCCCACGCGCCACTTCAAGTGTCTGCGCGTGAAACCCACGCGCCTGCTACAGTGCATCGTCCCAATCCGTATCTCTGTAATTCGGGTCCTACAACCCGCGAGGTGACCCGGTTCAATTCCTATCAATTCGACATCCATTTCAGCAATTGAACATTCTATTAGCTTCATAAATAACTTAATCATGGATCTGTAACATCAATTTGGATTAAACATACCTTAATCCGTCAGTTCGAACTCGATTATTCGAAGAACACCGTACGCTGTCATCATTCCAATTCACTCAAAATCGATTGTTTTCCTTCAATTGATCCATCCAAAAGCTTCGTGGGATTCTAATGAACATAGTTCCAAGTCCAATTTCATCAATTCATGTCTCAAATTCCTCAACTCAAGCTCGACAATTCGAAGTCTTCCCCCTCTCTATTCTAGTCCAAAACGACCCCAATTCACCTCAATTTTCATTGGGTTCGACTCGTCTCAATCCCAGGAAGCTAAATTCAACATCAATTTCACTCACGAACGTCCACAATTTTAATTTTGATCTTAAGGTTCCTCAAAGGTTTTCGGGTTTAAGTCTGGGTACAATTGGGTTTTTCCTTCCCTTTTCTTCTCTATTTCCTCACGATATCACACTTTCAATTCCTCTCCAGTTCTCCTTTTCTCTCAATCCTTCTTAATTCTGATCAATCAGAGAGAATAGTTGACGGTTTTGGATGGGTTTATATGGAAGTCTCTGCTTTGGTTTTGCAGAAAACATATATAAACGGTTTAGTTTGTAATTCAAATATATGAGTCACCAATTGCCACCCATCCCTTACTTATGGTGACAAATGTCACCAAATAACAAATCCTCATCCAATTTAGTGGGCACATGTGTCCTCAACTCACTTTGACACAACATTAATATGGCTGCATCACCAAATCACCAAATTCCAGCGCCAAATTACCTTTTTACCCTTACCAACAAAATGACCAAAATGCCCCTAATGTTCCAAGGTTCGTAACTTTTCCATCCGAACTCCGATTGACGCGTGCCGCGTGTCTACGGATTCAGCGTCCCGAGACCTATCCAACGGTGCTTCCGGAAAGTCCAAACAAGGTCCCGATCAAAAAGTTAACTTTCGACCCTTATAACTAGGGGCAAAATCGTCATGTCCTTCATTTCCTTCAATTTTTTCAAATTTTCCTTTTTCGAATTTTAGGGTCGTTATAGAAGGTCTATATGGACCAACCAAAAGGGTTTGAGGTCCAGGGATAAGAATTCAAGGTCTACAGATTGATCAAGGCATTGTATGGCCTTAAACAGGCACCAATGGGCTAGTATGGGGAAATAGACTTTTATTTATTGAGCCTTGGGTTTCTAAGGAATTCAAGTGAAGCTACTATTTACTTGAAAATTAATCAGGATAAAGGAACATTGATTGTCTCTATATATGCAGATGACATAATCTACATAGAAGATAGCATTTCTATGATGAATGAGTTCAAGGTGGAAATGATGTGAAGATATGAGATGTCAGACCTAGGTTTGTTACATCATTTCCTAGGTATGGGAGTGCTACAATCAAGCATTGGAATTTTCATCCATTAGAGAAAGTATGCATCTACATTATTGGAGAAGTTTGGGCTCAAAGATTACAAACCAGTAAGCATCCATCTAGATACTAGTGACAAGCTTTAGAGGGAAAATGGTAGTGAAGCAGATGATGAACAGTTTTACAGGCAGATTGTGGCGAGTCCGTTGTATTTAACTGCTAAAAAGCCAGATATCATGTATGCTTCTAGTCTACTATCAAGGTTCATGCACAATTGTACCAAGAAGCATCTTGGAACATGTAACGACCTGACCCGTAATTACAAGAATAACATACATTTTCTAGGATTTTGTTTTTGGAGATTTATCGTATTTAATTGACCTAGTGTTATTGTTTTTCCCTTGGAGTTTTACTTGGCTTTCTAATTAAGGGAAGGGCAATTTGGGAAGGTGGAAAATATGGGATATTTTTAGGATTGTTTGGATAAGGTTGGATCATCACTTTTCACTCTCACTATTTCTCCTACCTGTGCACACACACAAGACACACACACACACACAAAAGAACCCAAGGATTGTTTTTGTTTTGGAGGAGTTTTTGGACCAAACCAGGGTTGGGATTGTATTCTAGGGAGTCTCACAATCACGTAGAGCTCATGATTGAAGGTAGTAGACGCTGGGATTGCACGGTGTGAGAGAATGAAGGTTGGCCAAATCTTTGGAGGCTCATATATTAGAATCCTAGTATTGTTTCTAAATTCTGAGCTTAGATTTGGATTCCTGGGGTCGAGTAAATAGATTTTGATATAAATTTTGTGAAATTTGGTTGAGAATAAGGGAGATATGAAGGTTTGAAATTTGGACCTTCAATGGCGGTTTTCCAGTTGGCAAAGGCAGAAGCCGCGCCAGTGTGGTCGTTTTCCCTGGCAAAGAGGTGATGTCATAATGAAATCAACTGACACGTGGTAGGTCTCAGAGGGTGCCACGTGTTAGGGCGACACGTAAGCTGTCAGATTTTTTGGTGCCACGTGACTGGTTGTCAGGACCTATCCCATCTAGCACCATATTATCTGCTTTGGGCCTCGCCCTCACGGTTTATTCTCGGGAGTTTGCGTGCAACTTCCCGGGTCACCCATCATGGGATTGCACCAGCCTCAACTCGTTTAACTTTTGAGTTCCCAAGGAAACCAAAGAAGTGAGCTCCCAAAAGGCCTAGCGAAAGATAGGTGTGAGCCGACATATATAAGGCACATCACCATTTCCCTTGCAGGAATGTGGGATCGTTCACCGTTCCCTCTAGGACATGGGTCTTACAATACACCCCGCTTAGGGCCCAGCGTCCTCACTGGCACACTTCTCGGTCGGGGTCTAGCTCTGATACCATTCTGTCACGACCCGTCCCATCTAGCACCATATTGTCTGCTTTGAGCCTCGCTCTCATGGTTTTGTTTTCGGGAGCTCACGTGCAACTTCCCAGTGGGTCACCCATCATGTGATTGCACCAACCTCAACTCACTTAACTTTAGAGTTCCCTAGGAATCCAAAGTCAGTGAGCTCCCAAAAGGCCTAGTGCTAGATATGTGTGTGTCTACACATATAAGGCACATCACCATTCCCCTCGCAGGAATATGGAATCGTTCACCGTTTCCTCCAGGACACGAGTCTTACACTTGTCAGGACCCGTCCCAAATATCACCTCGATACCCGGGACGAACCCTGCTCCCGTCTGACTCCCCGACACGACACGCAAGTACAACTCACGCAAAATCACCCAAACTCAGTTAGACGTAGGAGAAACTATATAAAATATCCCGAAGTTATACTTTACAGAGCATAGTACGAAACACAAGGAAATAAAAACCGATAAAAGTACACGCACGCGGAGGAAAATTTAAGCACTCGGAAATCCCGCTCGTCACTTCTATGCCTCAGACACTGCCTCGACGTCAAGACCCCGCGCTATCTCCACAACCTGGAGGGCAATTTAAAACAGAAGATGTGAGTGGACCATGATAAAAGAAAAGCTCTAAAACAATTTATCAGAAAACCGAGTTTAACCCTCCGTTTTGAAATCACATGCATAACCCAGTTATCAAAACAGGTAGAAATTGATCATCATAAAGCATCATAAGAAACAGAAATACTGTAAAACAGTTATAGAAATCATAGCATATGAATCATAAAACCATACCAGAAACCATGAACATCCAATCATTATTTTTCCGATCAAACCTGCTGGACCTATCCGAGTCTTTAAACTCCCGAGTCTTTAAACTCAATCCAGGCCTTAATAATATCCGAGTCTTTAAACTCCCGAGTCTATAAACTCAAAGGCCTACGGGGGAAATATCAATATATCCGAGTCTTTAAACTCAATCTGGGCCCGTCCCCCGTCAAATCAGTATCCGGGTCTTTAAACCCAATAACCAGATCCAGCAAATCCAATCCAAAAGCACTTGAAAACCATTTATCATTCCACATCCAAACCCGAATCCGGAATCACCGGTCCGATGCCCTTCTGACGTCCAGAACCGTCATTCCGAACCCAAATCCGGAATCCACTTTTCCACTTGGAAACCAACCCTTTTCCCGAAATCTGTTTCTAAAACCAAAAACCTTGATTATCAAAATCATGTTCCAAAATCCCTTTATAATCATTGAAAACCACTTATCAGTTGAAATCCCAAACCATAGCATCAATTTTAGAAACCAACCATTCCTCGAAAAACGTGCTAAAAACCGATTTCCTCGAAAAACGTGTAATAGTGTAAAACTAACCGAAACATATTCGATAAACATAGAATTATGATTAAAACCACAAAACAATTATAGAAAACAGTTATGCATGCTCGAGTTTAAGGAAAGGGTCCACTCACAGTACCGAGCCCTCAATCGCGTCCCGAACGTTCTGCACGTTCCTCGGCTTCCTCGGGAAATCCCGATCCTGTCAACAACCACCAAATTACGTCACTAACACATCCACGAGTAATCACCTAAATTCTCTCAAAAATCCCCGGGTTCTAAACGTAACGAACCGGAACCCTAAACCGTCACCCTCGCGGAACTAACTTCAAACGACGTCCGAACAACTCGAAATCGCTTCTATTAGACTCGTTAGAACACCTAGACCAAAAACCATGTTGACCACTTTCCCCATCACCGCCGCACGCGCCCCCACGCGCCGCCCAAAGTGGCTGCGCGTGGTCCTCACGCGCCTGCTACAGTGCATCGGCTACCTTGAGCAAACCCGGTTCAGCACAGTCTTCTGCAACTTGAACCGGCGTTAGCGGTTCACCGCCGTGCCTGCACCATTTTCCTCCCTTTCTTCACCAGTCTCATCATCCAGGCCTACCCTATCGATTCCCCAACGCCTTAGACCTCGACACTGTCCCTAGCCCGTCGACTGAAGCTCGAAACCAGACAACCCAAAAACCCCTGTTTTCCTTTCCGGCCACCCACGGCTTCCCCCTTCATGGTGGCTACACCAACCTCTTCCTAGGACCCTTCTAAGCCTAACCCGACTCACCTTGACCGTCGATTCTCGCCCAAACGTCACGACTAGCCGTTTGAACATCACGGCAAAACAGAGCACCTTCGTCGTCTCGCCTCCACCGTGCACCACCCATCACGGCAGCACACACAGTCGACTCTTGGGACCTCCAGGAGTCTCACTTTAACCTCCAATTCCCTCGACTCTCCCCCTAGGTCCACGATTTAGCTTCGGAATCCAAACGACAAAACAGAGCAAAGAAACGGGGGTGAGGATTTACCTGTCCTCCTGCCGCCGTCGTGAGCTCGGCCGTGTACCACGATGTCCAACCAGTCCTCTGCACTCGTCCCAGCCTCCTCTTGACTTGAGTTGAGCCACCTCACGGCACAACCACCGTCTCTGTCTCACCGTCTCTCTGTTTTCCCAGAAAACTCAGCCTCACCAACCACCGTGTCTCCGTGCACGATCTCGGTCCCAAACTCGATCATCAACCTCCTTTCTTCTTCCTTTCAACCTCACAACTCACCAGAACTCATCAACAGCCACAATCAGCCTTCAATTTTTCCTCACCGCCTCACTCTGTTTCTGTTTCCTTCTGCGTACAATCAAGAACACGGGCACGGTTGCACCCCAATTATTTGGGCCGTGCATACACAGGATTCACCCAGAATCCTCTAGTCCCTCAGCATGTGTCACCATCCAATCCATGCACTCCCACATGGTCCAATTCCAGCCGTCCGTTTCCCTTCTCTGTTGTACAAATCCCAATGTGCAGAAAGACCAAACTGCCCCTCATGTTAACCCATATTTACACTTTTGCCACTAGCTTCCTAGACCCGTAACTCGCTCCTCGTAAGTCCGATGAATACGTGCCGCCTGTCATCGAACTCAGGACGACGAGATCTACGTAACCATCCTCGGTCAACGTACCAAAACCCGATTATGCAAAAAGTCAACTATTCCCCCTAATTTTACCCAAATTACGGTTATGCCCTCAACCTTCCGAACATCATAACTTCCTCCTCGTATGTCGGAATCAGGCGTGCCACCTGCCTACGGATTCGTGACGTCCTAAACTACGTCCTGATCACCGGTCAATACCCAATTGACCACCCGAACTAAAATTCAACTTTTTGCCTAACTAGGGGCAAAATCGTCATTCTAAGCTAATGACCTTACCGATACCGACTAACCACCGATTAGCCTCGCTAATCCCACCTTAATCACTTTACTAATCCCGGTTCTCGGGACGGGTTGTTACAATCCACCCACCTAAAATGAATTTTATCCCCGAAATTCCACCGCTAGGTTCCGACACTAGGATAGGAGATTCGGTAATCACACTAGGTCAACAACAACTTCTCCTGGGTTTCCTGTCTATCATCTCCACCTTGGGTATTTCACACCATCCCCAACTACTGTTACCACGGCCAACCCTCTCTATGTAACAACTGTATGGTGTACGCAAGGAAAACTCTATGAACAGAGAACAAAGGTATTTTACAATACCTCATATGGAATACCCAAATAAATTCACAGAGCACATCCTCACGTACTACCCCACCTTTCCAAACCAACTCGGCTACTACGTCGGCCATGATCGGAATAAATCTACAAAGTCCTAAAGGCAAACTCTAGCTTGTGGGTTCTCTCCTTCAACTCATATCGATTAGTTATAGTCACTCCTTTCCTATTCCCTCCGTCATCCTTCCACTGCAACACTCCCCAGGCCACCTAGGGAAACTCCTTCTAGACTCTACCCTGGGATCCAACAACCACAAAACTAAGTACAACACAACCAAAATAAAACAAGTACCTGTCCCCGCATCTGGTGCCGACTGAACCTCCTGCTGAGTCATCGAGAACACTCGGGCATGAGATCCCGACGCTCTACCACGTCCCCTCGAACTACTAGTGGCACCACCACCTCCTCTCGGGCCTGCTGTCCCTGACGCTGTACTCTGTCCGGGCTCCGCTGCTCCTCGACCTACACCACCTTCCTGTGGCAACAGTGGACACGCACGTCGAAAATGACCTCGCTCTCCGCAGTAGAACCACACATCCCGACCGGAAAGACCTGGTCGCCCTGTCGACGCAACAGACGTCGCACTAGCTTGCGGAGTCGGTTGTGCTTGGTAACCCCGAAATCCTGAACTCTGGAAACTACCAGGCCTACCAAGAAGATCATCGCCCGACGATGACGCTCCACCGAAGTTACCCCTTTTCGGTGTCCGCTGGCTCGAAGCTCCAGAAAAAGATGGCTCCCAGCGCCACACCGGCAAACTAGCCTAAACCCACATTGCTGCGTCCGACAAGTCTCGAAGGGTAGCAAACGATCCAGCCGTCACAATGGCTCGAATCTCGCCTCGCAAGCCCAATTCAAACCTACGGCATTTCTCCGCTTCAGTGGCCACAAAAACAGGAGCAAACCGAGACAACATCTGGAATTTCCGTTCATACTCAGCTACACTCATATCCCCTTGTTGAAGCTGCAGGAACTCCGCCTCCTTGGCATCCCGAAAAGAACGAGGATAATACTGTTCCAGGAACCGTTCCCAAAACGTCTCCCAAGTCGCCGTATGGGCCTCCTTAGCAAGGGTTGACGTTAGCGTCTAATGCCATGCGGGTAGGGCGGAGCGTAGGGTTGACCGCCGTACTTTGACCAGCTCGTGGCAGCGTATGAGTGCATTTCTCGAGGTGGAACCGATCTAGTTCGAAATTTTTTGACATCCTGAATCCAATGATGGTGGTTTTAGGTCGATCATAGGTCGTTTGGTGGTGATTTTGGGGATTTTTCTCCTCGCAAAGAGTGTTCGAGACGTGTTTTCAGTTCCGGGGTTTATGGGGTATTTATATATGAACATATATGGATTGTTGGTGGCCCCTGGGTGTGATTCTGATAGACCACGATGCCCTAGAGACTTCAGAATAGCTGATGACTCGGGATTTGGGCGATTGGTGGTACTGTGAGTGGACAATTTTTTTCATAACTGTGATGCATGGATATTTACATATTTACATATTTAAATGGTTTTATGGCATGGTTTGGATGGTTATGATTTGGTTATATGATTCTGAATGATTTCTGGATAAATGCTGGGTTTTTTATATATATTTGGAAATTTGATTGTGGTTTTCTAGACAAAAGTTTATGGTGGCTTTGGACACAGGTTTTATGGTGGTTTTGGAAACCGGCTCTTGGGCTGGTGTCCTCGTGGAAAGGTTTTGGGCTAGTGCCCAAGTTGGAAAAAGGTATTTTGGTTTGGTTATGGTTATATTTTTTGGTTGAGTCAACCTCAGGCGATTGGATCGCTGTTCCGGAGTTGGACTCCGAGGATTCCCAAGGACGGACTCCAACCTTGTCTGAGTTGGAACGACACGTGCCGACGGAGTTGAACTTCGCAAAATCCGTGATTGTCTACTTGTAGTATAGATGGAATGCTAATTGGACTAGTGGGTTGGCTGAACCAACGAGATGAGGTTTGACTTTTCTTGCTTGTGGTGTGTCCAGAGGTTTTCAAAATGGCGTAGAGCCAGGGATTTCAGAGAAATGTGGGTTAGGGGAAATTATATGTTTTATATGATTTGGGTTGGACCCATGGTTTATGTATGTTGCTGTTATTTGACTATTCATTCATGTTTTTATAAAATAGAGGGGAAAATAATTATTTCGGAAAATGGTTTTCCAAAAGCTTTATTTTTGTCCACTCATAATTTTTATTGGTTTTGGTACCCTTCAGGTTGATCTCAAGACGGGGGCTGTATTAAGGAAGGCATTCACGTGGGTTGGCGCACTCTTGTTATCAGAGTAAACTATGGTAGTTATCCCTTGTCTGACACTAGGTTAGGATGTTATGTTCGGGCTGATGGTACTTTGGTAATTTTAGAGTGTTTGTGTCAGACGGGAGCAGGCCCTCTCACGAGAATTAAGGGTGATTTTGGGGAGAGTCATATTAGAACAGTAAAGAGAGAGAGCTAAATATGTGGAGGGTTCCATAAACTATGGTTGGAGTACAAGAAAGGGAAGTTAGCAACCTAATTGGGTTTTGTGGCAATGATTAGGGAGGATTAGAAGATGACAGCAAAAGTACATCAAGGTATGCCTTTAATTTTGGGAGTGAGATATTTCGTGGGCATTTGCTAAACAAACTAATGTTGCTCTGTCTATTGCTGAGTCTGAGTTTGTGAGTGTTAGAAGCTACAACTCATGCTATTTGGCTTAGATTTGTGTTGGAAGATTTTGGGGAGAACAATTAGAGCCTATTTCTATAATGTGTGACAACATGTCAACCATTGTTATGGAAAAGAACCCAGTCTTCTATCAGAAGACCAAGCATATCAACATGAAATTCCACTACATAATGAATGTAATTTAGAATAGAGAAATTGGTATCTACTATTGCAAGTCTGAAGAGCAGATTGCAGATATTTTTACCAAGTAATTTCCTACAGATAGGTCTAACTACCTTAGGGGTTTGCTTGGTGTGGTTTCTATGAACAGCTTAGGAGGGGTTGTTGGTGGATAAGCTGCCCACATAGGATGTTGATGAGGCAGCCACTTGGTAACTGTGTGTGCACTTAATCGTGAGCTAGGTGAAACTTTCTAAGTGAGAGAGTTGTAATTCAGTTGTAACATAAAAGAGAGAAAATAAGTGACGTGCTTGCAGTGCAAGTAAGGAAGAAACTGCCAAAGTATGTGATAACCATCCATTGGTTGTGTGATGTAAAAGAGCATCTAGGCTCTAACAGTTTTAGGTGATGTGTGTGTATATATCTCCTAATTGGTATCACAAATGAATCAAT
Source organism: Prinsepia uniflora (assembly GCA_032719365.1). NCBI lineage: Eukaryota > Viridiplantae > Streptophyta > Magnoliopsida > Rosales > Rosaceae > Prinsepia > Prinsepia uniflora. The sequence continues at coordinate 68,775,154 of CM064869.1, forward strand.
GAAAATATAGAGAGTTGAGAGCGTGAAAAACTCAGAAATTCATTCAAACATTTGTCACAAATACCTGGTGACCTAATATTCAACGGTGTACATATTCTAGTATTCATCATCGATTCTTCAATCCAATTTGAAGAGTACATGATTGTGCATTTTCTTCCTGCTGCTGTAACCAACATCTTGATGTTCTGAATTCCAAGAGAAGAATGAGGGAGAGAGGAAGACAGGGATAAGAGAGATGAGGGATGAGGGAGAGGGGATGGAGAGGAAATGAAAGATAAGAAAATAGATTGGTGGGGTGGCTGGGAATGATATATGTTGAGTCTTTGGGGTTTTTTGTGGTTGTTATAATTCTTTTTTATACACATTTGTTTTGATGTTTTAATCTTTTTTTTATATAAATAAAAAGTAAAAACATAATTTTTTTTATACAAGTTGTTTTCATGTTTTAATTTTTTTTCATAAATATAAAATAAAAACATCTATTTTCTAATAAGAATTGAAAACTAAGCTATTTTGTTGGGTAAACTCACTAAATGCACACATTGGAGTTTTAGTATTTAGTAGTGGCTAATATGGCACCAAACTAAATTATTTACGTATAAAAAAAAGAATATATTTTTAAAAAAAAAGGAAAGAAAAAGCACGAAAAACTAATTAGTGTATATTCTTGTAAGACCAAAATTATTAATTATTATTACTACTACTATTATTATTATTTTCGTTTCTTAAATAAAAATATGTATTAGTACACCATCAGATTAAGCATATTATTTCACAATTTACGCCTACCGTAAAGTTTAAAATTTTAGATTGAGCAAAGAACACAAATTTGATTTTTGTGTATCAACTTTTAAACAAAAAGACAATTTTTTTGTATATAATATTCAACTACCAATACAAATCCATTTTTTGCTGAGTATATAGTTTGAGTATAATATTAGTTATATAATTATTAGTATTACTTATTATTTTTTGGTTCTTAAGTAAAAAATATATTAACATAACAACGAAATTATATTTCTTTAGACTCACATTAGAATTAATATTTATTTTTGTTAGATCATGGTGTCTATCTTATTTTAATGCTTATTGAACTCAATTTAAACACTTAATTCGAGCAAAGAGCACAAATGTGATATATATATATATATATATATCAAGTCTTGGCGAATCGACAATTTTTTGTACATAATATTCTATCAAACAACACAATAAACTTTTTATGAATTTTTATTTGAGCAAAGGACACAAATGTGGGTTTTGTATATAAAGTATATCTGAGAAAAAAATAAAAATGCAGCTTTTGTGTATAAAATATTTGACCAAAGGGCACAAATATACTTATTGTGTATAATGTATTTGATTAAAAGGCACCAATCCAGCTTTTGAGTTTAAATTATCTAAGCAATGAGCACAAGTGCAAGTTTTAAGTTTAATGTTTAACAAAAAGCACAAAAAATCCTTTTATGTCTTAAACAATTGTATGTAAAGCCCCTTTTTCTTCTAATGCTCGAAAGTCCCTCGATCGACTATAAATGGAAAGTTCGATAATACCCTTAATACTCATGACCATGCTTAGAAAGAAGATATTCTTGAACCCGATATTTTTGCGGGACATTGGAGCCAATGTAACTCCCGCAATCTTTGCAACATAAGACACAACAATCAACACCTGCAGTTTGACAAAACTCTTCTAATCTACAATGGAAAGAACATCTACACGAGTTCAACACGTAAAAAGAACATAGGCAGAAAAAATTTGGAAACCATAAACTCAATCTTTAGAATCAATGATGTGCCAAGTTTGGAGCCATCCGGTATGAGTAACCCTAGAATATGGATGGTCAAATGAGTTTTTTTGAGGGTGTGGGTAAACCCTTACCCTACATGGGTACAAATGGGTTTTATACCCATTCAGACCCATCCTCAATTTTTGAGGGTTTACCCAAACCCTACCCATTGGGTAATGGGTACCCATGATATTTTATATTTATTTTCTCCTTTCAATTTATTTTGCTTTTCTTTTTTCTTTTTACTTTTCATTTTTCTTTTACTTTTTAATTTTTTTTTACTTTCATTTGTCTTCAACTTTTTATTTTTAACTTCTAATATTTTTTTCTTTTAATTTCGTTTGCTTTTTTTTTTTTTTTCATTTTCTTCAAATCCTCTCAATTTCTATTAGAGTTTTTGTTACAATCCGTCTTAAAATTTAAAGTGAGAATTAGTAAATGACCAATTTACCCTTCTATCCGTAATTATCAAAATTTGTCGAGTTGACTAAGACTAGTGAATGAGTTATTTGAGAATTTGACTATGAAAACTTTCCAATTAAATGAAGAATGAGTAATAAATGTCGAAATGGAATTCAAAACTTAAAAAAAAAACTCATTAAAAATTTTATTATAAACAATTTTTAAGAATTTATAAAACTCCCTTTAAATTATTTCATGGTTGTGAAATCTTAAAAAATTTATAGTTTACTTTGATTTTTGTTAAATCATTTAAAATGAATTATTTAAGTTCTTAAAAAAATTGATGTTAATATAAATTCGTAACATTTTTGTGTATAATTTTTTTGATGAAAGATGAAATAACTGATATTTAATTGAAATAAAGTAATTTTAAATAATAATACCTAATAAATAAAATAATAGTAAGAATATAAAAAAAAAAAAAGTAAAAGGAAGAAAGTGTTAAAAATTCATAGATAATTTGAAGAATGGATAAAGAATATACTTTAAATTTAATGGGTATTAAATACCCTCAATACTCATGGGTAAACCCTTACCCTACCCATTAAATGATGGGTAAATTTTTACCCATCTAATTTCTACTCATTTCAACAATACCCATGAGTACCCATACCCATGGATAATTATGACCATCCCTACCCTAGAATTATAGAGCCAGTAGCAATTGTTGTGCCTATATTATCAGTGATAGATGCCATGACCAAAACCCCGAGTTGAATTGCAATTATATAATTTTAGCTTATTTCGTTTCCTTCTGATGTGTATGACGAAGAAAATGTAGTAAAGAAAAGGAAGAGTGTTCCTACGGCGAGCTCCAGAACCGCCCAAGCTAGCGAGTAGACGAGGCTTGATGTCACTGTGCATGAAAAAATAAACCCGGTGAGACCAATCTTCCATGTGCTCTCTATCAGGTGCACTAAATGATTAATTTATTAAAATATCACAATTAATTAATTATCACATCAAATAATCAATTTAGTATTTCTAAATAACATTACTACGAAAAGTAGGTTTTGATCCCCAAATTAAAATGGAGATGTGGCACCCAAAAAACCTTATACTATTCACAATGTACTTTTTGTCCCGTATCAATTTAGTCCTAATTAATTTCAATTTCTTAAAATTTTCCTTGAAAATCGAGGGCATAATCATCAAATCAATCAGATTCCTAACTTCTATCATTTAAAAATAACTTAAAATACAATTCAACAAGTTTAAAAACATATAAAAAAACTAAACCAAATAATAATAATAAAATTAAGCTGCACCAACGATGTTGGTGGTGGATGATATATAATTTGTATTGAATTCATAATTTTTTATGATAGTTGAACCTTAAATTACACATTCCAAAATGCAGATGAACATCACTAAATCGTAGCGTTAGTAATCCTTAGACTAATGATACTATTCTCATTTTTATCTTCTAGTTTGTTTTCTCTTTTTTTAAAAAAAATTGGTATAATATTCCATTAAAAATAAGAAAAGCTTGATGGATTTACTATACATATGTGATATATCATATATATAATTGAAAACTTAAGGATGAAAAAATAAGTTGATGGAGAATAGTTTTAGAGATAAAAAGTCATTAATAATATATGAGATATTAGAATTCGGTGAAAATTGTATGTACCAAAAAATGGTAGATTGTAACGATCCGTCCCAAATTTTCAAAATTAATTAAGAATTAATTATGGATTAGTGGGACTATTCGAGGATTAGTCGAGGATTATCGGACATTCATGGCGAAATTATGATTTTGCCCTTAGATGAGGATAAAATGTTGACTTTTGATCAGGAATGTCCAATGCACGAGGACCGAGGACCGTTACATAGATCGAGTTGATACGAGTCCGTAGACAAGCGGCACGTCGAAATCGGACATTCGACGGGAAAGTTACGGGTCACGGGAGTTTGAAGCACTATTGCACGTTTTACAAGACGTGTGGATTTTTGTCTTGAGTGGGCCCAGTTATTTTCCTTGGCCTAATGGATGAGTGACAAGTGTCACTCATCCATTACCTATCACCCCACTTTCATGCATCATTCATCCTCATCTGTTTCATTCCCACCAAACCTGAAACCTCATCGAATAACAACCCCAAATCCTTCCCCCTCACTTGTGCTGACTGAGAGAGAGATTGAGAGTGAGGTTGAGGGTGAGACGTTGACGGCGAGGAGGATGGCTGAGCCACCGTGGATGGCGGAGGAGGTCACGACTAGGTAAACCCGAAAGTTCCTTTTGAATTTGAATTTTCGAATTTCAGTTTTAGGCGTTTAAGGGTGGTTCTAACGATTGGGCTGCACTTCCGGGGTGTTTGCGAGTTGAGGAGGATAAAAAACGGGGGGCTTTGACGGTTAGATGACCCAGGAAGGGTGGTGGATGGTGGCCGAACTGTTCATCAATTCGAACAAGTATGTTTATGCCGTTTTTTCATTGTTTCAACCACATATATTGAGTCCTAGGATTAAGACGAAGCTTTAGGAAGAAAAACGAAAAGGAATGGTGGTCGGAGTTGGAAGAACCGGTCTCGACGGTTCACTGGTCCGGTCGAATCGAATTTACAATGAACCGGGTTCATTCGAGGACAGGGATGACACTGTTCACTAGCGCATAAGTTTCACGTGCAGTGTCTTTGGGCGATGCATGGGCCTATATTTCGAGGCATGGTCAACATGTAATTTTATTCTTTCAACGTAATGAACATTTTGAGACTGGTTTCGAGTCAATCGGACACCGTTTCGGGGTAGTTTTGGGTGTCCAAAGGTTTGAGGTTTATTTTAGATATGTTTAAAAATCCCAAAAAATTGGGGGATTTCATGTTAGGTTATTTGAAGCATTTAGTAACCTTCGGGTATGATTTGGAAAGGTCCGGGAGTCCCGAAGATGGTAATTTAGCTTAGGAAGGTTTATGGCGCGCGTATCGAGGCGCAACACGGACGGTCTGTGAGTGGATTTTGTTTTATGATTATGATGCATGCATAAATGATTTATATATGTTGATGAACATGTTTTGAGATGCCATGAGTGCATGAGATTTAAATATGATTTGTAGGGCATTTTCGGAGGAAAATGCACTAGTGCACGTAGTTCAAGATTTCTGCTTTATGTGATGTTTAGGCTTCGACCGAGTGTGCTACGTGCTTGTGTTTTATGTGATTCCGAGGTTTCACGGAGAGGCGTGAAATCGAGGAAATGATTTACAGTTTTGAGGATTTCACGAAGATGCCTGAAATCGAGATTCGGGCATGAGTCCCAATTGAACGATGATTTGAAAGTGTTTTGGAAATGAGAACTGGTTTTCAGGTTTGAAAATATCTTTCGGGCGTATGACCCAGTTGATTTGAGCTTTGACTCAGAGTATAATCAAACGTGAGATAGGTCGGGCTGTGACCCAGTTATGAGTTTTATGAAAGATATTTCGGGCATAGGACCCAGTTGCAGATTTGATAGGATTCAAGGAATCCTGAGATATGAAGTGTCGTAGGACACTGGTTTTTGGGCTGTGACCCAGTTAGTGATGTTATGTGCTTGAGGCCCTATGTATGATGATAACATTCGGGTTCGTCCCGGGTGTTACGGCTCTCGCTTCCAGACTGCGATGTGTTTCTTCCGAAGAGGTCACGGTGCACTTCCTGTTGTCGAGCAGTTATAGGAAGCAATGACCGAGGGAGGCTCAACTTAGGAGTGCTGATGAGATACTCTATGATCGATCAGAGATGTGTTCGCGATGATCTAGAGACGGTCACAGCGAGTGATGTGTTCACGGCGACATGCTAGGATTGTGAGCAGTCCTGAGCAGTACGCACATATGCTAGGATGAGAATCTTGACTAACATTGGGATTAATTCCCATGGGATGTGTTCCCACGTGTTCTATGGATTGGGCTGAGGTTCTGTTTGTGTTTTCTGTTTTGGACTGAGACCCTACTGAGATAATGGCTTCGATTGAAAAACAAATTTCAATGTGTTTTGATTTGGGAAGCAATATGTCTTGCTTCTAAGAAAGTATTGGAAATAACTGTTTTATGATGCATGCATACTTTTACGTGAAGGGTATAAATGTCTTTTCGATATAAATGATTTCATAAATTGTTCTTTTGTCCACTCACAGCTTTTATGGTTTTAATACCTTTCAGGTTGATAGCGGATGCGGGTTGTAGCAGAGTTCGAGACATCACATGCCACCGCCAATCTTGGTGTACTCTGATGGACCTCGAATGGGTGATGAGTTTATCCCTGGTCTGACACGCGGTGTCAACGGGAGCAGACACGTCCCACAATAATCTAGGGGGATTGGGATGGGTCCTGTCAAATTGGTATCAGAGCATGTGTTGCCCTTAGAGTGACGCGTATGCACTGGATGTGATGTCTCTTCTGTGGTAACAGCCCGTCGTCAACCTAAAAGTTAGGGTGAGAGTATGAGGATTCAGTGGAATCAACCCCGATTAGGTTATGTTTAGCACGTGGTGCATTGGTTTGGGGTTCGATTGGCATAAGATACCGTGTTTTGGTGAGGTTTGATCCCGAGTAGGATCGATGTTCTTATGAATCCAATGGCTTAGAGCCATAGTGGTTACTGGTGAATGGGACCTAGTTGACTAGTATGTCGACTTTGAGAGTTGGGACCATTGAGCGATCGTGTCAGATAGAGGATGGTGTCAAGTGGTATCAGTGGAGGTTGTGGAAGACCCTAGTTGAGACTGTTTGGAAATAGGAAAGTTGGCTCGTTTTGGCATGTGTTGCCACAATGCAGTGTGTTGAATCCCGGATGGATCTCGACTAGCAGAGGAGTCCACGGTATAGATGTTGTGTGGTTTGGTATAGCGTGTCATGATTATGTCATACCGTGGTTGAGCAGGCATGGTATGGCCGTGCTCAATGCCGAGTTCTTTTGGGACGAATGGTTGGAACGATGGATCAGTCCGGATGGATGCACTGTAGTGAGCAGCCGGGTTTGTGATAACCCTAGTTTGAGATTGATTGGACAAGTTACCAAGAGAGTGGTACTAGTGGACCAGATCTTGAGATGGACCGATCGATGTTGAGTAGTTGATATCTGCGGTGAGTTGACCGCATGGGTATGGAGTTTCGATAACGGACTGTTTTTGGGATTGGCTTGCACAAGGTTGTGGCAGACATTACTATAGATAAGACTTGTTAATTGGATTGGCCTTCTCATCACATTGAATAGGCTCGTGTTACAGTGACGACTTAGACAATGGATATTCGCCAGTCGTGACGATGGTACAGAAGTACGTGAGTGACGCACAGTACAAGCAGTGATTTCTAGATTCGACTCGATTACGACTGAGTGCAATCACAGAAGGAGATGAACTTTGGGTACTGATGAGTGTGTCGTACTACCTCCGTAAAGGTGACTGAGATGAGTGAGAGATGCCAGAGATGAGTTGAATGGAATCCAATAGTGATCGGGTAGTTCTGAATGACACTGAGTATGTCTGAGTGATGTAATGCCAATGAGGACTTAGTGTGCGACTAGTATGGTAGACGTGCCCTAGAGAGGCAAACATGTGAGTTCGGTGGGCATTGAGCGGACAGAGAGGATCCCGAGTGGCTCAGTACGAGGCACGGGGTATACTTGGATTAGTGACAAGTACCCTGGTTCACTTTGGATGGATTGCACGAGTGTAGGTGCAGGAGTTGAACCTATAAAGGTTGAAAAATGAGAATCAGGTAGTGAAAGATGTCATCCATCACACTTCCTTTTGAATATGTATAGATGGAATAAATGGACAGATGAGTTGGGTATTAAGGTTAGATGGTTTACAAACGCGTGGATGGATTTCTGAATAAGTTGAGGACTTGAGAGTCAAGTGAGGGTTAGTTTTGGTCGACCACGAGTGACCTCACCTTCTGCGTATCACATAAGCTTGTTTGAGGAGAAATCTTATTGTGGGAAATAGAATGGGTCACAACAGTGGTTATCAATGGTTATTATTGGTTGGAAAAGATGGATATGCTTCCAACATGGTTGCAACTTCTCTTGATTCTGATACCGTAAAAGAGATGGTCGTTTTCGGCTCTGTGTCTGATGACGTTGGGTGTCACCAGTACGGTGATCACATATTGATTAGTGGGCCCATGATTGGCTTTGGGTCCGTGGATAAGAGAGGTTGTGATTGAGACGTAGAGAAGAGTGCTTGATTCCGCATTGGTGATGAGTGATCCAGAGTTGATGAGGGAGACTTCTCATTTTCTACTCTTTAGCGGATGGTACCTGGTGCCGCCGGATGACATAGGATGAATTTTGATGTCATCATCTTCGACTTTCCTCATTGGGATGATGAAGAATGATATGACAGTTAAAGGGTTCAAAGAGGGTGTAAGAACTGAACACCTAGGCTGTGAGTCAAATTTGAGTGACCTGAAGAGCAGATGGTACTTAGCGTCACCGGACGTGACGAGTGAGTGTCCGAAGTAGTGGACCCATGTTGGTATTAGGAGTCATGTTACATTGGCTGAGAGAGTTAGTATGGATCCACCTAGGATCGAGTGGATCGAGTAGTGTGGTGACGATCAAGATGATCGAGATGACCAAGATGATTGTAACGACCGTGGGTCGTTATCGGTGAGAATCGTATTGCTGATTATGCTAAGCTAGGAGCAGAGGAGAATCGTATTATAAGACAGTTGAAGAATCTTTGGAATAGTTGGTGAGATGACAAAACAGAGGCTGGATATGTGGAGGAGTATTAGATCTGTCTTGGATACGCGACTGAGTATGTGCTGGATATGTGAATATGTATGAGACGAGGACGATATGTGGGCATCGATAAGAAAAAGATGAATAGCCGATGCCTCGAGTAGGATGTCGGCAAGATCGTTGCCACTCCGGATGAAGCGATTGTATGGAGTTTTGTTGGATAGTTGAGTATCGAGTCGTGTTCGGAGTGAGGATTGGTACGTGGTTGGACATTGTCAGAGTGCAGTCCTTGAGTAGGCCGAGTAGTGCCTTGACAATTGATATGATGGGGGTGCACCAGTGTGTAGTGCACGTTGGACGATGGGATTGACCACAGTCAATCGGTATGTTAGGTTGAAAGTTACCAGAGAGGATGAATAAGTGGTTTAGTGAATAGAGTCCTAGATGGGCATGAGATGGTGACAGTTCGATGAGTACCATGATCGGATGTGTTCCGACATATTGAGATGCTGACTGGACATTGACTGTGTTCTCGAGCAGAGTGGATTGAGAGAGTTTAGTGATTATGTGAGCTGAGAGCTCAGGGCCATGTGGGCTAGAGGAACCCTAGTGTTTTTATCTGTGTGATTTCCTCTGCTGAGGCAAGTATTCGATGGGGTCCAGATACACCTAAGATGGGTGAGATGTCGAATGTGTTTCGACAGGGTACATGATGTGACATTTTGGGACTCGAGATGAGATAAGATTTCAGCGTAGATAGCTGAGTGACATGAGATACGATATGGGGACTCGAGAGCGAGTCATGATCAGAGTAGCGCAGCAAAGGCGCAGTGGAGCCGGGAATTACCTGTCGATCACAATAGTTGTTGATGGGATTGGCTTCGTAGGTATCCATTGGGTTCGGATTGATATGTGATGATGAGACCCTGGTGAGAGTCAGCCTAAGTATGGGAAAACAAGAGAGTTGGCTAATGTGAGTACTGAAACTGATAAATGCCGCAGATTTGAGTATGGCCTGCGAGGTGCTATTCGTGCCACTGTGACAGTAGGATCCGGAGGAAGTTTGTCTGATCGGACTCTTAGCAGGAAGTCAGCTTCGATTATCGGAAGAGAAGGGTTGTCAGGCTGAAAAGTCGACTGGGATGTCAGCTTAGTGTAATTGACTTGTCAGAGTGAGTGACAGGCGAGATTGACGAGTGTCGGTGCCTCGAGTAAGACTTACGAACCGACATGTAGTGACACGACCCATCCCAATCCCCCTAAAATTATCACGGGATATGTCATGCTCTCGTCTGACACGAAGTGTCAGACAATGGATAACTCAAAACCTCATCCTATTCGGGGCTTATAGAGCTCGTTGGGATCGGTGGAGGAGTGCGATGTCTCGGTCTCTGCTGCAACCCGCATCCGTGATCAACCTAAATGGCATTAAAACCATTTAAAAGCTGTGAGTGGACGAAAAATCAATAGTGTAATAAAGCACATTTCATAAGAAGACATTTATGCCTTCACTAAAAAACATGCATGCATTCGAAAACCAATAATCAAACCATTTACTTTAATTAAATCATTAGGGCCATAGATCAAAACCATAAATCCAAGTATGTCGGAACTCAGCCCAAAACCGTAAATTCAAGTATGTGGGCCACTGCCCAAAACCACCAACACTGAAATGCCATTTCATAAATCCCATAAATCTGAAATACAAATTCATAATCTTGTAAATCCATAAATCACAATCCAATCAACCACTGTTATATACCAATCCTCGGCATCCCAGATGCCTGGTGTCCCAGACGCCTGACGACCCAGACGTCATGTCACCGTCCAAGCTACGCGTGCTACCCGGGGTCTCAATGTCAGGACCCGTCCCAAATCCCCTGGGATTAACGTGGGACACACCTGATCCCGTCTGACACGAAGTGTCAGACCAGTGAAAATTCTGTCTCTAGCCCTCACCGGGGAGTACAAAGCACGCTAGGATCGTAGGAAGACGAGTGTGATGTCTCATTTCTGCTACAGCCCGCATCCGCGATCAACCTGAAGGGCATTAAAACATCAAAAGTCGTGAGTGGACAAAATAAAAATTTCATTGAAAACATTTTCACAAGAAGATATTTATGCCCTTCACTAAAAGCATATGCATGCATTCAAAAACCGTTTACCAAAACGTTCATAAAACCATTTCTCAAACATATTCAAAACCTTTCAAGGGTTCATGTGTAACGACCCGTCCCGGAATTCGGGATTAGATTACTGACTAATCATGATTAGCAGGGTTAATCGGTGATTAGTTGGGCGAACTCGGATGAACGGTGCAAAATGACCGTTTTGCCTCTAGTCGTGGGCAAAACGTTGACTTTTTATTCGGACGGTCAAATGGACTTTGACCAATGATCGTGACGTATTTGGGACGTCACGAGTTCATAAACAGGTGGCACATTCGATTCCGACATTCGTGGTGAAAGTTATGACGTTCGTAAGTCCAAGGGCATTTTCGTAATTTGGACGAAATAAGGAAAAATGTTGACTTTTCGATCGGGAGGTCCGATGGCCGAGGTCCAAGGACCGTTAGGAAAGTCTCGATGCCCTGAGTCCGTAGACGGGCGGCACGCATCAATCGGAGTCCTAATGACCGAGTTACGGGCCTAGATGCATGAGTGACATTTTGGTAATTTTCTGCACATGGGCAGAATTGTAATTTCACAGGGACTGCTTGAATGTTACTGTAGCGGCTGTGTTGGGGGAACATGACCAGTGCACGGGTGGTTTGTTTATGGGGCAAATTGATGGCCTAAACTATTGTTTATGGATTGATTGGATTGTTTAATTACATAGTGGGATGCAAGGCTGTATGGGACGGTGTGGATGGCCATTAAACTATGGCTGGTGCACCTGAAAATGGAAGAAAACAAAGGACTGTTCCCCATGCTTGATCAGTCGTCCCCAGGCCAAAATTGAGTGGGTTTTAAACGGGAAGAGGCTATGGGTGCTGAGAGAAACACTCTGAGATTGAGAGCGGGAGGAAATGAGAGGAAATGGTGAGAGGAGTGATCTGAAAAACCAGAACTGGTTCTTTGTGAATTCAAAATCGAATTTCAAGTTTAGGGCCAACCCATGGCTAATTGATGGTTGTGTGAGCTTCCTGGAACCTCCACGAGTCGATCCAGACCAAATGTGTCCATTTTCGAGGCTCCTGGAGCCGTGCACAGACACAGTGGATGGCCGGAAAATCCAAGCTTGGAGTCGTGATGATTGAGATTAGTTCTCGTGAAATTGCTTGTGTAATCATCCTTAGAATGAGTATACGAAGCTTCCCAACTGATTAATTGAGAGAAATTGTGACTGTGTATTGAATGGGGACTTTGGACCCGATTAGGACCCGTATTCGATTGAGCTGGTTTTAGGCCATGTCGACTTGAATGAGTTAAACAGAACTTAAATTAGGTCCATTACGATGCTATCTGAGAGTTTAATTGAAGGAGTTAAGTGGATATTCGCAGGGATTGAATCGGGTCAAGTGACGGGTTGCAGACCCGTATTGCAGTGGAATCGGGTGAAGAGACGAACTGTTCACCGTTACTGTAGCTGTTGCCTGGCTATCACGAATTTTGATGGATCAACACGAATTCCGAGGGACGGTCAACATGAATTCCGAGGTACGGTCAACATGAATTTTGACAAGACCCACCCCAGCTATCCCACGATAGTCGTGATGGATCCTGCTCCCGTCTGACAACAACTAAAAAGTACCAAAAGTAACCAAACTTATGTACATACACCGCACAACGAATCCCAAAAAAAATGTCAGACCAGGGATAGTTATCTCTTACAGACCAATGACGTCACAAGTTTGACTAGTCAATGACAATACAGAGCATAGGTACTATTACAGATAAGGATCAAATTCCTACTCTGTAGAGTGTCTGAGTGCGCAACGGTCTACTTATTCTTTTGCCTCGCTTGCCTCGATTCTAGCCCCCATACCTGTGCACTGGCCTGGAGGGTGAATAAAAACATTAAAGGAGTGAGTGAACAAAATAAACTTTTCTAAATACATTTACCGAAACTCAAAGTTTCCCCTCCAGTTTTCACGAACATGCATGCATATCATAAAAACGAGTAATAATAAGAAATCAATCAAATATGTTCAGTGGACCAATAAAATCAAAACATTTTCCACAAAATCACGGGACTTATTTCCATATCCTGTTTCTTAGAGTCACGTTTATCCCTGCAACGCGTGCAAATCAATAAGCTCAAGGACCGCTCAAAATCCGAGCATCTGCCGCTGTGAACACATCACCAGCCGGTAATCCAGATCTAGTGAACACATCACTTACCGATCTATGTATATCCAGCACATCTGATCTGAGTCGAGCCTCCCTCGGCTGCAGGACAACAGATCGTGCTACGTGACCTTTTCGGGGTAAACACTTCCATCCCGAAGGCGAGCGTTATCTCCAGGGTGCACTCCGGGAAAAAACATATTTTCACCCGAAAGCCCTAAATATCAGCAACATATTATCATCCCAAAAACCAGTGAAAAATAGTTGCATTGAAATCAAAATCATTTAACAACATAGGATCGCAGCCCCAAAATATAGTGTCCTCAAATCCGGAAAAGCCAAAGTCCCGATTTACATTATAAATTCTCAAATCATCAATATCATCAAATAATCATATGGAAATACAAACCCAACCAAAATCACAATTTCACAGGGTCTCAAGCCCAAAGTATCATTTTCACGCAAATCCTTGCAACCGTAAACCCGAGTTGCCACGATCACGTAAATCCATAAAATCAATCACTGACTCATAATCCGAGTCCAAATATCATTTTCAATTTCCTGACTCATAACCCGAGTCAAAACATCATTTTCAATCCGGGCCTAGCCCAAAAACATCAATTTCATAATTTCTCGAAAATCGCGCCAAAATATAATATAATAATAATAAAACCGAGAAATCACCGGATTGAAACATAAATCATATCAAATCATAACGAATCATATAATAAGGCATTTTAAAGCATATATGCATGCATCACGGTTAGAAAACCAAAAGTCCACTCACACACACCGTCCCGATTGTTCAGCCTCGAGCTGTTCGCTTTCTTCCGACGTCCCGGGAATATTCCAGCCTGTCAAACAAAGTGATTTAAGGTTACTAGACTATCATATGATCCTCATATAAGAATCCCTTAATCGTCGGAATTTTATAATATTATTTAAATATAAATTAAACGCGTCTGGTACTCGGAACTACTCCGAAACCATATCCGATTGACCCGAAACCAAAGCGGATAGGTTCTTATCATCGAGGACATCAAGTTTCATGTTGACCACTTCGTCGGATTCTCATCCACGCTCCCTCACGCGCCGCCGCAAGCGGCTGCGCGTGAAAGCCACGCGCGTAGCACAGTGTTGCTACAGTGCATCGTCATCGCCCGTTTGTCTGATAAACGGGTTGGAATACCCGCGATAGAACCCGATTCAAACTCATTCATTTCGACCTTAAATAAATCCATTCTTTCAACTGATCCCATCTAATCCAACTGAATTCAAGTTCTGTAAGTTCAATTACCTCAATGAATGTGTAAAACCTCACGACTCACGATCAAACTTCGACGGGTCTCCTATTCGGGTTTATCGATTTCGTCCCTGATTTTCAAATTAATTCATATGGTTAGTATCGTGAGAGTGTAAGGAATGTTTCTATAAGATTAATTTGATAATTCCTTACCTCCAGCTAGTAGAACTCAAGCTCGATTTTCAGCAACCATGGAAGCTTCTGTTCTTCCCCAATTCGACACGATTCCTCTTCGTTTTTGTTGGAGGGAGCTTCGTTTTGATCCCAGAAGCTTAATTCAATCGTCAATTTCCCTTCTCCTAGCTCACAATTTCGAATTCGAATTTCCCTTGATTTTCTGAATTTTCGAACTCTGAATACACCCAGTTCTCTCAATCCCTCGAGTTCCACTCTCTCAATTCAGTTCCTTAAGCTCTTAATTGCACAATGACGATGAGACAGTGGGATATCACGGATCAATTTGGACAAAACGATTACAATTACCCTTAATTAAGGGATAATTGTCAAAAGTGAGTACCATTAGCCCCAAAACCGGTTTCCCTGTTATATGCGGCAAGAAGAAGACAAATGACAGGTGTCATTGTCTGATCATGGTTAAAAGACCATTTTGCCCCTGGTTGGACAAATTACCATTTTGCCCCTAGCCTTCTGTGACCCGTAACGTTCGCATCCGAACTCCGTTTTCGACGTGCCGCTTGTCGTTGTACTCAGGGCATCGAGACCTACCTAACGGTCCTCAAATCGTGTGAAAATTAGTTGTCAAACAAAAAGTCAACATTTTTCCCCTTTTCGTCTAAATTACGAAAATGCCCTCGAATTTCCGAACGTCATAACTTTTTCCCTGATCGTCGGAATTGGGTGTGCCACCCGTCTATGGACTCGTGACGTCCCGAACTACGTCACGGTCATCGGTCAACGTCCGTTTGATTCACCAATCAAAAAGTCAACAAATTGACCATACTATTCACAGGGCTAAAACGTCATTTATTCATTATTTTACAAAATTACATTTTCCAAATTTCCGGGGCATTACAAATTTTATCCTATACGTTATAATGAACATTTTAGCGTTGGTTTCGTGTCAATCGGACCCCGTTTGGATACTGTTCGGGATGTCCGAAGGTTTTAAGTCGGGTTTAAAAATACTTAAAAATTCTGGAAAATTATGGGACTTGAATAGGATGTTAATGAGGAGGTTAGTAACCCTCTAATGTGATATGAACAGGTTTGGAAGTCCCGATGTTAGTAACGAGGCCCGGGAAGGCCGGTGGCACACATATCGAAGAGTTCGGTTAAACGGTCTGTGAGTGCACATTGGTTTTATAAATTCGATGCATGCATAACTGTTTCATGATTGTTATAATTGTGATTATATGATTTATTTTGGATATCGGTGAATTTATATGATTTCACGTATTTCGAGGCGATTTACGTGTTTGCACGTAAATCGAGGTTTCTGGATTTGCACTGATTTCCATAATTGTGGTTGGATATGATTTCATGAAACGGTTACGGATTTGATAAAGTAAGTTCGGGCCAGGGGCCCAGTTGATTTAAGAAATCGGTCCAGGGCCCAGTTGACTTATGAAATCGGGCCAGGGGCCCAGTTGATTTATATATGTGTTTTCGAGTCGGGGACCCTAAAATGGAATTGAATAAATGATTTCGGATTTAATAATCAACTATTTGGACTTATGACGGTTTTATGGAAATTCGGGACAGGGCCCTTGTGATATTTTGGAAATGAATAATAAAATGTGTTCCATAAAACCATCTCGATACGAGGATATATATTGGTCTCCTCCAGGTGTCGGGGACACTGGGAAGTCACGGTGCATTGTCTGCGAGGGGTCATTGTACGGAACGGCCGGACCGTATAGTGACTCAGGAGCAGGATTGCTATGATTAGACATCGGGGACGTCAGACATCGGGGATGTCAGAGATATGGACCCGGTAAGACCCCGGGCAGCACGCGTCGCTTAATACAGTGAGATATGACGTCGGGGACGTCAAGCGTCTGGGACGCTAGGCATCGGGGATGCCGGAGATGGAAAAATAATAAATGTATATTACTGGATTTATGAATTAACTCTTGGATTGACTTTTGGGATTTGAAACTGTGTTTATGGTTTCCGGGCTAAGGCCCTAAGGGTTATTTCTAAATAAATATGTGATTATTGGTTTTTGATGCATGCATATGTTTTTACTGAGGGGCATAAATGTCTTTATAAATGTTTTAAACAAACTTGTTTATTTTCGTCCACTCACAGCTTTTGTTTTTTAATGCCCTTCAGGTTGATTACGGATGAGACTGCAGCAGGGATTGGGCAGTGGCAACAGGTTATCCCTGGTCTGACACCTCTTGTCAGACGGGAGCATGACACATTCCATGGTAATCCCGGGGGGATTGGGATGGGTCGTGTCAATTGGTATCAGAGCATGTTTGCTCTTTCGTGCACGAAGTTCGAGGGTGTGATGTCTCCTTGGGCTGCAGTTTTGTTGTCAACCTGATAGATAGTTTTGACCCTGAATAGTGGATAGGGTATGTTTGGCCTGATACGCCGTGCGGTAATGCGATTCAACCCAAGTGGGGTTGTGTGCGATGAACTGGTAATGTGGGACCGTCGGTTCGGTCATGTGGTGATGGATTGTTGTGCTACTGGGCACAGCTGGGTTCAGGGAATCCCATTTGAATAATGATATGGAAATGTGAAACTCAGTTGAGTAATGGTCTAAAATATGGACCCTGGTAGTGTTGGCTAGTGTACGGGGTGTTGGTACATCGGAGTTAGCCGATGACCTTCGTGGTGGTACCCACGCTGAGTTGACGATTGGATTGGATTTGACGTCTCTACGATGTCAGGACCGCGGGGTCGGTCAGGTTGTGGATTTTATTGCAGAAGGCAGTTGGGTTCGGTGGAACCCTAGGGTGTGATTTTGGAACCCTAATTTATAATTGATGGACTGGAAAAGTGAACTTTAAATGAGAACTTGTGCTGCAACGAGCGGCTAAGGTCATGGATGACATGTGGATGACTCTAATAAGTCTAGTCAGGATTATGGGATTCGATCTACGGATACGGTTGTGAGATAAAATATGGAATCCCGTGTTGGATCGAATAATAGTGTGAGGTGTGGATACGGATCTTGACAGCGATGACTGTTGGTCGACAGTTGTGCCGAGATCACTGGCTATCGAGGGAATTTAGTGTGGTTTTAACACTTGAGGATCAAGGGATGTTCAGGGGACGTTCATTATCCTGATGTGCGGATGGTCAATTGGAGGTACCCATAGTCGTGGGGTACGAGTGGTGATACGGGATCGTCGTTCGGTATGAACAGAGATCCAGGGTATCAACTTTACACACAGTGTGCTAGTGTGGACGTTCGTGTGCTGGTGTGGATGTATGGATGCATGTGTGTTGAGCCAAGTGTCGGTGATACTAGCGCTGGTGCTGGTGTCAGTGATTGTGATGACGATGAGCCACGAGTTGGGGTGTGACTCTGTCATGCTGGACATATGTTCGGTATTTGAGGTTTGGTAATGATTAAGTCATGGACTGGATGGGATCCAGTGGAGGTTGTGACGTGTTGGGATAAGTCCCAACAGTTATGAGATGACAAGTGATGAATGGATAAAAAGGTATGATTGAGACTTGAGGAATCTTGGGGTGACGTCTCCTATGTCATGAGAATTAGTGGATTTGGGGAGTTGTTGTCAACTTCGAGATTGGTAAGGTTGTATAATTCTAATATCCCCAGAAGGTACAAGGAAATTATTGGAATTGGAAAAGTCGAGGAAAATCGTTGAGGGTGTTGAGGTGAAATTTTGTAATTGTGAATGACTTGGAAAACCGAGTGTTGAACCTGTAAAGGTGAGGATGTGGGCAGTCCAGTGGTTGGACTTGACATCTCATTGGGAGCATGTCAGTTTCCAACACGGTTGGAACCTCAGTTTCGAGGTGAGTTGTGATTGTGGAGACGAGAGGAGTGCTCGTTTCCGCATCGGTGATCGGTATGCTGAAGTCATTGGGGTGACTTCTTATTCTCCTTCCGCGGCGGACGTTGATTGTAGTTACCAGTACGTTGATCATGTATTGGTGGGTGGACTCATGATTGACCTTGGGTCATTGGACACAATGAGTTGTGAATAATTCTGGATTTGGTGGTGAAAATCGAGGTCATCATTCCACCTAAGGGAATTTAACGAAGGATTCAGGAGGGTGTAAGACCCTACGATTGGTGTTCAGACGGATTGTTAGCTACATGAGCTTGTGTGGATCCTAGGTGGATCAGAATTGTGATGTTGTGGACTTTGGGCATGGTGGCGATCTAGGATCATGATGTTACCTGTCGGATGACGTAGTGATGGATCTGGGAGGTGATCTTGATTATCCCGATAGGATGAGAGTTTATCACTCTTACCTTGGTATGTGAGTCATAAATGACGGGACTGAAGTTCTTTTCGGAGTGGAGTCCATATGGTTTGTTACGCAGGTGAGTAAGTTTCTGAAGTGGGCGGATTTTGTCAACCTTAGACGTGTGGATATTGGGATTGGCTTCCCTACGAAGTCAATCGAGTGTTTTGGGTAGGTAATCGATAGGTTCAGTTTTTGGTACGTCTCAGGTAGACGTAAACGAGATTTTGGGTTTTAGAATCGAATTTCTGGATGACGATTCAGGATTCGATTTCGAAGCTCGAAAGTGGATTATTGGATTTGGGTGCGGAATGATTATTCCAATGCTAGCTTACGGAATAATGATTGCGGATTCGGATCTGGAAATGGATATTGGGTCGGAGTTTTGATCTGTCTGGTACAGTATCTGACAGATGGACTCTAGAGTAATTAGAACGTGTTTGGCCACGACCTAGGTGGTTGTAGGCGGATTGATGGATTGATGTACGTACAAGGTACGTTGTACGAGGATTGATACAGGATAGGCTGAGTAGTGCCTAGTGATGGTACATGGGGTGTACCAGTGGTGTGTGATTAAACGTCACGGTAATCGGCTTGGTTCCGATATCGTTTGTTTGGTTGTGATTGTGGACTGGACATTGGATACCTTGCACTGAGCAGAGTGATTTTGTCGGGTTCAGTGATTGTATGAGCAGGTGCTCTTAGCCATGGATAGCTAGTGGAACCCTAGTATTGAGATGTGTGATCACTACTGGGCTGGCATTCAATGTGTTCCAGTTACACCACTTGATTGAGTAAGTTGACGGTATACGTACACTTAAGATAAGTGAGTTGGTGGTCAGTGTAGCTACGAGTAGCCTTGTGTGATGTTATCACGTCGAGATATTTTCAGCGTCACGGTTCGCTGAGGGAGTTGACAGTTAAGGACTTGAGATGGATATATGTCGTAGGATTGGGTTGCCCTGCAAGATGAGATCGTGTGGTTGATCTTACGCTACTTTGAGCGAGAGGCAGTATGAGGTGTTGTCACCGATTGGCGGATAATTGGAGCTTTATCAGGGAGGTAAAGCTTAGTGGTGACAGTGTGGCTGGTAGTGTAAACATGGACTGACATGTGTGTCTTGGTGACTCCCAGGGGGGAGCAGATGTCAGATATATTGATGATTGGAAGAACCGACAAGCTGAAGGAGTCAGCTAAATGGTGAAATTGACAAGCAATATTCACAAGGATCAGGTGACCAACTTCACTCGCGGTGGTCGAGTGTGATCGGTACGGTGAGAGACTGGGATGGGACGTCTGAGTACAGACAAGTTTGGTGGGTGTACAAGTGTACACAAGTATGGGATCGAAATGTTTTCCACGAGATGGATATGGAATAAGGATATGTGGTAATTTCGAGGACGAAATTATTTAGGGGGGGAAGGTTATAACGAACCGTCCCGGAATTCGAGATTAGATTACTGACTAATCATGATTAGCAGGGATAATCGGTGATTAGTTGGGCGAACTCGGATGAACGGTGCAAAATGACCGTTTTGCCCCTAGTCGTGGGCAAAACGTTGACTTTTTATTCGGACGGTCAAATGGACTTTGACCAATGACCGTGACGTATTTTGGGACCTCACGAGTTCATAGACAGGTGGCACGTTCGATTCCGACGTTCGTGGTGAAGGTTATGACGTTCGGAAGTCCAAGGGCATTTTCGTAATTTGGACGAAATAAGGGAAAATGTTGACTTTTTGATCGGGAGATCCGATGACCGAGCGCCAAGGACCGTTAGGAAGGTCTCGATGCCCTAAATCCGAATGACCGAGTTACGGGCCTGGATGCGTGAGAGGCATTTTGGTAATTTTCTGCACAAGGGCAGAATTGTAATTTCACAGGGACTGCTTGAACGTTACTGTAGCAGTTTTGTTGGGGGAACATGGCCAGTGCAAGGGTGGTTTGTTTATGGGGCAATTTGATGGCCTAAACTATTGTTTATGTATTGATTGGATTGTTTAATTACATAGTGGGATGCAAGGCTGTATGGGACGGTGTGGATGGCCATTAAACTATGGCTGGTGCACCTGAAAATGGAAGAAAACAGAGGGCTGTTCCCCACACTTGATCAGTCATCCCCAGGCCAAAATTGAGTGGGTTTTAAACGGGAAGAGGATATGGGTGCTGAGAGAAATACTCTGAGATTGAGAGAGGGAGGAAATGAGAGGAAATGGTGAGAGGAGTGATCTGAAAAACCCAAACTGGTTCTTTGTGAATTCAAAATCAAATTTCAAGTTTAGGGCCAACCCATGGCTAATTGATGGTTGTGTGAGCTTCCTGGAACCTCCACGAGTCGATCCAGACCAAATGTGGCCATTTTCGAGGCTCCTGGAACCGTGCACAGACGCAGTGGATGGCCGGAAAATCCAAGCTTGGAGTCATGATGATTGAGGTTAGTTCTCGTGAAATTACTTGGGTAATCATCCTTAGAATGAGTATACGAAGCTTCCCAACTGATTAATTGAGAGAAACTGTGACTGTGTATTGAATGGGGACTTTGGACCCAATTAGGACCCGTATTCGATTGAGCTGGTTTTAGGCAATGTCGACTTGAATGAGTTAAACAGAACTTAAATTAGGTCCATTATGATGCTATCTGAGAGTTTAATTGAAGGAATTAAGTGGATATTCGTGGGGATTGAATCGGGTCAAGTGACGGGTTGCAGACCCGTATTGCAGTGGAATCGGGTGCAGGAGCCGACTGTTCACCGTTACTGTAGCTGGCGCGTGGCTGTCACGCGCAGCCACTCACGGCGGCACGTAACGGTGCGTGGACACGAATTCCAAGGTACGGTCAACACGAATTTTATCCTATACGTTATAACGAACATTTTAGCGTTGGTTTCGTGTCAATCGGATCCCGTTTGGATACTGTTCGGGATGTCCGAAAGTTTTAAGTCGGGTTTAAAAATACTTAAAAATTCGGGAAAATTATGGGACTTGAATAAGTTGTTAATGAAAAGGTTAGTAACCCTCTAATGTGATATGAACAGATTCGGGAGTCCCGGTGTTAGTAACGAGGACTAGGAAGGCCGGTGGCACACATATCGAGGCGCTCGATTAAACGGTCTGTGAGTAGATTTTGGTTTTATAAATTCGATGCATGCATAACTGTTTCATGATTTTTATAATTGTGATTATATGATTTATTTTGGATATCGGTGAATTTATATGATTTCACGCATTCCAAGGCGATTTACGTGTTTGCACGTAAATTGAGGTTTTCTGGATTTGCACTGATTTCCATAATTGTGGTTGGATATGATTTCATGAAACGGTTACGGATTTGATAATGTAAATTTGAGCAAGGGGCCCAGTTGATTTAAGAAATTGGGCCAGGGGCCCAGTTGACTTATGAAATCGGGCCAGAGGCCTAGTTGATTTATATATGTGTTTTCGGGTCGGGGACCCTAAAATGGAATTGAATAAATGATTTCGGATTTAATAATCAACTATTTGGACTTATGACGGTGGCCTTGTGATATTTTGGAAATGAATAATAAAATGTGTTCCATAAAACCATCTCGATACGAGGATATATATTGGTCTCCTCCAAGTGTCGGAGACACTGGGGAAGTCACGGTGCATTGTCTGCGAGGGGTCATTGTACGGAGCGGCCAGACCGTATAGTGACTCAAGAGTAGGATTACTATGATTAGACGTCGGGGACGTCAGACATCGGGGATGTCAGAGATATGGACACGGTGAGACCCCGGGCAGCACGCGTCGCTTAATACCGTGAGATATGACGTCGGGGACGTCAAACGTCTGGGACGCTAGGCATCGGGGATGCCGGAGTTGGAAAAATAATAAATGTATATTACTGGATTTATGAATTAACTCTTGGATTGACTTTTGGGATTTGAAACTATGTTTATGGTTTCCGGGCTAAGGCCCTAAGGGTTATTTCTAAATAAATATGTGATTATTGGTTTTTGATACATGCATATGTTTTTACTGAGGGGCATAAATGTCTTTATAAATGTTTTAAACATACTTATTTATTTTCGTCCACTCACAGCTTTTGTTTTTTAATGCCCTTCAGGTTGATTACGGATGCGACTGCAGTAGGGACTGGGACATCTCACTCCTCCTCCATCGATCCTTGCGCACTCTGGAAGCCCGTTTGGGCAGTGGCAACATGTTATCCTTTGTCTGACACCACTTGTCAGACGGGAGCATGACACATTCCATGGTAATCCCGGGGGGATTGGGATGGGTCGTGTCATCATGCCCGGTCCCCATAAACCGTCATGACCCATAAAAACATTTCAAGGGTTCATACCGGTCCCCATAAACCGTCTTGAACCGTAAATCCATTTATGGGTCCCCGACCCGAAATCACAAAAGAACCGTAACTAAAACATGGGAACTCAGCCCAAATCAAACACCAATGGGACTCGGCCAAAAACCATTCTCACTGAAATACCGAAAACATACAATACGGGTATCTGCCCCAAACCACTTTCCAAAACATAAAACACAGAACACGGGGTCTCCGCCTCCAAATCACTTTTTATAAAACCTCATACGTATCAACATACATGTAACCCATACGCGGCACTTCCGAGAAGATTCCAACTCGGGGCACACAGCCCCTAGGGAAGACATCCCCGATATAAGTCACGATTAATCATCTCTATACTGGTGTGCACACTACTCGGGGTCTCACTCCGAGTCTTCTCCCAGAAATTCTCCATCTGGGAGGCTCAATCTCTGGATCTAGTCCGAGCTCTCTCTCTGGATCTAGTCCACACATCTCTTCGGAATCTGGTCCGGGACCACATCATAAATCATAACCCCCACTCCTAGAACGGGATCCCTATGGGGATACCCACTTTGGTATGTGGATTGTGACTCTCCAGGTCGACGTCTGGAGGAGACCATATAATCATATGGAGGGTTCATTCATTTTCAAATACTTTCTTTCTTTCTCAAAATACATTTCAACTCGGTCTCATACCCGATTCATCTCAACAGGATTCCTTGAATCCGATTCAAATCCTTTCCACAGGCCTCATCCTAAATCCACAGTTCAACAGGGACTCATGCCCAAATTATCATTTTACAAACTGAACTAGGACTCAAGCCCGATGTTACAATCAACAGGGCCTCAAGTCCAGATATCACGAATAACTGGGCCCTAAGCCCGAAACCAGAAATCAACTGGACATCAAGCCCGATTTCACAACCAACCGGGCCTCGAGCTCGATACTACAGTCAAATGGCCCTCCAGCCCGATATTACAACCAAATGGGCCTCAAGCCCGGATCATAAATCAACGGGACCCTCGGTCCGACTGTATATCTCAAATGGACCATCGGTCTGATTCCTCATCAAATCAAATGGAATCCAAGTCCGAGAATTCATAAATCAAATGAGCCTCATGCCCGAGTTCATATTTCCATATCCAAAATCCATTTATTAAACCCTCGTTGAAAACCTAGCACGTATAAGCATCGTATAAAACTGTAAATCTCGAAACACATGCAAATACGTAAATCCTAGGCTACCACAAACAAATGCACTCATGGAATCAAAAAACATGTATTAAAACACTTATAAAACATTTATGCATGCATCAATTTCGAAAGAAGGGTCCACTCACAGACCGTCCGAAGCCGCGCCTCGATACGCATGTCAAAACGTCTTCTTAGGCCAATCGTCACCTATGGGATTCCCGAACCTGTCCAAATTAATTTAGAGGGTTACTAACTACTTATATAACCCCTCACTAAAGCCCCGTAATTTTACATAATTTCTAACTATTTTTAAACGCGAACCTGAACCTTCGGACAGCCCGAACTATATCGAAACGATGTCCGATTGACACGAAACCAGTCCCAAAATGTCCGTTACATTGAATAGATGATTTCACGTGTTGGAACCACCCACAAAGGATGGTTCACGCGCCCGCACGCGTCCCTAGAAGGGACTACGTGTGGGCCTCACGAGCCCACCGCACTGTTCATCTTCTTCATGCAATCAGACCGGTCCGGCCGGTTCACCTGGTTTGGCCCGTCCAGTTGGATCGGCGTGACCGTTTCGGCCACCCTCCTCTCTCATTTTCAGTCCTTTTCCTTCCTAATTAATCCTAAACTTCCTAATAAGCTCCTAGGGAAAACATAGAAAAACATAGAAAACCCATAGAAAACCCATGGTTTGATTTTCTAACTAACGGTTCAATGTTTCCAAGTTTTTCTCAGGCCCTTCTCAGCCGTGAACCCCCTTCCAAATCATCTTAGAATCATCCTAGCAACCTAATAATCATCTCCTAATCACCCAAAATGGACCATAACGCACAAATCAATTTAAAATGGAAATTGGGCCTAGCTGATACCTTGCTCGGGTTCATGGCCGCCGTCCACGGCGGCGTTGCCTCCTACCAGCCACCATCACCAGTTTGCACTCCTCACACTCCCTTGGTCTCTCAAGCATTCTCAGATGGGAAGGGTTGCATTGGTTTGGGTTCAAAGCCTTTGGGGTGAGATCGGGTTGGATGAAAACAAAAGGAATGACCTGATATGCATGAATGAAAAGGGGTGGCCAGTGGATGGGTGACACTTGTCACTCATCCATTGGTCCAAATGACAAATATCTGGGCCCCACTTAATTCCAAAAAGCATATGTTTCGTAATTCGTGCAATAGTGCGTTCGTACTTCCGTGAACCGTAACTTTTCCGTCGAACATCCGAATTCGACGTGCCGCCTGTCTACGGATTCGTATTGTCCTTATCTACGTAACGGTCCTTGAATCTTGGTCATCGGACATCCCGGGTCAAAATTCAACTCTTTACCCTTTTTCAACTAAATTACCAAAATGCCCCCGAACTTCCGAAGATCATAACTTCTTCTTCGAATGTCGGAATCGAGCTTGCCACCTGTCTATGAACTCGTGACGTCCTGAACTATGTCACAGTCATCGGCCAAAGTCCATTTGACTGCCTGAACAAAAAGTCAAAGATTCGCCCATTCTATGGGCAAAATCATCATTTCGCCCTGCTCGTCCACAATCCTCGTCTAATCCCTAATTAGTCTCACTAATTAGTCATTAATTCTTAATTATTCCCGCTAATTCGGGACGGGTCGTTACAAACTTCCCCCCCCCCCCCCCCGAAGAACCAATGCATGCATATGAAAACCATTCCATAAAACCATTTCATATCCAAGATAAGAAAACCATCAATGAAAGCCGAAATCATTTTTTATTCTCAATTCGGTAATTCAAATCTAGGGCCTCAGCCCAAAATCATAAATCCTCATCAAATTACGGGAACTCAGCCCAAAACTCATGAAAACCAGTGAATAACCAGTGAAAACATCAATCAATCAAGTTGCTTGATCTCAAGTGCACCCTAATCTTTAAACTCAAAACACATGCGCATAATCAGGCCTTCCCGGGATATCAACGAGTCTTTAAACTCAAAACACAATCACAGGCCTCGGGAGATATCACAATAACCAAGTCTTTAAACTCAAAACAGATCAATTCAGGGCCCTCCCCCGTCAATCAACAGAATCTTTAAACTTAAAACCAAATCCAGCCGTTTTCCGGGTCTTTAAACCCAAAACAATTTTTCAACGGGTCTTTAAACCCAAAACCAAGTGAAACCCATAGAAAATCCATATCCAAATTCACAATAATGATTCCGTAAGCTGGCATCCGGAATCATCATCCCGAACCCAAATCCAGAAATTCACTTTCATGCTCTAAAATTGAATCCGAATCATTTTTCCGAAATTGGATTCCAAAACTGAAATCAAGTTTACCGAAATCACATGAACAGGGCTTCAAGCCCGAAATCACTTTCCAAAAGACATGATAAATCATTGAAATCAAATCATATTTGCAATCCCAAAATCAAATCATTAAAACCATCATCAAACCATAGCAGAAAACCATATCTCGTAAAACGTGCACTTTCGTAAATATCTCAAAATACGTGCAAAACCGTAACTCATCAAGATCATAATCATAAAAATAGAAATTATGTATAGAAAACATATAAAAACATTTATGCATGCATCATAGGTTAGAAAGCAAATTCCACTCACAGACCATTAGAGTTGCCACCTCGATACGCATGCAAGTACGCTTCCCGTGCTAATCCACTATCACCGGCTTTCCTGAACCTGTCCAAATCCCATAAGAAGGTCACTTACTAGTCCATAAAGCTTCTACTAAAGCCCCGCAATTTTTCCAAATTTTTAACTATTTTTAACCGAGCCCTAAAACCTTTAGACATCCCAAAACATATCGAGACTGTGTCTGATCGACTCGAAACCTGTCCCAAAATATTCGTTACATCAAATACTTTAAAAGTCGTATTGGAACCTTCCCCAAAAGGGGCCCCACGCGCCCTCACGCACCGCCCAAAGAGGTTGCGTGGGAGCCACGTGCCCACTGTTCGTCTTCTACCTTGAGACAGACCTAGTTCGACCGAACTGTCGCATGCGGTTCACGGCTGTTTTTCAACATTTTCCAATCTGATTTTCCTCCTTTTGATTCCTACAGGTTCACCACTTCATTATCTAATGATTTATGGCCTCAAAATGGAGAGTTCAGACTTAGAATTTACCTTCCCACATTGAATGGTGAACCAGCCACGATCCTCCTCTGGTTCTAGGCACCACATGCCATCACTGGCCTTCCCTTTGATCCTAAACAACCTCTAGCACCTTGCGAAACAGTTTCCAAGCGTCAAAAGTGCTCAACCAACCCTAAAACCTAATTTACCATTTTAACATCGACATTTACCTTTCATCGTCTTCATGGCCACCAAACACAGCAGCCCTCCATTCTCTGCTCTTCAAACTTGTCTCACTGTCAGAATCAGCAACCATTATACTGGATTAATACGTGCTTAAACGAAAACCCCACTATCGCTGTTCAAAACAGCGTACTGCCTTTAGCCGTCCACCACCGTGCATGACGGTGCACTCCACCAGCCTCACCACTCGTCTCAACCTCCCTTCATTCCTCTTCACACATCACAGAAAAAGGATGAGGGTCAAATAGATGGAAGGGTTGGGTTCATGATCACTCTGTTCTCTCTGTTTTTCACTCTGTGTTCCCAGCCCGTGCAACCAATTATCACTATCCTTTAAATTTGAACAGAGGCGGCTTGGGAGGTTCCACAAGCCACTAGAGCTCAGCCAAGTGTCCACATCTGATGAGACAACCATCCCAAGACAGCTAAGTGTCACTAGGCCTAAATCCCAAGGCAACAGATGACCAAAAAGCCCTTTTTATGGAAATTACCATTTTACCCCTCACGCATTCAGCTTCATATCCAAATCGTCAGATGTCCTATGACAGCGTGTCGTCTGTCGCTGTACTCAGGACATCGAGACCTACCCAACGGTCCTCGAAATGGGTGAAAATAACTTGTCATCTAAAAAGTCAACCATTTGCCCTTTTTAACCAATTTACCAAAATACCCTCGAACTTCCGAACATCATAACTTCTTCCTCGAATTTCGGAATCGGACGTGCCACCTGTCTATGAACTTGTGACATCTCGAACTACGTCACAGTCATTGGTCAAAGTCCATTTGCCTGCCCGAATAAAAAGTCAACATTTTTGTCCATTCCAAGGGTAAAATCATCACTTCGCACTGTCCGTCCGAAATCACCCAACTAATCACGGATTAATTTCACTAATCCGTCATTAACCACTAATCTAATCCCGATTTCCAAGACGGATCGTTACAGAAAATATCTCGAAATACGTGCAAATATGTAAATCACCAATACCACAATCATCATCATAAAAATCACAAATTTAAAACATATAAAATAGTTATGCATGCATCACAGTTTAGAAAACAATGTTTACTCACAGGACGTCCTACATTGCTGCCTCAATATGCGTACTATAAGCCTCCTCGGGCTAAATCACCGTTCTCGGAATATCCGAACCTGTCCAAATTATACTAGAGGGTTACTAACTACTTCAATAACCTCTCATTAAAGCCCCTTAATTTTCTGGGTTTTTTAAACGTATTTTTCATAGACTTTAAACCTTCGGACACCCAAAATTACTGCGAAACAGTGTCCGATCGACACGAAACCAGTCCCAAAATGTTCATTACATTGAAAAGATGAACTATTTGTTGACCTTGTCTAGAAATTAGGCCCCACGCCCTCTTACGCGCCGCCCAAAGGCGCTGTGCGTGAAAACCACGTGCCTGGAACAGTCATCCTTAACCTCTATTGAACTCGGTCCACCTGGTTATTCCTGGTTTAACCAAACCGGTGAACCTATCCAGTCGGTTCTCAGCCAATATCCAACCATTTTCATCATGTTTGTTCCTCAAGCTTTGTCTAACCATTTCTAATCGATCTATAACCTCAAGAAGTCAAGAAACACACGAGAAATTATCTCCTCGATCGAAGAACAATCAACCAAGGTCCGCCGTCGCATTCTCACCATCCCGACCATTATTTTCGAAGGTTCCAAGCTCACTAGGTTTGCCCCGACCTCAGGGACAACATCTAAACCATTCGAACCATCAAAAACTAACAAATCATGGTTTTCCATTTTCAAACCAAAACAGAGTTATCGGGAAATCACCTTACCGTGCCGTCATTGCACCGCCGTGGCCACCGCCAACATCGTCTTGACCTCAGGAACATCGAGGGTTAATCAGTATTGATCAATAAAAACCGAAAACGAACCTTCCAATTTTGAACACAACCACACCGTCCTTGTTTTGCTGCCACCGCCCACGACGGTCGACGCCGCTAGTACCACCATTATCGTCTCACTTAACTCTCTCATCTTCCTTCACACACTAAGCTCTACTAATGAGGATTTGAGTGTGTGTGAGAGGTTGGGGTTCACGTTTATGGGTTTTCCATGGGTTTTGGGTTTGATTGAATAAGGAAGATGAAGATGAAAGGTGAGGATAAGAGGGCTGAGAGAGATGAACGGCTGGGGGTGAGAGAGAAATGTGAGGGAAATATAAAATAAATAAAAATAATATTATTTTAATCTTAAGCCATCCAATCACATTTAGATCCATAATTTAGGGGCAAGGACCAATGGGATGAGTGACAAGTATCACTCATCCAAGGGTCCCACATTAAAATATCTGCCAACTAGATTTAATTAATATTTAATTCGAATTCCGAGACGTAATTTCCCGATTTCGATCCCGTGACCATAACTTCTCCGTTCGACGTCCAATTTTGATGTGCCGCATGTCTACGTACTCGTAACATACCGATCTACGTAATGATCCTCGATCTTTGTACGTTTGACTCCATGAGTCAAAAGCGAACATTTTACCCAAATCCAAGGGTAAAATGATCATTTTGCACCGTCCGTCCAATTTGCACTCGATTAATCCCCGATTAATCATACTAAATCCATAATTAATTAATATTTAATCCTGATATTCGGGACGGGTCCTTACATGTAGATTCTCGACAGTTGAGTTGGAGCTTTGGAAGCTCTGGTGATAATGTGTACTGAGGTGTATAGTGTCAGGACCCACCCCAGTTTCACTCCGAAATCCGAGGTAAATCCTGCTCCCGTCTGACTCCCCGACACACACAAAAATAAATTCACTCTAAATCACCAAAGTACTCAGTCAGACGCAGAAAAAATTCTAACACATCCCGAAGGCGAGTTTTACAGAGCATAGTTCTGAATACAACAAACCGAAAACTGGTAATTACAAAACGCACACGGAAAACTTTACAACACTCCGGAATCCCTTTCGCGACTTCTATGCCTCAGACGCTGCCTCGACGCCGGAACCCCGCGCTAGCTCCACAACCTGGAGGGCAATTAAAAACCAGAAGGTGTGAGTGGACCATAAATAAAAGGAAAGTTTCTAAAACCATTTATAAGAAAACCGGGTTTGGCCATCCGTTTTGAAACCACATGCATAACCCAGTTATCAAAACAGTTATAAACCATATAACGATCCTCATAAGAACAGAAACACTATAAAACACCATTAAAGGAATCATAGTATAAACATCATAAAACCATATCATAAACCAGGAACATCAAATCATCATTTTCCGATCAAACCTGCTGGACCTATCCGAGTCTTTAAACTCCCGAGTCTTTAAACTCAATCCAGGCCTAAATAATATCTGATTCTTTAAACTCCCGAGTCTTTAAACTCAACAGGCCTACGGTGGAAATATGAATATATCCGAGTCTTTAAACTCAATCCGGGTCTTTAAACCCAATCTGGGCCCGTCCCCCGTCAATCAATATCCGGGTCTTTAAACCCAATCCGGAATTCCACTTTTCAACTTTAAAACCAAATTCCGCTTTCCGAAATTCGATTCTAAAACCGAAAACCCTTAATCATCGAAATCATGTTCCAAAATCCCTTTTATAATCATGTAAAATCATTACTCATTTGAAATCCCCAAAACATGGCATTATACTCAGAAATCGACATTTCTCGTAAAACGTGCCAAATATCGTAATTTCTTCGAAAACCGTGCAATTATATAAAACCAACATTGCATATTCGATAAACATAGAATCATGATTAAAACCATAAAACAAGTATAGAAAAATAGTTATGCATGCTCGAGTTTAAGGAAAAGGTCCACTCACAGTACCAAGCCCTCAATCGCGTCCTGAACGTCTCGTACGTTCCTCTGCTTCCTCGGGAAGTCCCGATCCTGTCAACAACCGCCAAAAGTACGTTACTAACACACCTACGAAAATCCACCTAATGTTTCCCAAAAACTCCCCGGGTCCTAAACATAACGAATCGGAACCCTAAACCTTCACCCTCGCGGAACTAACTTCAAACGACGTCCGAACAACCCGAAACCAATCCCATTAGACTCGTCACAAAACCTAGACCAAAAACTATGTTGACAACTTCCTCAACCGCCGCCCCCACGCGCCGCCCAAAGTGGCTGCGGGTGGCCCTCACACACTAGCTACAGTGCAACGTCTACCTCTGGTCGACCCAGTTCGACACAGTCGCTGCACCTCGAACCGGCGTGAGTCGTTCACCACCGTACCTGCACCAAAACACCTCCTCTCTTCACCACCTTCATCGTCCCATCCTTAGCAATCCGGTCCCCTTACTCAGACATCTCGACACAGCCTAAAACCTGTCGACTCCAACTCGAAACTAAAACCCGATAAACCTATGTTCTCTTCTCCGGCCACCCAGGTCATCCCCCGCCATGGCAACCACCATAGATAGTTCCGGGGACCTCCCTAAGTCCTACCCAACTCACCAAAACCGTCGACTCACCCACTACAGCCACGACTTCCAACCTGAGCAAAATAGAAAAACAGAGCACACTGGTACCCTCCTTCGTTCCAACCTCAACCGTGCACTTCCCCGTCACGGCTGCACAACCAGAAGTTACCTAGGACCCTACTGAATTTCCTAGACCTCACTAGACTCCTCGATTCAGCCCCTAAAGTCACGATTTTCGATTTGAAAATCAACGGCAAAACAAAGCAAGTTAATGGGGATGAGGAATTACCTGTCCTCCGGTCGCCGTCGCGAGCTCCGCCGTGGCAACACAACTCCTCCAGTCCACCTCCAGCCTCTGGACACCTCTACTAGCTTCGATTGATCGAACACGTCTACACCACCACCACGATCTTCCACTTCTTCTCTGTTTTCTCTGAAAACCGACTGCCCCGACCACCGTGTTCTTGCACGATCTCACTCCCCCGAACACTCACCAGTTCACTCTTCCACCCTCTGATCACTCCTCACTCACCAGAACACACCAACACACACAATCACCGTCAAATTTTCCCTTAATCTCCCCATCTGTTTTCTGTCTGAGTCGATGAACACACACACACACACACACACACACACACACACACACACACACACACACACACACACACACACACACACACACACACAGAGCACGGTTACACCCGAAATAATTGGACTGTGCACTCACTAGAACCAACCAGACCTCCTACACGTGTCACCATCTTACCCTTCCTGTCACAAGTGGCCCAATCTCAGCCATCCAATTTCCCTCTCTGTACACAATTCCCCAGACAACCAAAAGACCAAAATACACTTTCTTTTAACCCAAATTTACGATTGTGCCACTACCTTTCTAAACCCGCAACTCACACATCTTAAGTCCGATGAATACGTGCCGCCTGTAATCGAACTCAGGACGACAAGATCTATCTAACGGTCCTAGGTCAACATACCAAAACCCGATCATACGAAAAGTCAACTTTTCCCCCTATTTTACCCAAATTACGGTTATGCCCTCAACCTTCCGTACATCATAACTTCCTCCTCGGATGTCGGAATCGGGCATGCCACCTGTATACGGATTCATGACGTCCTAAACTATGTCCTGGTCACCGGTCAAAGTCCATTTGACCCCCCGAACAAAAAGTCAACATTTTTGCCCGAACCAGGGGCAAAATCGTCATTCTACCTTCCCGAACCTATCGTCACCAACTAACCCCCGATTAAACTCACTAATCCCAACTTAACCACGGTCTTAACCCTAAGTTCCAGGACAGGTCGTTACATATAGTGATTTGTGTTGGACATGTATATGTACACGAGAGTGCCCAGAGTGGGAGACATGATTGGATTTCCACGATTTTGTCGTGGAAATTGGGTCAATTTGAATTTTGAGGACGAAATTTTTTAAGGAGGGAAGTTTGTAACGACCCGTCCCAAATTTTTGAGATTAATTAAGAATTAATTATGGGTTAGTGGGACTAATCGGGGATTAGTCAAGGATTTTCGGATGTTCAGGGCAAAAATATGATTATGCCCCTAGACGAGGGCAAAATGTTGAATTTTGACTCGGGAAATCCAATGCATGAGGACCGAAGACTTTTACGTAGATTAAGTCGATATGAGTCCGTAGACAGGCGACACATGGAAATCGGACATTCAACAGGAAAGTTACGGGTCACGAAAGTTTGAGGAACTTTTGGACATTTTATGAGACGGGTGGATTTTTGTCTTGAGTGGGCCCCAGATATTTTCCAAGGCCCAATGGATGAGTGGCACCATTTCCTATCACCCCACATTCATGCAGCATTCATCCTCATCTGTTTCATTCCCGCCAAACCTGAAACCCCATCGAATAACAACCCCAAAACATTCCCCCTCACCTGTGCTGATTGAGAGAGAGACTGAGAGTGAGGTTGAGGGTGAGACATTGACGGCAAGGAGAATGGTTGAGCTACCGTGGACGACAGAGGGGGTCATGGCTAGGTAAACCCGAAATCCCCTTTTGAATTCCAATTTTCGAATTCCAGTTTTGGACGTTTAAGGGTGGTTCTAACGATTGGACTGCACTTCCGGGGTGTTTACGAGTCGAGGAGGATAAAAAATGGGGGGCTTTGACTGCTAGATGACCCAGGAAGGGCGGTGGATGGTGGACCGACTGTCCATCGATTCGAAAAGGTATGTTTATGCGGTTTTTTCATTGTTTCGACCACATAGATCGAGTCCTGGGATTAAGACGAAGCTTTAGGAAGAAAAAAGGAAAGGAGTGGTGGCTGGAGTTGGAAGAACCGGTCTCGATGATTCGCCGGTCCGATCGAACCGAATTTACAGTGAACCGGGTTCACTCGAGGACAAGGATGACACTGTCAACTAGCACATGGGTTTCATGCGCAGTGGCTTTGGGCGGCTCGTGGGTTTCACTTGCAGTGGCTTTGGGTGGCGCGTGAGGGTACTTGGGCCAGTATTTCGAGGCACGATCAACATGTAATTTTATCCTTTCAACGTAACGAACATTTTGGGACTGGTTTCGAGTTAATCGGACTCCGTTTCGAGGTAGTTTTGGGTGTCTGAAGGTTTGAGGTTTATTTTCAATACGTTTAAAAATCCCGAAAAATTGGGGGATTTCATGTTAGGTTATTTGAAACGGTTGGTAACCGTCAGGTATGATTTGGACAGGTCCGGGAGTCCCGGAGATGGTGATTTAGCTCGGGAAGGTTTATGGCGCGCTTATCGAGGCGCAGCACAGACGGTCTGTGAGTGGACTTTGTTTTATGATTATGATGCATGCATAAATGTTTTATATATGTTTATATATTTGACAGGACCCGTCCCAATCCCCCTAGATTATCGTGGGACGTGTCTGCTCCCGTCTGACACCGCGTCTCAGACTAGGGATAAACTCGTCACCCGCTCGGGGTCCATCAGAGTACACCGGGATCGGCAGTGGCATGTGATGTCTCGAACTCTACTACAGCCCGCATCCACTACCAACCTCAAGGGTATTAAAAGGATAAAAGCTATGAGTTGACAAAATAAGAGTTTATGAAATCATTTATATCGAAAAGACATTTATACCCTTCACGTAAAAGCATGCATATATCATAAAACTGTTATTTCCAATACTTTCTCAAAAGTAAGACGTATTGCTTCCCAAATAAAAACACAGTGAAAACTGCTTCTCAATCGAAGACATTATCTTAGTAGGATCTCAGCCCAAAACAAAAAACACAAACTGAACCTCGGTCCAATCGATAGAACATGTGGGAACACTTCCCATGGGAACTAATCCCAATATCAGTCACGATTCTCATCCTAGCACATGTGCATATTGCTCAGGACCGCTCACAATCCTAGCATGTCGCCACGAACACATCACTGGTTGCGACCGTCTCTAAATTATCGCGAACACATCGCCAATCGATCATAGAGTATCTAATCAGCACTCTTAAGTCGAGCCTCCCTTGGTCATTGCTTCCCGCGACTGCTCGATAATGGGTAGTGCACCATGTCCTTTCCGGAAGGAACACATCGCAATCTGAAGGCGAGCGCCGTAACACCCGGGACGAACCCGATTGTTATCATTGTACATAGGGCCTTAAGCACATAACATCACTAACTAGGTCACAGCCCGAAAATCAGTGTCCTACGACACTTCATATCCCAGGATTCCTCGAATCCTATCAAATTTGCAACTGGGTCCCATACCTAAACTATCTTTCATAAAACTCATAACTGGGTCACAGCTCAACCTATCTCAAGTTTGACTCTGCTCTGGTGGTGTGCCTTAAAGTTGTAGGCAGATACTTATCTAGCACGAGGCCTTTTGGGAGCTCAGCGGCTTTGAGTTCGATTGGAACTCCAAAGTTAAGCGAGTTGAGACCGATGCAATTCTATGATGGGTGACCCCTTGGGAAGTTGCATCGTGAGCTCTCGAAAACAAAACCATGAGGGCAAGGGCAAGGAGACCCAAAGCGGACAATATCGTGCTAAATGAGTCGGGTCCTGACGGAGGAGGGTCGGGTCCTGACACAGATTATCCAAAAGGCTTGAGAAAGTGATGAAACAGACGCGATGTGAGCATGACTAGTATGATTTGAGCTAGCAATGAAGGATATGGATACTCCGGAAGACTCTCATGCAACCATATGCTTCTCACTCTCACTCTTAAATATAGCCATGCTTTATTATTTTAATTATTTGTCTATTTTGGTAAACTTGTAATATTGTTGAAGTTCTAATCTCTTGCCACATGCATGATTAAGATGAATGCTTGGGCTATTTGACCTAATTATAAAAGCTAAACTATGTGAGAAATATCAGCAAGAAGTCTTTTTTCAAAAATCTCTCAGTCTCTGTTTCTTTTGCTCTATGTGATTGCCTTTTGCACTCAGTCCAACTGCAACTGTCCAACTACAATTGCAACTGAAACTGTTTCAGTGTTCAGAGGAGTTTATTGGCCAAAAAGGATGGTTTTACCCTCAATTCAGAGGAGTTTGTTGGCCAAACTTTCCTTGGAGGCACTTTTGGAAATATTTGTTTGACCATTGCGTAGGTCTCGAGCTCACGAGTTAGTAGACAGGTAGAACACATAAAATGGAGTTCGTGGAAGAATGTTAGGGGTATAATGGTAATTTTAGAAAATTCAAGGTTTAAATACAGCGCCTCACACTTTTTCTTCTCACGCAATTGCATAAATATTTTTCTTTCCTCTATCTCTCTCCTCCGTGCGATCACCGCACCTCCTCTTCATGGTTGATCTGTAATGACCCGTCCCGAATATCGGGATTGAATATTAATTAATTATGAATTAGAATGACTAATCGGGGATTAGTTGAGTGAAATCGGACGAAACGTGCAAATGACAGTTTTGCCCCTAGCGTGGGTAAAATGTTGACTTTTAGTTCGGGCGGTCAAACGGACTTTGACCGATGACTGTGACGTAGTTCGGGACGTCACGAGTTCATAGACAGGTGGCACGTTCGATTCCGACATACGAGGTGAAAGTTATGGCGTTCGGAAGTTGAGGGGTATTTTGGTAATTTGGTCATATTAGGGGCCAAATGTTGCCTTTTTGATCGGGAGGTCCGATGGACGTGGGCCAAGGACCGTTACGTAGATCTCGTCGATGCGAATCCAACGACAGGCGGCATGCCAAAATCGGAGATTCGACGACGAAGTTAAGGTCACGGGAACGGACACGATTAACCGAATGAACCGGCATTAAAATAATATTTTAATATGAACAGTACCCGGTGACTGAACACACTTGGATGAGTGACAAGTGTCACTCATCCCCTAAATTCAGGCATGAAACCAGATCCCATGTTTTGGGGAAAACATAATTATTATGTTTTATTAATTAATTAAACTAAATTAATCTTTTATTTTCCATTAGTCCTCTCTGTTTCTCAAAACCGTGAACAAAATTAGAGCATCTGAATTGAGAGATTTGGCTCCTTCCTTAACCCGTTTTGAGGGGAAAATTGAGAGTTTTATGAGACAATTGCAGCTGTGTAAACACGAGAGACAGAGAGATGATGGAGAGTGAGAATCGAAAATTTTGATTTTTGGAGGGAAAATACGAAATGGAAGAATTGGGAAGTGAGGAGTGGAATTGAAGCTTCATTTAGCTTTCTGGGATCAATACGAGTCGATCTGCAACAAGAACGAAGGGAATTGGTGTCGATTTAAGCAAGAACGGAAGGAATGAAATCTTCGAATTTTCGACCTTGAGTCGAGGAATTTGAGGCTTCGATTGATGAAATTGAACTGGGGATTATGTTTCTGAGGATCCCACGATGCTTCTGGAAGGATCAATTGAAGGAAAACGTTGGAGATTGATGAAGTTCCATCATTGCACAGTGTACGGCTGTTCTTCGAAGAATCGAGTTTGAGTCGTGGAGTTTGAGCCATGAATTGATTCAATTGAGTTGGGGAAAATGTTTACCTGAGTTCATTAAAGCTTTTGGTTGAATCAATTTAAGGAAATCGATTGAAATTGAAGGAGTTCGAATGATGAACAATGGCCGGATGTTCTTCGAGTGTTCATCTTTGATCGTGAGGATTGAGGTAAGGTCGATTGTAATTAAGTTCACAGATCCTTAATTCAAACTAATTCGATGCTAATGGACGTTTGAATTGATGAAAATGGTGTAGAATTGGCAGACATTGAACCGGGTTGTGTCGCGGGTTAAAGGACCCGTTTATCAGACAAACGGGTGAGGAAGGCAGTACTGTAGCAGGCGCGTGGATTTCACGCGCAGCCACTCACGGCGGCGCGTGAGGGCGCGTCCGGCCTAGTCTCAAGGTGAGGTCAACATGACTTTTGACCCTCTCAGTGTAACGAACATTTTAACGTTGGTTTCGAGGAAATCAGATATTGTTTCGATAATGTACCGCGTATCCGAAGTTTTGTTTTACGAGTTAAATACGTATTTAAATTCCGGAAAAATTGGGGAAAATTATATGATGTATTTTGAGATGTTAGTAACCCTTTATAATGATTTTGGACAGGATTTGTGATTTCCAGATTTTACGGAAAAACGTGCAGCTCGGAAACGAACCTTTTTGGACGATGTGTGTGAGTGGACTTTGTTTTCTAACCATGATGCATGCATATATGATTTAAATGCCTTATTATATGATTTTATACGCTTGGGCATGAATTATGTTTCAATCCGGTAATTTCTCGGTTTTATGATTATTATATTATTATTTTTGGGCGATTTTCGAGAAATTACGAAATTTGGTGAAAATGATGTTTGGACTTGGTTTATGAGTCCGGGATTGAAATTGATTGAAAATAATGTTTGGACTCGGATTATTGAGTCATGGATTGAAAAATGATGTGGTGACTCGGGAATGAGTCAATGGTCGATTTCGTGGATTTATGTGAAAATGGCAACGGAGGTTGCAACGCATGGATTTGCGTGAAAATGATATGTTGGGCATGAGAACCCAAGTGAATAGTGATTTTGACTCGGATTTGGAGTCACTTGTGAAATTATTTTAATCAATCTTTCGGGCACGATTTACGAGGAAAGTGCAAATGATGTTTTGGGCTAGGCCCGGAATTTAAATGATTTCTAAAATGATATTCTGGCTTTGTTGGAGAGTCAATGATGATTTCCGGATTATTTTATTTATTTAAAAGGTGATTTTAACGGTTTATGTGTAAATGGTATTTTGGGCTTTGAGACCCAGTTGGGAATGATCTTGACTTGGTAAGAAGACAAGATTTGATTGAAATGTTTTGGGATGTAATTCCCGAGATGGTTTTCATTGTGATTGTGATATGCCCAGACGGTCGGAGCATGGGGGGATTACCCAGATGACCGGAGCTTGGGGGATGTGATTGTAGGATCATGAGTTGATCCTAGGGTAGTCAGCTTCTCGGATGCGAATGAGCCTGGATGTACCACTCGGATGGGTCTGAGCTTGGGGATGTGTTCGCCCAGAGGTGACTGAGCCCGAGGGGGTTGAGCCCATAGGTGTCTGTTCCCGAGAGTGGCTGGATATTGGTCTACGCGTACTGCAGCACTTGTGAGTAGTGCAGTTGATTGATTGTGCACTTGTGAGTAGTGCAGATGTGATTTGTGATATGTTGTGCACTTGTGGGTAGTGCAGATGTGATTTGTGATATGTTGTGCACTTGTGGGTAGTGCAGATGTGATTTGTGATATTTTATGCACTTGTGAGTAGTGCGAATTGATTGGATTGATATATTTATTGTGCACTTGTGATTAGTGCTGATTGATGTTATTTGTGATGACGTACTGGTATTGAGTACGGGTTTTTGGTCTTTGTGGCCAGTGATTATGTTTTCACATGTTTTGGCCTGAGAGCCGGGATTTGATGTTTTATAACATGAACTGATTTGATGAACATGAGTTTTGTGGACCATGGGAAAATATGTTTTGATTTTATCGGTCCACTGTTCATACTTGAATGATTTCATACTATTACTCATGTTTTACGATATGCATGCAAGTTTGTGAAAACTGGAGGGTAAGAATGTATTTTGATAAATGTTTTTATAAGAGGTCATTTTTGTCCACTCACACCTTTTCTGTTTTGTGACCCTCCAGGCCGTGGTACGACGTTTGGGACTGATAGTGAGGTAGTGGCAGCAGCAGAAATCCGCGCAAACGTCCCTTGTCTGGCAAGCACTGAAGGGTAGTTTCGGACCATTAGTTGACTTTTCAGACGGGAGCAGGACCGGGCACGGTTTTTGACGTCCAGTTGGGACGGGTCCTGTCAAAGTGTTATCAGAGCATTTGGTTCTTGATTTCTGTTGATACGTCATGCCTCCGAGTCGTGCGTCCCGTACACAGTCTGAAGATGGGAGGGACGAGAGTAGTGTTAGTAAAGGCCCAGATATTGAGCGAGCTCGACGGTTAGGAACCACTGTGTTTCGTGGTGATTCGGGACCGGATGGTGCCGAAGATTGGCTTACTCGATTGGAAAGGATTTTTGAGGTCATGATATGTCCCCTGGAGGACATGGTGCCCTTAGCCACTTTTCTTCTGGATGGCTATGCTTACAAGTGGTGGCATAGTTTACAGTTGACTGGCTGGGATGCCCGTACCTTTGCATGGGATGCATTCCGAGAGCGATTTCTGGATCAGTTTTATCCTCACTTATTTCGGAACGCTAAGGAGGTTGAGTTTCTCCAATTACAGCAAGGGAATCTGTCAGTGGTTGATTATGAACAACAATTTTTGTACTTATCTAGTTTCGCTCATCTGTATGTGGCTACTGAGGAGGATAAGTGTCGAAGGTTTGAGCAGGGATTGAGGAATGAGTTACGAGGTTCTGTAACTGTGGGCTCGTATTCTACCCTGAGTGAATTATCGGATGCTGCTATCCGAGTGGAGGCTACTATTGTACCTGTGCCAGAACAATCTTTGGGCTCTAGACGACGCCGAGAGCGTCAGGATACTGAACAGATAAGTCAGGAAACATCGAAGCGAGTTAGCCTTCATACTCTTGTGTCGCAACCCTCAGTGGGTGTTCATTCGAGTGGAACTTCAACCCAGTCGACAAGTAAGCGGCGTGGTGGGACAAGTCGCCTCAGCACTGCCACTTGTCACTTTTGTAGGAAACTTGGACATTTACAAAGGAACTGCCCCGATCGACTTGACCATAGTTCAAAATAATTATATTGATACTTGTTTTCGTGATACCTTGTAAATAGTTTGTATTGTCCATTTGTGTTGTAATATTGTATCATGTGTTTTGAATGTGTCGGACTAGTGTGGGTCCGGATGGTTGTTTTTGTTAACGGTTTGGTTTGTAGATGGGCCCAGAATAAACTTGACCCGAGGATGAATATTGGTGTTATTGTTTTGGATCATCCTTGGTTTTCCCTAGGTGGGATGGCAAGGATAGATACGAGGTAAGTGGAGGAAACCCACAGTCTCGGCGTATTCCGTCGTTGACTGATTTTTTTAGATGGGGGGATTGGTTGACTCAGTGAGCATGTGTGACTCCCAGGTGGATCGGGATTGTGATGTTGTGGACATTGGGCATTGTGACGATCTAGGATCGTGATGTTCATGGTCGACTGACGTAGTGATGGATCTAGACCGTAATCCTGATGATCCAGTTGGGTAGAGAGTTTGTCACTCTTACTCCGGTATGTGAGTCGTAAATGGCGGGACTGAACTTCTTTTCGAAGTGGAGCCCCTTATGGTATAATACTCGAGCGACTAGGTTTCCGACGGGGTCAAATTTGGTCAGCCTTAGAGTTGTGACTGATGGGATTGGCTTTCTTATGAAGTCAATCGGATGTAATGTGTTACTCGCTTGAACTGGTAACCGATAGGTTCGGTTTTGGGTGTGTCCGAGTGGACGTGAACGAGATTTCGGGTTTTAGAATCGATTTTCTAGGTGACGATTCAGGATTCGATTTTGGAACTTGAAAGTGGAATACTGGATTTGGGTGCGGAATGATTATTCCAAATGCTAGCTTACGGAATAATGATTTCGGATTCGGGTTTGGACATAAATTAAAAATGTGATGTCTGGGTTGGATTCGGGATTTCTTACGAAATTGCGAATTCGGATTTGGAATTGGAACTAGATGATGGGGGGAGTTTCGATTT
Organism: Prinsepia uniflora; assembly: GCA_032719365.1. Taxonomy (NCBI): domain Eukaryota; kingdom Viridiplantae; phylum Streptophyta; class Magnoliopsida; order Rosales; family Rosaceae; genus Prinsepia; species Prinsepia uniflora. The sequence goes on from CM064869.1 coordinate 68,817,471, forward strand.
GGGCAAATGGACTCCATTATTGCAACGTGTTTGGCTATGACCTAGATGGTTGTAGTCTAGTCAAGGGATAGATGTATGTACCTTGTACATGGTTTGGGGTACGATACTTTGCAGACTTGTGGTGTCGGGTGACGGTATACGGGTTATACCAGTAGTACGTTGGTGAACGTGTTAGTAGTCGGCTTAATCCTGATACCATTGGATGGGTTGTGAACGTGAACTGGACATTGAACACGATGCACTGGGCAGAGTAATTCTGATGGTTTCAGTGATTGTTTGAGCATGTGCTCTTAGCAATGGTTGGCTAGTATAACTCTAGTGTTGAGTTGTGTGATCACTGCTAGGCTGGTGTTCAATGTGTTCCAGTTACACCATCTAATTGAGTGAGTTGGTGGTTAGTGTGACCGCAAGTTTCTTTGCGGCGAGATGTTAGCATGTCGTGACCTTACCAGCATTTGGGATCACTGAGGGGGTGACAGTTGTGGTTACTGCTGTTGGTATTTGTCGCAGGATTAAGTTTGCCCTGCGAGGGGAGATCATGTTGTTGATCTTGTGCTACATTGACGGACGTTGTAGTATGATGTGTTGTCACTGATTTGTTACTGATTGGCGCTTTACTAGAGTGGTAAAGCTTGGTAGTGACAGTTTGGCTTGTAGTGTCAGCATGGACTGACAGGTGAGTTTTGGTGACTCTCGATGAGAGCGAAGGTCAGGGCACATTAGTGAGTACTTGGGGCCGTCAAGCTGAAGGAGTCAGCTTAATGGTGACATTGCCAATTTCTGGTGATCAATTTCACTCGAGGTGGTCGAGTATAGGTAGTACGACGTGCATCTGTGATGTGACGTCTGAGTGCAGACGAGTTCTACGTTGGTTAGTTGGTGTACAGGTGTACACATGTTGTAAGGCCCATTTGTTTTGCACGAGGTAGTTGTGGAATACGGATAGTTGGAATTTCGGGGACGAAATTCTTTAAGGAGGGAAGGTTGTAATGACCCGTCCCGAATATCGGGATTGAATATTAATTAATTATGAATTAGAATGACTAATCGGGGATTAGTTGAGTGAAATCGGACGAAACGTGCAAAATGACCGTTTTGCCCCGGGCGTGGGTAAAATGCTGACTTTTAGTTCGGGCGGTCAAACAGACTTTGACCGATGACTGTGACGTAGTTCGGGACGTCACGAGTTCATAGACAGGTGGCACGTTCGATTCCGACATTCGAGGTGAAAGTTATGGCGTTCGGAAGTTGAGGGGTATTTTGGTAATTTGGTCATATTAGGGGCCAAATGTTGAATTTTTGATCGGGAGGTCCGATGGACGAGGGCCAAGGACCGTTACGTAGGTCTGGTCGATGCGAATCCAACGACAGGCGGCATGCCAAAATCGGAGATTCGACGACGAAGTTATGGTCACGGGAACAGACACGATTAACCGAACGAATCGGGATTAAAATAATATTTTCATATGAACAGTACCCGGTGACTGAACACACTTGGATGAGTGACAAGTGTCACTCATCCCCTAAATTCAGGCATGAAACCAGATCCCATGTTTTGGGGAAAACTCAATTATTATGTTTTATTAATTAATTAAACTAAATTAATCTTTTATTTTCCATTAATCCTCTCTGTTTCTCAAAACCGTGAATAAAATTGGAGCATCTGAATTGAGAGATTTGGCTACCTTCCTTAACCGGTTTTGAGGGGAAAATTGAGAGTTTTGTGAGACAATTGCAGCTGTGTAAACACGAGAGACAGAGAGATGCTGGAGAGTGAGAATCGAAAATTTTGATTTTTGGAGGGAAAATACGAAATGGAAGAATTGGGCCGTGAGGAGTGGAATTGAAGCTTCATTTAGCTTTCTGGGATCAATACGAGTCGATCTGCAACAAGAACGAAGGGAATTGGTGTCGATTTAAGCAAGAACGAAAGGAATGAAATCTTCGAATTTTTGACCTTGAGTCGAGGAATTTGACCTTGGCCGGATGTTCTTCGAGTGTTCATCTTTGATCGTGAGGATTGAGGTAAGGTCGATTGTAATTAAGTTCACAGATCCTTAATTCAAACTAATTCGATGCTAATGGACGTTTGAATTGATGAAAACGGTGTAGAATTGGCAGACATTGAACCGGGTCATGTCGCGGGTTAAAGGACCCGTTTATCAGACAAACGGGTGAGGAAGGCAGTACTGTAGCAGGCGCGTGGATTTCACGCGCAGCCACTCACGGCGGCGCGTGAGGGCGCGTCTGGCCTAGTCTCAAGGTGAGGTCCACATGACTTTTGACCCTCTCAGTGTAACGAACATTTTAACGTTGGTTTCGAGGAAATCGGATATTGTTTCGATAATGTTCCACGTATTCGAAGTTTTGTTTTACGAGTTAAATACGTATTTAAATTCCGGAAAAATTGGGGAAAATTATATGATGTATTTTGAGATGTTAGTAACCCTTTATAATGATTTTGGACAGGAGTTGTGATTTCCAGATTTTACGGAAAAACGTGCAGCTCGGAAACGAACCGTTTTGGACGGTGTGTGTGTGAGTGGACTTTGTTTTCTAACCATGATGCATGCATATATGATTTAAATGCCTTATTATATGATTTTATACGCTTGGGCATGAATTATGTTTCAATCCGGTAATTTCTCGGTTTTATGATTATTATATTATTATTTTTGGGCGATTTTCGAGAAATTACGAAATTTGGTGAAAATGATGTTTGGACTTGGTTTATGAGTCCGGGATTGAAATTGATTGAAAATAATGTTTGGACTCGAATTATTGAGTCATGGATTGAAAAATGATGTGGTGACTCGGGAATGAGTCAATGGTCGATTTCGTGGATTTATGTGAAAATGGCAACGGAGGTTGCAATGCATGGATTTGCGTGAAAATGATATGTTGGGCATGAGAACCCAAGTGAATAGTGATTTTGACTCGGATTTGGAGTCACTTGTGAAATTATTTTAATCAATCTTTCGGGCATGATTTACGAGGAAAGTGCAAATGATGTTTTGGGCTAGGCCCGGAATTTAAATGATTTCTAAAATGATATTTTGGCTTTGTTGGAGAGTCAATGATGATTACCGGATTATTTTATTTATTTAAAAGGTGATTTTAACGGTTTATGTGTAAATGGTATTTTGGGCTTTGAGACCCAGTCGAGAATGATCTTGACTTGGTAAGAAGACAAGATTTGATTGAAATGTTTTGGGATGTAATTCCCGAGATGGTTTTCATTGTGATTATGATATGCCCAGACGGTCGGAGCATGGGGGGATTACCCAGACGACCGGAGCTTGTGGGATGTGATTGTAGGATCATGAGTTGATCCTAGGGTAGTCAGCTTCTCGGATGAGACTGAGCCTGGATGTACCACTCGGATGGGTCTGAGCCTGGGGATGTGTTCGCCCAGAGGTGACTGAGCCCGAGGGGGTTGAGCCCAGAGGTGTCTGTTCCCGAGAGTGGCTGGATATTGGCCTACGCGTAGTACAGCACTTGTGAGTAGTGCAGTTGATTGATTGTGCACTTGTGAGTAGTGCAGATGTGATTTGTGATATGTTGTGCACTTGTGGGTGGTGCAGATGTGATTTGTGATATGTTGTGCACTTATGGGTAGTGCAGATGTGATTTGTGATATTTTATGCACTTGTGAGTAGTGCGAATTGATTGGATTGATATATTTATTGTGCACTTGTGATTAGTGCTGATTGATGTTATTTGTGATGACGTACTGGTATTGAGTACGGGTTTTTGGTCTTTGTGGCCAGTGATTATGTTTTCACATGTTTTGGCCTGAGAGCCGGGATTTGATGTTTTATAACATGAACTGATTTGATGAACATGAGTTTTGTGGACCATGGGAAAATATGTTTTGATTTTATCGGTCCACTGTTCATACTTGAATGATTTCATACTATTACTCATGTTTTACGATATGCATGCAAGTTTGTGAAAACTGGAGGGTAAGAATGTATTTTGATAAATGTTTTTATAAGAGGTCATTTTTGTCCACTCACACCTTTTCTGTTTTGTGACCCTCCAGGCCGTGGTACGACGTTCGGGACTGATCGTGAGGTAATGGCAGCAGCAGAAATCCGCGCAAACATCCCTTGTCTGGCAAGCACTGAAGGGTAGTTTCGGACCTTTAGTTGACTTGTCAGACGGGAGCAGGATCGGGCACGGTTTTTGACGTCCAGTTGGGACGGGTCCTGTCATGATCCATTTCAAGGTCGAGTTAGACCAAATCAAAGTCAGAAATGGAATCTCTATGGCCTTATGAGTGTTTTGGTGCAAGAATCGTGGATAGAACACTACCAAGGATGGCGAACAGAGGAAAGATTCAGGCTCAAAACTTCTCGACAAATTTACGGTCAAACTAGGTGTGATCTCTCAAATCTTACCTTAGATTTAGATTTCTCGCGAATAGTATATGAATGCAAATATGTAGATTGTTGATAATGGTTGAGTAATGAGAGAATTAGGAAAACATGAATTTCCTATAAAAATGGAGTATTTCAACGAACTCATATGGTAGTGGACGGGGGCGCATGTCGTCTTCTCCATCGAGCTGGACGACATCCTTGGTAATCTTCTCTGGTGGGTACTCTGGCAACGTCATAGCGACATGCAGTAATGGAGAAGTCAGCACCGATCATCGTCTCTAGTGAGATGACACAGTTTGGCAGTGATGTGATAATGACACATGGATGCCGCTTCATTGGCATGTAGGTGACACATTACTAACACAAAGGTGATGTATTAGGTCACATAGGTGCCACGCAAGGGAGTGCATGGTCGAGCGTGGGGGCGTGTGGGACACAGTTGCCAGCGTGTAGCGAGTATCTCGGTTAATTCTCGGTGTGTGGTGGAGCATGGGGTGGTTGCCAGCCATCCACCATTATGTGGAAGAGTGTACAGGCACATGAGAGTGCGTGTACACAAATGAGGGTGCGTGCAAGTGCATGGAAGCACGTGGAAGGTCGTTAGACTTCAACCTATGTGTAGTCGCGTATAGGGTCGTTCCACTGTCCATGAAAATGGGTGTTCCCATACTTTTGACATTTTGGACTTGTTGGTGGCGATTTCGAGGCCATTGAAGTCATTTTAGGGCTGGTTTTGATTATTGTCACAGGGCTGGTTCCCATACTAAACGGATTATCGTCGAGCATGAGGGATAAATTATGAACTTAGGTCTGGTATTGTAAATTGGACTAGAGACCACTTGTGGATTATTTTAGTGTAGGTAAGTCAATACGAGGTTATTCTCGAGGGTTCTAGTATAGGCTAGATGTTTTACAAGTCGAGATATCAGATTTCGACTTTAGACGAGTCGGGATACCAGATTCGAACTCTAGACGGGTTAGGATACTATAGCAGGCTTTTAGGCGAGTCATATATTGGTTAGGGACTTGGGAGGAGTTAGGAGGGCCGATGGGTTATCAGCTAGTTCGTGGCTGAGAGCCAAGGGAGCTTCTATTTGTTCCAAGATATTATTTATGCCACAGATTACGACTGATGTCGGAGTTTGATGGATTGACAATATAAGACCTTTTTTCTAATAGAAAACTTAATATATATATATATATATATAATTGATATAGGCTACTAAATTGATGCGTGGGGAGTATAGAGATGATATATATATATAATTGAAAACTAAAGGATGAAAAAAATAAGTTGATGGAGAATAGTTTTAGAGATAAAAATTCATTAATAATATAAGAGGTATTAGAATTTGGTGAAATTTATATGAACTAGGAGATTGCAGATTGTCCAGAAGGCTTGAGATGAATGTTGTGATGCTTGATTATTTTAATTATTTTTCTATTTGGTAAACTTATAATTGTTGAACTTCTAATCTCTTGCCACATGTATGATTGAGATGAATGCTTGAGCTATTTGACCTAAGTATAAAAGCTAAACTATGTGAGAAATATCAATAAGAAGTCTTTTTCAAGAATCTCCCGGTCTCTGTTCTTTTGCTTTATGCGATTTCCTTTGCTCTCTGTCCAACTGCAACTGTCCAATTACAACTATCTAATTGCAACTGAAATTGTTTCGGTGTTCAAATAGAATGTTTTATTGTTCGATTGTAGCTGTTCACTGGAACTGCAACCGTTTGATTACAACTGTTATCTAGAGCTACAACTGTAACCAAATTCCAACATGGTATCAACTCTTCATCAAGAAATAGATTGGGTGTTCTAGATTAAAAAAAAAGGAAAAATTCTATGTGAAACCTTAGAATCAATCTCTTCAAATTCATGACTAATTCAAGCAATGATGCAGATATTAGAACTCTAATCTTCATTGGAGCAAACTACGACTTTTTTAGGATAAAGATGTAAGACCCCCGTGTCTTGGAAAGAACGGTGAGCAATCCCACATTGCTCGGAGAGGCAAAGGTAAAGTACCTTATATGTGTGGGCACGTATCTATCTAGTACGAGATCTTTTGGGAGCTCATTGGTTTTGGGTTTGGTTGGAACTCTAAAGTTAAACGAGTTTGGACTGGAGCAATTCCAAGATGAGTGACTCACTGGGAAGTAGGGCATGAGTTCCCAGAAACAAAGTCTTGATGGCGGGGCCCCAAGCGAACAATATCGTGCTAGGGGAGGGGGTCTTGACAGAATGGTATCAGAGCTGGACTCCAACCAGAACTGTGCTAGCGAGGACGCTGGGCCCCAAGGTTGGTGGATTGTATGACCCGTGTCTTGGGAAGAATTGTGAACAATCTCACATCGCTCGGGAAGGGAAAGGTAAAATGTTTTATATGTGTGGGCACGTATCTATCTAGCACGAAATTTTTTGGGAGCTCCGCTTTGGATTTGTTGGAACTCCAAAGTTAAACGAGTTTGGACTGGAGCAATCCCAAGATATGTGACTCACTAGGAAGTTACACGTGAGTTCCCATAAACAAAGCCGTGAGGGCTGGGACCAAAGATGGTGCTAGGGGAGTGAGGTCGTGACAAAAAATAGGGACTATCTCTTAGCTCATGAGTTGCGGAGAAGGTTTCGACAAAAGCTTAGAGGAAGGAATTGAAAAGCAACATCAAGAGATATGCAAGGTTCTCGGGCTCATATAAGGAGTACTTTCAGATGAAGTATTTCCAAGAATTTCAAATGAAACCCTGGAAAATGTAGCTTGGGATGTTCTTGAGAAAGTATACAGAGGTTCTACCAATTAAAAAGTTGGTTAAATTACAATCCTTGAGAAAATATTTTGAATATTGTAGAATGAAAGATGATGAATTGCAAGATACTTTCTTGAGTAGATTATTTGAAATAATAAATCAAATGAGAAGTTACGGAGAAATTATTTATGATGAAATAGTTTTGCAAAAATATTTGATTATTTTGACAGAAAAGTATGATAGTATTGTAATTGTGCTTGAAGAAAGTAAGGATTTGTCTACTTTGAGTGTTGAAAGTTAATTGGTTCAATTAAGGGATTTGATTAGAGACTCTCTAGACATGTTGATAATGTTGTTGACAGTACTTTCCAAACACTAAGTTTGAGTTCATCGAAATCGGAACAGTCAAGTTATAGTCAAGGAAAGGCCAAGTCTAGCAACAATTAGAAAGGCAAAAATAAGAAATGGAAAGGAAAGAGAAATTTTGAAAAGAAGAAAAGTTCTGAAAAAAAGATCCAATAGTGATCTAAAGTTCAAAGTGTGTGATAAATGTCATTTTGGTGTGTGTTGGTTCGAGGGAAAGGTGAAGTATTACAGGTTTGGGCATATGCAAAAAGATTGTACCTACAAGGGCAATTAGCTTGCCACTTACACTGATGAACAAGGTGAAGATTCTAACATGCTCTATGTCAGTCATGATGTAGCCATTCAAGAGAGTTTTAAGGTTTTCTTTGTAGATGTAGCAATCACTTGACAACAAACAAGAATCGTTTTGTGAGTATTGACAGTTCAAACCTAACTAAAGTGAAGATGGGAAAAGAGCAACTAGTTGATACATTAGGAAAGGGTATTATTGATGCACAAACAAAGAAGGAAGGATGTTCCTCAAGGATGTCATGCTAATTCATGAGTTGAAGCATAATCTATTAAGTCTGAGTTAATTGGTGGAGCACGGGTACTAGTTGTACTTTGGAAATCGAATTTGTAGAATCTCTGACAAAAGCAATTTCAGATAGCTTTTGGCCAAAATTGAAGTTAAGTGAAATTGAAGCTTTACTTTAACTATGGAGTATGCAACTCCGTCTGCACTCAAGATGGAAGTGTAAAGAGATTCAAGGCTTAGACACAAGAGGCTTGGGCACTTGAATCTTCAAAGCCTAAAGAAGCTACAACAAAATATGGTTCTTGGATTGGGATTTCCAAGTATCCAAGAGTGTGAGGAAATCTATGATGATTGTGCACTTGGGAAGCAACACAAGAATTTAGTTTCAATAAACCAAGCATGGAGAGCAAAAGCTCCATTAGAATTGATTCAAACTGACGTATGTGAACCTTTAAAAAATCCTACTCAAGTTGGGAACATGTATTTCTTAATCTTTGTGGATGATTTTTCATGAATGACTTGGGTTTACTTTCTAAGACAGAAATCAGAAGTGTTCTCAATATTTAAGAGACAACTTACAGTTAGTTACACTCCTCTGAAGAATGGAGTAGCTGAAAGAAAGAACAGAATCATAGTTAAGATGAAAAAGTCTATGCAACATGATAAGCTATGCCGGAGTATATGTGGGCTGGAGCAATCAATATTGCAGTCTACTTGATGAATAGGCATCCAATTGTAGTTGTGGAAGACAAGACACCATTTGAAGTATGGAATGGAAGAAAACCTTATGTGAATCATTTAAAGGTGCTTGGCTCAGTCTGTTTTTCCCATGTACCAACGAAACTAAGACAAAAGTTTGATGAGTCAAGTGAAAGATGCATCTTAGAAAGCTATATTTCTCATATAAAAGGGTATATGCTCTACAATCTGGAGAAAAAGAAAGTGGTTATCTGAAAATATGTTCTCTTTAGTGTGAAATCTTCTTGGGATTGGAATTAGAAAACAATCCAAGGTGAATATGCAAGAATTAGAATTGAAGATGATGTTTAGCCAAATGGAGCTGAAATTGAGCTAGTAAGTCCACAATTGCCATTTGAAGGTGGAAATCAACAAGACTCCACTACACCTTCAACTCCCAAGTCTGACATCAATTTGAATGAGGAGTTTGAATGATGTCCATGCAAGTTGTAATTTCTATATTAAACGAACCAGAAAAGTTTGAAGAAGCACTGAAGGAGGAGACATAGAAGGTGGCAATGCAAAAATGAGATTGATGTAATTGTGAAGCACAAAACATGGGAGCTTGCTGACAGACCAATTGACAAAGAAGTGATAGAAGTGAAGTGGATATACAAGACAAAGCTCAATAAGGATGGTTCCATACAGAGGAACAAAGCTATATTGGTGGAATAGGGGTATTCTCATAAACTTGGAATTGACTTCCATGAAACATTTGCACTAATAGTTAGACATGAAACAATGAAAGGAATCTTTATTGCTGCTCAAAAGGGATGGTATCTACACCAACCAGATATGAAGTCTGCTTTCATAAATGAAGTCATAAAGGAAGATGTGTTTGTTGAACAACCTCAAGAGTTTGTTATTGAAGGACAAGGATAGAACGTGTACAAGCTTAAGAAGACACGTTGTGGCCTTAAACAAGCACCTAGAGCATGGTATGAAGATATCGACTTATATTTCAATGATAGGGGATTTCAAAGGAGTGCCCTCTACATCAAAACTAAAGGCAGCTCAGAGATACTCATTGTTTCTTTATATGCTGATGATTTGATATATACTATAAGTAGTGGGAAAATGATCTTGAATTTTAAGAATGTTATGTTGAGGAAGTATGAGATGACTGAGCTAGGCATGTTGTATTATTTTTTGGGTACTGGTATTAATCAGTTAGATGATGGTATCTTTATTACTCAAAAGAAATATGCAAATTTTATACTACAAAAGTTCAATATGTCTGGTTGCAAACTTGTTGTAACACCTCTAGTAGTAAATGAAAATTTTTTAAAAACAATTTACCGTGGTAGTATTGATGAGTCTGTGTATAGAAGCTTCGTGGGGAGTTTGTTGTATTTAACAACAACTAGGCCAAATATTATGTATATTTGCAAACTTGTTGTCTAGATTTATGCATAATCCAACTCGAGTTCACTATGGTACTGCAAAGAAGATCCTAAGATACATTCAAGGTACAAGAGACTTTGGCATAATGTAAGGATGGAATATTTAACTAAAGTTGTTTGGATTCTATGATAGTGAATCGAGAAGAATAGGGATGACTTGAAAAGCACAATTGGCTATACATTTACAGTAGGTACTAGTGTATTCTCTTATGCATCAGAAATTTCAATTGCAACATCTTAAGCAGTCTGGTTGAGAATAGTTATGGACGATTTTGGTGAAAAGTAGCAAGGGTTGACTCCTATTCTCTGTGATAACAAGTCAACAATTGTCATGAACACGAATTCAGTTAATCACAGCCAAGTAAAGCACATTATTTTACGGTATCCCTACATCAGAGATGGAGTTGAAGAAAAGGTAGTTTATGTGACCTACTGTAATTCTGAAGATCAAGTTGATGACATCTTTGTCGAAGTATTGCCAAAAGATAAATTCATCTACCTAAGAGAACTTCTAGAAGTGAAAGTTATTTTAATTATTTGTTTATTTTGGTAAACTTGTAATATTTTTGAACTTCTAATCTCTTGCCACATGTATAGTTGAGATGAATGTTTGAGCTATTTGACCTAAGTATAAAGCTAAGCTATGTGAGAAATATCAGTAAGAAGTCTTTTGCAAAAATCTCTATGTCTCTGTTTCTTTTGCTCTCTACGATTTCCTTTGCTTTTTGTCCAACGGAAACGGTCCAAATGGAAATTGTCCAAATGCAGCTGTCAAACTGTGACTGAAGCTGTTTTAGTGTTCAATTGAAACTGTTTCATTGTTCTATTACAACTGTTCATTGAAACTACAACTGTTCACTGGAACTGCCAACTGTTGCGAATCAGAGAAAGAAAACCAATTTCCAACACTTACTGCCTTTTTTCGGCATACAAATCTCCTTATGCCCTTGTTGGAATTGCCTAGCTACTGCTTATGGTTGCCATTCTTCTAATTCCGAGGACCTAAAGAGTAATTTGAATGAATTGGCATGATTCATAAGGTTGATCATCGTAATCTTGAGGACCTAAATCTTTCGAACATCTAAACAAAATGAAATTCAAAATTAATAACACAACAATCTCCAAAATAAATAATTACAATAAAATAATTTCATGAGTTTTTAGATTAATAATGTATAAAACCCAACAGAAAGAAGTTAGTCTGATAATATTGTTCTTAACTGATTCTTGTTTCTTTGTAGTAAAACACAATTGATGGCTAGCTTCATTCATCCTTAGTTTTTCATATCGATTTTCTGGTATAGTTACAAATACAAATGAATAATATCAATTGCTTAAATTCTAAAATCATCTTTGTGTTTTCATTTTTCAAGCTACAATTCAAACCCAACAGCTGTCTTTACAACAAATTTCAGGGCCTCAACCCAACAATTTCCAATTGCCAAATATTACATAAAATCCGCTTTAAATTAACCGATATGCATCATCCAGCTAGCGCGGTTAGTCGTCTATCTAGTGTAACTTTTTCTACCATACGCACATTACCAAAATGTTGGTCTATGACACAATTGCCTCAATGACGAGATATATTTTCATGTATCTGAAATGTCGCCTCACAGTATTTCCTTCTGCACAAGACACATATATATAGCTACCTTATAGAACCTTTTCGTGACATTTTACGAAAAATTCCGCAACTAAGTTCCATGCTTTCTTGCAACACCAACACATTCACCATTCCATCGCAAAAATCCGAGGAAGCAAGCATGTCGCCGATGACTCCAAGTTCGGGATTCTGCACAAACGCCGCCATTTCCTCATCGTTCAACAACATATCGGCTTTTCTCCGTCCAACCATCACGAGATCATAATCTCCTTGTGAATTTCTAATGGCATCCATAAGTTGCACACTATCATCCACCTCGATATCACGCCACATCACACAATCATTCCCAATGTTCCTTATCTTAAACTCGTCCACCAACGCCTCATCCAAGCTTTCCTCCATATCAAAATTCATGTCACCTTGATCTATTAATTTATTCTTAAATATGATCCTAAACACCGTGATCCCCACGTCGGGGTTGCTAGACATGCGTGAGGCATAGGCCAGTGCTTCACGATCGTCTGGGCCCCCGACAAAAAACACCCCAACATTGTAGGAAAAATGAGACACACTTAGCCGACTGGACAAGCCTCTTTCCACTAGTATTCCAACTGTACAAGGTGAGCATGTTTGTACTTGTACGTTGAAATTCCGGACGGAGGCGTTGCCGTCGGTCCCCACCGTGTATTGGTGGTTTTCATGGAAAGGTAATAGAATAAAAGGAATGTTGTTGTCTTCAGCTAGATTACACAAAATCTCGTGCATTGATTTGTAAGGGGCAATCATGGTGAATGCATGGATCGAAACAGGCCCTTTGGAATTCTTTGAGTAATTCTCAAAAGCTCGCATCATTTGATGGGTAGGTGTATTTGATCGTTTTAGCCTGTTGCTTCCTTCCTCTAGACGCTTGTCCTTGTATGGTACTAGCATCGGCGCTGCCCGACCGACGAGCTCCACGGCGCGGACAATGTAGGTGATGACAGGGCTTTGAATTGTCGGGTTTGAGGATTCTAAGATGGTGGTGATGCTACGGACACTTTCCTCGTTGTGGACGCAACAAAGAATGTGAAACTCGAAGTTATTTCTACTTGATTGGAGGTTCCTTGCACATACATTTTTTTCCGATGGCCCCAGTCGTGTTTGTGGCTTGTATGAGAATCGGAGCACCGGTGTCACAGCCACTGTCACCGCTAGCATAGAGAACACAATTTGGGTATATGCGTCTTCACCTATCAGCTGGAAGAAAATTTTCAAAGATTACGTTACCAATAATGCAAACACAGCCAGCTACCCTGCATGTCTTTAATACAAGCTAGTAACATATATGAATTCACAAATTTTTTCTAAGCTCAAAATAAAGATTATAAATTGTAAAAGAATTAACTATGTGAATAACTAGTATTAAAATTGTTTAAAATTAAATTGAAATGAAGTTTTTTAGACATGTTTTATTTTTAATAAAAACATAGTGTTATATATATAAAAAGAAATACGCATACTATATTCATTTATATGATAAGAGGGAAATTAAAGATGTGGTCCATAAATCTAATTACCTGACTACTCCTCCATCGGGTAAGAATGACAAGGTCTACTAGGCCTTTGATGTTCATGATGAAGCTGAGCAAAAGACTATTTTTTAAGTTTATCTTGCAGCACAAGGCAGCCACTGCAACTCCCAAAATCTTTGCTCCATAGGTGAGGGAAATGATAAGCTGAAGTTTCCCAAAACTTCCCCAGTCGCTGAACGAGTACACATTGGTCATGAATCCAACACGAAAGAACAAGATGGGAAGAAAAAATTCAGAGACGACAAATTCGATTTTTTGTATCAATGTTGCACCTAGGGATGATCCATCTGGTATAATCAACCCAAAAAGTATAGGTCCGACAAGCGAGGTGGCCCCAATGGCATCGGAGGCGGCGGCAATCACTAACACCCCGAGTAGCATCATAACCACGTAAGTCTCCTTTACTTCTTTCCCCTCCGGTGTGTATCTGATAACAAGTAGAACAAGTGATCTCAGGAAAGTGAAAGTAAATATGATTAGGGCTAGGATGGAAATCATTGTCATGGCTCCATGTGCTGGATCGTTTTTCGTGAAGACGATGTGTGCAGCTGTAGAGATCCATTGGAAGGCCTCTGTGACAAGGGCAGATGACATGGCGAGTTGACCTAATTCGGAAGTCATGAGATTGAGCTCATTTAGGGTTTGGGCTATGACTGGGAAAAATGAGAAGGACAATGTGGAGAGAAAGGAGTAGAGGAAGAATGTTCCGCCTTTGAAACTAGGGATGGTGCTGCCTATGGGTTGAGCTAGGGCTATACTGACTCCCAATGGTAAAATTAACCCCGGTATGCCGATTTTCCAGCCGCTTTTCGCTGTTCTTCTCACCATGGTTTTGTCAAATTTTACTGCAATTATGAACATGGAGTATATTGCTCCCAGTAGAGCCAGAATCTCAAATGTCGGACCGTCTTTTTTTCTGAATAGCTTCGCGTTAATGACTTGACTTTGCCCTAACACAGAAGGGCCCAATATAATGCCACCCTAAAAAGAAAAAGAAAAGAAAAAACCACAATCAATTCATCAAATCTATCCAACTCTACTTGTCCTTTGTGGTGATGAAAGGACGTAAAAGGTGCTTATGGCCTGCTATCGACCTCATTTGAATGTGTGGTTCTTAGGGGCGGGAATTGGTCCGACACCCATTCATGCAACTGCAAGCAGATAAAAGACCCCCCTCGCCCATTTGAGTTGTTGCGAAATTCATCAAAGCAATGTAATTCACAGATGATTATATATTATCTTATCCAACAGGTAGTTGAAATTTTTAATTGCACATTTCATATACATATAAATGATCAATCTAAACAATATTCTAAATTCAGAGTCTAATAAAATGATATTATTTGTAAAAAAAATTGTATAATTACCAGGAGATTGCAGACAAATTTGGTTTGTCCGAAAGGCCTGAGAAGATAATAAAGCAGTCGGGTGACGAAGAGGACAAGGATGATTTGAGCCATGATTAGAGGCATTGGATAGTCTAAAGGATTGTCATTTAACCAAAATCCCTTGGAGTAGACACCTTGTTGTCTAACGCATATCAACGGAATATTCGGTTTCCGCGGTGCAGATGCGTTTGTCGCCGCCATTGTTGTTAATTTGAATAACCTAGCAACGGCAACCTCCTCCCAGTAAACTTGTGCAATATATGTTACTGATCGTTAATTAATAATCCCGCATTGCCAATACCATGCGGGAAATGATTTTTATATTAAAAGTAAGATGTAATGTTTAGAGATTCATCATAGGGTTGGTTGTAATCTCCATTACCCTATGAATCATCCAAGCGGAGTGGAATTGATAATCACTAGCAATCCCAATTACCCTATGAACGACCGCCGTTACGTGGCGTTTGAGTGCCGATCGAGACCTTAGAGGGATGGAGAAGGATTGGAATTGGAAATTAAGTATCTTTTGGCCTCAGGTTCCGCCGCGCGGTAAAAGTCTGTGGAAGGGTATGGCTATCATTTTAAGACGAAAGATGAAAATTTTCATCCGCTAGAAAATTGGCGGACAATTTTATTTGCCTCAACCTAGCTAGCTATTATTTGACTTTCAAACAATTAGGGTTCATTTATGTGTGAAGATTTTTAAATATTATTATTTTTATATATATATAATGATACGAGGGAGGGGATTACAATATTAAAGGCTTATTACTCAAAATACTCAATGAATTAGACATTAAGTCTCAAAATGCTCCCCAAATACCAAATCGTAACAATATATTCCTTGAACTCTCATTCTGTCAAATCTGTTGCACCAAAAAATAGTCTTCGTTACTAACGGCGTTAAGAATGCTAATGTCGCACTATTTTATTAATTGTAAATTCAAAATATTTAAAAATAAATAAAACTAATTTTTTAAAACAAAATTCTCACTCTCTCATGCATAGTCGCCAAGAGCTGCCCCTGTGCAATGGCTCCAACACCTCATCTTCCAATTCCAATCATAGCCACACAATCCGCTCCGACACATCCAATTACGAAGACGATGACGACACCACAACAGGCGATGACATTCGATTCACAGGAGAAGGGGGTTATGGGTTGTGCAACCCAGACAAGAAGAAGATGTAACAATCTGAAAATTCGAAAAAAGGTAATTTCAGAATTTAAAAAAGGGAAAATGATGATTTTTCCTTTATAGGTCAAAATTTGACTTTGTGCTCTAGGTACTTTTTGGATTTTTCTGTGAGGATGGTTGTGTAAGCCTCGAAATCCTGAGTCCATAGGCAGACAGCATGTTAGAATCAGAGATTGCACTGATTTGTTATGACTCTAAAATTACCAAGGGTATTTTGGCAATTTTGACATTAGGGGCATTTTGGTAATTAAAAAAGGGATATTTTGCTAATTTCTTGGGATGGTGACAAGTGTCCTTATCATTTACCTCCCTCATCTCGTGGGTGTGCGTGCACCAACATAGTATTTTTGTGTGTATGTATTGTGTGTGAGTGTTTGGTGGAACCTGTGAAGAAAGAACCATGAACGAAAAACAAGAGGACTATAAGAGAGAAGGGAGAAAGAAAGGAAGCACGAAGAAAGAAAGAGAGAAGGGAGGAAGAGTGAGAAAAAAACTAGGAAAAAAAGGAGGAGATGAGGAAACCCAGTAGACCCGAAACCCAAAAAAAAATCTGAAAAATAAAAAAATGGATCGAGGACGTTTCGAGGCTTCCTAGCTTGAAACCAAGGATTCTAGCGTGTTGTTTGAATTCCTACAATCATCCTGAACCAGAAACATGAAGGTTTAGACGTAGGAAATTGCCCAAAATGAAGCTTGAATCATGGCTGAAACTTAAAGTTTAGTGTTTTTAATTTCTCGGTCGAGTTACTTGGTTTTGAGGTCATAGACATGATTTTGGAGTTGAAAAGATGAAAACTGATATCTTAAGAAAAGGGCGTGAAAGGAACGTGTGGTAGTCGGGTCAATTCGCTGGGTCGGGTTGAATTGCATAGAAAAACGGGTCGACCCACCCAAGCTTGGAGATGACCTCTGCTGCAGGCGCGTGAGGCCCACACGCAGAGGGTATGGGCGGCACGTAGAGGTGCTTGCCCCACCACCTGGGTTTTCGGCCAACACAATTTTTATTGTGTTCAATGTTACAAACACATTGATGTAGTTTTTGAGTCAATCAGACATTGTCTCGAGATAGTTTTGGGTGTTCAAAGAGTTATGCTTAGATTTTAAATTCGTATTTAATCCCAGAAAATTAGGGGATTTAAATGTAAGATTATTTGGGACGTTAGTGTCTCGTGATGGTGATTTATGACAGACGATACAATTTCAGGATTTACTGAGGAAGGCCCAGTTCAGAATTAACCTACGAGAACGGTATGTGAGTGGACCTCATTTTTATACATTATTATGCATGCATAGTTAAATATTTTAAATATTTTGTTGCATGATTTGAGTTGTAATGATTTCTAAATGATTATTTGATGATTTTCTGGATTTATTGACTGATTTATGGACACGATTTTACGATTGTGTTTGTGGAAACTCTGTTTTGGGCTTAGGCCCAGGTTTTGAAATATTTTGACTTTGTTTTAAGTCAATGATTTGTTTTGAATGAATTTTCTTGATTTTGTGAGCTGTTTTTCCACGGTCAACCATCCTCGGATATGGTTAGCACTCAAACGTCTAGAGCTTGGCTCCGCAGATCTTGAGGATGCGAGGCTGAAGATTTGATTAGTTCTTAGACGTCCGGAGCATGACTTTGTTTTCTTGAGACTGGAGATCGATGGGACTTAGACGTTCGGAGCTTGGCTTCGTTTTCCTGAGTCTATGCGGACATCTAGAGCTTGGCTCTAATTCCCCGAGTTTGCCTACCGGTAATGAGGTTTGTTTATGGTGACTAATATTCGAGCATCGAGGATTGGTTGGTTGTGCTTGATTATTGATGCTCGTGTCTCGATTGTTTTTACATTGGTTGGTTGTGTTTGTTTATTAATGTTGGTGTCCTGATGTTTTCACATTTGTTTGATTTATTGATATTGGATTGGTTTTGGTATGATTTATTGATATTTGTTTGATTTAATGATGTTTGTGTCCATTTGATTTTATGACTAATATTTCAAGGAAATGTGGACCACGGGTTGTTACTTTCATTTTATGATTTTTTGTGGTCCCATGGTCTACGATTTGTTCGATCTGAAATCTGATTGTTCGTTTGTTTACGTTTTATTCTATGCGTGCATGTTTTAGAATTTGGAGGGTAAATTTTTGTTTTCCTCAGAAAACTTTTACTAAAAATATATATTTTTTGTCCACTCACACTTTTTAATATTTTTTATGACCTTCCAGGCTGTTGCATGGAAATCGGGGCTGATCTAGAGGCGGAGGCATGAACAGTAAGGCATTACGAGTATCCCTTGTTTGACAAGTATTGAGTGTAGTTTCAGTAATTCAGATTGTTTGTTAGACGTACGAGGGTATGATCAAACAAAATTATCAAAGTGTTTTAGGAGCGAGTCCTATTAAAAGATGTTCGATTTAACGCTCGATTCGTTGGAGAATGGGTTATGGGTTACAATGGTGGTGGTTTGTACTTTTCACCATAGAGAAAAAGATGAAGATGACAGTGATGAGATAGGTCGGGTTACGGTGGTGGTATGTGCTCATCTTCGCATAATTATTTGCCTTCCACACAAAAAAAAATGTCTTTTTACTTTAATTATTGTCAGTGAAGCACTTGAGGATAAGTTTTATCTTCCTAGATCCTCCCATCCCGACCACCAACACAACCATTTGGCTAAGATCTACATTCATTAGCAATCCCATCAACATTTTCTTATAGCTTTCAATTTTGATGAGTTCATCCTCCTTAATATAAAGAGAATACTCAGCTTGGTTCTTCCCCCATCAATTTTCGAATGCTATTATCAACATTAGTTATTGCTCCTTCTATAGTAACACCACAATAACAAAAGTAAAAAATGTCTATTTACTTTAATTATTGTGAGTGAAGCACTTGAGGATCAGTTTTATCTTCCTAGATCCTCCCATCCTGACCACCAATACAACCATTTGGCTAAGATCTACATTGATTAGCAACCCCATCAACATTTTCTTATTGCTTTCAATTTTGATGAGTTTATCCTCCTTAATATAAAGAGAAGACTCAGCTTGGTTCTTCCCGCATCGATTTTTGAATGCTATTATCAAAATTAGTTGTTGCTCTTGCTATTATCAAAATTAGTTGTTGCTCTTTCTATAGTAACACCACCATAGATCTTATTCCTTTCTCGAATGGTTTTGATCTATTGGTTTCAGATCACTTCAAAGATCGTAGGGGAAGAAGCTGGTGGATTGCTGATTACTCGATGCAATGCTGCAATGGTTTTCCAATGAGGTAAGTGTCTTCTTCCTTACACTTTAGCTGCAAATTGTTAGTTAGGATAGATTTAAGTGCTTGTGATGTAGATTTAGGTACTGATTGAATGTTTAGACTTAGGCTTGAGAAAAATGGAAGGATCGATCACAATGAAGAAACTGTTATGCTGAGAATCCAGAGATGAACACCAGTAAGTTTTCAGAGTGATCTTGGTGCTCTCACCATCTAGACAGAGTCACACATTCTTCTCATTCGTTTATTAGATGATTACAATTTCTTTCTCACTCTTTTTACATACAAAAACTGTTAGGATCCACATGGCATCATCCTACACGGTTTACACTAGTTTCTTGCTCACTAAGTCACTTACCCTTCACTCAATTCTGTTATGACAACCTGCCTAACTAGCACTCATACACTTTCTAGAGACTAGGACATATGTCAACGATTGTGTTAGCACTTTAGATCAGGTGCAATGCACCCTGATCATCACTGCTGCAGTAGCAGCTTACAAACTAACATGATCTTCATAGTTATCTTTTTCAAGTCATTGGAGATTTGACGCTGATACCAAATGTCCTTTGATGTGTTGGAACTTCCTGTTGATGTGTTTAGTCCTCTGATGATGTGTTGGAACAAACCAACATGATCTTCATAGTTATCTCCATAGTTATCACTGCTTCTCTAATGTAATGGAACTTCTTGTTGATGTGTTTAGTCCTCTGATGGAAGACATGGTTTTTAGCCATAGTTATTGCTAACATATTGTCACACATTAGGGCTGTAGGACTTAACTTTTCTTCCCCAAAGTCTTGTAAGACAAACCTCAGCCAAATAGCCGGAGTTGTGGCTTCTGCAACACTCACATATTCTGTTTCTGCAGTAGATAGAGCTACATTGCTCTGTTTGACAGAAGCCCAAGAAAATATGCCAATGCCAAATGTGAATGCATACCCTGAAGTACCCTTGCTGTCCTCCTCTGAACCTCCCCAATCACTGTCACAAAAACCAATTAGAGTTGCAGCTTGACCTTTCATGTATTCCAGCCCATAATAGTACTCTCTTGGATGTACCAAGATGTTTCTTGGTAAGGTTATGCATGAATCTAGATAGTAGGCTAGATGAATACATTATATCAGGTCTTGTGGCAATTAAGTTCAACAAACTGCCTACCATTTGTCTATAAAGCTGTTCATCAACAGGCTCACTGACATCTTGTCTCTACAACTTCTCATTAGCTGCTAGGGGAATACTTACAAGTTTTCACCCTTTCAAACCAAACTTTTACAGTAGTGTAGAAGAATATTTCCTCTGATGGATATAGATCCCAGACTTAGATTGTAAGATCCTCATACCCAAGAAATGATTTAACCAACCTAAATTTGTCATTTCATATCTCCCCATCATTTCCTCCTTGAAACCCTGCATCATAGGCTCACTGTCACCTGTGTAGATGATGTCATCTACATAGATAGAAACTATCAAGGTTCCTTCATCTTTGCTTGACTTTTAAGTACAGTGTAGCCTCACTTGAGCTTCTTTGAAAACTACAAGTTAACAGGTAGGAATCGATCTCACCATACTAGGCTCTTGAAGCCTGTTTTAACCCATAGAGAGCCTTATTCAGCTTGTAAACCTTGTCCTCCTGCCCTTATCTTTCAAAACCTACAGGCTGATCAACATAGAATTCTTCCTCAAGCACCCCATTGAGGAAATCTGACTTCACATCTAGTTGAAACAATTTCCACTCCTTTTGTGCAGCTAGGGAAATCAGGGTTCTAATGGTATCTAGCCTTCCAACAGGTGCAAAAGTCTCATTGAAGTTGATCCCTGGTTTCTGTGCATATCCCTTAGCTACTTACCTAGCCTTGAACTTCTGAATTGAACCATCTAAATTCAATTTGGTTTTATAAACCCATTTGACACCAATTAGTGGTTTGTCTGTTGACCTTTTCACCAGTTTCCAAGTCTCATTCTTTTCAATCATCTCCATTTCTGCTTCCATTGCTTTTTGCCATGCCATGTCCTTGACAGCATCCTGGTAGCCTTCGGGTTCAACAATTGCTACATGAATCTGCATATATGTCACTCAAACTCCTCAGCTTGACAGGCGTGTTACTAGCTTCTGTATCACTCTCAACACTCTGGTTGATTTGAGTGTTCTGTTCCTGACCTATTTTTGTTTGATCAATGTCTGGCAGAACAGCAGCAGTGTCTTCTTCAATGTTGAGTGGTACTCTGATCTCCATGTTTGTCTCCCGGTTCCATGTGGCTTTCTCCTTGAAGGCCACTATCCTAGAAATCACCATCTTCCTTGTTTCTAGGCAATAAACCCTATAGCCCTTCTCACAACTGCCATATCCCATGAAAACTTCTTTTGAGGCTGATGAATCCAGCTTCTACCTAAGTTGGTTAGGAATGTGGAAGTAGCAAATTGAGCCAAAGATCCTCAGGTGATTCACACCTGTTTTTCTTCCACTGTACACCTCAAATGGTGTCTTCTTCTTGATAGCTTTAGTGGGACACCTGTTGAGCAAATAGACGGCTGTGTTTACAGCTTCTGCCTAGAATTCATAGGGTATTTGCTTGTCATGAAGCATTGCTTAAGACATTTCAACAATTGTTTTGTTCTTTCTTTCTGCCACACCATTTTGTTGTGGGCTATATGCAACAGTGAACTGTCTTTTTATTCCCATTTCTTCACAGAAATCTAGGAACTCTTGAGACATGTACTCACCCCCTCTATCACTTCTTAACTTCTTAATTTTGCAATCAGTCTAAAGTTCAACCATGGTTTTGAACTTTTTAAAAATGTTGAAAACCCCTGATTTATGCCTGAAAAAATAAACCCAGCACATCCTTGAGTAGTCATCTATGAAAATTAGGAAATACTTGTTTCCACCTTGTGTTTCAGTCTGCATAAGTCCACATACATCAGTGTGTACTAACTCAAGTAACCTGGTTGATCTTCAAGCCCCACTTATGTCAAAACTCTCAACGTGTTGTTTTCCTAGTATGCAGCCTTCACAGTAGTCCTGGTTCTTAGATTTCATCATTAACTAAAGCAACCATGCTTGCATGATTAAGATGCCCAAACCTCCTGTTCCACAGCCATGTATCACATGCTTCAACAACAAGTTTTGCCACTGGTATAATCTGCTGAAAGGATAGTGGAAAACATCGGTTCCCTATCATAGCAACACATGTTATTTCTTGTCCCTGATCATAGATGGTGGCCTTCCTTCCTTCAAACACAAGATTGTAACTATGTTCCATCATCTGCCCCACACTTAGCAGGTTCTCATCCAAACCAGACACCAGCATTACCTCTTTAATCATCTTATTACCATTATGAGTCTTGATAACCAATGTACCCTTGCCCTTGCCCTCTACTAACTCCCATGTGCCCATCTTAACTTTGCACTTCAGGGTTCTATCCAGGTTTATCAATGCAGACTCATCTAAAGTCATGTGGTTACTGTAGCCACTGTCAAGGTACCAGGTGTCTGCATTTCTTGCGGTTGTGACTGAATGACAGGCATAGAACAATGCTCCATCTTCCTCTACATGCTGTGCAAGATTCACACTCTCCTTGCTCCTCCAATCCTTGGCATAATGCCCTATTTTATTGCATTTGAAACATTTCCTGGTTTTAAACCAACAATTCCTATAATTCTTCCTACTGCAAACTTTGCAAGTAGGTTTAGACTCATTTTCACTTCTGTTTTCATCTCTAGGAAGTCCACCATGTCCATCTCTAGCTTAATGATCAGATTTCTTGATCCATGGTTTAGTTCCACTTTTGAAAAACCGTTTAGGCTTGTTTGAACTTGAGGAAGCTCATATATCCATGCTAGAGAAAGCTTTCTCCACTGTGTTTTCAGAGTAGAGTTCCAGCCTTTGGTTAGAAGTTTTGATAGAAGCAATCAGCTTATGTACATTGACCTCATCTAGATCTTTAGTTTCTTCTAGGATTGACACGATTGGATCATAGGGCTTGGTTAAACTTATAAGAATTTTTTGTCCCATTCTATTTTCTTTTATGTCTTCACCGTAAGTCCTCATTTGATCCACGGTCATGTATAATCTAGATAGGTATGCACTTAGTGATTCATCAACCTTCATTCTCATGTATTCAAAGTCTCTTCTTAAGCCTTGAATTTTAACCGATCTAACCTTTTGATCTCCACAAAATTCCTTCTTTAGAAGGTCCCAAGCTACCTTAGAACTTTCTTCATTTGCAATCCTGGAGAAGATGGAGTCGACAACTGAATTTTGGATGAAACCAAGTGCCCTGGCATCCCTGATCAGATCAGCTCAAGTAGGAACCACCATTGCTCCCTCAGCACCTTCTGGATCTGTGTTGAAGCCCCTGTTAACTAGCTCCCATAGATCTTGAGCTCGAAACAAGGTTCTCATCTTAATGCTCCAAAACTCGTAGTTGTTACCATCAAAGATAGGAGCCCGTAGCTCACTTGTTCCAGCACCAGCTGTTGCAAATTCAACAGCAATTTGAATTCAGCAGCACAGTCTCTAATCACGCCCTAGCACTTCGATCATGAACCAGATTGCTCTGATACCATGTTGGTTTCTGTAACACCCCGGAAATTCGAGGATTATAATATTGTAATTTAATGTATGAATTGACATTTTTACCCTTATGAATGGTATGGTCAAATTGTTGACTTCTTGATTGGTGGGTCAAATGGACTTTGACCAATGACCGTGATGTAGTTCGGGACGTCACGAGTCCATAGACAGGTGGCACGTCCAATTCGGACGATCAAGGAAAAAGTTATGACTATCGGAAGTTCAGGGGCATTACCGTAATTTGGACTTTTGGGGCGAAAAAGTTGAATTTTCGTTTGGAAACTAATTTTCACATGACTCAAGGACCGTTAGGTAGGTCTCGATGTCCTGAGTCCGTAAACAGGCGGCACGCCGAAATCGGACTTCGTATGGCTGAGTTACGGGTCTAGAAAGTGAAGGGCAGTTTGGTAATTATTTGAACCAGGGGCATTTTGGTCTTTTTGCCCTGGTTACTGTAGCAACCGCGGGGGAACCGTGGATGGCACCACCATGTGCGGAGGTTCAGTGTGCAATTGTTTATGCAATTGTGTGCTGGAAAGAAAGGGTTGTCTATTGCTTTAGAACGTGGGCTGAACCATCCACCCTACACTGTCGAATTGATTAATGGGATTCGAAGCTTTTTTCGGGGAACAAAATTCAATGGACAGTGAGGCTTCCACGAGCCTCTGGGACAGCTTGAGATGTTTTAAAACTGATTAAGTAATGGGTAAGCTTCATTCTGCTGTTGAAGGAACTGGAAATTGGAGAGGAAAACCAGAGAAACCATTTCGGGGAAAATTGGAGGGAAAATCGGGTTTTGATTTCTGGTGATTGTTGGACCAAACCAAGGCCTGGTTTAGTCTTCTGAGAGTGTTTGGAACTCAACCACATCGGAATCGAAGACCATCAGCCACGGGTGAGCTGGGACTGTGACTGCCGTGTTCAGAGAAATTTCAGAGGTTTGGACGACTACTTCCAGGTGAGTGTTGGTTCAATTGATTGTGTTTTCCAGTTCGTTTTGATACTATGATGCTTCCTGTAAGGTTAATTTGATTATGGTTTGGAAACCAGTGAGTTGGGGTGATCAACCCGTTTGGTTGATCACGGGTCGAATGGCCAGTTAATGGACCTGTCCAGGAAAATTAATGACACAGAACTTAAATTGGAAGAATAATAAACATGTTAGGATCAAATTGGATTGAAATCGAGTAGGAATTGATGGGTAATCAACCAGGTCAAGCCGTGGGTGGCAAGCTCGTATTACAGACAAACGGGTGAAGGTGGTGACATTGTAGCTACAGTGTTAGGCGCGTGACTTTCACGCGCAGCCACTTTGGGCGGCGCGCGAGGGCGCGTTGGACCTTATCTCTGATCATGATTAACATGACTTTTGTTCCTCTCATCATTCTGAACATTTTTTATGAATTAACCATGTTGATCTGAGATAGTTTAGGAGGGTCAGTTTAGGGCCGGTTGTCTCGGGAAACGTGTTGGACGGGTTGCCCGAGCCGGTTTCTGTTTCGGACTTTTTGGTTAAATGGTTAAGACTTGTAGTGACCCTTACGTGTGATTTGGACTGACAGGAATTGTACGATAATCCCGGTACAAGTTCGTACGCGCAGGTTCACCGCGGGATCGTACTGTGAGTGGGCCCGATTTCATTAAACACTTGCATGCTTAAATGTTTTCCGATTTACTTATATGTTCACATGCTGGAATCATGAAATGGTTTTGATGATATTGAAATTATGGTTATGGTACGTTTCACGGTATTTGGGTTTGAAACCCGTCTGATGAAACTTAACGATCGGTTTGGATTTTATCTATGTATATGTATATGTTTTGCATGTGGATATCAATAAAATGTATTTGGTACTGCACTGTATAGATCCATTCTTATGATACTGTCTCCTCCGGACATGGTACCCCGGAGTGGTCATGGCGCATTGCCTGCGAGGAGTCATTCTACGGAGAAACCGGACCGTAAAATGACTCAGGAGCAGGATTGCTATTTGACGTCAGGGACGTCGAGCGTCTAGGACGCTAGGCATTTAAAATGCCATACCTGGACAGGGTTCAAGGATTGGACTCGGAATTGAGACCCGAGTTGTCAGGGCCCACCCCTAATCCCCCGGGATTAAGGGTTAAACCCCGCTCCCGTCTGACTTGCATATAACATAAGGGCCAAACTAACGTCTAACCTCCGTGTGACACGTAAATCGGACAAGGGAGTTTCGAACGACCGTCTAGAAGCTTCCAAACTTCCCAGAGTGCGCAGAGTCTACTGTGGATCATACGCGTGATGTCTCCGTCTCTCTCCCAACAGCCCGCACTGCAACAACCTGGAGGGTATCGAAAACACGAAAAGACTGTGAGTGGACAAAAATAAAGTTAAAGTTCAAAAACAGTTATCAGAAAACACATACATTTATACCCTCCGTGTAAAAACCAATGCATGCATATCAAAGTCATGTTATAAAACCATATACGAAAACCAAACACATTTTCCTTTTCTCAAATCCCGGGCCTCAACCCAAAACCACCGAAAACCATTTCATCCGGGCCACTGCCCAAAACATCAGCATCAAGTTTCAATGAAAACCCAAAACACATTTAAAGCCACATTTTCATCCATCGAACCTGCTGGATCTATCCGAGTCTTTAAACTCAATAACCAGGCCTCAATAATCCGAGTCTTTAAACTCCCGAGTCTTTAAACTCAACAGGCCTACGGGGGAAATATCAATATATCCGAGTCTTTAAACTCCCGAGTCTTTAAACTCAATCCGGGTCTTTAAACCCAATCCGGGCCCATCCCCCGTCAAATCTATATCCGGGTCTTTAAACCCAATAACCAGATCCAGCAAATCCAATCCAAAACCAATGAAAAACCATTTTCCAAACCCAATTCCATATCCAAACCCGAATCCGAAACAACTGGTCTGATGCCCTTCCGGCATCCATAACCGTCATTCCGAATCCAGTCCCAGAACTCATTTCCTTCTCATTTCCCGGTCCGAGTTCGCAACCATCATTCCGTAAGCTAGCATCCGGAATAACCATTCCGAACGCAAACCTGAATCCACTTCAAGTCCCGAATCGAATTCCGAATCGTCACCCGGAATTCCAATTCTGAAACCCGAAATCACATTTCCGAAAACACCTTTGAACTGGGCCCTAAGCTCGAAAATACTTTCCAAAATCCTTTTACATTCCTTGAAATCCAACCGTATTTCAAATCCCGAAATCAATCGTTAAAACCATGTTCAAATCACGATAGTTATCAAAGCCTCGTAAAACTTGAAAACCGTCATTTTCCTCGAAAAACGTGTAAAAACCATAAACCATCACAATCACAATTCAAATCATAGAATCAAGTATAGAAAACATATAAAAACATATATGCATGCATCAAGAGTTACAAAGCAAAGTCCACTCACAGACCATTTTAGCGTCGCCTCGATACGCGCGCACTTACGCCGTCCCCGGCCATTCGCTATCCTCGGCTTTCCTGAAACTGTTCAAATCCCAATATAAGGTCACTAACTACTTCACGATACTCATACTCAAGCCCCATAATTTTTCCGTATTTTTAACTATTTTTAACTGAGGCCTAACACCTTCAGACAGTCCGAAACATATCGAGCCGATATCCGATTGACTCGAAACCAACGCCAAAATGTTTGTTACATCGTATACTTTAAAAGTCATGTTGGACACTTCCCCACACTACCCTTCACGCGCCCCCACGCGCGTCCAGAAGCTCCTGCGCGTGAAACTCACGCGCATGAACCGTGTCACCAGCAACCTCTAGTCGATCCGGTTCAGACCGATCCCTGAAACTCGAACCGGCGTGGCTAGTTCTCCTCCGTCCCGATACCAATTCTGCTCCTCTCTCCACCATCCACTTCATCCAGTCCTTCACAATCCATTCCCCTTACTCAGACTGACAGGACCCGCCCCGATCCCATAGGGACCACAAGGGGACGTGCCCTGCTCCCGTCTGACACCCAATAATTCATGCCAATTTTAACCTCAAAACATCTAATGCATAAATAACCAATTTAAAGTTATACATCAAATACGAATTAAACAGATGTCAGACAAGGGATGAAATCCAAACTACAAGTTGCGAGCACGACTCTAACATAAACCTGCGGGCACACCACCCAACAGGGGTTCAGGTACGCAGAAGGGGATCTATGCCTCAGCCTCAGGTTCCTCCTCTACCTCAGTATCACGACCTAGAGGGGATTCAAAAACATTAAGGGTGAGTGGACCGAAACTCAAGTTTATAAAATCATTTGATAAGTAAAACATATAATTTACCCCTCCATTTTCCAAAACATGCATGCAACCGAATTTAAAACCATCAATCATATAATATAAACCATAAGGCATATAATAAAACCATAAACATAGTTTTAGCCACTGCACTATACACTCCAATCCCGACATCCCTGATGTCTGACGTCCCTGACGTCCAATAAGGTCACAATCACAAGGCTACGTGTGCCACTCGGGTCTCAATTCCGAGTTAAATCCCCGAACCCTGTTCGGTTACAGCATCCCTGATGCTTAGCGTCCTAGACGCTGGACGTATTAGACGTCCGTGACCTCTCCGGGGTACCTCATCCAGAGGAGACAATATAATAAGGAAGGATCTATACAGTGCAGTACCAAATACATTTTATTGATATCCACATGCAAGCATATATACATAGATAAAATCCGAACCAATCATTAAGTTCCATCAGACGGGTCTCAAGCCCAAATACCGTGAAACGTGCCATAACCATATTTTCCATTTCATCAAAACCATTATTGTTTTTAGCATGTGAATAAGTATAATAAACCAGAAAACATTTATGCACGCAAGGGTTTAAGAAAATGGCCCACTCACAATACAATCCTGCTAGGAACCGAACGTATACCCTCGTCCTGGTACAAATGTACAATCCCTGTCAAGTCCAAAGTATTCGTAAAGGTCAATTTAAACCCCTAACATTCAACCATGAAATCCTAGGCTGAAACCGGCCGGGAAAAGCCGCCCGAACGTGCTTCCCAAGGCAATAAACCTCATTTTGACCAACTTAATGATCTCCGATCGACCCGAAACCACCGCCATTGGATCCGGATCGTCGAAACCTAAAGAATGGTGGTGGTCCCACCAACAACACTGTTCACACGTGCCCCCACGCGCTGGTCAACGCGTCGGTCAACGCAGGAACAGTCCATGCTGACGTCAGCATGACGTCATGCTGATGTCATCTGACAGCTGTCAGGTCTGACATGTCAGACTCTGACAGGTGCCACGTGTCAACATCCGATTGGTCCACCTCACTGATCTGTCAGGCCACGTGTTAGATCTGACATGTGCCACGTGTCAGCACGACACTGGTCCACGTCACTAACATGTCAGTGACACGTGGCAGTCCCTGATTGGGCCACGTCACTGACATGTCAGTGCTGACTGTGCACTGACATGTGACACGTGTCGGCTCACGGTTGGTCCACGTCACCTGACAGTCTGACAGGGTGCCACGTCATCACCTCTGTCCTCAGACGGTTGACCCGTATTCCTGCAACTCGGGTCGATCAGACCCGCGATCAAGACCCGGTCACCATTTCCTAGTTTCTCAATCATTTTCACCCTCGTTTGTTCCTACATGATCGTCACAATCCCAGAAACAGCTCTATGGAATCAAAATCGACAAATACAGACGGGATCGAAGGCCTACCTCGAAGAACAGAGCCGGTATTCTCCCGTCGCCGTTTAGCCACCGTCCTGATCACCTCCGGTCACGAACTCGAGCCCAAAAGGTTCCTATAAGTCCCTAGAGTCGATTAGGGTTAATAGAAAACAAAACTAAACGTTGGAATTCGAGTTACCAAAAATCTGAGTTTTAAAACCGTTTCGGGTTGAAGCCGCTCACCTCGCCGCCGCCTGCCGCCGTTCACCGCCGTGCCTCAGCCCTCACCAGCTCAGTTCAGCCACGCCTGAAGCAAAAGGGTCAGGTGCACGCAGGTGTGATGATCGAAATGGCAGCATGTGGGCGTCGGGTATGGAAATATATATAAAAATGGAGGGAAATGATGGACGGCCCAGATTGAATCTCAGAAATGAGATTAAGGGCTGAGATCAGATCTGGAGGTTTCAGATCAATGGCTGTAATTAAAAGTTGGTTTTAATGGTATTTAAACCCATAGTGGATCTGATCCAATCTAGCCAATGGGTGAGTGACACTTGTCACTCACCAGGTGTCCCCCAATCAGAATTTCAGAATAAAATATTCGACACGTAAACCGATGCACGAACCTCCCGATTTCACGTTTCTGACCATAACTTCCTCGTACGAAGTCCGATTTCGGCGTGCCGCCTGTCTACGGACTCAGGACGTCGAGACCTATCTAACGGTCCTTGAGTCATGTGAAAATTAGTTGCCAAACAAAAAGTCAACATTTCCCCCCCAAAGTCCAAATTACGGTAATGCCCCTGAACTTCCGATAGTCATAAATTTTTCCCTGATCGTCCGAATTGGACGTGCCACCTGTCTATGAACTCGTGACGTCCCGAACTACGTCACGGTCATAGGTCAAAGTCCATTTATCCCACTAATCAAAAAGTCAACAATTTGGTCATACCATTCCCAAGGGTAAAAACGTCAATTCATACATTAAATTACAATATTCAAATCTTCTAATTTCTGGGGTGTTACACAGACACCTCAACACAACCCCTATATCATCGTCCCTAACTCAAAAGAAAATCCGATCAATCCCCTGTTCTTCATCCCGGCCAACCAGCCATTCCCCCGTCACGGCAACCACCGTAAACGGTTCCTAAGACCTCACTGAGTCTCACCCAACTCCCCAAAACTCTCGACTCGTCCTCTAAACCCACGACTCACGGTTTGAACTTAACGGAAAAACAGAGTAACTGAACGGGGGTGAGGGATTACCTGATGTCGATCGCCACCGTGCACACTGTCGCACTCCCTAGAGTCCACAGAGCCATTCTAGTCTTTTCTCGAGTCCAATTGGTTCAACACACGGCCACACCACCGCCAACTCCCTCGGTTCTCCCTGTTTTTCTGGTTTTCCCCGTGAACTCCCCCTGCACATCACCGGTTTCCTCACACCAAATTACTCTCAATTCACTCATCAATCCTCACCGAAATCTCTACTCTCACTTCTTCACTCACCAACACACACACACACACACACACACACACACTTCCCTCACCGGATCGATTTTCCCTCTCAGCCACACCCTCTGTTTCTCTCTTCTTCGAACACACGCACACGACCACACGGCCAAAATAGTTGGAGCCGTGCACACTAGAACCCACTAGACCCTTAGCACGTGTCACCATCCCAAATCCCCTCTCACAAATGTCCCAATCTCAGCTGTACACCTGCCCCTGTCCTGTTGCACAAATCTCCAAACAGCCAAAAGACCAAAATACCCCTCTTTGAACCCAAAATTACAATTTTGCCCTTACCGTTTTAGACCCGTAACTTACTCATCCTAGGTCTTATGGCCACGTGCCGCCTGTCTTTGATTTCAGGACGACGAGATCTACCTAACGGTCCTAGGTCAACGTGTCAAAACCCGATCGTACCAAAGTCAACTTTTCCCCCTAGTTTAGCCAAATTACGGTTATGCCCTCAACCTTCCGAACATCATAACTTCCTCCTCGGATGTCGGAATCGGGCGTGCCACCTGTCTACAGATTCGTGACGTCCTAAACTACGTCACAGCCATCGGTCAAAGGCCATTTGACCGCCCAAACTAAAAGTCAACTATTTTCCCGAACTAGGGGCAAAGTCGTCATTCTACCTTAACGACTCTAGCGTCACCCGCTAACCACCGTTTAAGCTCACTAATCCTTCATTACTTACCGTCTTAACTCTAATTTCCGGGATGGGTTGTTACACGAGTGGCACGCGTAGACTTAAGACTATGACCTTATTGGACGTTAGGGACGTTAGACATCGGGGATGTCAGGATTGGAGTGTATAGTGCAGTGGCTAAAATTATGTTATGGTTTTATTACATGCCTTATGGTTCGTATTATATGATTTATGGTTTAAAATTCTGATGCATGCATGTTTGGAAAACGG
Organism: Prinsepia uniflora; assembly: GCA_032719365.1. Classification (NCBI taxonomy): domain Eukaryota; kingdom Viridiplantae; phylum Streptophyta; class Magnoliopsida; order Rosales; family Rosaceae; genus Prinsepia; species Prinsepia uniflora. Next base: position 68,849,340 of record CM064869.1, read on the forward strand.
AGGGGTAAATTATATGTTTTACTTATTAAACGGTTTTATAAACTTGAGTTTCGGCCCACTCACCCTTAATGTTTTGGTAACCCCTCCAGGTCGTGCTACTGAGGTAGAGGAGGAACCTGAGGCTGAGGCATAGATCTACTTCTGCGTACCTGAACCCCTATTGGGTGGTTTACCCGCAGGTTTATTTTAGAGTCGGCCTCGCAACTTGTAATTTTGGATTTCATCCCTTGTCTGACATCTGTTTAATCGGATTTGATGTATAACTTTAATTTGGTTAGTTATGCATTTGATTGTTGAGGTTAAAATTGGTATATATTTTGGGTGTCAGACGGGAGCAGGGCACGTCCCCATGTGGTCCCAGGGAGGATCGGGGCGTGTCTTGTCAGCTTGGTATCAGAGCACTAGGTTGTGGTCAGTATGTTAGACTAGCGATTAGTACTAGTTACTTCTCGAGTTTAAGGATAATGTTAACTGATCTATGCCTCTTGACAGTTGGTTATGCCTCCAAGGAGGATTCCTCATACACGAACTGACGAGGATCTGGAAAGGGAAATGGAATGCGCAAGCATTGAGCGGGCTCAGCGTTTGGGAGCCACACCTTTCAGCGGGGGATCAAACCCCGAAGATGCTCATGATTGGATCACCAAATGGGAAAGGATTCCAAGCGAACTGGTGACCTTGGCGGCCTTCTTACTGGAAGGAGGAGCCTACTAGTGGTGGCACGGCCTTGAAATGTCTGGATGGTCTGTACATACCACTACTTGGGAAGTTTTTCGTTCCCGATTTCTGGACCAGTACTACCCGCGATCGTTTCGCACGGCACAGGAGGCTGAGTTCCTGCGGCTGGAGCAGATGGATATGTCCGTTGCGGACTACGAGCAGACTTTCGGAAAACTATCCCGGTTCGCTGCATCATTCGTGAGCACAGAGGAGGACAAATGCCAAAGGTTTGAGCTTGGACTCCGAGGGGAGATCCGGGCAAGTGTGACTGCTGCTACTCATGCTTCTCTAAGAGATATGGTCGACGTTGCGGTACGTGTCGAGGCCAGTCTGGCGGCACACCAGACACGACAGCCTTTGGGCGAGGGGCGACGTCAGGATCGCCCACACCGTGGGCCATCAGGCCAGAAGAACAACAAGAGAGGGGGCTACAGGGGAGCACCCTCATCCTTCAAGGGTCATGGCTGGTCAGGTCGACGCGGAGGCTCTCAGGGCAGAGGATCTGGGTACAACTCTGGGCAGCGTTCATCTTGGAGCGGTGCTTCTGGTGGGCATTCGGACAGGGCGAGGCAAGTAACCTGTTTTGCTTGCGGAGAGGAGGGCCACTATGCTTGTGATTGCCCGCTGTTGTCCAAGAGCAACGACGCTGGGGGCTCTAGTGTGGTGCAGAGCACGGCTTCCCACACTAATGGAGGTCGAGGTCAGGGAGGTGACCGTGGTGCTGGCGTGGCGCGCGCGGGCGCGGACGGAATGGAGGGCCTAGGGCTCAAGTGTTTGCAATGACCCAGCAGCAAGCGAGGACTACCCCAAGCGTGGTTACAGGTACACTACATATCTTAAACCTTCTTGTACGTGTATTGATGGATGAGGGGGCTACACATTCTTTTATTTCGAAGAGTTGTGCTGGTATGCTTGATTGTGTGGTATCAGCCTTAGATTGCGAAATGGGTGTTGGCACCCCGATGAGCATCGTGTACCTTGTGAATCAGGTGATTCGGAGGTGCCCGGTGAGAATTGAGGATGTGGATTTGCCAGCAGACTTGATTATTCTGGATATCCATGACTTCGATATAATTTTGGGAATGGATTGGCTATCAGAGCATAGGTCGCTCATCGATTGTTGTAGTAGGCAAGTGATTCTGCGGAGCCCGGGTTTGCCGGAGGTTATCTTTCAGGGGGGGCGTGACGGTTCGCCTCCTGAAGTGATTTCTTCACTTACTGCTACCAAACTTCTATGGAAGGGATGCCAGGGTTATCTGGCGCATGTCGTGTCGGAACAGGTTGATACTCCGGGTATCGACGGGATACCAGTGGTACGTGAGTTTCCGGATGTGTTCCCGGAAGACTTACCTGGATTACATCCATCGCGGGAGATCGAGTTTACAATTGAACTACTCCCTGGTACCCGACCCATATCCCAGGCACCATACCGGATGGCGCCGACCGAGTTACGAGAACTCAAAAATCAATTGCAGGAGTTGGTGGATTTGGGATACGTCCGACCGAGCACTTCACCTTGGGGAGCACCGGTGTTATTCGTAAAGAAGAAGGAAGGGAGTCTCCGTTTGTGCATTGACTATTGGTAACTCAACAGGGTGACACTGAGGAACCAGTATCCTCTACCCAGAATCGATGACCTTTTTGACCAGTTGCGGGGAGCACAGTGCCTCTTGAAGATTCATTTGCAGTCTGGGTATCACCAATTGAGGATTTCGGAGGAGGATATTACGAAAACTGCTTTTCGAACCCGTTACGGACACTACGAGTTCCTTGTTATGCCTTTTGGTTTGACGAATGCTCCAGCATCATTCATAGATCTGATGAACCGGGTTTTTCGACCCTACTTGGATAAGTTCGTGATTGTGTTCATCGATGATATCTTGGTGTACTCGAGGAGTGCCCGAGCACATGAGGAACATCTACGGTTAGTGTTGGAGAAACTGAGACAGGAACAGTTGTACGCCAAGCTGAGCAAGTGTCAGTTTTGGCTGAGCAGTATTGGTTTTCTGGGACATATGATATCAACAGATGGGATTAGCATGGATCCCTAGAAAACAGAAGCGGTGACCAACTAGGCTAGACCGACAACAGTAACGGAGGTGCGGAGTTTTGTCGGGTTAGCAGGTTACTACCGGAGATTCGTGGAGGGTTTCTCCAAAATTGCTGCACCATTGACTCGTCTGACTCGGAAGGGAGTGAAGTTTATTTGGGATGAGCAGTGTGATCGGAGTTTTCAAGAGTTGAAGGATCGATTGACCACTGCACCTGTCCTTGCATTTCCGGATGACAGTGGAGAATTTGTGGTCTTTAGTGACGCATCACTACAAGGGTTGGGCTGCGTGTTGATGAAAATTGGCAAGGTTATCGCCTACGCATCCCGGCAGCTAAAGGCTCATGAGTTGAACTACCCTACCCATGATTTGGAGTTGGCAGCGGTGGTTCATGCCCTAAAAATCTGGAGACATTACCTATTCGGCGCAACGTGCCGGATATACACCGACCACCAGAGCCTAAAGTACCTATTCACTCAGAAGGAGCTTAACATGAGACAACGAAGATGGTTGGAACTGCTGAAGGATTATGACTGTACAATTGAGTACCATCCGGGTAAGGCCAATGTAGTGGCAGATGCACTCAGCAGGAAGTCAGCGGGATCTACTGCACACCTAGGGATGGTGTATCTTCCTTTGCTGGTGGAACTCCGGAAGGCGGGAGTTATTTTGGATACAGATGAGCATGGAGCTTTGTTGGCCAGCTTTCATGTACGACTAGTGCTGATTGATCGGATTATCGAAGCACAACTTCAGGATCCGATACTCTGTGTTTATAGGATTGAGGTCGATGCGGATGGGAGACAGGATTTTACCATCCGGGATGATGAAGCACTTGTGAAGTTGGGTCGTTTGTGTGTACCTGCAGTGGCAGAGTTACGGGCCGAGATTCTTGAGGAGGCCCATAGTTCGGCTTATGCTATGCATCCGGGAGGTACAAAGATGTACCGTACCCTCCGGAACCATTATTGGTGGCCAAGAATGAAGAAGGATATTGCAGAGTTCGTGAGCAAATGCTTAACCTGTTAGCAGGTTAAGGCAGAACGGCAGAGACCTTATGGGGCTATGCAGCCACTTCCGATTCCCGAGTGGAAGTGGGATCACATCACCATGGACTTCGTCTTTAAGTTACCAAGGACTCAGAGTGGAGTTGACGGAGTATGGGTGATTGTGGATCGGCTAACCAAGTCAGCCCATTTTCTGCCAGTTCAGGAGACTTATAAACCTAACCGACTGGCTCAATTGTTCGTGAAAGAAATCATACGATTGCATGGTACGCCGGAATCGATCGTGTCCGACCGTGATCCACGTTTCACTTCCAGGTTCTGGCGGAGTTTGCAAGCTACTTGGGAACAACCCTATGTTTCAGTACTGCGTTCCATCCACAAACCGATGGACAGTCTGAACGGACCATTCAGACCTTGGAGGACATGATGAGGTCCTGTGTGCTACAGTTTCAGGACTCTTGGGATACTCATTTTCCATTGATGGAATTCGCTTAAAACAACAGCTATCAGACAAGCATCGGGATGGCACCTTATGAGGCACTGTATGGTCGACAGTGTAGGACACCTATATGCTGGATGGAGATCGGGGAACGAGCGGCTGTAGGGCCAGAATTGATGGACTTAACCCTGGAGACTGTTCGAATTATCAAGGAGAGATTGAAGGCGGCACAGGATCGCCAAAAGAGTTATGCCGATCGACGGATTCGAGACTTGGAGTTTGAAGTGGGAGATTTCGTCTTCCTGAAGTTATCTCCGTGGAAAGGGATTATCCGTTTTGGTCAACGGGGGAAACCGAGTCCGCGTTTTATCGGACCATATGAGATCGTGGAGAGGATTGGCAGGGTTGCATACAGATTGGCACTACCTCCACAACTTTCTAGAGTTCACGATGTTTTCCACGTATCGATGCTGCGGAAGTACGTACATGATGCTTCTCATGTACTGGAGGATCAACCGATCGAACTCCGAGGGGATTTGAGCTTTGAGGAACAACCAGTGCAGATTTTGGATCGGAAGGACAAGGTACTACGTCGGAAGACTATCCCTCTCGTGAAGATTCTCTGGAGAAACCAGAGTATGGAAGAAGCCACATGGGAGCCTGAGGCTCAGATGCGAGAACAATTTCCTCATTTATTTCTTTGAAATTTCGGGACGAAATTTCTTAAGGGGGAAGGTTGTAACACCCCGGAAATTCGAGGATTATAATATTGTAATTTAATGTATGAATTGACGTTTTTACCCTTATGAATGGTATGGCCAAATTGTTGACTTTTTGATTGGTGGGTCAAATGTACTTTGACCAATGACCGTGACGTAGTTCGGGACGTCACGAGTCCATAGACAGATGGCAAGTCCAATTCGAACGATCAGGGAAAAAGTTATGACTACCGGAAGTTCAGGGGCATTACCGTAATTTGGACTTTTGGGGCGAAAATGTTGAATTTTCATTTGGCAACTAATTTTCACATGACTCAATGACCGTTAGGTAGGTCTCGATGTCCTGAGTCCGTAGACAGGCGGCACGCCGAAATCGGACTTCGTATGGCTGAGTTACGGGTCTAAAAAGTGAGGGGCAGTTTGGTAATTATTTGAACCAGGGGAATTTTGGTCTTTTTGCCCTAGTTACTGTAGAAACCGCGGGGGAACCGTGGACGGCACCACCATGTGCGGAGGTTCAGTGTGCAATTGTTTATGCAATTGTGTGTTGGAAAGAAAAGGTTGTCTATTGCTTTAGAACGTGGGCTAAACCATCCACCCTACACTGTCAAATTGATTAATGGGATTCGAAGCTTTTTCGGGGAACAAAATTCAGTGGACAGTGAGGCTTCCACGAGCCTCTGGGACAGCTTGAGATGTTTTAAAACTGATTAAGTAATGGGTAAGCTTCATTCTGCTGTTGACGGAACTGGAAATTGGAGAGGAAAACCAGAGAAACCATTTCGGGGAAAATTGGAGGGAAAATCGGGTTTAGATTTCTGGTGATTGTTGGACCAAACCAAGGCCTAGTTTAGTCTTCTAGGAGTGTTTGGAACTCAACCACATCGGAATCGAAGGCCATTAGCCACAGGTGAGCTGGGACTGTGACTGCCGTGTTCAGAGAAATTTCAGAGGTTTGGACTGATAGGTCCTCAAATAAGCGTTATTTTATATTATTTTATACCCATTATACTTGACTTTTAATATTAAAATAATAAATAATTAGACAAATTAATTTATTTTGTGATATTTTTGTAGAAATAAATAAAGCTTGGAATTTGGAGCATTTTGGTGAAAGAATCGTCCCGATCGGAATTATAACGAAGAAATTATGGACGAAATATGAGAAACCACCGAAAATCGCAAGGAAATTCGGTGGGAAGCTGCTGAAATCCAGCAGCCCAAGCCAAAAATCCGGCAGCCCCCCAATAGTTCCCAAAATCAGCATATTTGCCCCAAAATCAGCAACTTTTCCCCAAAATCAGCCACTTTTCCCCAAAATCAGCATATTTGCCCCAAAATCAGCATCTTTTCCCACCCAATCTCATCATTTCCATCACTTCTTCATGTACTATTTTATTGCTATTTTTATATTTTAATTTTGTACTTTTAATTAAACAATTGTGGCACTCCCTCTATAAATATGGAGGTCATTTCATGTATTTGGGGAGTCCCTCATTAGTTTCATTCTTCCATTTCTTTCATTTTTCTTAGTTCTTAGTTTAGTTCTTTTGTTTCTCTCTTTTGAGAGACATTTTTGGGGACCATTTTAACTTCTTGTAGATTTTCTTATTAAGTAGTTTCCTTTTAATTCTTATTCTTAATTTATGTTATTTTTATGTTATTTTCATCATCTTCTTTACTATTGTTCTTGGTATTTTCTTTCTAACATTTGTAAGTAAGAATGCAATCTCCATGTGTTTTACTTTTTGAATTTCTTTTACTTCATATGTTTTAGTGCTTAAACTTCAATTTGATGTTAAGTGTTTTATCCGCTGTCGGTGCACTTAGAGTAGAATTGAAGAGATTAAATGTTGATCGCTGTCGGCGCATTTAATTATAAACTTAAGGTAAATCATGTTGTAAATGTTTGAAGCATATTGATGTTTGACGCACATTAATGGTTGATGCATTTATAATATTGAAAGATATATGTAAGTATTTAAGATGATGAAGGTAGGATTTCGTGATTGGTTTATTATGAGCAAAATGTTATAAAGAAATCTATTTTTAGGAGTAGTTTAAATAATGTGATTGTTAATTCGAAATTACTTACGTAAAAGTGTGGGTTTTGTCTATGAAACTACTCTATGGTTTGTAAGTTCCAATTAGCATGAGCATTTGCATTTTAATTCTTAATTAGTGTTTTCTTTAATTTAATTATAAATCTTTTCAAAACCCCCCTTTTTTATTCTTTTATTCTTTTAATTCTTTTATTCTTTGATTCCTTTTTATTCTTTATTCTTTTATTCTTTTATTCTTAGATTCCTTTTTATTCTTTATTCTTTAATTCTTTAATTCTTTAATTCTTTAATTCTTTAATTCTTTAATTCTTTAATTCATTATTCTTTTATTCATCTCCCACTAACACATTATTAATGTCCCTAATTTCCCCGGTTAATAACGATCCCTATTTACCAATACTACATCTACACAAAAAGGGTTTAAATTGCACAATACTCAAATTACGTGTTTAATTTAATGCGTAGTTTGGGCGTAGTCATGGACGACTACTTCTAGGTGAGTGTTAGTTCAATTGATTGTGTTTTCAAGTTCGTTTTGATACTATGATGCTTCCTGTAAAGTTAATTTGATTATGGTTTGGAAACCAGTGAGTTGGGGTGATCAACCCGTTTGGTTGATCACGGGTCGAATGGCCAGTTAATGGACCTGTCTAGGCAAATTAATGACACAGAACTTAAATTGGAAGAATAATAAACATGTTAGGATCAAATTGGATTGAAATCGAGTAGGAATTGATGGGTAATCAACCGGGTCAAGCCGCGGGTGGCAGGCCCGTATTACAGAAAAACGGGTGAAGGTGGTGACACTGTAGCTACAGTGTCAGGCGCGTGACTTTCACGCGCAGCCACTTTGGGCGGCGCGTGAGGGCGCGTTGGACCTTATCTCTAATCACGGTCAACATGACTTTTGTTCCTCTCATCATTCTGAACATTTTTGATGAATTAACCATGTTGATCTGAGATAGTTTGGGAGGGTCAGTTTAGGGCCGGTTGTCTCGGGAAACGTGTTGGACGGGTTCCCCGAGCCGGTTTTTGTTTCAGACTTTTTGGTTAAATGGTTAAGACTTGTAGTGACCCTTACGTGTGATTTGGACTGACAGGAATTGTACGATAATCCCGGTACAAGTTCGTACGCGCAGGTTCACCGCGGGATGTACTGTGAGTGGGCCTGATTTCATTAAACACTTGCATGCTTAAATGTTTTCTGATTTACTTATATGTTCACATTAGCATGAGCATTTGCATTTTAATTCTTAATTAGTGTTTTCTTTAATTTAGTTATAAATCTTTTCAAAACCCCCTTTTTTATTCTTTTATTCTTTTAATTCTTTTATTCTTTGATTCCTTTTTATTCTTTATTCTTTTATTCTTTTATTCTTAGATTCCTTTTTATTCTTTATTCTTTAATTCTTTAATTCTTTAATTCTTTAATTCTTTAATTCTTTAATTCATTATTCTTTTATTCATCTCCCACTAACACATTATTAATGTTCCCTAATTTCCCCGGTTAAGAACGATCCCTATTTACCAATACTACATCTACACAAAAAGGGTTTAAATTGCACAATACTCAAATTACGTGTTTAAATTAATGCGTAGTTTGGGGCGTAGTCAATTTTTGGCGCCGTTACCGGGGAAATTGAAAATCATTTTTAATTTGTTAGTGTATGTATATAAATTGTGCATATTATACTTGTTTATAAATTTTACTTTTGTTAATATTATATTTGTTTATAACCTTTACTTACTTGTTTATATTTTATTTATCCATCTTATTTTTATTCTTATTATTTTTGTTTATAATGTTCATACTTTACTTATTCACAATCTCTAATATATACTTGTTCATAAATGTTCATATTTTTTTTAATATATTTGTTCATATTCAAATTGTTTATGTAAATTTAAAATTCTATCATACTTGTTCATAATTTAATTTAATTTGTACTTGTCATAAATGCATATTGTAAATATTCACTTTTCCTTACTTTTAATTTTTTTTTTTCTTTACACTTTCTAACTTTTTCTTTAATTCATTAACTTTAATTTTATTCCATAAACTTTTTCTTTATTCCTTTAACTTTAAATTTATTCCATTAACTTTTTATTCCACTAACTTTTTATTCCATTCACTTTTTATTCCATTAACTTTTATTCCATTAAATTTATTCCATTAACTTTTTATTCCACTAACTTTTTATTTCATTAACTTTTTATTCCATTAACTTTTATTCCATTAATTTTATTCCATTAACTTTTTATTCCACTAACTTTTTATTCCATTAACTTTTTATTCCACTAACTTTTTATTCCATTAACTTTATTTCATTAACTTTTTATTTCATTAACTTTTTGAAATTTGAAATTAAAAAAAAATCTTATCTTAGCTTTATGTTAGTGTTAATTCATACTTGTAAATAAATGTTGTATATATGTTACTTGTTACCTTTTATACTTGTTCATAAATTGTTCATAACTTTTATATTTCATAGTATACATGCATACTTGTTCATAATAGATTTTCATTTATATTTGTTTATAATTCTCTTACTTGTTATATTATTCTTGTTCATACTTGTACATAATGTTCATTCTTTTTAATTGTTCATAAATGCTTATGGTAAATATTCACTTTTCCTTATTTTTATTTTTTTGTAATTAAAAAAACATAAAATTCATAAAAAAAAATTAAAAATTAAAAAATTTCTTTTTCTTCATTTATTGAATTTTTAAATTCAGAAAAAAAATTAATTAATAAAAAATAAAAAATTTCTTTTTCTTCATTTATTCGTAAAAATATTCATTTATCTTCATTTTGTGTTAGTGTAAATCTAAATTGTTAAATAAATCTTATACTTATGTTAGTTTGTTAATGAGAAATTGTTTTGTAAATATCATTACTTGTGAATAAAACCATACTTGTAAATAAATTGTTCATACTTGTATAAATTGTTCATACGTAAATTGTCATGTTATATTTGTAAATTGTGCATAAAAAACATACTTGTAAATAGTTCTTGCATTCATGCATTAGTCTCGGCTATATGTAGATCACTTGTGTTTCGAAATTTAGATTTTGATCTTTATCGGCGAAGACTCTTTTGTTAACTCTCACCCACGGTGATTGTTAACACTTGAGTCATCTTAATTCCTCTGGAGTAAGAAATTTTCGAGGGTGATGTCTAGGACAAGAGACGGTACTCATAACGGGTTTTGGGTCTAAGAAATTAGCCCTGCCTCTTATGTGTATTCTTTCTAACCTGGTCACCTTTGAACTTGCCCAAACAGTTGAATTAATCCAAGATATTTACTTGGGCCGCACGGACGTATAAGTCTCCATTTAAACTTTGAGGCTATGTGAACCATATATATCTTTGACTTCCCTCGACATATAAATATTGTTTATATCTTAATTTACATTATTTGTCATAACAAAGTTAACTTGCATTTTTAGTTTAACTAACTTGCATCTTTCATTCTAACTTGCATTTTATCTTTCATTCTAACTTGCATTTCATCTTTCATTCTAACTTGCATTTTCACTTAACTTGCATATTTAGTTTAACTTGCATTGCACTCTTCCTCTAATTTACATCTTTAACTCAAATTGCATATTTAACTTCAATTTGCATATCTAACTTGCATTCTTGACTAACGTACATCTCTGACTAACTAACTTGCATCTCTGTCTAGGCTGGATGAACGTTAAACTTCAAGCGCTTGTTGGGAGGCAACCCAATGTGTTCCCGAGATGTGAAGGAGTAATCAATACAGATTTGCTATCCTTCTACCCTTCACTCTCTTTTATTTTGATTATTTAATGTTTTCCTATTATTTTCGTAAATCATCTTCCTTACTTTGATTCTATGTTTAATTACTTCATATTTTCCTACATTGAGGACAATGTAGAATTTAAGTGTGGGGAATTGGTTTATAATTTTCGTTGTTAAAAAAAATATTAAAAAAGAAAATTAAAAAAGAAAAAAAAAGAAAAAAAAATTATTGTTTTTTTGAATCTTTTTGTTTTAACTTAGTGTTTTTATGAGTCTTAAGTTGCCATTTAACTTGTCAATGACATAAATGAACATAAATGAATATGTTATGGTAATAAAGATAATCACTACAACTTGAATTTGTTTGTTAATATTTTGTGATTAAGTGTTATAACTTGAAGATAATGCATGTAAATTGGCATATAAACAAGCATGATAAGATAAGTATGAATCATATGAACCTTATGTGAGCTTTAGAACTTTATATACATCTTTGATGAGTGATTCATAAGTTCTTTGTTTAAATTGATATACATATGCCTCATAACTGCTTGCCATAGCTTTTAATGAACTCTAGAGTACTAGAACTTATTCTATGTGATTTTCAAAGCTTTTAAGTCAATAAACTCTCTGATTTTGGAAATGATTAAGGCATTAGGGTTAACACCACAAATTCAAATATCCATGTTCCCTATTTTGTGCGCACGAGTTGCGACCCCCTTAGTTTTAACCCTTTTGACAGGACCCACAAATTCAAATATCCATGTTCCCTATTGGTGACAGGACCCGCCCCGATCCCACATGGACCACGAGGGGACGTGCCCTGCTCCCGTCTGACACCCAATAATTCATACCAAATTTTAACCTCAAAACATCAAATGCATAAATAACCAAATTAAAGTCATACATCAAATCTGAATTAAACAGATGTCAGACAAGGAATGAAATCCAAAATTACAAGTTGCGAGCACGACTCTAACATAAACCTGCGGGTAAGTGGATCTATGCCTCAGCCTCAGGTTCCTCCTCTACCTCAGTATCACGACAAGGGTTCAGGTACGCAGAAGTAGATCTATGCCTCAGCCTCAGGTTCCTCCTCTACCTCAGTATCACGACCTGGAGGGGTTACCAAAAACATTAAGGGTGAGTGGACCGAAACTCAAGTTTATAAAATCATTCGATAAGTGAAACATATAATTTACCCCTCCGTTTTCCAAACATGCATGCAACCGTATTTAAAACCATTAATCATATAATATGAACCATAAGGCATATAATAAAACCATAAGTATAATTTTAGTTGCTGCACTATACACTCCAATCCCGACATCCCTGATGTCTGACGTCCCTGACGTCCAATAAGGTCACAATCACAAGGCTACGCGTGCCACTCGGGTCTCAATTCCGAGTTCAATCCCCGAACCCTGTTCGGGTATAGCATCCCCGATGCTTAGCGTCATAGACGCTGGACGTTCTAAACATCCGTGACCTCTCCGGGGTACCTCATCCGGAGGAGACAATATAATATGAAAGGATCTATACAGTGCAGTACTAAATACATTTTATTGATATCCACATGCAAAGCATATATATACATAGATAAAATCCGAACCAATCATTAAGTTTCAACAGACGGGTCTCAAGCCCAAATACCGTGAAACGTGCCATAACCATTTTTCCATATCATCAAAACCATTATTATTTTTAGCATGTGAATAAGTATAATAAACCAGAAAACATTTATGCACGCAAGGGTTTAAGAAAATGGCCCACTCATAGTACAGTCCTGTTGAAAACCGAGCGTATACCCTCGATCTGGTACAAATGTACAATCACTGTCAAGTCCAAAGTATTCGTAAAGGTCAATTTAAACCCCTGACATTCAACCATGAAATCCTAGGCTGAAACTGACCGGGAAAAGCCGTCCGTACGCGCTTCCCAAGACAATAAACCTCATTTTGACCAACTTAATGATCTCCGATCGACCCGAAACCACCGCCATTGGATCCGGATCGTCGAAACCTAAAGAATGGTGGTGGTCCCACCAAAAGTACTGTTCACACGCGCCCACACGCGCTAGTCAACGCGTCGGTCAACGCAGGAACAGCCATCGCTGACGTCAGCATGACGTCATGCTGACGTCATCTGACAGCTGTCAGGTCTGACATGTCAGACTCTGACAGTGCCACGTGTCAACACCCGATTGGTCCACTTCACTGATCTGTCAGGCCACGTGTCTGATCTGACATGTGCCACGTGCTAGCACGGCACTGGTCCACGTCACTGACATGTTAGTGACACGTGGCAGTCCCTGACTGGTCCACGTCACTGACATGACTGTGCAGACATGTGACACGTGTCGGCTCACAGTTGGTCTACGTCACCTGACAGTCTGACAGGGTGCCACGTCATCACCTCTGTCCTCAGACGGGTTGACCCGTATTTCTGCAACTCGGGTCGATCAGACCCGCGATCATGACCCGGTCACCATTTCTTCCACACTCAACCATTTCAGTCCTAGTTTGTTCCTAGATGCTCGTCTCAATCCCAGAAAGGGTTCTACCTAATTAAAATCAATCAACAAGGATTGAATCGAAGACTTACCTCGATTACACAGTCCTGGTTCCCGTCGCCGTTTGTCCTCTGTTCAGGCCACCTCAGACCACGAAAACGAGCCCTCTAGGTTCCTAACAGTCCATAGAACTGATTAGGGTCAATTTAACACAAAATTATGCGTTGGAATTTAAATTACCAAAATCTGGGTTTTTGAAACCGTTTCGGGTTTTGGAACCGGCTCACCTCGCCGCCGTCTGCCGCCGTCCGCCGCCGTGCCTCAGTCCCTCCCCGTGAGTCCAGTAATACACAGACACAAAAACCAGGTGCAATGCATCAGTGCTGGATCGATGGACAGTGAGTGAGGGTGTCGGGTGAGGATTATATAGAAAATGGAGGGAAATGGATGGACGGCCCAGATTGAATCTCAGAAATGAGATCAAGGGCTGAGATCAGATCTGGAGGTTTCAGATCAATGGCTGGAATTAAAAGTTGGTTTTAATGGTATTTAAACCCATAGTGGATCTGATCCAATCTAGCCAATGGGTGAGTGACACTTGTCACTCACCAGGTGTCCTCCAATCAGATTTCCAGAATAAAATATTTGGCACGCAAACCGAGACACGAACCTCCCGATTTCACGTCTCTGACCATAACTTCCTCGTAAGGAGTCCGATTTCGGCGTGCCGCCTGTCTACGGACTCAGGAAGTCGAGACCTACCTAACGGTCCTTGAGTCAACTGAAAATTATTTGTCAAACTAAAAGTCAACATTTCCACCCCCAAATGTCCAAATTACGGTAATACCCCTGAACTTCCGATAGTCATAACTTTCTCCATGATCGTCCGAATTGGATGTGCCACCTGTCTATGAACTCGTGACGTCCCGAAATACGTCACGGTCATAGGTCAAAGTCCGTTTAATTCATCAATCAAAAAGTCAACAATTTGGTCATACCAATCACAAGGGTAAAAGCGTCAAATCACACATTAAATTACAATATTGAAATCCTCGAATTTCCGGGGTGTTACAATTGGACTCGGAATTGAGACCCGAGTGGCACGCGTAGCCTTGAGACTATGACCTTATTGGACGTCAGGGACGTCAGACATCGGGGATGTCAGGATTGGAGTGTATAGTGCAGTGGCTAAAATTATGTTATGGTTTTATTATATGCCTTATGGTTCATATTATATGATTTATGGTTTAAAATTCTGATGCATGCATGTTTGGAAAACGGAGGGGTAAATTATATGTTTTACTTATTAAAGGGTTTTATAAATTTGAGTTTCGGCCCACTCACCCTTAATGTTTTGGTAACCCCTCCAGGTCGTACTACTGAGGTAGAGGAGGAACCTGAGGCTGAGGCATAGATCTACTTCTGCGTACATGAACCCCTGTTGGGTAGTTTACCCGCAGATTTATTTTAGAGTCGTGCTCGCAACTTGTAATTTTGGATTTCATCCCTTATCTGACATCTGTTTAATCGGATTTGATGTATAACTTTAATTTGGTTAGTTATGCATTTGATTGTTGAGGTTAAAATTGGTATATATTTTGGGTGTCAGACGGGAGCAGGGCACGTCCCCATGTGGTCCCAGGGAGGATCGGGGCGAGTCCTGTCAGTTTCATATCACTTCAAAGATCGCAGGGGAAGAAATAGGTGGATTGCTGATTACTCGATGCAATGCTGCAATGGTTTTCCAATGAGGTAAGTGTCTTCTTCCTTACACTTTAGCTGCAAACGGTTGGTTAGGATAGATTTAGGTGCTTATGATGTAGATTTAGGTACTGATTAAATTTTTAGACTTAGGCCTGAGAAAAATGGAAGGATCGATCACAATGAAGAAACTGTTATACTGAGAATGTAGAGATGAACACCGGGTGTTTGTCAAAATGCACTTGTGAGTTTTCAGAGTGATCTTGGTGCTCTCACCATCTAAAGAGAGTCACACATTCTTCTCATTCGTTTCTTAGATGATTACAATTGCTTTTTCACTCTTTTTACATACAAAAACTGTTAGGATTCACATGGCATCATCCTACACGGTTTACACTAGTTTCTTGCTCACTAGGTCACTCACCCTTCACTCAATTTTGTTATAACAACCTGCCTAGCTGGAACTCACACACTTTCTAGAGACTAGGACATATGTCAACAATTGTGTTAGGGCTTTAGATTAGGTGCAATGCACCCTGATCATCACTGCTGCAGTAGCAGCTTACAAACCAACATGATCTTTATAGTTATCTTTTTCAAGTCATTGGTGATTTGACGCTGATACCAAATGTCCTTTGGAACGCAAATCATTATGTGGCGATGAGCATAGACCACCATCAGAACCATATCTCATCACTCTCACTTTCATCTTCTTCTCTATAGCGACAAGCGCGGACCACCACCATAATAACCCATAACCCCATCTTCGAAAAATCGAACGTCAAATTAAACATCTTCTTCTTATCTAGGTTGCACCACTCATAACCCCTTTCTCCGTCGAATCGAACGTTGTTGTATGTGGTGGTGTCGACATCATCATCTTTGTAATTGGATGTGCTGGAGCGGGTTGTGTGGCTATGATTAGAATTGGAAAATGAGGCGTAGGAGCCATTGCAGAGAAATAGACTATTAGGGACGATGAGAGAGAGAGAGATAGAGATACAATTTTTTAAAATTTGTTTTCATTTTCAAAAATAATTTTAATATAAAATTAATAAAATAGTGACACATCAGCACTCTTAAGATGTTAGCAATGAAGACTAACTTTTGGTGCAAAAAACTTGACAGAATTAGGGTTTAAAGAGTACAATGTTACCATTTGACGTTGGGGAGTAAATTGAGACTCGATGTCTGGTTCGGGTGGTATTGCCATCGTCTTCAAAATTGGAGGCAAATCGAACGTCGTCATGTGTGATGGCACCGTTGTCTTTTTTCCTAATTGGATGTGCTGGAGTGGGCTGTGTGGCTATGATTGGAATTGGAAGATGAGGCATTAGAGCCATTACAGAGAGAACTCTTGGAGAGAGAGAGAGAGAGAGAGAGAGAGAGAGAGTTTTAAATTAGTTTTAATTATAAAAAATAAGATAAAATTAAAAAAAAATAGTTCCATATCAGCACTCTTAACGCTGTTAGCAACGAAAATTAACTTTTGATGCAACAGACTTGACAGATGTTCGGGGAGTACATTGTTACGATTTAGTATTATGGGAGCAAATTGAAATTCGAAGTCTGGTTGGAGAATCATTTTGATAAAAAAGCTATACGCAAATTGGATATCAACATCATTATTTATAAGAGTCGAACTCAAAATTTCTCACATAACGTATAAAATATATCACATACATTGAAGTAAACTTTAATGTTCATTAGGCATACATTGGATATCTACGTCGGTCTCTACTGAAGTCTACGAATTAGTAAACTTAGCAGTGGGCCAGCTGAAATCCATTAGCACTCTCGCAAGGCATCCCCTGAAATTCCTTAGTGCCCACATCAGTTATATGCCAAAAAAATGTAGCGGTTTCTATGGCTCTTCTAATGCAGTTTAGGTTTTGGGAAGCAAATACATTCTTAACCCAATTGGCGATGCTAATTTATATTAATAATTTTATAGGTACTAAATGAAATTCCAAATTTTCTATTTTTATCTTTATTTATTTAATTATTTTAAATTAGAAAACAAACATAAGAATTAAAAAAATAATATTAAAATGAAGAAAAATAGAACCATAAAAACTTTAAACTCTTTTAGGAACTATTACTTTCGTCAAACTCCATCAACGAGTACGATTTCGAGCTCCACCAAGATAGCACCGTCAAACTCCTCCATCAAGACAGCGCCGTTGAACTCCTCCATCAAGATAGCATCGTCAAACTCCATCAACATAGCACCGTCGAACTGGATTCCCTTCCACACTGCAAGGGTGGTATAAAATCCATAATCCTCCACGGTAGCTTCCCTCTCATCACTTGAACTAATATGCCATGAATTCGTTCATTGCTCATGTCGAATGCAAGGATGATTTTCGAATCCTCCCCCGGAGCTTCCCACCAATGATAAACTCTGTTCAAGCACGAATGAAGGTCTCCAATAGACATGGCCGATGACTTCACATTCTATCTCTGTCCATGAATTATTACCCATTGTGTACACTTCTAAACCTTGGTGTTCTGGATTGCTACATGAAAGATGTGGATGAACTCATTCATGCCTTCTCCTTTATCAACAAAACATCATTACGGCTGAACGACAATGAGTGCTCTGCTTTTTGATAATAATCAAATTAAAATCACAAGACATCAACGAAACTCCAATAAATTTATTTACAATCTTTTAAAAAAAAATCTTCAAATTCAGGCGAATTGTCAATTAGATGACCAATAGGGCCGGCCAATAGGGGGGGACAAGAGGGGCACAGGCCCTGGATCCAAATATGTGAGAGGGTCCAAAATTAAGGTTTTTTTTATGTTTAAAAAAAAAGTTGAATGATAATTCAGACGAAAAATACGAGGGAACGGGTAACGGAAGGAGAGTCTTTTTCAAAGTTCCAAGAAGAAGGCGCATGGTTTCAATGTTCTAATTCAATATTGCAAGGTTAAATATCAATCTCATTCAATCTCAAATTCTCAATTGTTCTAAAATTTTAATTTCTTACAATCTCATTCAATTTCTCAAACCCTAATCTCAAGTTCTCAACAATTGGTTTTTCCAGCCGAAGACATCCAGACATTTTCACCTCCCCTTTTAAAAACCCTAACCGGGATATTCCTAAGTTACAAACTTTAAAAAGAGGTCATTTAATTTAATAGAATTCTTATTACAGTTTCCCTTATTGAAAGCTTCCATTTGACAACTTTTCCTTATAGATGTTGTAGTTATTGACGACGAGAAGGCCCCTTCAAATAATTAAAGGACCAATGTTATGGGTCTAAACTGCGAATCTAATATTATATATGGCAGGTCGGTTCTTCTTCTTTGTTAGAAATTAGAAATTGTACATCTTTAGTTTTTTTTTTTTTTTTTTTTTGCCTTTGAATCCTTAATTACATCTTTTTCCGCATGCCATGAGAATTTCAAGGAACTCACCTAAACTGATAAGGTCACTGTTACAAAGGTTCTTATTTTAACAATCTTTAATTACATTCTTATATTGAATATGGAAGTTTGTATAGAGTTACAGATTGCTTGATGGTTTCACAAAAGAAATATATGATTTATTTAAATATATATATATATATATATAATGTTTTGAACATGAGGTACTCTGTTTACTTTATTTGGGGTTTTATCCCAATGAGTTATTTCCTAACAAAGGTTTTAACGATACCTTTTAATATAAATATAATATAATAAATTTATAAACTTTATGTTTTTAATAATTAAGTATGCGAATTGAGAGCTTATTTTTTTATTTTTGTCCTAGGACTTTAAATGTTTGGACCGATTCTGATGACGAATAAGTGATACATTCTGAAGGCCATTGAAGAAAAAAGAATAACAAAAAAACAAAATTCATGCCCAAAAAATAAATGTGTACACGATAATCAAATTACAAGCATAGATGGTGGAGTTCAACAAATGCTGTCTTGATGGAAGAGTTCGAACTGTGTTTTCTTGATGGAGGAGTTCAAGAGTGTTATTTTGCTGGAGGTCAACATTGTCCTCCTTGGAGTTTTATGTATTTTTTTAATTTTTAATTTTAATTTTTTTTATTGTTACGTGTGTCACCTGTTGCTTATAGTATTACAGAATTTATATGACACCTCTCTTTTGTTTGGTTAAGTTCTTAAATACGACGCATAAAAAGAACTAATATTACAAATCAAAAGAGAGTATAAACATATGTACACCCAAAGACACTTTCCAAAACCACGAAAAAGAAAGTCCCAACTCCAAAAAACCTCGAAAATAAACATATATGCTAATAAAATTTTAAAATATTAATAAAAAATTAAAAATTGGGTATTAACTGCATCTAAATAATTTAAAATTTATCAATAAAATTTTATTTAGATAAAAAAAAGGACAAACTAAATAAAAGTACCCAAACTATAGGCACAATTTCAAAAAGTATCTGAATTATAAAAAGTTTCAATTACGTACCCAAATTATATGACCATTAACAAATCAGTGTTTCCGTTAGATTTCTATCTAATTTTCTGTTAAATGTACACGTGAAAATTATTTAGTCCACTAAGCATATGATTTGTCCAAAATTATACGGGCATTTTCGTCATTTTACTATTTTACCTTCATCATCCTCTCCTCTTCTTCACACTACACCAAAAGAGGGCTTTTAGAGCGCGCAAATTAGGGCATGTAAAAATGCGAGCCCTAAAAGAGGGTATTCTTAAACTATTTAGGGCGCACATTATGTGTGTGCCTTCTTTTATAGTTATTGAGGACGCGCTTTGAATGTGTGCCCTAAAAATATGATTTTTAAGGCGTGCAATGTGTGCCCTAAAAAAATGACATTTAAAGGCGCCCATTTGCACGCCCTTAAAACAAAGAAATATTTGTTACCCCCAAAATTTTCAGTTCTTGCACTTAAAGTTCTAAAGGCGTCAACGCTCAACCTTCTCCCCCGTTCACACTTGAGTTGTTTCTCAAAAAAATACCCCCAAATGTTGTATTCTTAGGAAACCCAAAATCAGAAATTGCCCAAAGCTTGTATTCTCCAAAGCTCAGAAATTTCCCAAATAAAAAAATAAAAAAAACCCTCCCTCGCTAGTATTCTCCAAAGCTCAGAAATTGCCCAAAATCAGCCACTCCTATATCAGCTCCTGCTGAATTGAATATGGATTTTGGAACCCTATCACCAAAGTGAACCCTCCCCCCTTCTCTTCCCTCCTGCACCGCGAAGGTGCCCCCGACCTCCGCTTCTCTGGACGAAGCCAAGCAACGAGTTGCACCCTCTCACCTCGGCTCCATCGTTGCCACTAAGGTCCCCTTCTTTCCCTATTTTCAAATTCTACCACTCTATTCTGTTTCTTATTCTACGATTCTATTCTGTTTCTTATTCATATGCCCTTACATTTCCAATTTGCAATCAAATCGTGTTTCTCGTAATTCAATGGAATTGTCAAAATCTTGTATTCATTTCCAATCTTGTATTCAACGGAATTGTCAGGACGGTACTGTATTTGCAGGATATTACAGGGAAGCCGATTTGGTAGAAGTAGAAGTAGATTTCCAGGTCCGCATATTTGGCAAAGAATGTTTGGTGGAATGTTTGTGCTCTATGTTTTTTCTTTATCGGAATGCTTGCGTTATTTTCAATTTCAAATATAGTATGACCATCTTAATCATAAAACTTCTATATCTGGCTTGAATTCTTTCTATTGTATTGTTGTTGTGCAGTTAATTTAAGTTTCAGTAAGTCATAATCAATAATGTTAAAGAATTGATGCAATCGCATATGCATTCTGATCTACATACTTTCTAGTAGCTCTATCTTTTTTCTTTTCTTTTTTTACGGCTATTTGTTTTTTGTTCCATTGCCTTCATGTTTAAAATCCAAAGTAGCATTATGTAGATATTCCTTCCCAATTGAATGGGTAGATATATTCTTGTTCCTTCCCAAATATGCATTTTAGTTGTCATTTGTTTATGAGCTATTCTGTTTATGTAGGATAGGATTAAGAAGCTATGTAGAGAAATTTTTCATGTAGTTTCTAAGTTTGGATTGGATCGGATAGCTCACTAGACTCAAGGTACGTATCATGAAGGAAGAAATGGAGACCAAGAATTTTGTCCGAGTCAAAGGTACAAGATTTAGTCATGAAGGAGAAAGTAACTCTTCCAATCCTTAAAAATCGGATGCGAACACTTACTAATCCATTCGTTTCCTTCAACCTGGACAAGATTTTGGAAGTTGGCATCCATTCTTCTTTCTGAATACATTGAATCTAGTGAGTTAGGATCGGGCTTTAGCCAATTGTCCAACATTTCTCATTGCTACCCTCGTGTCAAGGTTATCTAATTCAATCTTAGGCATCAAAGTTGGCCTTGAGAGCCTGTTTAATCTTAAGGAAATTCACAAGACTTTAAAAAATATATATACAAATTGGATCTATTCTGCTCCCCCCTATTCTTTCTTCAAGATGTTCAAATATCTACCGAAGGCTCCTTTTAATGCCTGGACTTTTATTTATGGAAAGCCGTGTGCTACTATTTACTGGTTGAACTAATAATTTGGTTTGCCTATGATGAGGGATTAGGTTATAAGTTTTTATGTTTATTAGTTGAAAGCATGAAAGGGAAGTGAGTTCTCTTTATTATTCAATTGGGCTGTCTTACATTGTGGTGCAAGCCATCACTTGTCAAATTCTTTGTGGTCTGATTTATTTCACACTCAATACCTTTACAAATCTTCATTCATCTCTAGCTTGATTCAACAATGGATTTTGCTCTTGTAGCAGCCAATTAGTAACCATTCCAAATTCCATATATATATATATATATATATATAAGTTGTGTACATTTAATTACTAGATTTCTCAATTCTAATAAGGTATATTTTTTTTAATATTTGATTTTCAGTGTATACATAGAGATAGGTTATTGTAATAATATAATATATACATAGAGCTAGATTATTGTAATCATATAAAGTTGTGAGTATAATATTCTTGATAAATCTACATGTTTGTTGGATTCAATGAAGAACATATATACAATCTTGTTCTTAATTATTGCTTGTAGTCCATCTAAGTCCAGCTCTATATGTACTGTGCCACAGAGCTTTTCTATTGCTTGATCAATACATTAACTGTTATTTACTTCCTCGTAACATTGCTATATTCATTTGGTGTCTGCTGCCTCTTCTTTCCTTTCATTTTAATGTTTTTTTCTTGAACTCTTCGTTTCTTTCATTTCCTTAATTCAGCCATCTTTGTCTCCATTTGAAACTATTAGAAAGAAGAAAGTATGGTGAATGTATCATGGCATTTGATATTGTGTATCCAGATTTGCGTCCTTCCTTGATATCACAGCAAGAGAGCTATTGCCAATAAATGTGGAGAGTTGGGAAAAACTTTCAAAGGCTTATATTCATCATCTTCATCTATCTTCATCAATCTTCATCATCTTCCTCGAATATAAAACTAAAACCCAAATTCAGTTTGGATAAAAGAAGAAGAAAAAACCCCAGGTCTGCAAATCCAGTCCCTCCATAGAAGTACTGAAAGTCTGCAAACCCAGGTCCCCCATGGACGCCCATCAAAGTTTGGATCGGGTAATCCATCATGTAAAAAATCACGGATGTGTTGTTATACCCTGCACCCCAACAACTATAGTTCCTTTCACAATCTTTCTCACACTCCTCGTACAACGGCGTTGTTTTGTATCCCATCCGACTCAACCTCGTACGACGGTGTTGTTTTGTACGACGGTGTTGTTTTGTACGACGACTTTATTTTGTACGACCGAAGCTCCACCTTGTTTTTCCTCAGAGCCCAAACATTGTTATTCGCCTCCCACCTGACTCCGTAGAAGTCTCCTAGATCAGCATAAATTGTACAAACTGTAGAGACTGGGTAACTCACAGCAGAGGGAGATTGCTTAAAAATTCAGAACCCATTTTGGTTCCCGTCGGATTCTATTTGGACCTTGAGAAGCCTATTGATGTGTTTTTGGAAGGTGATGAAGGCTTGAATATCGATCAGCGTTGGGTTCCTAGATTGGTACATTTCAAAGAAACCATCCGAGTTGATTGGGTGTAAATCTGCCCATTCCCATTGACGATTCAGCTTTGCTTCGAAGGCTTTTGTGTCAGAGTGGATCTGAAAGTGAGAAATTTTGAGGGAGGGTGTCGAAGATGGTGGAGATGGTGATACCGGACTGGCCGGTGGAGAAATATTTAGGCATTTCTGGGCATTTTATTTGTTAAATTTTTTTTCCTGCACTTCCATATCTCAAGTCTCATGAACTTCCATATTTTTTGGCATTTTTTGTAACTACCCGTCTCGGGTTTCGGGATAGATTAGTGATTAATGACAGATTAGTTGGGTGATTTCGGACGGATGGTGCAAAATGACCGTTTTTCCCCTAAAATGGGCAAACTGTTGACTTTTGATTCGGGCTATCAAAAGGACTTTGGCTAATGACTGTGACGTATTTTAGAACGTCACAAGTCCATAGACAAGCGGCATGTCCAATTCTGACATTCGAGGAGGAAGTTATGATGTTTGGAAGGTAAGGGGCATTTTGGTAATTTAGCCTAAGGGCATTTTGGTCCTTTTGTTGCATTGGGATTTATGCCCAGTAATCACAGGACACTTGGCTGCCTTGGGATTGGTGTCCACAGAGAATGGGACACCTGGCCTTCTCTGGATGGTTGTGGAACCCTCATCACCGTCGTTCAAATATGTTAAATGGTTGCACGGTTGGTCTTTAGGGTTAGATGGAGTAGCTCCGATAGATGGTTGGATGTGTGCTAAGGTGAGTCACCGGATGGTGAGATACGATCGATGGTTGGCCGACTAACCTATTGGGCGGCCTGTTGGGCCGGATAGCGATTGGACGACGATAGTATGGAATTGTGACCACTTGGTCAGATTGTTCGAGATTGGACTTGTGCGGCTACGAGTAGCTGGATGCCTTGAGTTGCGGGGGTAAAAGAACCTGCTTTTAGGAGTTGAGGGATTCCCCCCTAGCGATGGTTACTGGCTGACGTTTGTGTAGCTATTACGTTAAGGGATGTTCTTAGCTGGGTGTGACGACCCGAGTGGTGAGGTTATTGTGAGCTAATGGATGTCGTGGGTTTTGATAACCCGAGTGAGGATGAGGATTTGAGGAACCCCGTTGGGATGGCTGGTCTGGTAAATGTAAGTACCTTAGTGAGAAACCTCAGTATAAGTGCTTAGTCTGGAAAACGTGCGTTGGGGTTTGTGGTTAGTTAGTTGTTGTGGCTTGGGTAGACTTACGACCGGATTGGAGATGGTACTGCTGAGCGCATCCGAGGTATTGGATGGCATAGTGGATGACTCTGGTCGAGTCTAGTGAGATTGTGGAGATTGGTTGGCTTGACCCGACCAGTAAAATGTCGTGTAGTGGATCTGGTTGCAGTCTGTTGACCCTAGGATTCCCTAGATGAGACCATGGAGCGTTGAGTTGCTTGGCGTTGTGGAAGATAAGGGAGGCCAATTTCCCCGGACCCGAGCATAGATTGAGGGTTTCAGCTCGGTATGAGTGGAAATTCGGGAGTAGTGTGTTGTGAACCCTAGATTGGAGATGATGTGCCACGAGCTGGGATGCTTGTGAATGGTAGAATGGGCACATCGTGAGTTGAGGTTGTGACCAGTCGTGAGGTTCCGGTGTCTGGTAGGAACCACTAACCAAGCCTGGATATACGATGACCATTGGTAGGTCATGTTTCGATACGAACGGTCAGGATGCTGTTAGTTTGATCAGTGTAGCGTAGCGGAAGCGCAGTGGACCTATGCTTCGTGTTGGATTGGGCTAGGTTGGTATGGTCGGGTTGGACCATATGTGAGTTTGATTTTTCGTGGATACCGCAGGATGTGACAAACGAGTCAGCAGATATTGGCTATGTTGGAGTGTGTTGGCATGTGGTGATACCGAGAATAGTCATGGGTGATGTCGAGTCCAATACTTGGTGATTCCCTGAGATTGGTGATTGACGACTTCGAGGATAGTGACTGAGGAGTCCGAGGTGTGTAACGACCGGTCCCGGAAATCGGGCTTAGCTTAGTGGTTAATGACGGATTAGTGTGATTAATCGGTTATTAGATGGGTGATTTCAGACAAACGGTGCGAAAAGATGATTTTGCCCTTGGAATGGGCAAAAATGTTGACTTTTAGTTCAGGTAGTCAAATGTACTGTGGCCGATGACTGTGACATAGTTCGGGACGTCACGAATTCATAGACAAGTGGCACATCTGATTCCGACATTCGAGGACGAAGTTATGATGTTCAGAAGTTCGAGGGTAATTTGGTAATTAGGTTGAAAAGGGGCAAACTGTTGACTTTTCATATGACATGGATTTTTCATGCCTTTCGAGGATCGTTAGGTAGATTTTGATCCCCTGAGTACAACGACAGGTGGCACGCTGTCGTCGGACGTCAGACGGTTTCGTTATGAGTCTAAATACATGAGGGGCAAAATGGTAATTTGGGCATTAAGGGCATTTTGGTCATTTGATGGCCTAGGGATCTGTGCCTAGTGAAAATGGGACATTTGGCTACCTTGGGATAGTTGCCTAATTTGATGGGGACACTTGTCCCTTGCTAGAAGGTCGTAGAATCCTCCTCACCGTCTCACATTTGTTTCATACGTTTTAAGGAAGGATTTAAACGGTTTGGGTTCAAATGAAAAAAACAGAGAAAAAAAGAATGATCATGAACCCAACCCTTTTATCTATTTGACCCTCACCCTTTTTCTGAGATGTGTGAAGAAGAATGAAAGGGAGGTTGAGACGAACAGTGAGGCTGGTGGAGTGCACCGTCATGCACGGTGGTGGACGGCTAGAGGCAAGCCGAGTGCTCTGTTTTGAAATACGACAGTGGGTCTTCGTTTAAGCACGTATTAACCCATTCTAATCAATGGTTGATGATTCTGATGGTGAAAAGAGTTCGAAGAGCAGGGAATCGAGGCCTGAAAGGGACGGTGGCCAAGGAACTCATGTAAGGTAACCTTGAATTCGAACATTGTATCTTCGATTCTAACTAGTTTTGCTTGATTCTAATGGGTGGAACCTGTTTCTGGTGATCCTATGAACTCTGAAGGATTGAATTGGAGGCCAGAGGAGGTTAAAATCAAGGGGAAAACATGGTTGCAGAGCACAGGTTTGGTTCTTAAACCGGAAGGTAATGTCTCATGCTTAGTTTCATGTTTTAATCATTCTACTCGATTAGGAATAGAAGGACGAGACTATAGGGTTTAAATGGACTAAAAACTATTGAGAAATGGAAGAAATCCAGCCACGCCGGTCTAGTTGAACCAGCCAGTCTGAACCGGTCTAGACCAGGTCGACGCAAGGTTGAAGATAATGAATAGTGTGGCGCGTGGGGCCTAGTCTGGGGTAGTTTTCAACATGAATTCTAATGTATTCGATGTGACAAACATTTTGACACTGGTTTCAAGTCGATCGGACATCGTCTCGATATGTTTCGGGATGTCCGAAGGTTTTAGGACAAGTTTAAAAATAGTTAAAAATTCAAAAATATTACGGGGCTTTAGTATAAACTTTGTGAATTGGTTAGTGACCTTATTATGGGATTTGGACAGGTTTGAGAAAGCCGGTGATAGTGGATTAGCCGGGAAAGCGTAATTGCGCACGTATCAAGGCAACGACTATAATGGTCTGTGAGTGGACTTTGCTTTCTAACTTATGATGCATGCATAACTGTTTTTATATGTTTTCTATACGTGATTTCTATTTTTATGATTATGATCTTGATGATTTACGGTTTTGTACGTATTTCGAGATAATTACGTATTTGCACGTTTTACGAGCTTACGATTTATGTTGCGATTTGATCATGATTTTGATGGTTTGATTTTGGGATTTGAAATATGATTTGATTTTAAATTATTTATAATGGATTTTGGAAAAGTGATTTCGGTCTTGAAGCCCTGTTCATAAAAGTGATTTCGGAAATGATGATTTCGGGTTTTGGAATCGGATTTCGGAAATATGATTCCTAATTCGGTTTTGGAGCTTGAAGGTGAATTTCTAGATTTGGGTTCGAAATGATGATTTCGGATGCTAACTTACAGAATTATGATTTCAGATTCGAATTTGGAAATGGATTTCTGAATTTTTATGATTTTCACTTGGTTTTGGGTTTAAAGACCAGTTGAAACTTGGGTTTGGGTTTAAAGACCCGGATATGGCTGGATCTGGTTTTGAGTTTAAAGACTCGGTTTATTGATGACGGGGGAGGTCCCTGGATTGATATGTTTTGAGTTTAAAGACTCGGTTATTGTGATATCCCCTGAGGCCAGTTGATTGTGTTTTGAGTTTAAAGACTCGTTGATATCCCGGGAAGGCCTGATTATGCACATGTGTTTTGAGTTTAAAGACTCGGTGCGCTTGAGATCCATCAACTTGATTGATCGATGTATTACTTTTGTTTTCACTGGTTTTCAGAAGTTTTGGGCAGTGACCCGACTGATTTGGATTTTGTGGATTTTGAGGATTTTTGCGCCGAGTGCCCAAACTTAGATGATGATTTATGCTTTTGGTCTGAGGCCCTGGATTTGAGAAAAGGATTTGATTTCCAGTTTTCATTGATGGTTTTCTTATCTTGGATATGAAATGGTTTTATGAAAAGGTTTTCATATGCATGCATTAGTTTTTGCGTGGAGGGTATAGATGTAATTTCTTATAAACTGTTTTCTGAACGTATTATTTATTTTTGTCCACTCACAATCTTTTAGTTTTTCAATACCCTCCAGGTTCGATACGGTGCAGGCTGTTGTTAGAGAGAGACGGAGACATCACATACGCGATCCACAGTAGGTCCTGCGTATTCTGGCAAGTCCGGAAGTTTTTGTACGGTTCGCTTGGGAATACCTTGTCCAACTTACGTGTTACATGGAGGTTGGACGACGGTTTAGCCTTCATGTAGCATGTAAGTTAGACGGGAGCATGGCTTATCCCTTAATCCCAGGGGATTGAGGATGGGTTGTGTCAAGGTGAGTGATCGTTGATTGTGATCACGAGAGGTGGTGACTTGTACTTTAGTAATACTCGGAGTTGAACCTCGGAAGGGTTGAGACGTGATAATCCGAATAAGTGATGATTGATATTCTTTTGGATGTACATAAACGGTGTTAACTGACAGGTGAGTTGGTTGGTGAGTTGGATTGTTAACTATTTGATCTGGAAATGGACTAACTTGATGAGACCCATTGGGGGATCTAGGACCAACCACATGATGCTTGGAGCCCACTGGGGGCGTTCCCGATCGGCAGAGATCCTGCAAAGAGACTTGACATCGGTGTGGTGTCCACCGAAGGGACTCCAATGCCTAAGTTAGTATCTGCACGTTGAAGGGCTGGGAAATAACAGTAATCTGATGGGGTCTCATAGTCTTACCTTTGTGAAGGGTTTCAAGGTATTTATAGTAGCCATAACTGAGGTAGTTGGGCTACTGTTTGGGAGCAAGTTCTGCTTTGTGGCTGAGGATCGCCTGGCGATCCCAAGACATCCGGGGGAGATGCCAGCTGGTGTCCAACATGCCCTCGTCAGGGAGTGGTTATGGCAGAGTTGGTGTCAGGTGACTGTTGTAGCCAGCTGGTGCCTGTGTTTTTGCAGGTGCCGAATGGCAAGTTTGTAGGGAATGCCGATCAGCTGTCCACGATTTTGGGGGTGCCGAGCGGGGCTCTGGTCGGCATCCGTTCTGTCCTGGCGGTTCCTATGCTCTGAGGGTGGTCAGTCGATATGGTCTACACCGTGATTGATGCAAGTGGACGTGCATCACTCGCTTCTGGTATAAGTGTTGGTGATCGGCTAAGTGCCGAGGTATGTTGTTGATTGTATTACTAATCAAAGTAGCTCCGATGTGATTGACTGGTTGAGACGTCGGCTGGATCAGGGTGATCCCGAATAATCTAATTGGTTGTTGCGGGATTCCGTGATGGTATGTGAGCTGGATGCTCAGAGCCACGATGGGCTGGTGAGACCCTGACGCTGAGATGTGTGATCACGGTTTAACAGGGATGTGATAGGGTCCATTTGCAGACAGGTAGTGTGGGACGTAGATGGTGTTCCCACAGGTTGACGGTGTTGGTAGGTTAGTGGAACCACCGGTGAGATGATTGGTTGAGTTGTTCGGAGTGAGCGAGTACGTTGTGACTCCGGTGAGGTCGGCGCGGAACACTGACGAATGTAGTACGGAATGTTGAACGGATACTGATGAATAGGAGTACCGAGGCCTGTAGATGCCATCTTGAGAATTGGTTTGCAAGGTGAGATTTGTGCATGTTGATGGCAGACTCTCATGATGTGTTGAGGCATTGGTACGAGGTACGCTTGACTCGAGAAGAAGTCGAGATTGATGTGTCAGGACCCGTCCCAATCCCCCCGAGATTAATGCGAGACGTTCCTGATCCCATCTGTCACGGAGTGTCAGAGAAGGGAAATTCCGACTTTAGCCCGCTCGGGGCTTCAGAGTACGCCAGGATCTGGAGGAGGTATGTGATGTCTCGGTCTCTGCTACAGCCTGCATCCGCTGTCAACCTGAAGGGCAATCAAAACATTAAAAGCTGTGAGTGGTTAAAACAAAGAGTTCATAGAAAACATTTTCATAAAGACATTTGTACCCTTCACTAAAAAGCCTGCATGCATTCAAAAACCATTTATCCAAAAGAACCATAAAGAAACCAACCATACGGACCACTGCCCAAATCCATGTGGGGCTCAGCCCAAAACCTGTACGCATCACATATCATATAGTATATACATATAAATCATGTTACAATCCTGTCACGGTTTCTAAAGCTACGCGCGTGCTACCCAAGGTCTCAAAGCCCAAGTCCCTTAGGGTCCACCCAGGTCAATGTCCGTAGATCAATGACCCTCCCTGAGGTTATAATCCAAGCCCTCCTGAGAGTAAGGTACCCAACGGGGGCAACTCCACTCAGTTAGTGCTCTGTGACTACTCCGGGGTCCACCCAGGCCAACGACCCTCCCCGAAGGAGACATTCCAAATAAGGAAGGTATATGAATATATATATATATAACGAAAACATTCATGCCCGGTCCCCATAAACCGTCATGAAACTCGAAATCCATTTAGGGTCCTCGACCCGAAATCATAAACGTAAAGTAACTGGGCCTCAAGCTCGAACTCGTGACTCAACTGGGCATCGTGCCCGATATCTCAGGGTCAGTCACGATTCCAATCGTAGTGATGCGTGCAAACATCTGTCCAGGACCGCCCTCAATCCTTGTATGTCATCGTGAACACATCAACCGACGCAACCACCTCTAGATTATGGTGTACTCATCACCAATCGATATCCTGAATCGTTAGCACTCCGAAGTCCAGCCTCAATTGACTGCCCGACAATGGTACGTGCATCGTGACCTCTCCGGAAGGAACGCATCTCAATCTGGAGGCGAGTATCGTATCGTCCGTCGCCGTGCACAAAGCACTCACCCCGACCAAGACTCAGACCCGTAGGCCACAAATAGGGCTACATGCCCTAGATAAAATCAAATGGCTCTCATGCCCGAGTGTATCCTTTTTAAATCCAAAACCATTTCATTTAAATCAACGTAGACATACAAACCCGTATAGGCACCGTATAAGGCCGAAACCTCGAAATACGTGCCAATACATCACCACACACAAATGCACTCATGGAATCACAAAACAAGTATTAAAACATATAATAAACATTTATGCATGCATCAATTTAGAAAACATGGTCCACTCACAGACCGTCCGAGCTGCCGCCTAGATAAGCGTGCCATTCAGCTCTCCCGGGCTAATCACCATCACCGGGACTCCCAAACCTGTCCAAATCACTTTACAGGGTTACTAACTACCTTATTAACCTCTCACTAAAGCCCCGTAATTTTTTCGAATTTTTAACTATTCTTAAAGTCGATCCTAAACCTTGGACACCCCGAAACCTATCTAAACGATGTCCAATCGACAAGAAACCAGTCCCAAAATGTTCATTACATTGAATAGATGATTTTGTGTGTTGGAAGTTTCCCAGAAAGTGGGTCACTCGCCCACACGCGCAGGCAGAAGCCCTTGCGCGTGGGAGCCACGCACCGCACTGTAGACCATCTTCAACCTCGCGACTGAACCGGTCCGACCAGTTCACTGCAATCCGGTCCTGGGCCCTATACTCCTATTTTTTCATCCTTTTTCTTCCTTCTTTCCACCAATCTTCCTAAATCTTTCCTATGAATCATTTTATGAATTCAAAACATTGAAAACAATCCTAAAATCCATGGGTTCAATAACCCATTTTATCCCAAAACTTCAATTCCATGTTCAGGGCATAACCAAGGGTCCAAACTCAAACCTAAGGGTCCCAATAGATCCCTAGGGTCCCTAGAAACAAATTGGGAGGATTGGTTTGGCCTAACTTGGCCGAAAATGGAATTCGGTGGGTAGCCACCGAAATCTCTACAACCGCCGTTCCCGGCTCTCTCAGCCGTCCTCAGCCTCCAAAACCACCTCCTAGACCTCCTAAAAATCCCCTAAACCCGTCCTAACCAACATCTAAGCTCCCTAATGTCCAAAACCCAAAATTGAAATTTCAAAATATAAGGGTCACGGCCCTCAGTCACTCTCTGTTTCACTCTCAGATCGAACTAGGTGGGGGAAGGGATTTGGGGTCGTGCTTTGGAGGGTTCGGGTTTGGTGGGAAATGGAACAGGGAAGGGAGAAGCAGATGCATGAAGGAAAAGGAAGGGGCAATGAATGGGTGACATTTGTCACTCATCCATTGGGCCACTTCAAAAGATCTGGACCCACATAATACAAAAGCTCCACGTTTTGTAAAATATGCAATAGTGACTCGAAATTTTTGTGAACCATAACTTCTTCGTCGAACGTCCGATTTCGATGTGCCGCCTGTCTACGGACTCGTATCGACCCAATCTACGTAACAGTCCTCGGTCCTCGACCATCGGACCTCCCGAGTCAAAAATCAACATTTTGCCCACGACTAGTGGCAAAACGGTCATTTTGCATCGTTCATCCAATTTCGCCCAACTAATCACCGATTAACCTCACTAATCTTGATTAGTTAGTAATCTAAACTCAAAATTCGGGATGGGTCGTTACAGATGTGACTGGTAGCTATAGTGATTCGATTGGTAATGATTGAGTCGTGAGAGTCGGCTAGTGCGATGTTAGAGGTACCACGGGTTCGAGTTGAAAATGTGTTGTTCTCGGTGCGAATAGGATGATCGCCAGATGGACCAAAAGTTGTATAAGTTGGTTCACTTGGCAGAGATGTGATGATAGTCTTGATGACAGTTGTGGTGATGATGAAGGTGACAGTTTGGGAACTGTCATGGTAAAATAGGAGTTGGCAGGCGGTGTACACCGGGAAAGAGACCCAGGGGTGAGATAAGTTGGATTCCCCCAATGAGTTGCGGACGTAGGAGATTCAAAATTTCGGGGACAAAATTTTTTTAAGGGTGGAGATTATAACAATCCGTTCTAGATTTCGGGATTAGATTAATGATTAATGACAGATTAATGAAGTTAATCGGTGATTAGTTGGGTGATTTGGGACGGACGATGCAAAATGACCGTTTTTCCCCTAGAATGGGCAAACAGTTGACTTTTGATTCGGGCAGTCAAACGTATTTGGCCGATGACTGTGATGTAGTTCGGGACATCACGAGTCCATAGTCAGGAGGCACGTCCGATTCCGACATTTGAGGAGGAAGTTATGATGTTCGGAAGGTAAGGGGCATTTTGGTAATTTAGCCTAAAGGCATTTTGACCCTTTTGTTGCATTGGGATTTGTGCCCTGTGATCACAGGACACTTAACTGCCTTGGGATTGGTGTCCATAGAGAGTGGGACACCCGGCCTTCTCTGGATGGTTGTGGAACCCTCCTCACCGTCGTTCAAATATGTTAAATGGTTGCACGGTTTTTGGTTGAGAACATTGTGTGTGTGTGTGTGTGTGTGTGTGTGTGTGTGTGTGTGTGTGTGTGTGTGTGTGTGTGTGTGTGTGTGTGTGTGTGTGTGTGTGTGTGTGTGTGTGTGTGTGTGTGTGTGTGTGTGTGTGTGTGAGTAAACCCCATTGATCTTCATCATAATTGTTAGGGAGATGTGAAGGAAAGATGAAAAGGATGTCTGTAATGACCCGTTCCAGGAATCGGGATTAGTTTAGTGACTAATGATGGATTAGTGAAGTTAATCGGTGCTTAGTGGCATGTGTTCGAACGAACAGTGCGAAATGACGATTTTGCCTCTAGAATGGGCAAAATAGTTTACTTTTGATGCATTGGGATCTGTGCCACTAGGATGGTGACACTTGGCTTACCTTGGGATTGGTGTCCACAGAGATTGGGACACCTGGCCCATCTCTAGAGGGTTGTAGAATCTCTCAGTCGATCTAAGGGGTTGTTTTTAAACGACAGAGTTAGTTTGCACGGTTTGGCCGTGAAGGGAAAAAAAGAGAACAGAGGGTGACCGTGAGCTTTTTCCCTTGATCACCACCTTTTGACAGTGATGTAAGAGAACAAAAGAGAGAATGGAGGATGAGGAAGGAGGTCGTGCCGCCGTGGAAGACCATCGTGCACGGTGGTGATAGAATGAAGGGGTCGTGCTGCCGTGGAAGACCATCGTGCACGGTGGTGATAGAATGAAGGCCAATTCCCCTGTTGAGTTTCAAACGACACTTGGTGAATTCCTGGTTTTTAGTTGATTTGGTCTAGTGGAGGAGGTTTTTGTGGATGAAAGAAGACGAAGGTGCTTGGTTTCGAGGCCCGCCGTGGACGGTGGCCAAGAAACCCGAGAACGGGTAAGTGCGAATGTAACAATGGTGAATCTCAATTTACTGCGTGATGATGGGTTTGAGTAATTGGTTTAGCTTCTGAAGGTGTCAAGGAGGTGAATAGAATAAGAGTTAAGGCTTGGGGTGGCTGAGATCGGCAGAACACGGCGGAGGAAGTTTGCACGATCAAATTTCTCCTTGGCAGGTAACCTATCGTGCTTTTCTTAGGATTTTGATCAGGTAGTTTAATAAGGGAGGATTGGACGAAACAAAGGGGGGGAAAAAGAGTGAAAATGGATTCAATTTGGACAGAGGGCTAGACCGGACTGGTTTGAACCGGGTTTACCCGAGGAAGAAGACAATGAACAGTAGGCGCGGGAGGCCCACGCGCAGCCAATTCAGGTGGCGCTTGTGGGCGCGTGGCCTGCCTTTTGAGGAAGGTCCCAACTTGACTTTTAAATTATTTAATGTAACAAACATTTTGGGATTGATTTCGAGTCGATCGGACATGGTCTCGATAGTTTTCGGGATGTTCGAAGGTTTTAGGCCTAGGTTAAAAATAGTTAAAAATTCGGGAAAATTACGGGGCTTAAGTATGATCATTGTGAAGTAGTTAGTGACCTTACTATGAGATTTGAACAGGATCGGGAAAGCCAGTGATAGCGGATTAGCCGAGAACGGCGTAAGTGCGCGCGTATCGAGGCGACGACATAATGGTTTGTGAGTGGACTTTGCTTTCTAACTTATGATGCATGGATATATGTTTTTATATGTTTTCTATACGTGAGTCTATGATTTGATTTATGATCTTGATGATTTACGATTTGCACGGTTTTCGAGATATTTATGGAATTTCACGTTTTACGAGATTTCGATCGATGTTGTGATTTGACTATGATTTCAATGATTTGAAATGGATTTTGAAAAGGGATTTTGGGCTTGAAGCCCAGTTCAGAAAAGTGGTTTTAAAAGAACGTGATTTCGGGTTTTTGAATTGGATTTCAAAATGACGATTTTGGCTTCGATTTTGGAAACTTGGAAATGGATTTCAAGGTTTGGGTTCAGAATGGTTATTCTGGATGCCGGCTTACAGAATGATGGTTTCAGACTCGGATTTGGAAATGGATATAAAGATGAGTTCTGGGTTTGGATTCGGGATCCTGATGAGATTATGGATTCGAATTCGGAAATGGAAAATGGTTTTCAAACGGTTTTGTATTGGATTTGTTGGATCTGGTTATTGGGTTTAAAGACCTGGATATGATTATGACGGGGGCGCGCCCGGATTGGGTTTAAAGACCCGGATTGAGTTTAAAAACTCGGGAGTTTAAAGACTTGGATATTGTGATTTCCCCCATAGGCCTGTTGAGTTTAAAGACTCGGGAGTTTAAAGACTCAGATTTTATTGAGGCCTGGATTGAGTTTAAAGACTCAGATAGATCCAGTAGGTTCGATGGACGGATATGTGGTTTCGAATGTATTTTGGATTTCACTGAGATTTGATGGTGATAGTTTTCAAGCATGGTTTTCGGATGTTTTGGGCTATGCCCGGATGATACGGTTTTGATGGTTTTGAGCTGAGACCCGGGGTTTGAGAAAAGGAAAAGGTGTTCGGTTTCATGCTTTGCATAATCTAAATACTGAATGGTTTTATGAATACTGAATGGTTTGTGACTTGAATTTGATATGCATGCATTGGTTTTTAGATGGAGGGTTTAAAGGATTGTGTTTTCTATTAATTGTTTTTAAACTTATACTTTATTTTTGTCCACTCACAATCTCTTCGTGTTTTTTATACCCTCCAGGTTGTTGCGGAGCGGGCTGTTGGTCGAGAGAGACGGAGACATCACACCCGTGATCCACAGTAGATTTGGCACACTCTGGGAAGTTCGGACACTTCTAGGACAGTCGGATCGAGAATCCCTTATCCGATTTATGTGTCACATGGAGGTTGGACGTCGGTTTAGCCTTCGTGTCATGCGTAAGTTAGACGGGAGCAGGATTTAGCCCTTAATCCCGAGGGATTCGGGGTGGGTCCTGTCAATGTCAAGGCGAGTCTGATGGTGGTGGCACGGCGGCTCACGACGACGAGAGGAGGTAAGAAACCCGTGAGTCCCCTGTTTGAGTTTGAAATGGTGAAATTGAATTGAGAGGTTAATGAGCAAAATTGATTAATTAGATGATGCTTCTGGGGTTTCTAGAAGTTGAATAAACTTGGAACTGTGGCTCGCCGTGGATGGTGGCCAGTAAACCCGATGCGGTAAGGTTATGGTTTAAAAATTGAATAACAGTTTTTAGTGTTTATTGGTTGATTATAACTATTGGAACACGATTCTGGAAGGTATATAAGTCGACTAGGATTGAATTTGAGGCTGGAGGAGGTTAGAATCGTGGGAGGACATATATGCAGAGCACCAGCTTGATCCATGGTCGAAAAGGTAATTTCTCGACTAGTTTTTCACGTTTTGGACACCATAGATCGACTAGAAAAAGTGAGACGAAGCTAATAGGCTTAATTGGGTTGAAAATGGACTGAAATTGGGTGTTGAACCATGAACGCCAGTCCAGTTGGACCAGACCAGTCTAGACCGAGTTGTCTAGAGGTTGAAGACGACTGGCGTGCAGGTGCGTGAAGCCCACGCGCAGCCCCTTTGGGAGGCGCCTGGGGGCGCGTGGCACATCTTTTGAGGAATTTTTCAACATGACTTTTAATGTAATCGATGTAACGAACATTTTGGGACTGGTTTCGAGTCGATCGGACATCGTTTCGATATGATTCGGGCTGTCCAAAGGTTTAAAGGCTAGGTTAAAATAGTTAAAAATTTGGAAAAATTACGAGGATTTATTAGAAGCATTATGAAGTGGTTAGTGACCTTAGTATGTGATATGGACAGGTTTGGGAAGTCCAGTTATCGAGGCGGTAGCGTGAATGGTCTGTGAGTGGACTTTTCTTTCTAAATTATGATGCATGCATAAATGTTTTATTTATTTCTATATGTGATTCTATGATTCTGATTCTGATATCTGTGATTTACGATTTTTCACGTATTTCGAGGAATTTTACGTAATTGCACGTTTTACGAGATATGGATTTATACTATGATTTGATAATGGTTTCGATACTATGATTTTGAGATTTGGATTATGATTTGATTTCAATGGTTTATACATGGATTTGGAAAGTGATTTCGATAAACGTGATTTCTGGATTTGGATTAGGAATGATGATTTCGGATTTTGCTTTTTTTTTTTGGAATGATTTCGGATTCGGATTTGGAAATAGATTTATGGATTTGGAAATGATTTTCATAAAATGACAGGACTCATCCCAATCCCACTAGGATTAATACGGGACGACCCTGCTCCCGTCTGACACGAAGTGTTAGACAAGGGATATTTCCAACCTTTGCCCTCTCGGGCTATCAGAGTACGCCAGGATCCGGAGGATGTATGTGATATCTCGGTCGCTGCTACAGTCCATATCCACTATCAACCTGAAGGGCAGTCAAAACATTAAAAGTTGTGAGTGGACAAAACAAAGAGTTCGTAAAAACATATTAACGAAGACATTAGTACCCTTCACTAAAAAGCATGCATGCATTCGAAAATCATTAAACCAAATAAACCATAGGTGGGAACTAAGCCCAAAACCATAACTGAAAGAACCATAAAGAACCAATCACACGGGCCACTGCCCAAATCCATGTGGGACTCAGCCCAAACCATAATAAAACCACGTACACGGGCCACTGCCCCAAAACCTGTATCCATCACACATTATATTTCATATTTCATATAGCATATATCATATATACATATAATTCACACAACCAATCCTATCACGGTTTCCAAAGCTACGCGCGTGCTACCCGGGGTCTCAAACCCAAGTCTCTCAGAGTGCAAGGTCAATGTTCGTAGACCAATGACCCTACCTGAGGTTATAGTACAAGCCTTTCTGAGAGTAAGGAACCCAACTGGGGCGACTCCACTCAGTCTGTACTCCGTGACTACTCCGGGGTCCACCCTGGCCAACGACCCTCCCCGGAGGAGATAGATTTAAGTAAAGGAAGGTATATGAATATACATACATATATATATATATAACGAAATCATCCATAAAACCTTTCAACATATTCATTCCCGGTACCCATAAACCGTCATGAATCATAACAACCTTTCAAGGGCTTATGCCGGTTCCCATAAACTGTCATGAACTTGGAAATCCATTAGGGTCCCCGACCTGAAATCATAAATGTAAAGTAAACTGGGTCTCGTGCCCGAACACATGACTCAGTTGGGAATCGTACTCGATATCTCAAGGTCAGCCACGATTCCGATCATAGTGATGCGTGCAACCATCCATCCAGGACCGCCCTCAATCCTGGTATGTCGCCAAGAACGAATCAACTGACGCGACCACCGCTAGATTATGGTGCACTCATCACCGATCGATATCATGAACCGTCAGCACTCCGAAGTCGAGCCTCCATCGGCTGCCCGACAACAGATCGTGCATCGTGACCTTTCCGGTAGGACATCCCAATCCGGAGGCAAGCGTCGTATCGTCAGTCGACGTGCACATAACACTCGCCGCGACCACGATTTAGACCCGTAGGTCATAAATAGAGTCATATACCCAAGACAAAACCAAATGGGTCTCATACCCGAGTTCATCCTTTTGGAAATCCAAATCCATTTCATTTAAACCAATAAAGGAATACAAACCCGTATAGGCACCGTATAAGGTTGATACCTCGAAATATGTGCCAATACGTAACCACACTCAAATGCACTCATGGTATCACCAAACAAGTATTAAATCATATACTAAATATTTATGCATGCACCAATTTAGAAAACAAGGTCCACTCACAGACCGTCTGAGCTGCTGCCTCGATATGCGTGCCATACGGCTCTCCCGAACCAATCACCGTCACTGGGACTCCCAAACCTGTCCAAATTGTAATAGAAGGTTACTAACTACTTAAATAACCTTCCACTAAAGCCCCGTAATTTTCTGGAATTTTTAACTATTTTTAATCCCAATCCTAAACCTTCCGATGCCCCGAACATTGTCGAGACGGTGTCCGATCGACACGAAACCAGTCCCAAAATGTTCATTACATCGAATAGAAGATTTTATGTGTTGAAGACATTCCCAAAATGTTGGTCACGCGCCCCCATGAGCCCAAGGAAGCCTCATGCGCGTGAGCTCACGCGCGTACTGTTCATCGTCTTCCCAAACACGTTGAACCGGTTTTTCCTGCAACTGAACCGGCCCGGACCGGTTCAAGGCCCAAACTCAAACATTCTCGGTCCATTTTGTTCCCTTTTGATCCTAATATCTTCCTAACATCAAAACCTATCATTTTGGCTCCTAAAAACACTAAAACTCGAAGGAAAACCGTACCTTCAAGATTGGCCATGGTGGTGGTGAGTTCCTCTGCCGTCCACCGTCCATTCCTGGCTGGCCAAGCCTTCGAAAACAACCCCATTCTTCTCCTATGGTCCCCAGAAGCATAACCTAGATGTTAGGTTCGATCAAAACCCAACGAAACCCAAGTTTTGGATTTCAACACTGAAGCCCACCTTATTGGGTTTCTCCCCCGCCGTGAGCTATCGTGGACCGCCGTCGTCCTCAGCCTCACAGTCCTTCCTTTCACTCTCATTCCTCACGGTCACACACAAGCACCGAGAATGAATGGTGGTGCGGTGTGGTGGTATGTGTGTTTGTATAGAGGGAATGAATATGGGGTTTCGGGTTTGTGAGAAAATGAAAACAAAGAAGATGATGTTAATCAGATGAGAAAGGAGAGGATTAGATGAATGGTGAGGATTGAGAGATTAAAATAGATGGAGGGCTAGGATTGAGTGTTGGGTGGGTTTAATTATAAAATAAATAAAATAATAATATTTAATTATGTAGATCCACAATTTAAGGGAATTGACCAATGGGATGAGTGACACTTCATGGGTCCCACTTAAAATATCTGCCCAATCAGATATTGCCAAATCATCATCGTCTCGAAGTACGTGTATAGTGAAATCGAACTTCCGTGACCCATAACTCTCCCGTTCGAAGTCCGATTCCAGCGTGTCGCCTGTCTACGGATTCGTATCGTTCGGATCTATGTAACGATCCTCGGCCTTCGGCCATCGAACCTCCCGGTCCAAAAGTCAACTATTTACCCCTTTGACTAATTTACCAAATTACCACTGAACTTCCGAACGTAATAACTTCTTCCTCGAACGTCGAAATCGAACGTGTCACCTGTCTATGAACTCGTGACATCCCAAACTACGTCACAGTCATCGGTCAAAGTCCATTTGACCACCTAAACGAAAAGTCAACATTTTGCCCACGCATAGGGGTAAAACGGTCATTTTGCATCGTTCGTCCAATTTCGCCCAACTAATCACCGATTAACCTCACTAATCATGATTAGTCACTAATCTAATCCTAAAATTCGGGACGGGTCGTTACATAAAATGGTTTTGGATTGGATTGGATTTTCTGGATCTGGTATTGGGTTTAAAGACCCGGATATGATATGTGACGGGGGCGGGCCCGAATATGTGATTTTGGGTTTAAAGACCCGGATTGAGTTTAAAAACTCGGATATTGTGATTTCCCCTGTAGGCCTATTGAGTTTAAAAACTCGGGAGTTTAAAGACTCGGGAGTTTAAAGACTCAGATTGATATTAATGCCTGTTGAGTTTAAAGACTCGGATTGATATTGAGTTTAAATACTCGGATAGATCCAGCAGGTTCGATTGATGGAAATGTATTTTAAATACTTTTGGATTTCTGTGATACACTGATGGTTTTCAAATAGTTTTCAGATGCTTTGGGCTATGACCCAGATGATATGGATTTTGATGGTTTTGGGCTGAGGTCCAGGATTTGAGAAAAGGAAATTATTTCGGTTTTCATAAGCGGTTTTTATTATTTCGGAAATGAAATGGTTTTCAAATGTAGGCATTGGTTTTACGTGGAGGGTATAAATGTCTTTTCTTATAAATTTTTTTCTGACCTGATTATTTATTTTTATCCACTCACAGTCTTTTTGGTTTTTCGATACCCTCCAGGTTATTGAGGTGGTGCGTGCTGTTGTTAGTGAGACGGAGACATCACACACGCAATCCACAGTGATGCTGCGAACTCTGGTTAACTCAAGTTGGTTTTTGGTACGTTGACTTGGATATCCTTTGTCTGGCTTACGTGTTCCATGGAGATTAGACATGTGTTTAGCCTTCGTGTCGCACGTAGGTTAGACGGGGGCATGACTTATCCCTAATCGCAGGGGATTAAGGGGTGGGTCGTGTCATTTTTATTTGTTAACTTTTTTTTACTCTTGAATTTCATCTGCCCGACTTCCCTCATATCTCATATGCTCAATATTTATGCCCTTTCTTTGTTTATTTGAAAGGATTGGTTTGGATAGGAATTTTCTACTTTGGAATTGGTATTTGAAGAACGCATGGAATTGGGATTTGAAGAACTTTGGTTTGGATAAGAATTTTCTGGTTTGGTATTGGTGTCTTGAGAGTTGGCAGGTGTTGGTGTATGTTGATAACTAATTGATCATTGATCATTGAGGGGAGAGATGAAATGATGATTGATAATTAATTTTTGTTCGTTGATTGATGATTCATGAAGACCCCACCCCATCCATTCGCTTTTATTGCTCAATTTTGCACCACAAGAAAAAAACAAGAAACAAATAGATAAGTAACTTACCCAAAAAAAAAAAACAAATAAATACGTCAAAACACGTCTTTACCAAAAAATATAATAATTCAAAATGATGTGAGATTGAGCTCCACGTACTAATAATTCCACGCTGTCCTCGCCTTCCTGCGACACGTGGTGAACATGCAAGGCTACTCATGAGTTAAGTCGATGAAGAATGACAAGATAATATAACGTGACCGGATTGGGGAGACACGTTTTAATAACTAGGTGACGTTTTATTTTGGTCTCATGAGAAAACTAACTCCTAGCGCAGAAACCATTAGAATAACATCATGATTAATAACTAGGGGATACAAATTGGTTGGATAATCTTGTGTATATTAGTGTTGTAAAAAAAAAAAATAGCCTTGGAGAAGATTTTAGGAAATATTTACGATTATGTATCTACTAATTTCACTTTCGTTTTGGGTTTTTAATTTGATTTTGAGTTATTTTCAATTTTAAATAATACTATTATTAGACGTGTTTTTCTTTGTCAAATGAATTGATTGTAATTCAAGTTAACCTCCATTCTTTTCTAATGTGATTCTAGGGTGTGCCGAAAAGTTGTGATAGTTTCTGAATCTGAATTTTAGATGAACTAAACTTTCATGACTTACATGTTAGATATAGAAGAAATTCGATAATATGAATAAATTTTATTAACAAACTTAAAAATATATATCTAATCAAGAGGGGAATAATCAGACTTACCATTCAAATGCAACTATAAATAAATAAAATATTGATAGAAAGAAGAAAAAGAAAACAATAAAATTATAATAAAACGTGCAATGCAAAAAAAAAATATCACTTACTAATTTAAAATTATAAAATTCTAATTTTTAAATCATCAAAATCTTTCATTATCTCTTGATTACTGATAATATAATACTTAAAATCAACTAGACTAAATAATAATTTCTAAAAAGATCAAATATGGTGGCGGAAAGAGCTACAACCCTCCTAGCCTAAGCTTGTTCCATGTCCATGCCCAAAAGTCATATACCCTCTCCCCGTTTTGGATCATAATAATGCATCATGCTCTTATATAAAATTAATTCTCCTTAAAAAAATGCATCGCTCATAAATTCTCTTAGCAAACTAATTCTTTTTAGATTAGTGATACATGAATTTTGAGTCATATATGACTCCAACTAGCTGAACTACTTGAAACTCAAATTTTCTTAATTAATTTATTTATCGAATAGAACATTTCCAAGCCCCAATAGCGTAGGTAGATATTTAAGCTAGCAGGGGTACATGTTAATGGTACTTTCTAGTCGAAATAGTTTTGTAACAATGTTCTGATTCCATTACCCTCAATGTCTGTAAGACAAAGGATAACAATATTGATATCATGTTCATACCTTCACCCTTAGATCAGTCCCTATCTCATTGCAACCATTGATGAAAATATCGATAATATCGTCGATATATCGGTGGATATATCGGGAAATTTGGCCGGCGGCACGTAAGAGAGAGGGGAAAGAAATTGAGCGAAATATCGACATTTTT
This sequence comes from Prinsepia uniflora, assembly GCA_032719365.1. NCBI lineage: Eukaryota > Viridiplantae > Streptophyta > Magnoliopsida > Rosales > Rosaceae > Prinsepia > Prinsepia uniflora. Next base: position 68,892,372 of record CM064869.1, read on the forward strand.
CCTTATTTTAAGCCCATCGATCTCCTTATTTCATTAAAACGATCGAGATAGGGCCAAATCTCATGAAAATCGGACGTAAAACCATTGAGTTCCAGTCGGGTCATGTCGCGCGGGTCAAAAAACCCGAATTACAGACCCGCGCGAGGTTGAAGATGACTGTTACAGGTTACTGTATGTGTATTTTATATATTATTTGGTTGCTTTTGTTTACAATTGGGCTTGCCTAGATGAGTTGGTTTGTTGTTGTTTGTCTTTGGCTTTAAAATGAGGAGTTCCTAGGTTCAAACCCAGCAGCACGCGGTTGCTAGGTGTTTTTTGTTTTTTTCAAATTTGCATATATATATATATATATATATATATATTTGTCAATTTTTTTTTCAATTTTAAATATATCAATTTTTTAAATTTTTGAACAAAGATTAATTCTATTTTTCATCCTTTTTTCCCAATTTTAAATATATTTACTCATTTCATAATATTTCTTTCATTGAAATTTGTGTATGCTTATTGTTATATTTTTTATTATATTAACATTCAATTATAGTAATTCATTTTAATTTATATTTATATTTAAAATTTTATATTATTAGTTATCGACAGAATTCTATTGTATCTTATTATTCATCGTATATTTATTATAACAAAGTTATTTTATAGTTTTTATTAGTCCTATATAACCACAATTGGGTACTTAAGTTTTTTTCCAAATTTTCATTACAAATTTCCAACTTTTAGATCAAATTTCCGTCATTTTTATTGACCGTAAACGATATCGATATTTGAGGCAAGATATCCGTAAAATTGACTAACGATATATCCGTCGATAACGATATTTTAATCCTTGATTGCAACCACCTCGAGAGGCAATAAAATCATTAAAAGTGTGTAATCATTTGAAAACATATTTCAAGAATAATAAAATGTTACCTTCCAATTATAAAACATGCATGCCTAAAATAAAACAAAAACAACCAGATCTCAGTTCAAATCATATCATAAAACGCGGGGCTCACATATCATAAAATGCATCAAAAACCCGTTGCTCACATTTCCCTGAAATTCTAGTTTATCAAAACTCGTGAATACATTTGGACACACATGTCAGTAAATCAACATAACTAATCCTTAAATACTCAAATACTAGTCACGATGATCAATCGGCACTACGCGTAGGCAAACTGGGGAACAAAGTTAACATCTGGGTAGTAACCTAGGAGTATGCTCATATCCGAGTCACGTCTTTGAATAGAGTCAACATCTGGGCGGTACCCTAGAACATGCTCACATCCTCAATTGTGCTAGCATCCCCGGGAACAAAACAACCTTCGAGTGGTAACTCGGGCATTGTCGACGTCCAAGCAATTCTACACTACGACATCCCTATGAACTCGAGTCTCCGAACTAATATTCAGGAAATATCAAACTGTGACCTCTTCAAGATCACAAACTGACGTTAGGGGGAAATCATATTTCACGAGGATGGTTAACCATGGAAAACAATCAATAAAACCAAGAAAACTTTCTTTTTCAAAAATTCTTGACTCAAAACCAAGTAAAAACATTTGTGAACCGGACTTTGTACCAAAAACACTGTTTCTAAAAAACTACCATAAAAATCTATGTCCAGAAATCAATTAATAAATCCGAAAAATCATCATATAATCTTTTCAAATCATTGCAACTCAAGTCATGCAATAAAAACATTTAAAACATTTAATTATGTATGTATCACAGTTTACAAAATAAATGTCCACTCATAGACTGTCCAAGCGACTCAATTCCGAGCTATACGCTATTTCAAAATCCCGAAAGTTTTCTAGCCTATCAAAAATCATAACCGAGTGTCACTATCGTCCATAGTAATCTCACATTCAAATATCTTAATTTTCGGAATAAAGTACATACTTAAAACTTAAGAATAACACTTCTAACACAAAAAAATTACCTCGAAACGATATCCGATTGACTCAAAACATGTGCCAAAATATCTGTAACATCGATTAATGAAACCACATGTTGACCAAAAATTGAGATGATGTGTCATGCGCCCCACGCACGCCTATCCTGCATGTGAGTGGGCTTCACGTGCAAGCAGATGCAATCGCACCTGCACTCGTCGTCTACCTCCAGCCGAGTTTGGCCCAATTTCCTACAACTTCGACCCGACCCAACGACGCAACCCTATTCAAAATCCTTCATTCCACGTTCGTTTTCAATGATCCAATAGTCCAAATTCTTCTAACGAAACTCAGAAATAATTCTATGTTCTCAAAACCAAGTAAATCAACCGAGAAATCAAGAACACCCACCTTCAAGTCTCGGCCATGGTTCGAATGCCATTTTTGCAACCTTCCAATGCTCTAATCCTTCCAATTATCAAGCCAATACGATCGTTGGCAATTGAAAAAAGGGACCAGTAAACTTAATTTCCATCTTCACATCGAAATTCCTAAATTAAATCCTAGGGAAGCACGAGTTTGGGTGGTTTCAAGTTTCCTCCTTTCTTTCTTTGGTTTTTTTTCTCTTTTTCTCTTTTTCTTGCTCTCTCTTTCTTTCCTTTGTTCTACGTTTTCCTCTCAGTTTCCAGTTTTTGCTCTTGAGTTTCGGGATCAAACTTGGGTTTTTGGTTGTACTTTTAAGCACAAACACACACACACACACATGGTTAAGGATTATAAGGAGGTGGTGGTGCCAATCCTCCACCTTGGATGGTGACACATGTCTCCATCACACTAGACCACAAAGAGCGCCTCCAAGCCAAATTACAAAATTGCTGTCAGTATCCGTCCCAATCCCCCCGGGATTAACGCGGGATGATCCTGATCCCGTCTTACACGAAGTGTCAGACAAGGGAAATTCTGACTTTAGCCCTCTCGGGCTTTCAGAGTACGCCAGGATCCGGAGGAGGTATGTGATGTCTCGGTCTCTACTACAACCCACATCCGCCGTCAACATGAAGGGCAGTCAAAACATTTAAAAGCTGTGAATTGACGAAACAATAATTTATAGAAAACATTTTCATAAAGACATTTGTACCCTTCACTAAAAAGCCTGCATGCATTCGAAAACCATTTATTCAAAATGACCATATGCAGGAACTAAGCCCAAAACCATAAGGAAACCAACCATACGGGCCACTGCCCAAATCCATGTGGGACTCAGCCCAAAACTTGTACACATCACATATCATATATTATATACATATAAATCACATAACCCATCCTGTCACGGTATCTAAAGCTACGAGCGTGCTACCCGGGGTCTCAAAGTCCAAGTCTTTCAAGGTCCACCCAGGTCAATGTACGTAGATCAATGACCCTCCCTGAGGTTATAATCCAAGCCCTCCTGAGAGTAAGGTACCCAACGGGGGCGACTCCACTCAGTTAGTGCTCAGTGAATACTCCGGGGTCCACCTAGGCCAACGACCCTCCCCGGAGGAGACATTCCAAATAAGGAAGGTATATGAATATATATATATATATATATAACATAAACATTCATACCCGGTCCCCATAAAGTGTCATGAATCATAAAAAAACCTTTTAAGGGTTCATGCCGGTCCCCATAAACCGTCATGAACTTAGAAATCCATTTAGGGTCCCTGACTCGAAAACATAAATGTAAAGTAACTAGGTCTCGTGCCCGAACACATGACTCAATTGGGCATCGTACCCGATATCTCAGGGTCAATCACGACTCCGATCGTAGTGATGAGTGCAACCATCCGTCCAGGACCGCCCTCAATCCTAGTATGTCGCCGTGAATGTATCAATCGACGTGACCATCACAAGATCATGGTGCACTCATCACCGATCGATATCTCGAACCGTCAGCATTCTGAAGTCGAGCCTTCCATGGCTGCTCGACGACGGTAAGTGCATCGTGATCTCTCCGGAAGGAACAAATCCTAGTCCGGAGGCGAGCATCGTATTGTCCGTCACCGTGCATATAGTACTCGCGGTGACCACGATTCAGACCCGTAGGTCATCAATAGGGTCATATGCCCGAGACAAAACCAAATGGGTCTCATGCCCGAGTTTATTCTTTTTAAATCCAAAACCATTTCATTTAAACCAACGTAGAAATACAAACCCGTATAAGCACCGTATAAGTTCGAAACCTAGAAATACGTACCAATATGTAACCACTCACAAATGCACTCATGGCATCACCAAAAAAGTATTAAAACATATAATAAACATTTATGCATGCATCAATTTAGAAAATAAGGTCCACTCACAGACTGTCTGAGCTTCCGTCTTGATACGCGTGTCATTCGGCTCTCCCGGGCCAATCACCGTCACCCGGGACTCCCAAACCTGTCCAAATTGTAATAGAGTGTTACTAACTACCTTATTAACCTCTCACTAAAGCCCCGTAATTTTCTGGAATTTTTAACTATTTTTAAACTCGATCCTAAACCTTCGGACACCCCGAAACCTATCGAAACGATATCCGATCGACACGAAACCAGTCCCAAAATGTTCGTTACATCGAATAGATGATTTCACATGTTGGAAGCATCCCCAAAACTGGCCTCACGTGTAACGACCCGTCCCGGGAGTCAGGATAAGATTAGAGTTTAGTGATGGATTAACGAAGAGAATCGGTGATTAGTCGGACACTTTTGGACAGACGGCGCAGAATGACGATTTTGCCCCTAGAATGGGCAAAATGTTGACTTTGAGTTCGGACGGTTAATTGGGTATTGACCGATGACCATGATGTAGTTCGGGACGTCACGAGTCGGTAGACAGGTGGCACGCCCGATTCCGACATCCGAGGAGGAAGTTATGATGTTCGGAAGGTTGAGGGAACTTTCGTAATTTGGTTAAAAATAAGGAATTTGTTGACTTTTTTTTACCATTAGTTTTCACGCAAACCGAGGACCGTTAGGTAGGTCTCGACGTCCTAAGTACAACGACAGGCGGCACGCTGTCATCAGACATCGGACGGATAAGATTTGGGTCTAGAACGTGAAGGGTAAAATGGTTTGGACTTTTAGGGGCAAATTAGTCTTTTAGCACCTTGGGATGTGTGTTTTACCAGATGAGGACACCTGGGCAGAGAGGATTGGATATTTTTGAAGGCTGGACCATAAATTAAGGGACACCTAGCCCATTTCCAGTGGCTTCTAGCCAAGTCGACTGTGCATTTTTCATTTTAAACGTTTGGGTTGTATCGATCAACTGAGAGAAAACAGAGATAGAGAGTCACAATCCAAAATCCAGTGTGTGTGAGTCGTAGAAATCCCTTGTGGTGGCTTGTGAGAGAGTAGAGAAGGGTTGTGTTGTGTGTGAGAGTGCTTAGAGAAGGGAATTGAAGGAAAGGGATTGTGAGGAATGAGGGAAACTAGAGAAACAGAGAAACCGGCAACATCAACCTACCCTATCTCCTTCAAGCCTTGATGTTTCTACTTCTTCACTGAATGAAAAATAAAGGCTCGAAGGTGGAGATTGTGATGAGGCTGTCGTGGGAATCCGTCGTGGGACGGTGGTTGAGGACCGGGGAAAAAATAGAGAAGAACCATGATCTCTGTTTTTGAAAGATGAAATTGGATTGCTAGTGCAGGCCACTGAGAAGGGCTCTAATCGACTAGATGATGATCAGGATGGTGAGACATGTTAGAGGAACTTGGAATGGAGGTTCTCCGTGGATGGTGACTGTGAAACCGAGAGGTAAGGCCACGTGATTTCAAAAATGGTAATTTCTGTTGTAGCGGTTGTAGCTTGAGTTTGATGAGGGGTTGTTGTTCTGGAGGACCAGGTGAGATGTTTGGACGTGAAAATAAGACCTGAGGTGGCCTAGGACGGCCGGAATTGAAGCTTGAAGATGGCCGGTTTGATTCTTGATCGGGGAGGTAAGCTCTGGACCTAGTTTTTCTGTTTTAAGCTTACAGACAGAACCTAGAGGATGGGATGAATCTAATAGAAAGAATAGGAATTGAAATTGGACAAAAGGGACGAAAAACCGTGAACGCTGGTTTAGCCTAGACCGGACCGGTTCGAACCGGGTTTACCTGAGGTTGACGACAACACTGTTCACGTGGGTCTCACACGCAGAAACTTCCAGACGCACGTGGGGGCGCGTGAAAGGTATTTTGGGGAATCTTTCAACACGACTTTTAAAGTATTCGATGTAATGAACATTTTGGCGTTGGTTTCGAGTCAATCGGACATCGTCTCGATATATTTCGGGATGTCCGAAGGTTTTAGGCCTCGGTTAAAAACAGTTAAAAATACGGAAAAAGTACGGGGCTTTAGTATAAGCGTTTTGAAGTAGTTAGTGACCTCTTTATGGAATTTGGACAGGTTCGGGAAAGCCGGTGATAACGAATTAGTCGGGAAACCTTAAGTGCGCGCGTATCGAGGCAACGATGCAATGGTCTGTGAGTGGACTTTGTTTTCTAACTCTTGATGCATGCATATATGTTTTTATATGTTTTCTATACATTATTCTATGATTTGACTTATGATCTTGGTGGTTTATGGTTTTGCACATTTTTCGAGGTATTTTACGGAATTTCACGTTTTACGGGATTCGATCGATGTTGTGACTGATCATGGTTTTAATGATTTGATTTCGGGATTCGAAATGCGATTTGATTTCAATGATTTCAAATGGATTTTGGAAAGTAATTTCAGGCTTGAAGCCCAGTTCAAAAGTGGCTTTAAGGAACGTCTTTTCGAGTTGTGGAATCGGATTCCAAGATGACGATTCTGGATTCGGTTGAGAACTTGAAGGTGGAATTCCGGGTTTGGGTTTGGAATGGTTAGTCCGGATGCCGGTTTACAGAATGATGGTTTCAGATTCGAATTTGGAAATGGATAATGCATATGAGTTCTGGGTTTGGATCCGGGATCCTGATGAGATTGCGGATTCGGATTCGGATATGAATAGTGGTTATGGATTGGATTTGCTGGATCTGGTTATTGGGTTTAAAGACCCGGATTATGATTATGACGGGGGTGGGCTCGGATTGAGTTTAAAGACTCGGATATTGATATTTCCCCCGTAGGCCTATTGAGTTTAAAAACTTGGGAGTTTAAAGACTCGGATTATATTGAGGCCCGGATTGAGTTTAAAGACTCGGGAATTTAAAGACTCGGATAGATCCAGCAGGTTCGACGGATGGATACGTGGTTTCAAATGTGTTGGATTTCACTGAGTTTTAATGATGGTGGTTTTTAATAAAGGTTTTCCGAGGTTTTGGGCTCTGCCCGGATGAATGGTTTTTTATGGTTTTGGGTTGAGGCCCGGGATTTGAGGAAAGAAACTAGTGTTCGGTTTTTCTTACATGGTTTGCTAAACCAGAATACTGAATGGTTTTATGACATGAATTTGATATGCATGCATTCTTTTTAATTTGAGGATATAAATGTCCTTGTTTTATGAACTGTTTTCAAACTTATACTTTATTTTTGTCTACTCACAGTCTTTTGTGTTTCGATACCCTCCCGGTTGTTGCAGGTACGGGGTGTTGGTTTAGAGAGGCGGAGACATCACACCCACGAGCCACAGTATTTCAGTGCACTCTGGAAAATTTCGGATGCTAGTGGACGGTCGAATCGGGAATCTCTTGTCCGACTTATGTGTCACATGGAGGTTGGACGTCAGTTTAGCCTTCGTGTCATGTATAAGTTAGACGGGAACAGGATTCCGCCCTTAATCCCGGGGCATTAGGGGTGGGTCCTGACATCACGCGCCCCCACGCGCGGCCTGAAACCCTTGCGCGTGAAGCCCACGCATCGGGGGCTATTCATCACCCCTAACCTCTAGCCACCCGGTTCGGTCCAACCAAATCGGCGGTCACGGTTCAACCCTATAATCCACCTATTTTCACTCCTTTCCTCCCATTTTTATTCCTATAAGTTTCTAACTTCTAACCTAATTAATCGAACCATTAAAAACCGAAGAAAAGGGGTTGAAACTCACCTTGAAGGTCCACGGTTGAACCGGCCACCTGCAAGCCTCCAGCCGTCCTAGGCCTCAAAACCAGTCCAAAGCTTCCCCCTAAAGTCCCTAGAAGGCAACCCAATCAATGAAAACAGTCAAAAACCTCTCAAACTCAAACTTAGATTTGCAAACATGCTTACCCGCCCAAATCTGGTTTCCCTTCGCCGTGTCCACCGATGTGGTCTGTCGGCCCCTCCTTCATCGTCTTAACCTCTCTCTCAGTCTCTCAATAACTCTCACAGTAATGGTTATGGTGGTGGGGTGGTATGTCGTGTGTGTTGTTTGCTAAAAATGGAAATAGAGGGATGAAGGGGAAATGGGTGTTCAGGTTGTGAGAGAACAGAGAGGGTGATGGTGATCAGATGAGGGGGAAGGAAATGGATGGTGGGGATTGAAGGAAGAAATATAGATGAAGGGTAAGGATTAAAATATGAGATGGGTGAAAATTATAAAATAATAAATAATATTATTTTAATGATTTAGATCCACTTTTTAGGGGATTGACCAATGGGATGAGTGACACTTGTCACTCATCCATGGGTCCCCCTAAAATATCTACCCAATCAAATATCGCCACATCATCACCGTCTCGTAATTCGTGCATAGTGAAATCAAACTTCCGTGACCCATAACTTTCTCGTTCAAAGTCCGATTTCGGCGTGCCGCCTGTCTAGGGATTCGTAACGTCTGTAACTACGTCGCAGTCGTCGGCCAAAGTCCATTTGACCGCCTGAACGAAAAGTTAATGTTTTGCCCACGACTAGGGGCAAAACGGTCGTTTTGCATCGTTCGTCTGATTTCGCTCAACTAATCACTGATTAACTTTACTAATCATGATTAGTCACTAATCTAATCTCAGAATTCGAGACGGGTCATTACAATTGCCCCTCTTGAGCTACGTCTCGGGTTTTTCGTTTTAGACCCATAACAAGTATGTCTGAACTCTGTTTCCGATATGTCTCATGTCTACGAATTCAGGACTCCGATATCTACGTAACGGTAATCACGTAAAGTCTAAAAAGTCCATTGCGAAAAAAGTCAACTTTTAACATGCACGGATAAAATCGTCAATTCCCTTTTTAAATTTCTGAAACTACCTAATCTGTTTTTTCGGGTCGTTACAATGCAACCATGAGAAGCTAAAGAATTATTACTTTCTCTCTCCTGTTAATTTGTTAAATTTGAGAAACTAAAACCCCTAAAATAATAAAATTCTAAAGTATGGAGTAGAATAGGGACTCTCTTTGTTTCTTGGAGCCTTTTTTTCTTTCAAAATTCCTAAATTAACTTAAATATATACTTTAGGGATTCTACTAGAATTGCTTTAATATTTTTTGTTTTGGCAAATCTTAAATATTTTTATTGTTTGTTTCAAGTGAAATATCTGAATGTCTTTAATTATTATTTTATCATTGTGGAACCCAAAATCATCCGAAAATTATGGAGCTGCCACGTGGCCCGTAATTCCCAAAAATGACTAAATTGCCCCTGGCAATAACGCTGATCATTTGAAAACACCCGCATATTAAATAATCTATTTACCAGTTAAATACGTTATTTGATCGGGTTAAAATCTCTGTAATATCAATATTCTCCCCAAGAATTAATTGTCGTTATTCTTAATAATGGATAATTAATATTGATATTAAAATACAATAATTGTCATTACTATCATGATGAACCATCATTACAATTATTAAATAGTATATTTAATTAATAATATATTTTATATTAATTAAATATTCAACCGACCAATCAGAACGCTCCAAGGCTCCCAAGATTTTCCTATAAATAGCAAGGCACATTTCATTTCCAAGGTACGTTGATTTTTCGTTTCGAAGTATATCCCTTTCCTCTCTCAAAGCTAACTTAAGCATCAGAGTGTTCTTGGTCGAACAACCCCCCGGGTAAATCGATCGAAGCAACGATAGCTAATTGTTTGCTGTTTGCAGGAATTGTGAGGACTTTTCGCGACGAGTTCAATCTTTGATTCAACAATTGGTGCTTTCATTGAGAGCTATTGAGTTATACTCAGAAGAAGCTCTCTCATTTGTTCATCGTTCATCTTTCTTCGTTCGTCGTTCATCGACATTGTTCGAAGATTTTGAACGTTGTTCATCACTCATCAAGAATTTGTTCATCGTTCATCTTTCCTCGTTCGTCGTTCGTCGACATTGTTCGAAGATTTTGAACGTTGTTCATCACTCATCAAGAATTCGTTCACCATTCATCTTTCTTCGTTCGTCGTTCGTCGTTCATCGACATTGTTCGAAGATTTTGAACATTGTTCATCGTTCATCTCCCTTCGTTCGTCGTTCATCGACATTGTTCGAAGATTCTGAACGTTGTTCAAATTATCCATCAACAGCTTTCCAAATTCAAAATTCTTCGATTCGGCATGGCTAAGGTTCATCGATCCGTTCGATCAACTGGAGAAAGTGTTTCTGCCTCAACGGCTCAGACAAGGAATGAGGCTCGCATTGAAACTCCGGAGAAGCGGCCAACTCAACCCATGCGTGTGTCCATAGAATCACCCATGGAGACACTTGGAGGGAGGCCAACCTTCAGTTTTGGAGCGTTCCCCTCTCCAGCTAACCAGGTACCCGCGCTAGGGGAAGGAACTTCGGCTTTGCAACAAGAAAACGAGAGGTTGATGGGAAATACATCACGACATGATCAACCCACAACAAACATGGTCCTAAGGGACTTTCTGGACGGGTGTCATGACATCTCAGGGAGAAGTCGTCACCAACCTCCCCAGAAAAACTTGGCGCAGCAAGTTGAAGGGCTAAGCAAACAAGTTCAACTTCAGTCAGAACTCTTGCAGCAACTCCTAGCAGAGAGACCAGTCCAAGAGCAGGACAGACATTCCACGTCACGTGGAAAACAGGAGCATGCTCAAAGGCGTCCTGGGAAAGAACCAGTCCACTGCCGAACAATGTCACGAGACACTTCGCTAAACAATTCCAGTGAAGAAAGTCATACTCACCGAGAAAAAAACCCTCAACGCCTAAGGTCATCAGTACGTGAACGGCTAGGAAATAAGCCTGGGGAAACCTCACGGGCAGAGCGCTCACAACACTCCCATGGAGGCAGGGGGCAACTTCGAGCTCTACACAAAAACCCAAAACAATCTGCCCACGGCAGTAAAAGGGAAGACGAAGCCTACTCCCCTGCACGATCTCAGAAATCAAGGGGAGAAGCTTAAAGAGGTTCTCGACGATTAGCACAAAGGGACTCATCGCCTCGGCAAGGAGCATTGCGGGCTAATGATGTTCAAAAATTGCTGGACATGCACCTTCGTGCTCAACAAGGTGGCGATCTAGAGGACGATCTACGTCGCCAGATACAGCTCTCTACGCCCTTTATAAGGGATATTGAGGAGGAGCCATTCCCCCAGAGATTCGCAACACCAAACTTCACTCCATTCAAAGGAGCCTCCGACCCGGTAAAACACATAGATTATTACCGAGGAGTCATGATCCCCCACAGGTCTAACGATGCGCTCATGTGCAAGGTTTTTCAAGCTTCTCTTCAAGGCCAAGCCATGACTTGGTTCAATCATCTCCCCCGGAGGTCGATTGAGTCCTTTGAAGAGTTGGCCCTGACATTTGTGAAGGAATACGCACAACTTCGGACAATCGAGGTGAAAGATGACCATCTTTTCTCTGTCCAAAAGAGAGCAAAAGACACTCTGCGACAATATATACGAAGATTTTGTGAGGAAAAGTCTCGCATTATCGGCTGTAATGACCTTGTTGCAGCAATGGCATTTAAGCAAGGACTCCCTCGAGACAGCCAGCTTTACGGGGACATCGTCATGAGCAATACGCGAAGTCTTTCCAAAATACTTTCGCTGGCAGAGCGACATGCAAGTTGGGAGGACGAGAAGAACGCCGCTCATGCTCAGGACCATGCCAGGACTAGCGAAAAGGTCTCCAATGAGGATGAACCCCATGGAAAGTTTGCGACAGGAAAGCTCAACAAGCGCAAAGCGGGGCAACACTCCCAAACGCCAGTTATGGGGAGGCCTAACTTGCAGCTATCTTTACCAGTCCATCAGATCTACAATGAAATTAAGAACAAGCCATGGTTTAAGAAGCCGGCGCCAGTTAAAGGCAATCAAGACAATGCTGATAAAACCAAATGGTGCGCCTATCATGAATGTTATGGGCACAATATCAGCACTTGTATATCTTTCGAAAGATATCTCCGAAATCTCCAGAAGGAGGGGCATTGTACAGACTACATCAAAAACTAGACTGTAAATCATATGGAGAACAAAGAGTCAAACGAGCCAGCGTCAAAGGTGATCCGCATCAACTAGACGCAAGTCAACATTAGAAAGACATAAAATTCTATGGAGCTTTTCAATTTTGCTTTTCAAGTTGCCTTCTAAATTCAAGTATCAATGAAATGAGATTAACAAATTGATTTGTTCACCATGTACAATTTTCAAAGCTTATTCTCTCTAGTGTAAAAAGCCTTCGTCATCGAAGCATCCAAGCCTTCGTCATCGAAGCATCCGAGTTTTCGCCTTGTGAAGCATCTAAGCCTTCGCCACGCGAAGCACCTAAGCCTTCGTCATCGAAGCATCTAAGCCTTCGTCATCGAAGCATTCAAGCCTTCGCCCTGTGAAGCATCGAAGCCTTCGCCATGCGAAGCACCTAAGCCTTCGTCATCGAAGCATCCAAGCCTTCGTAATCGAAGCATTCGAGCCTTCGCCCTGCGAAGCATCTAAGCCTTCGCCATGCAAAGCACCTAAGCCTTCGTCATCGAAGCATCCAAGCCTTCGCCCTGCGAAGCATTCAAAGCCTTCGTCATCAAAGCATTCAAGCCTTCTTCATCGAAGCATCAAAGCCTTCTGAGTCCTGCAAATTTCTGCGCAGCAGGGAGAGCTCATCTCGAGCGGTATCTCGCTCATTTTCTATCAGCATCCTCTCTGCACGGCTCATCTCCAACTCGCCTATTTTGGCTTCCGATGTGAAATTAGGACCTCAAGTTTTCTTAAGTTATCACAATCTCACATCAACAACATAACTTTCCATTTCTGCAGGCCCTTCGCGTCAAGATGGCACATTCTCGGGACCAGAGCAGATATGTTAGGAAAGAAGTTGCTCGGTATGCTTATGGGTTAGGAAAGAAGTTGCTCGGCATGCTTTTTTCTCCCAAGAACCAATAGGTCCTTGTTTATTGTCCTTCTTTTGAACAACGGTCTCCTTCGAGCGCAGTGGAACGCACAACCACTCCTTGATCGGGATGTCTGAAAGCTTCCCGCCATTCATGGAGAGAGTAGCCGGCTCATGTCCTGAAACTCTGGAAGAACATCTGTCGCCAAGCTCCACGAGAACGTCGCTTGGAAAGGAAATTTGATTGCGAGCCTTCCATTCCATAAAGTCTTCAGGCTTCTCAGAATCCATATCTTTCCCTCGGAATGGACTTAGGCCACGAAAACCGCCACGCTCCCACAGAGCAAGTTTGTTGGGTCTCTCGGCACCTTGAAAAATGGCGAGCATGTTTGTGGTACTAGCAAAGAGTCACAGTGAATGTGATCCTGCCTACTGATGCTCACTAGTCACGTCTGTAAGCGCACTCAGTCGCCGCCGAATCCCCGTCTTCTATTCTTCCCCAAATTCGACATGTTTCCTCTTCGTTTTTGTTGCAGGGAGTTTCGTTTTGACCTCAGGAGCTTAATTCAATCCTCAATTTCCCTTCTCCTAGCTCACAAATTCGAATTCGAATTTCCCTTGATTTTCTGAATTTTCGAGCTCTGGATACACGCAGTTCTCTCAGTCCCTCGAGTTCCTCTCTCTCAATTCAGTTCTTTAAGCTTTTAAAATTGCACAATGACGGTGAGATGGAGGGATATCACGGATCAATTTGGACAAAATGATTACAATTACCCTTAATTAAGGGTGAGTATCATTACCCCCAAAACTAGATTCCATGTTATCCGGGGCAAGAAGAAGACAAAGGACAGGTGTCATTGTCTGATCAAGGTTGAAAGACCATTTTGCCCCTGGTTCGACAAATTACCATTTTGCCCCTAGCCTTCCGTGACCCGTAACGTTCACATCCGAACTCCGTTTTCGACGTGACGAGCGGAAGTATGAGGCAATCATCAGGTCCGGGGAGGCGTGTTTGTCCCATGCACCGCCAACTTCGATACAGTTAACTCTATACGTGCTGTCATTGAACCCCGTCCTCAAAAATAGCTCCACTTTAGGTACGACCCGAGAAAGCCGACCGCCGACAGGGTTTTTTCCTCTCATGCTTAAAGAGCCTTCATGGAAGAACATCTGTCACCAAGCTCCACAAAAACATCATCTGGAAAAGCAATTTGATTGCAAGCCTTCCACTCCATGAAGTCTTCGGGCTTCTCAGAATCCATATCTTTCCCTTGGAATGGACTTAGGCCACGAGAATCGCCACGCTCCCACAGAGCAAGTTTGCTGGGTCTCTCGGCACCTTGACGCATAGCGAGCATATTTGTGGTACTAGCAAGAGTCACAGTGAATGTGATCCAGCCTACCAATACTCACTAGTCACGCCCGCTAGTGCACTCAGTCGCCGCCAAATCCCCGTTGACTGTTCAGCCAAACTCCGTTCACCACGTAGCAAGCATATTTGTGGTACTAGCAAGAGTCACATTGAACGTGATCTAGCCTACCAATGCAAGCACGCACCGTCCAAAACTGCTCGTTTTCCAAACTGCACGCGATTCTGTAATTTCTGACACTTTTCAGGAATTTCGAATCCTGCCCCAAAAAAAAATCATAAAAGGTCAATAATGACTCTATGAGTATCATATCAATCTCCCACAATTTTTTGGGAATTAAATAGTAATTTAGAGCATAACCTAAACCTTTGGTGAACAGTGATTTGCTACAGTGCGCGATTAACAGTGATGTGCTACAGCACGGTGCTACAGTGCTCGATGAACAGTGATGTGCTACAGTGCGCGATGAACAGTGTCTTCCTCAATACAACCTCAATCCTCTTTGTCTTTGATGTGGATCGGTTCGAAATGATCCCAGGAGACTTAATCAAGTCTCAATTTGGATCCCCACAACTCGCAAATTCGATTTCGAATTTCCTCCCAAAATTCCAAAATTTTCGATTCTGGTTCTCACTTCTCACCCTCTGTCCCAGTGTTTTCCTCATCCAAAATCAGACTCTTCAAACACTCAAATACTCACTCTCATGAACAATTTCACCCTTTGTTGTTCACTTGATGAATGAAGAGGAAGATTAGTGGTGTTTAAATAGGATTAGAGATGGATTAAAAAAATGATTAAAACATGATGATGATGTTTTCCATGAAACATGGATTAAAACATGATGATGATGTTTTCCATAAAACATGGATTAAAACATGATGATGATGTTTTCCATGAAACATGGAGCACATTTTAAGGGTCCTTAAATCAAGGGATGGGTGACACTTGTCACTCATCCAAGTGTTCACAAATCAACGGTCACTATTCATAATTTAATATTATTTTAATCTAAATTTCGGTTTGTTCGGTTAATCGTTTTCGTCCCCGAGACCACAACTTCGTCGACGAGTCTCCGATTTCGGCATGCCGCCTGTCTATGGATTCGTATCGACTCGACCTACGTAACGGTCCTTGGCCCTCGTCCTTTGGACCTCCCTGGTCAAAAGTCAACATTTCGCCCTTACCTTTCAAAATTACCAAAATACCCCTCGACTTCTGAACGTCGTAACTTCTTCCTCGAATGTCGGAATCGAACGTGCCACCTGCCTATGAACTCGTGACGTCCCAAACTACGTCATAGTCATCAGTCAAAGTCCATTTGACCGTCCGAACTAAAAGTCAATATTTTTCCCACGCCTAGGGGCAAAATGGTCATTTTGCACATTTCGTCCGATTCACTCCACTAATCCTAGATTAGTCATTCTAAATCATAATTAATTAATATTTCATCCCGATACTCGGGACGGATCGTTACACCCCGCCTTCGCAGATCCATAATTTTCGCATCCGACCTCCGATTGACGCATGCCGCCAGTCTGCGGATTCAGCGCCTCGGGACCTACTCAGCAGTAACCGGTAAACATGGTAAAACAAGATTCCAAACAATGTACATCCCTTCGGATTCCCTGAATTCCGAATCGATGTGGGGGCATTTGTGGAACCCAAAATCATCCAAAAATTATGGAGCTGCCACGTGGCCCGTAATTCCAAAAAATGACTAAATTGCCCCTGGCAATAACGCTGATCATTTGAAAACACTCGCATATTAAATAATCTATTTACCAGTTAAATACGTTATTTGATCGGGTTAAAATCTCTGTAATATCAATATTCTCCCCGAGAATTAATTGTCGTTATTCTTAATAATGGATAATTAATATTGATATTAAAATACAATAATTGTCATTACTATCATGATGAACCATCATTACAATTATTAAATAGTATATTTAATTAATAATATATTTTTTATTAATTAAATATTCAACCGACCAATCAGAACGCTCCAAGGCTCCCAAGATTTTCCTATAAATAGCAAGACACATTTCATTTCCAAGGTACGTTGATTCTTCGTTTCGAAGTATATCTCTTTCCTCTCTCAAAGCTAATTTAAGCATCGGAGTGTTCTTGGTCGAACAACCCCCGGGTAAATCGATCGAAGCAACGATAGCTAATTGTTTGTTATTTGCAGGAATTGTGAGGACTTTTCGCGACGAGTTTAATCTTTGATTCAACAATCATTTATGAATTTTGTCAAATTGAGAGAATTGCTAAGTTTTCTCTCTTATTTGTTAAATTTAGGGATCGAGAACTCCTAAATATCAAAATTTTAAAATAAGAAATGAAATAAGAACTCTGTTGAATTTTTTTTTTTTAAATTATAAATTAACTAAAAATGTATTTTAAGAAATCTGCTGTAAATACTCTAAAAACATGATGAATAGGTGAAAATGTAAAGCTATTGAAATAATTGACCAAACTGTTCTGTAAATTTTAGCTTTATGTCGATACAGATTTAAAGCTAGGAAGTAGGAACTAGCAAGACAACCGTACCCAACCCAATCTCCTTTAGTTACTATTAGAATTAGAACTAGATGTTGTTTAAAAAGCGCTTGGATTTCTTGTTATTGACACTTGGGTCAAGAAACAAGGTCCTGATATTGACACCAAGTATTTTATATTTTAAAAAGATTTTACATATTCTATATTATAAAACTACAACTTTATAATGAGTTGTGTTTTTTTTTTAACTTGTACAAAAATACATATAATTTGTACTCTACTCTCGTTGCATTATCTAATTATATTAAAATTTTAATTTTCAATAAGACGTTGACAGTCCAACAAAAAAAAATAAGACGTTGACAAAAAGAATATGAAAAATAGTAAGACGGACGCGGCATGGTTTTTCCTTTTTCCGATTGGATAAGAAGAGGAGGCACACAAATAATAGCTGTCCAGTGGCATGATCGCAATTTCTAAACTTATACCTTACAAAATGGGAAATTAGAAAGTTGGAACGAACGAGAAATTGCTTAAGGGACAAGAAAGCGACGATTTACTCGCTTAGTTCGCGAAGGTTCGGGAGACACGTGCTCGAAGCTTCAGTATAGAAACGCCACGAAGGCGACTAGAAAATCGCCACGTCATCAAAGCGATAAATATCAGAAATATCTCGAAGAAGGGCTATAAATATCGCTCACAGCTTAGAAGCCTGAAGATTTCTGGATTCGCTGAACTTCAAGCTTCAAGGCTAAAAAACACCAACGGAGCCAACTATCAACAAACGCACGCACATTCGAGTCGAACCGGTCAAGAAAGCAAACCGGAAAATCCGAAACGCGTCTGAGATCTTCGTTTTGATTCGGAAGGGGCGAGGCCGCGATATCAAGTCAAGGAGTTTCTCACTGCCCTGTGGAGGCGGACGATTCTGAGGTTGGTTGATTTGAGCCTTTTTGTTTTTTTATTTCAATTTTTCTTAATTTCATTGTTTGATTCTATCTATGATTGCATCTTTTTGGGAAAAGGCTGTGTCTTTTTTGCTACTATTTGTTCATTTTCGTTTTGGGTTCGGGAAATTGAATTGGGTTCTCTGGGTTCTTAAGTATTAAACTAGGGTTTCCTTTCTCCTAATTTGGGATTATTGGGTATTCTTTCGATATGGGTATTTTTGGTTGATTTGTACATGTAAAAATCATCTCCTAATTGAACTCTGAGCTCTTTGGGCATAGAAAATCCTTTTCCTAGTGTATTAAGATAATTATTGGGCACATGCTTCGACTCTTTTTCAACTTGGATTATTGATATCCTTATATGGGATTTCTGTGATTACATTCTGTTTGCTTTTGTAGTTGCACATTTTTCTTCGAGATACTGCAGTCCCTAATTTTAATTTGCTTCAACAGCTTACTGCAGATTGTGGAAATCTCCTTTATTTCAATGGGAGCTTATAATCAAGGTTCCAACATGCCGTCTTTGCCCTTGGATTCTACCAGGAAGAGGAAGAACCGGAGTAAGGGGGACGGAACCTATGTGGCTGAGACACTAGAGAAGTGGAAAGAATATAACAAGCAACTCGAGTCTGGCAATATTGGGGGAAAGAGTCGTAAAGTTCCGGCCAAGGGGTCAAAGAAAGGTTGTATGAAAGGCAAAGGCGGGCCTGATAATTCACGGTGCAATTACAGAGGTGTGAGGCAGAGGACATGGGGCAAGTGGGTGGCAGAAATTCGAGAGCCGAACAGGGGAAGTAGACTATGGTTAGGTACTTTCCCTACTGCTATTGATGCCGCTCTCGCCTATGATGAAGCTGCAAAGGCTATGTATGGTGCCGGTGCCCGCCTCAACCTCCCGGATATGAACAATTACTCTTCATCTTCACAGGAGACTTGTTCAGTCGCAACGCCAACAGGGTCTTTCGCAGCGGCCACGCCTGGGTGCTCTGGATCCATTACCACATCAGATCACTCTGAGTTTTGCGTAGATCAGGATTATTCCAAGGTTTTACTTGATGTGAAAATTGAGGATGGTGAGGGAGAATCGACAATCCATAATTGGTCGAATGGTATGGTGAAGGCAGAGGCTGAAGAAAAGTTGAATATGGATGTCAAGCGAGACTGCGGTGTGGAGGATTATGGTGGGACTGATGAAAACGATTGTGGTGGTGATTTTTTGAAGGACCATACAATGGAGGAGTTGTTTTTTTATGATGAGCTTTTTCCCGGGGATGATGGTCATGCCCTTCCCAATACAGGGCCAGACCAAGATGTTAGATCCGACATTGCTCAGCCTGAGTGTTCCGGTGACACCTTTAATTGTGACAGGCAATCAAATCTATCCTACCAGCTGCAGTATCCAGACGCCAAGCTGCTTGGGAGTTTGCAGGGCATGGAGCAGCAGGCCCCTTCAGGCATTGTGGATTATGGGTTTGATGATTTCTTGAAGCTTCAAAGCCAAGGGAAGAATGATATTGACGCAGATACTCTAGGGTATCACAGCAACCTAGGAGGATTCAAGGGAGAACCGATGCAACCTGCAGAGGAACATTACAACTATCTGACATTGTCAGACTTAGGGAGAGAAGGAACAACACGGCCTGGAGATGGAAGTTACAACTACTCCATGAGTATGTGATGATTTTGAAGTTGTGTTGGGGTCTATTAAGTTCGATTGCATGTGTCCTTGAAGCCGGAGCAGTTGAGGGATTCCGAGCATTTTCAGACTAGTTTTTGATAAAGAGAGCATTTTGCTTGTTTTCTCCGAGCTTCTTGTTGCCTAGTTAATTTTGGAGCTGACCGACCCCGGTGAATGAGCTAATTCTCTACAAGGTTTTAGACTAGAGAATTTAGCAATGATATTTACATTTTTGCCTTTTCTTGCCTGGCCATTCTCTGTTGATGCTGGATGGTGGGTTACTGTACACATCTTATGCGTCTTGTCAATTATGAATCATATATATATATATATATATATATATATCTGTAGTAGATCAAATATTTCTTTTTATTGTATATATATGAGAGAAAAAAGAGATGAATATAGCTGGAATCGTGTAGTTAATTTGAATTTCGTGTTGGCAATATGGAAAAACAAATTCAGTTTTTTTTTCGGACCCTCCTCTTTATGTTTTTATATTTTCTTGGTTCTTTTATGGCCGAGTATGATTTGTGTCACGGCAATGGTGCTGAATGGCAGCCACAACCCGCAAGTGGGTGGAAGTTGCCAAGTGGTATGACTTTTTTAAGACCCTCCTCCTCTTTATGTTTTTATATTTTCATGGTTCTTTTATGGTCGAGTATGATTTGTGCAACGACAATGGTGCTCTTGCGATGGCAGCCGCAACCCGCAAGTGGGTGGAAGTTGCCAAGTTCTGTTATGGTGAACCAAAAACAAACAATCGAGCCCATTGTTTTCTCCTCAATTTCACTAAATGGTTTTGAGTTGAACTAGAATTTATGAAACAGGTGGAGGGACGGCCCATCGTCTAGTGTCTACGATTCAGACAACCATTGCCTAGGATCCCGACCTCGTGATCAGACTATAATTTACGTTCTTGAAAATCAAATGGGCCTTCTTTGCCTGTATTCTGTGGCCCCTTCAGCTATGTCCCCCATTCTGAAGTTGTGAGGCCCAAATCATAACCAAACACTTTTGTGTACTGGAAGTGGAAGTGAAACCTAATGCATAATGATGATAGGAGAAGTGAGGAATCCCATAACATTATCAGCATATTTGAAATAAAATAAAAAATTACTGAAAACAAGCAGCAAAACCTCTAAAAATCTCAACCACAAAACTAACCATTCTTTACTTCTTTCAAATTCAAACCATAAATAATGTTTCCACGTTTTTCAAATTCCATCCACACCCTCTACAAACCCAAATTCATCCACAATCATATACCCGATTGAAAGTCTTCATCTTAACATGCTCAAATATACATACACCAAACCAGTTGTCCAGATTCTTGGAAATCCAACTCAAATTTTGTTACAATTATTTTCTTATTCGATCGAGGATGCCCATGCTCCCGCCAAGATAATCATAGAATGCTCAAGTTTATTTAGCACCTAGTCGCTGTGCCTCAAACAGACCTTTAAGCGTGTTATAGTACACTAGAGAAATCTTCAATGGATTCTTCAAAATAATTATCACATTATGTACGAAATTTTCATTATGTTGTTGTAAATGATGGGAGGAGGGTGATTTTTTGTAATACTAATAATAATTCATTATACGTGATGTATTAATATCTTATTTGACAATAATTGTACATATTGATAAGTTTAAATGGCTTCAATTGATGTGAATCATATTTAGGTTAGTTGATAATTGATAGGGTGTACCAACTTATGACTAGTATATTTTGTTTATTCATACCAGTTTTAAATTTATTAGTATGCGTATGAGTTTAGGAGGCGGTTATTTGTTAGTATGACCATGATTTTTTTAATAATCATTTATTCCTAATAGAATTAGAATATTTTGCTTTAATCTTACAGCTATGGAATGATATTTTAAGAGCGAGTGTTTAGATCATACAACGGCATTTTCAATATATGAAAACTCGTCATGGTCAATTATATGGTTGTAATATCATCTCTCCCATAAATGTGTGACACACTTTTTATTTTGTTGCTGATGCATGGCACTCTTTTTCTTAAACCGGTTTAAAATTCCTAGCAAGATTTTAACGAAGTCGCTTTATGCATCTTTTGTAATTTCTCTTCTTACATCAATGAAAACTACAAATTTATTAAAAAAAAAAAATTGGAGGCATTATTTTTGCTTACAAATTTAGAAACTTTTTATATGTTGACACTTCCGGAATAATTTCCTGAATCTGCCACTGGGAGTCATTCAACAATGTGATTACGCTAGTAATAATTGGAACTAACATAGTTTTATAATTGAAAAAAATAAAGAAGTTATTCTTGCTCCATTCATACAGTTGAAACTTACATTTGAAAGAATTCGTTACTCATCCAAATTAACAAGATGTCAAGATACAAATATGTATAAGATAACAAAAGGCAAAACCTTTAGAAATTAATCAACAACCAAAGTTGGCAATACGAAAATAATCAATCGGTTTCTTTCGTACAAAGGGGAAGAAAAGGTAGGAGAGACGGTTGCAAAAAAGTGAATGGAGCCACTTTAAGAAGTTGAATCAACAACCTTTAGAGGCTTGGAAGCCACTTTAAAAAGTTCGTCTTCTACTTTTCTAAAAAAATGATTATACAAAAAAAAAATTGAATTTAATCACTCAATAAATTAATTTTAGACGTCTTTATATAGATAATTCTTTACTACCTATGAAATTAAATTTGAGACAATTTAATGCAAAATAAAAAATAAAAAAAATTACAAATGATCGAGTACCTCTTTGAATGTGGTTTTTGTAAAGTGCTTTTAAGTAGAAGCACTTTTGTTTAGTAGCACTTTTCAGTACTAATTTTATGAAGAGACAGTTTGATGTTTAGTATGTACGCATAAAAATATTTTTATTTTTACAGAAATACTTACGATATAATTGTAAAGCATTTGGTAGTGAAAATAAAAATTATTTTTAGAAATATAAAATAATTATTTCATTTTATCGTTCTTGTATCTTGTTACTCGATTTTGTAATATTAAAAACATATTTGGAAGCACATGTTATGATATAAAATTAAATACTTAACAAATATAACAAATTTCAAAACAAAATTGATGGCGGAACCTAGTGGGCTATCATAAATGAAGCAAACAAATTTAATTCGATAACCATTAAATTTCAATAACCATGATTATTCTGATGATGATCATTTATAATTTTAATTTCAATAACCATAGAGCAGCAAGTGAAGATCCGCCCATTTAACTTCAATAACTACGATTATTCGAATGGCTATCATTTAAAATATGAAGGGACGACAGAAGAAGAGGGAATATCTTGGGAAGCGAGCAGAAATGAAAGATGTATAAGTCGGCAGTCACACAAGATTTTAAAAAAACTATCGAGAAATTTATAAGAGTATCAAAAATTAATATTAATAATAATAATTAAAATACGATGAATTTGCACATTTAAGGTATTACTTATTGAATATATAGATATTATTGGAAGAATAAAAATTTCATTAAAAGAAAATAAGTGCTTCTTTATTTTTCTTATAAGTAGCATTTTTGAGAGAAAATATCAACAGAGTGATTATAAAAGAGTCCAAATCACTTCTAAAAGATTTTTTCAATAACTTTGAAATATTCATAAATGAAAGTAAGTTTGATATTTTGAATGCTGCGAATGATAAAAATAAGTAATTTATCTCTAAAAGTAATTCTCTCTAAACTATCATATCCAACGAACAATATTTATTTCCACTCTTAAAATGCTCCCAAAAAACAACCACACTTCCCGCTCACTAATCCTAGATGTCAGCCCCTTAGTTGGGGTCGGTAGCAATCCTTCCCTCCTTATTCCCATCTCATCTTCTCCTCTCTTCTTCTTTTCTCATATTCCCCTCCCTCATCTTCCAACCGTACCATTTTTTTCCCATGATTGTGTGACCAAGGTTTGCACAGTGATTGGGACAGTGTCATTGGTGTCACTGCCTGCCATCCTTGTTGGTGACCAAGCTGGCATATATGTTCCTTCGAGACTATAAAGTGCTCCGCAGGTACGAACCCAGGATTGAAAATAGAGGTGGGCTGAATCTATAATTAAGAATAGAATATGGCTAATTTATAACCAATTAGTTTAGTAAAATAGCATTTACTAGAAATTTAGTAAAAAAATCCTTTGAATTTTCATATTTTTTTACATTTGAGGTGGGCTGGAGCCCACCCAAAAAGGCTCTGAGTCCGTGCCTAGTGCTCCATGGTGACACATGTGAGTTTAGGTTGTCCTTTTTTATGGTTGTTGTGGGTGCCCGTTGTGATGTTGCTTGTTCCTTTCACGAGTCGATGTTTCCTGCTCTGCGGCGGTTGCAAGTTTATAGATATGTTCTGTGGTGGCACGGTCATGGGGCCATCTTTAGTGCGATGGTGGTGGCACAATTATGGGGCCATCTCTAGTGTGATGGTGGTGGCGTCCGAGTATTGGGCTTGTTGGCTCTTTGTTGTTGTTGATTTGTGCTTGACCTAGCCCGTTTAGGGCTAAGTTTGTACTATTGATGATGGCTTAGGGTTTAGAGCCCATTTGATTTTGGGTTGATGCAGTTTAAGACATGTACTTTTTTTTACGAGCTTGAGTATATATATCTTAAGTTTCTTACCTTTTTTTATATATAGAGAATGCCTCTTTTAAACTAATAGCTTTTAAATATATATATATATATATATAATAATTTCCATTAAATAATAAGAACAAAACATAAAAAGTAGGCATGTTGCATACATGTGGTTTCATTAAAACCTAGTTTTAGACGTACTGAGGAAAATGAGGTTCATGCATACCAAACAAATCAACTAAAACACAAACCTCAAATAACAAATTAGAAATAAAAGTATGGAACTCAAAGTACTAGTGATGCATATCAACACATTCTTTAACCTTTTTGCATCTATAAGCATTGGTCCAATTTTTTTTTTTTTTTTGGGTTCAGAGCATTGGTCCAATTAAAGGACTAAGAATCGAAAGCTAACAGCATAATCTAACACAAGATCTCCAAAAATTCTAGCACAACGCAGCCTAACTAGATAGACAGGTGATGACAACACTGAAAACTCAGAAAATTTAACTATCCTAGCGCACTAAAGTGAATAGGAAAAAACTCTAACAAGAGATTTGAGACTAAATATAGTCGACCCAATGTAAGCGTTACTATACTTATTTGCACGCAAAATAAACGCAAATAATAGGCATAAGTGAGCCAATTCCACAATGGTTGTCGTCTATTACCACCACCTTAGCTGCTTCCACGAAATACCATGCATTACCAGTCGCAAATACTATGATCAATTGTAATTGACATGCTACCACCAATGGAGGACCCTGATCGCTTGATCAAAATCAATCAAGCCGCATCGCGAGTAAATTCCCCTTGAAGGCATATCAAGCTTCTGAAGATAAAAGTTTCACCAGTAATATGATCCATCAAGATGTTGAAACATGTCATCATGTGTAACAGCCTGTAAATTTAATTATTCAATTTTCATAATTAATTTTAAAATGACTATTTAACCCTCAGGTTTATGAGGGATTTGAAGATCACTTGTAGTTTGGGAAAAAATTTTGGAAATTTTTCTTGGACCAATTTATAGGTCTCAAACTCATAAATTCGTAAATTAGAGCTCACTTGAAAGGGTTACGGATCTAAAACTTTAGAAGGCAGATTGGGAAATACTTTCAGAAGTTTGGGAAATACTTTTGGAAATTTTTCTTTGACCAATTTATAAGTCACAAACTCATAAATTCGTAAATCAGAGCTCACTTGAAAGGCCTCTTTTAAACTAATAGCTTTAAAATACATATATATATATATATATATTAATTTCCATTAAATAATAAGAACAAAACATAAAAAGTAGGCATGTTGCATACATGTGGTTTCATTAAAACCTTATTTTAGACGTACTAAGGAAAATGAGGTTCATGCATACCAAACAAATCAACTAAAACACAAACCTCAAATAAAAAATCAGAAATAAAAGTATGGAACTCAAAGTACTAGTGATGCATATCAACACATTCTTTAACCTTTTGGCATCTATAAGCATTGGTCCAATTTTTTTTTTTTTGGGTTCAGAGCATTGGTCCAATTAAAGGACTAAGAATCAAAAGCTAACAACATAATCTAACACAAGATCTCCAAAAATGCTAGCACAACGCAGCCTAACTAGATAGACAGGTGATGACAACACTGGAAACTCAGAAAATTTAACTATCCTAGCGCACTAAAGTGAATAGGAAAAAACTCTAACAAGAGATTTGAGACTAAATATAGTCGACCCAATGTAAGTGTTACTATACTTATTTGCACGCAAAATAAACACAAACAATAGGCATAAGTGAGCCAATTCCACAATGGTTGTCGTCTATCACCACCACCTTAGCTGCTTCCACGAAATACCATGCATTACCAGCCGCAAATACTATGATCAATTGTAATTGACATGCCACCACCATTGGAGGACCCTGATCGCTCGATCAAAATCGATCAAGCCGCATCACGAGTAAATTCCCCTTGAAGGCATATCAAGCTTTTGAAGATAAAAGTTTCACCAGTAATATGATCCATCACTCAAACTCATAAATTCGTAAATCAGAGCTCACTTGGAAGGATTACTGATAGGTCGTTAAATAAGCGTTATTTTATATTATTTTATACCCTTTATACTTGACTTTTAATATTAAAATATTAAGTTATTAGATAAAATAATTTATTTTGTGATATTTTTGTTTAAATAAATAAAATGTGTAATTTGGAGCGTTTTGGCGAAAGAATTGTCCCGATCGGAATTATAACGAAGAAATTATGGAAATTCGATTAAATTAATTATTATTAATTTTGTAGCCCAAATTCATATTTAATTTAAGCCCAAAATTCTGATTTAGGCCTTTTTGTTTGTGCAGCCCAGAAAGAAAGAAAAGTCCAGCCCGGTTTTGCTCCAGCAACCGGCCCCTTTCCAAATGGATCGAGCCACCAAATTTCAACAGCCCATACATTTCAGCCCAGCTCCTGCGCGCCTCGCAGCTCCGGCCCGTGACTCCTACACAAGCCTACTGCTCCAGCCACTTACTGCTACCGGCCCAAGCCCGCACGTCTGATGCATCAGTCCGTACACCTACCCATCTACAGCTCAGACCAGTCCATCACTCCAGAAGCCCAGTCTGCACATTAGCCTTCACACGCGCACACCACCAGGCCACCTACCCGCGTTGAGCCCATCTGTTTCAGTCTGTCCATCAAGCCAGAAGAACAGTCCATCGCGCCAGAAGCCCACTGCACAGCCACCCACTTTCTGATCCAACCCACTCTTCACCAAACCACCAGCTGGTACACTGCAGAAGCCCAACTGATCCACACAGCCACCAGCCCGTCCAACTGCTCCCATTTTCTCCTAATTCTCATATTTTTCAGCCACAAATTAATTCCGAACCATCCCTAAAATCATCATTAGTCATCATTTTTCATCATTTCTTTTTGTACTATTTATTACTATTTTTATATTTTATTTTGTATTTGATTTTTAGTTCTTCGCGGCTTCCCTCTATAAATAGGGAGGCATTTCACTTGTAAAAAGAGTCTCATTTTGAGTAATTTTTAATCCTAGTTTAGTTCATGTTTCTCTCTTCTCTTAATTCTTCTTTTTCCATTTTTAGATTTATTTTGGGACCATTTTAACTTCTTGTAGTTTCTTTTATTTAATTAACTTTCTTTTAAATTCTTGTTCTTAATTTATGTTATTTTCATATTAATTCTTTATTTCATTTCTTCTTTACTTTGTTCTTGTGATTTTTTTTTTGAGATCTCTTAAACACATTTTTATGCTATCCTTAAGAAATACCTAGGCTAAGTATTTCCGAAATAATTCTAGAATTTAAGTTCGCATTCTTATGTTTTATCCTCCATCTTCATAAGGTTCTAGCCGCCGTTCGGTATTCCTTATGAATAACATTCCATTGTTTCCATCCACTTTTCGGAATCACAAGCTGTTCTTGGATTCCGAAAGTGTAACTTTCTTCCCTTTACTTAAATTCGTGTTATTGTTTCGGTTTACTTATAATTCAATATATGTGTTGGTATTTTCTTTCTAACATTTGTAAATGTGAATTCAATCTCCATGTGTTTTACTTTTTGAATTTCATCTACTTCATATGTTTTAGTGCTTAACTTTCAATTTAACGCTAAGTGTTTATTACAGGATCCATCCCAATCCCCCCGGGATTAATGCGGGATGACCCTGCTCCCGTCTGACACGAAGTGTCAGACAAGGGATATTTCCAACCTTTACCCTCTTGGGCTATCAGAGTACGTGTAATGACTCGTCCCGAGTGTCGGGATTGAATATTCATTAATTATAGTTTAGAATGACTCATCTGGGATTAGTGGAGTGAAATCGGACGAAATGTGCAAAATGACTGTTTTGCCCCTAGGCGTGGTCAAAATGTTCACTTTCAGTTCGGGCGGTCAAACAGACTTTGACCGATGAATGTTACGTAGTTCGGGCCGTCACGAGTTCATAGACAGGTGGCACGTTCGATTCCGACATTCGAGGAAAAAGTTATGACGTTCAGAAGTTCGAGGGCATTTTCGTAATTTGGACGAAAAGGGGAAAAACGTTGACTTTTTGTTTGACAACTAATTTTCACACGATTCGAGGAAGTTAGGTAGGTCTCGATGCCCTGAGTACAATGACAGGCGGTACGTCGGAAAACGGAGTTCGGGTGACCAAGTTACGGGTCACGGAAGTTTAGGGGCAAAATGGTAATTTGTCGAACGAAGGGCAAAATGGTCTTTTAACATTGATTCTTGCTGCCAGACAGTGAAATCGGTCACTTTGTCTTCTTCTTGCTCCAGAGAACATGGAAACGGGTCTTAAGGAAAACATAATCATTCTTACTTTGGACATTAACCCCTAAATTATGGCTTGTCTTCATCATTGTCAATTAACAGCTGATAAACCATTGTTGAGCTGCATTTGTGTAATTGAGAGATTAGGGGAGCCGAATTGAGAGAAGGGAACTCGAGAGACTGAGAGTAACTGGTTTTACAGAGCTCGAAAAATCTTGAAAATTGGGGGGAATTTCGAATTCAAAATTTTGAGCGGTGAGGATCATAATTGAGGCCTGATTAAGACTTCTGAGATCAAAACGAACCTTTCTGCAGCAAAAACGAAGAGGAATCGTGTCGAATTGGGGAAGAACAGAAGCTTCCATTGCCGTTTAAAATCGAGCTTGGGTTCTACTAGTTAGAGGTAAGAATTTATCAAATTGATCTTGCAAAAACGTTCCTTACACTCTCACGATACTCACTGTATGAATTAATTTGAAAACCCAGGACGAAATCAGTGAACCCGAATAGGAGACCCGTCGAGGATTGATCGTGAGTTGTGAAGATTTAGACCCTGATTTGAGTAATTCAATTTACAGAACTTAAATGGAGATGGCTTAGAAGGGATCAGTTGAAAGAATGGATTGAATTGAGGTCGTATTGAGTGAGATTGAATCGGGTTCTATCACGAGTTTTCCAATCCGTTTACCAGACAAACGGGCGAAGAAGACAATTGTGCTAGTTACTGCAGCAGGCGCGTGGTGGTCACGCGCAGCCACTCACGGTCGCGCGTGAGGGCGCGTACGGCCTTGTTTTAAGGTGAGGTCAACATGACTTTGAATCCTCTAAGTGTAACGAACATTTTGACGCTGGTTTCGAGAAAATCGGATAACGTTTCGTTAATGTTCCGCGTATTAGAAGTTTTGTTTTACGTGTTAAATACGTATTTAAATTCCAAAAAAATTAGGGAAAATTATATGAAGTATTTTGAGATGTTAGTAACCCTCTATAATAATTTTGGACAGGAATTGTGATTTCCAGAATTTACGGAAAAACGTGCAGCTCGGAAACGAACCGTTTAGACGGTGTGTGTGTGTGTGGACTTTGTTTTCTAACCGTGATGCATGCATATATGATTTTAAATGCTTTATTATATTATTTGATATGCTTTGGCATGATTTATGTTTCAATCCGGTGATTTCTCGATTTTATGGATTATTATATTATTTTGGCACGATTTTCGAGAAATGATGAAATTGATGTTTTGGGCGTAGGCTTGGGATTGAAAATGATGTTTTGACTCGGGTTATGAGTCAGGAATTAAAAATGATATTTGGACTCGGATTATGAGTCAGGAATTGATTTTATGGATTTACGTGATCGTGGTAACTCGGGTTTACGGTTACACGGATTTGCTTGAAAATGATATTTTGGGGTTGAGACCCAATGGAATTGTGATTTTGATTGGATTTGTATTTCCATGTGTTTACATGATGATATTGATGATTTTCAGATTTATAAAGTAAATCGGGACTTGGGGCTGAGACCCTGTATTGAAAATGATTTTGATTTCAATGCAACTGTTTTCACTGGTTTTTGTGATAGTGATATGTTGCGGATAATTAGGGCTTTCGGGTGAAAATATGTTTTTCCCCGGAGTGCACCTCGGAGATAACGCTCGCCTTCGGAATGGAAGTGTTTACCCCGAAGAGGTCATGTAGCACAGTCTTTGTCATGCAGCCGAGGGAGGCTCGACTCAGACCAGAGATGTGCTAGATATATATATGGATCGGTAAGTGATGTGTTCAAGATATGGAAATAAGTCCCGTGGTTTTATGGAAAATGATTTTGAGGAAACCGTGGTTTTATGGAAAATGCTTTTGAGGAAACCGTGGTTTAAATATAAAATGATTTAAGGAAAGCGTGAGTTTATTGAGATTTAAATTGATTTGATGAAAATGAGTTTCAAGGAAAATGTGGACATGGAATTTAGAAACATGTTGTTTGTGATTACGTACCGGTTTTGAGTACGGGTTTTTGGTCCTTGTGGCAAGGTAATGGTGTTCACATGTTTTGGCCTGAGAGCCGGGATTTGTTGTCTTATAACATGAACTGATGTGGTGAACATGAGTTTTACGGACCTTGGGAAAATATGTTTTGATTTTATCGGTCCGCTGTTCATACTTGAATGATTTCATACTATTACTCATGTTTTATGATATGCATGCACGTTTGTGAAAACTGGAGGGTAAGAATGTGTTTTGGTAAACGTATTTATCGAATTTTGTTTTTGTCCACTCACACCTTTTCTGTTTTAATGGCCCTTCAGGTCGTGGCACGATGTTCGAGGCTATTCAAGAGGTGGAGGTATGAGTGGGCACAGGCGCAAATATCCCTTGTCTGGCAGGTGATGAAAGGTAGTTTCGGATCTTCAGTTGACTTGTCAAACGGAAGCAGGACCGGGCACGGTTATCTATGTCCTTCGGGGACGGGTCATGTCAATACGCCTAGATCCGGAGGAGGTATGTGATATCTCGGTCGCTGCTACAATCCACATCCGATGTCAACCTGAAGGGCTGTCAAAACATTAAAAACTGTGAGTGGACAAAACAACCAGTTTATAAAAACAGTTTATCGAAGACATTTGTACCCTTCACTATAAAGCCTACATACATTTGAAAACCGTTTAACCAAATGAACCACATGTGGGAACTAAGCCCAAAACCATAATGAAAGAATCATAAAGAATTAACCGTACGGGCCACTGCCCAAATCCATGTGGGACTCAGCCCAAATCATAAAGAAACCAAGTACACGGGCCACTGCCCAAAACCTGTATCCATCACACATCATATTTCATATCTCATATCATTTACATCATATATACATATAATTCACACAACCAATCCTGTCACGGTTTCCAAAGCTACGCGCGTGCTACCCGGGGTCTCAAACCCAAGTCTCTCAAAGTCCAAGGTCAATGTCCGTAGACCAATGACCCGTCCTGAGGTTACGATCCATGCCTTCCTGAGAGTAAGGAACCCAACTGGGGGGCGACTCCACTCAGTCGGTGCTCCGTGACTACTCCGGGGTCCACCCAGACCAACGACCCTCCCCGAAGGAGATAGTACAAGTGAAGGAAGGTATATGAATATACATACATATATATATATATATATATATATATAACGAACTCATTCATGCCATTCATATACATATAGAAAACACTTTAGAACCTTTCAACGGATTCATGCCCGGTTCCCATAAACCGTCATGAATCATAAAGACCTTTCAAGGGTTCATGCCGGTTCCCATAAACTGTCATGAACCTGGAAATCCATTAGGGTCCCCGACCCGAAATCATCAATGTAAAGTAACTGGGTCTCGTGCATGAACACATGACTCACTAGGCATCGTGCCCGATATCTCAGGGTCAGTCACGACTCCGATCGTATTGATGCATGCAACCATCCATCCAGGACCGCACTCAATCCTGGTATGTCGCCGTGAACGAATCAACCGACGCGACCACCACAAGATCATGGTGCACTCATCATCGATCGATATCCTGAACCGTCAGCACTCTGAAGTCGAGCCTCCATCGGCTACCCGACAACAGATCATGCATTGTGACCTCTCCCGAAGGAAAACATCCCAATCTGGAGGCGAGCATCGTATCGTCCGTCGCTGTGCATAAAGCACTCGCCGTGACCACGATTCAGACCTGTAGGTCATCAATAGCGTCATATGTCAGGACCCACCCCGGTTTCACCCAGAAAACCGACGTAAATCCTGCTCCCGTCTGACACCCTTACACACATACAGTTAGACGCAGGAGAAATTATAAACATCCCGAAGTTAACAGTTCACAGAGCATAGTCCCAAATACACAGGAAAGAAAACTAGTAAATTGAATACACGCACATGGAAATTAAAACAAAATACTCCGGGATCCCTCTCATGACTTCTATGCCTCAGACGTTGCCTCGACACCAGAACCCCGCGCTAGCTCCACAACCTGGAGGGCAGTTAAAAACAGAAGGTATGAGTGGACCATAATAACAGAAAAGTTTCTAAAACCATTTATAAGAAAATCGGGTTTAGCCCTCCGTTTTGAAACCACATGCATAACTCAGTTATGAAAACAGATATCAATCAATCGCCATAAAACATTTACAGAAGCATTCAAAAAAAAAAACAGTATAATTCACATAACCTCACCATAAGAATAGAAACACTATAAAACAGTTATAGAAACCATATCATAAGCATCATAAAACCGTATCATAAATCGTGAATATCAAATCATCATTTTTCGATCAAACCTGCTGGACCTATCCGAGTCTTTAAACTCCCGAGTCTTTAAACTCAATCCAGGCCTCAATAATATCTGAGTCTTTAAACTCCCGA
Source organism: Prinsepia uniflora (assembly GCA_032719365.1). Lineage (NCBI taxonomy): Eukaryota > Viridiplantae > Streptophyta > Magnoliopsida > Rosales > Rosaceae > Prinsepia > Prinsepia uniflora. The sequence continues at coordinate 68,925,211 of CM064869.1, forward strand.
GTCTTTAAACTCAACAGGCCTATGGGGGAAATATCAATATATCCGAGTCTTTAAACTCCTGAGTCTTTAAACTCAATCCGGGTCTTTAAACCCAATCCGGGCCCGTCCCCCGTCAATCCATATCCGGGTCTTTAAACCCAATAACCAGATCCAGCAAATCCAATCAAAACCATTTGAAAACCTTTTCCAAATCCACATCCAAACCCGAATCCGAAATCACCGGTCCGATGCCCTTCCAGCATCCCGAACCGCCAATCCAAACCCAAATCCGGAATTCCACTTTCCAACTTTCAAACCAAATCTCGATTCTCGAAATTCGATTTCAAAATCGAAAATCATTGATCATCAAATCGCGTTCCAAAATCCACTTATAATCATTGAAATTCATTGAACATTTGAAACCCCAAAACTATAGCCTCATATTCGGAAATCACGCTTTTTTCGTAAAACGTGCTAAATAGTTATTTCTCGAAAACCGTGCAATTATGAAAACCACATCATAAAGTCAACATTCATGAAATCACATATATAAATAATTATAGAAAAGTAGTTATGCATGTTCGAGTTTAAGGAAAGGGTCTACTCACAGTACTGAGCCCTCAATCGCGTCCCGAACGTCTCGTACGTTCCTCAGCTTCCTCGGGAACTCCTGATCCTGTCAACAACCACCAAAATACGTTACTAACACGTCTACGAGGATCCACCTAAATTCCCTCAAAAACCCTCGGGTCCTAAACGTAACGATTCGGAACCCTAAACCTTCACCCTCGCGGAACTACTTCGGTTCGACGTCCGATTAATCCGAAACCACCTCCAATAGACTTGTCACAACACCTAGACCAAAAACCATGTTGACAACTTTCCCAACCGCCGCCGCACGCGCCCCCACGCGCCGCCCAAAGTGGCAGCGCGTGGCCTTCACGCGCCTGCTACAGTGTCACCGTCTACCTCAAACAGACCCGGTTTAGCACAGTGTCTGCAACTTGAACCGGCGTCCACGGTTCTCCACCGTACCTGCACCAAATAGACTCCTCTCTTCGCCCACTGCTTCGTCCCATCCTAAGGAACTCATCCCCTTCACTCCTATACCTCGACACGGCCTAAAACCTGTCGACTCTAACTCGAACTACAAACCCGATAAACCCCTGTTTCCTTCTCCGGCCACCCAGGTCTTCCCCCGTCACGGTGTCGACCCTAAACTCTTCCTAGGACCTCACTGAGTCACACCTAACTCACAGAAACCCTCGACTCACTCCCTAAGTCCACGACTCTTGGTTTGAAACAAAACAGAAAAACAGAGAACGGTGGGTACTCTCCATCGTTCTGGACTCCGCCGTGCTCTCCTCAGTCACGGCAACCACCGTAGACGGTTTCTAGGATCTCACTAATCCTCATCCAAGTCACCAAAACTCTCGACTCAACCCCTAAAGCTACGACTTTCGATTTGAAAATCGACGGTAAAACAGAGCATATACACAGGGAGAAAGAATTACCTGTCGTCGAGCGCCGCCGTGCTCACCGCCGCACTCCCTAAGGTCCCCTGAATCATCCTGGTTCCCAGTCGAGTCCAATTACGCCACACACGGCCACACCACCACCAAAATCTCCCACTTCTTCTCTATTTGCCCTGTTTTGCCGTGGCTCACCTCTCATCCACGCACAACCACAGCACCACCAAACCTCCTCCCCGTCTCCTTCTCACTTCTCCGATCACTCCTCACTCACTAATCCACACAACACACACAGCACCACCTCCCAAATCTCTCAATTCTCCCCTTCTGTTTCTCTCTGGATCGACGAAGAACACACACACACGGGCACCCCAAATAGTTGGGACCGTGCACACGCCTAGAAACCACTAGGCCCTTGCCACGCGTCACCATCCTCTCCTCTCCCTCACATCTGTTTCAATCTCAGCCCTCCATCTGTTCCTATCTGTTGCACCCATCCCAGGGTACAAAGACCAAAATACCCTTCCGTTTTAACCAAAATTACACCTTTGCCACTACCTTTCTAGACCCGTAACTCTCACCTCGTAAGTCCGATGAATACGTGCCGCCTGTCGTCGAACTCAGGACGACGAGATCTATCTACCGGTCCTAGGTCAGCATACCAAAACCCGTTCCTACAAAAGTCAATTTTCCCCTTTAATTTAGCCAAATTATGGTTATGCCCTCAACCTTCCAAACATCATAACTTCCTCCTCGGATGTCGGAATCGGGCGTACCACCTGTCTACGGGTTCGTGACGTCCTAACCTACGTCCTGGTCACCGGTCAAAGTCCATTTGACCACCCGAGCTAAAAGTCAACTTTTTGCCCAAACCAGGGCAAAATCTTCATTTACCCACGAGTAATCGATTACACTCACTAATCCCGTCTTAATCACTTCTTAACCCTAATCTCTGGGACGGGTCGTTACAATCTACCCACCTAAAAAGAATTTCGTCCCCGAAATTCCACAGCTAGATCCCGACACCTAGGGGTCTCCTACTTAGTAACAACAACCACTTTTGGGTGTCCTGTCTATCATCTCCACCTTGGGTATTTCATTCCATCCCCAAATACTAGTGTACCGCATCTAACCCTTTCTCCATACCACCAAGACCTTATGGTGTACGCAAGGGAAACCCTATGAACAGTAAACAAAGATATTTTAAAATACCTCATATGGAGTACCCAATAGAATTCATAGAGTACATCCTCACGTACTAACACCTCACCAAACTCTTCTCAAATCCTACCCAGGACAAGCTAGGCCAACAGGAAAACCTATTGTCAGAATAAGACTACAAAGTCCTAAAGGCAAACTCTAAATTGTGGGTTCTCTTCCTTCAATAACCTCATATCGATCAGTTATAGTCACTCCTTTCCGATTCCTTCCGTCCACCTTCCACGGAACTCACCGTAACACTCCAGGTCACCTAGGGAAAATCCTAGACTCAACCCGGGAATCCAACAACAAAGTAGGTACAACACAACCAAGAAGAGTAAAAATACCTGTCCCCGCATCTGGTGCCGACTGAATTTCCTACTGAGTCATCGAAAACACTCGGGCCTGAGATCCCGATGCTCTACCACGTCCCCTCGAACCACTAGTGACACCACCACCTCCTCTAGTGCCCGATGTCCCTGACGCGGTACTCTGTCTAGGCTCCGCTGCTCCTCGGCCTACACCACCTTCCTGTGGTAACAATGGACACTCACGTCGAAAGTGACCTCGCTCTCCGTAGTAATAGCACACATCCCGTCCAGAAGGACCACTCGCTCTCCTTGTCGACGCAACAGACGTCGCACTAGCTTGCGGAGTCGGCTGTGCTCAGTAACCCCGAAATCCTGAACTTTGGAAACTACCAGATCTACCGAAACGATCATCGCCCGACGACGATGCTCCACCGAAGTTACCTCTCTTCGGTGTCCTCTGACTCGAAGTTCCAGAAAAAGATGGCTCTCGGCGTCACGCCGGAAAACTCGCCTCAACCCTCACCGCAGTGTCCGACAACTCTCGGAGGGTAGTGAATGATCCAGCCGTCACGATGGCACGAATCTCACCTTGCAGGCCCAACTCAAACCTACGACACTTCTCAGCTTCAGTAGCCACGAACGCAGGAGCAAACCGAGACAACATCTGGAACTTCCGTTCGTACTCAGCCACTGTCAGATTCCCTTGTTGAAGCTGCAGAAACTCAGCCTCCTTAGCATCTCGGAAAGAACGAGGGTAGTACTGATCTTGGAATCTCTCCCAAAACGTCTCCCAGGTCACCGTATGAGCATCCCAGCCAGACAACTCGAGGGTATAGCACCACTCATACGCGGCAACATCCAGTAAAAACGTAGCCAACAACACTCGCTCCTCCGGTGGACAATGCATTACTGCAAAGATCCGCTCAAGTCTCGTGATCCACCTCTAGGCTTCCTCAGGATCAGCCCCGCCACTAAAAGTAGTAGCCCCGAGCCGCTGGGCTCGCTCAATCGTAGTACTCTCTGTTCTCCTCGCCGCTTCTTCTTCAGGTCGTGGAGAGGGTCCACGTCTCGGAGGCATCGTCAACCGCACGCTGAAAGAGGCATAGAAGTAGTCAAACAACCTAAACACAACCTCACAAACTGACAAACCCCAACAAACTCGACAAACATATGCTTTGATACCAATTGTCAGGACCCACCCCGGTTTCACCCCAAAAACCGAGGTAAATCCTGCTCCCGTCTGACACCCTTACACACATACAGTCAGACGCAGGAGAAATTATAAACATCCCGAAGTTAACAGTTTACAGAGCATAGTCCCAAATACACAGGAAAGAAAGCTAGTAAATTGAATACACGCACACGGAAATTAAAACAAAATACTCCGGGATCCCTCTCATGACTTCTATGCCTCAGACGTTGCCTCGACGCCGGAACCCCGCGCTAGCTCCACAACCTGGAGGGCAGTTAAAAACAGAAGGTGTGAGTGGACCATAATAACAGAAAAGTTTCTAAAACCATTTATAAGAAAACCGGGTTTAGCCCTCCGTTTTTGTCAGGACCCACCCTCCTATACCGTCGACTCAGCCCCAAACTCGACGACTTTGGGTTTGAAGTTCACGGCCGAAACAGAGTAACAGAGTACTCCACTTCGACTGAGCTCCGCCGTGTACGCCCCGTCACGGCGACCACCACAAACCACTCCTAGGACCTCCCTAAACATCACCCTGACCTTCAATCCTCTCGGTTCTACACTCAGACTCACGACTTTCCAAATGAAGTTAAACAGAGCAAGAAAACTTACCCTTCGATTGCAGCTCCGCCGTGCGCACCGCCGCGTGCCACGGTGTTCGTTGGCCTCCCTGCAACCTCCTGAACGTCCCACGGTCGTGGTTTGAGCCACCTCACGGCGTAGCCACCACCAAACGCTCACGGTCTCCCTGTTTCCCCAAAAACTTTTCCGCACCACCGCCGTGCCGTCGTGCACGATTCCACCACCAATTCACGACCACTAGCTTCCTTTCAGTCTCCCGTTCCTCCCTCACTCACCAGGACTCGTCAATTACCACTATCAATCCTCAACTTCTCCTCACAAGCTCTCTCTGTTTCTCTGTGTTTGTCGAAGAACAACCACGGGTTTGCATGAGTGCACCCCAATTATTTGGGCTATGAACACACAGGATTCTCCCAGAATCCTCTAGCCCCTTGCCACATGTCACCATCCACTCAACCCTTATCCCATCTGGTTAAATCCCAGCCGTCCAGTTTGCTTTCTCTCTCTGCACAAATCCCCAGATGCCAAAAGACCAAAATACCCTCCTATCACAATTTTTACGGTTTTGTCAAAAGTTCCTAGACCCGTAACTCTCGCCTCATAAGTCCGACGAATACGTGCCGCCTGTCATCGAACTCAGGACAACGAAAGCTATCTAACCATGCTAGGTCAACCTACCGAAATCCATTCGTACAAAAAGTCAACTATTCCCCCTAATTTACCCAAATTACGGTTAAGCCCTCAACCTTCCGAACATCACAAATTCCTCCTCGGATGTCGGAATCGAACGTACCTCATGTCTACGGGTTCGTGACGTCCTCAACTACGTCCTGGTCACTGGCCAATACCCAATTGACCACCCGAATAAAAGTCAACATTTTTGCCCGGACCAGGGGCAAAATCGTCATTCTAGGCTCCCGGACCTTTCGGGACCACCTAACCACTGATTATCCTCACTAATCACACCTTAATCACTCTACTAATCCCGGCTCTCGGGACGGGTTGTTACAGTTTTGAAACCACATGCATAACCCAGTTATGAAAACAGATATCAATCAATCGCCATAAAACATTTACAGAAGCATTAAAAAAAACAGTATAATTCACATAACCTCACCATAAGAACAGAAACACTATAAAACAGTTATAGAAACCATATCATAAGCATCATAAAACCGTATCATAAATCGTGAATATCAAATCATCATTTTCCGATCAAACCTGCTGGACCTATCCGAGTCTTTAAACTCCCGAGTCTTTAAACTCAATCCAGGCCTCAATAATATCCGGGTCTTTAAACTCCCGAGTCTTTAAACTCAACAGTCCTACGGGGGAAATATCAATATATGCGAGTCTTTAAACTCCCGAGTCTTTAAACTCAATCCAGGTCTTTAAACCCAATCCGGGCCCGTCCCCCGTCAATCCATATCCGGGTCTTTAAACCTAATAACCAGATCCAACAAATCCAATCAAAACCATTTGAAAACCTTTTCCAAATCCACATCCAAACCCAAATCCGAAATCACCGGTCCGATGCCCTTCCAGCATCCCGAACCGCCATTCCGAACCCAAATCCGGAATTCCACTTTCCAACTTTCAAACCAAATCTCGATTCTCGAAATCCGATTTCAAAACCGAAAATCATTGATCATCAAATCGCGTGCCAAAATCCACTTATAATCATTGAAAATCATTGAACATTTGAAACCCCAAAATTATAGCCTCATATTCGGAAATCACGTTTTTTTCGTAAAACGTGCTAAATTGTTATTTCTCGAAAACCGTGCAATTATGAAAACCACATCATAAAGTCAACATTCATGAAATCACATATATAAATAATTATAGAAAAGCAGTTATGCATGTTCAACTTTAAGGAAAGGGTCCACTCACAGTACTGAGCCCTCAATCGCGTCCCGAACGTCTCGTACGTTCCTCAGCTTCCTCGGGAACTCCCGATCCTGTCAACAACCACCAAAATACATTACTAACACGTCTACGAGGAACCACCTAAATTCCCTCAAAAACCCTCGGGTCCTAAACGTAACGAATCGGAACCCTAAACCTTCACCCTCGCGGAACTACTTCGGTTCGACGTCCGATTAATCCGAAACCACCTCCAATAGACTCGTCACAACACCTAGACCAAAAACCATGTTGACAACTTTCCCAACCGCCGCCCCACGCGCCCCCACGTGCCGCCCGAAGTGGCTGCGCGTGGCCCTCACGTGCCTGCTACAGTGTCACCATCTACCTCAAACAGACCCGGTTTAGCACAGTGTCTGCAACTTGAACCGGCGTCCACGGTTCTCCGCCGTACCTGCACCAAATCGACTCCTCTCTTCGCCCACTGCTTCGTCCCATCCTAAGGAACTCATCCCCTTCACTCCTATACCTCGACACGGCCTAAAACCTGTCGACTCTAACTCGAACTACAAACCCGATAAACCCCTGTTTCCTTCTCCGGCCACCCAGGTCTTCCCCCGTCACGGTGTCGACCCTAATCTCTTCCTAGGACCTCACTGAGTCACACCTAACTCACAGAAACCCTCGACTCACTCCTTGAGTCCACGACTCTTTGTTTGAAACAAAACAGAAAAACAGAGAACGGTGGGTACTCTCCATCGTTCTGGACTCCGCCGTGCTCTCCTCAGTCACGGAAACCACCGTAGACGGTTTCTAGGATCTCACTAATCCTCATCCAAGTCACCAAAACTCTCGACTCAACCCCTAAAGCTACGACTTTCGATTTGAAAATCGACGGTAAAACAGAGCATATACACAGGGAGAAAGAATTACCTGCCGTCGGGCGCCGCCGTGCTCACCGCCGCACTCCCTAAGGTCCCCTGAATCGTCCTGGTTCCCAGTCGAGTCCAATTACGCCACACACGGCCACACCACCACCAAAATCTCCCACTTCTTCTCTATTTGCCCTGATTTTCCCGTGGCTCACCTCTCATCCACGCACAACCACAACACCACCAAACCTCCTCCCCGTCTCCTTCTCACTTCTCCGATCACTCCTCACTCACTAATTCACACAACACACACAGCACCACCTCCCAACTCTCTCAATTATCCCCCTCTATTTCTCTCTGGATCGACGAAGAACACACACACACGGGCACCCCAAATAATTGGGACCGTGCACACGCCTAGAAACCACTAGGCCCTTGCCACGCGTCACCATCCTCTCCTCTCCCTCACATCTGTTTCAATCTCAGCCCTCCATCTGTCCCTATTTGTTGCACCCATCCCAGGGCACAAAGACCAAAATACCCTTCCATTTTAACCAAAATTACACCTTTGCCACTACCTTTCTAGACCCGTAACTCTCACCTCGTAAGTCCGATGAATACGTGCCGCCTGTCGTCGAACTCAGGACGACGAGATGTATCTACCGGTCCTAGGTCAACATACCAAAACCCGTTCCTACAAAAGTCAATTTTTCCCCCTTAATTTAGCCAAATTACGGTTATGCACTCAACCTTCCGAACATCATAACTTCCTCCTCGGATGTCGGAATCGGGCGTGCCACCTGCCTACGGGTTCGTGACGTCCTAACCTACATCCTGGTCACCGGTCAAAGTCCATTTGACCACCCGAGCTAAAAGTCAACTTTTTGCCCAAACCAGGGCAAAATCGTCATTTACCCACGAGTAACCGATTACACTCACTAATCCCGTCTTAATCACTTCTTAACCCTAATCTCTGGGACGGGTCGTTACATCATATGCCCGAGACAAAACCAAATGGGTTTCATACCCGATTTTATCCTTTTGGAAATCGAAATCCATTTCATTTAAACCAATAAAGACATACAAACCCGTATTGGCACCGTATAGTGCCGAAACCTCGAAATACTTTCCAATACTTAACCACATCCAAATGCGCTCATGGCATCATCAAACATGTATTAAAACATACAATAAACATTTATGCATGCACCGATTTAGAAAACAAGGTCCACTCACAGACCGTCCGAGCTGCCGCCTCCATTTGCATGTCATACGGCTCTCCCGAGCCAATCCCTGTCACCAGGACTCCCAAACCTGTCCAAATCGTAATATAAGGTTACTAACTACTTAAATAACCTCCCACTAAAGCCCCGTAATTTTCTGGAATTTTTAACTATTTTTAATCCTGATCCTAAACCTTCCGATGCCCCGAACATTATCGAAACGATGTCCGATCGACACGAAACCAGTCCCAAAATGTTCGTTACATTGAATAGAAGATTTCACGTGTTGAACACATTCCCAAAAGATGGGACACGCGCCCCCACGCGTCCAGGGAAGGTGCTGCGCGTGTAGCCCACGCGCAGTACACTGTTCATCTTTTTTCCCACAGCCAAACCCGGTCCACTACAACTGAACCGGTTCAAGGCCCTATCCTTCATGTTTTTTTTATCCTTTTTGTCCCATTTTAATCCTAATCTCATCCTAATATCATTCCATATCTTTTTAGCTATTAAAAACATAAGAAGAGCCGTCAAACCCGTACCTTCCAAGCTTGTCAATGGCGGTGGCGGGTTCCTCCGCCGTTCCTGGCCGTCTAAGCCTCCGAAAACAATCCTATTAGTCTCCTAGAGTCCCCAGAAGCACAACCCAATTAATAGGTTCGATTAAACCCCAATAAAACCGAGTTTCCAATTTTTGAAATTCCTACCTCAAGGGTTTTGGCCTCCCTTCCGTGGCCTCCGTCGTCCCCAGTCGTGGCTTGCCGTCGTCCTCATCATCTCACACACGACACAGATGAAGATGAGTTAGGGTGATGATGTATGTGTTTGTTGTGTTTGTATGGAGGGAATGAAAATGGAAAAGGAAGAAATATGGGGGGTGTGGGTTTTCTTGAAGAAACAAGGAAGATGATGCTGATCAGATGAGAGAGGTGAGGATTGAGAGATTAAATTAGAATGGATGGCTAGGATTGAGTGATAGTTGGATTAATTATAAAATTAATTAAATAATATTAAAAATTAAGTAGATCCACAATTTAGGGGATTTGACCAATGGGATGAGTGACACTTGTCACTCATCCATGGGTCCCACTTAAAATATCTGCCCAATCAGATATTGCTAAATCATCATCGTCTCGTAATACGAGCATAGTGAAACCTAACTTCCGTGACCCATAATTTTCCCGTTCGAAGTCTAATTTTAGCGTGCCGCCTGTCTACGGATTCGTATCATCCCGATCTACGTAACGTTCCTTAGCCCTCGGCCATCGGACCTCCTGGTCCAAAAGTCAACATTTTACCCCTTTTAACCAAAATTACCAAAATGCCCTTAAACTTCCGAACATCATAACTTCTTCCTCGAATGTCAGAATTGAACGTGCCACCTGTCTATGAACTCGTGACGTCCCGGACTACGTCATGGTCATCGGTCAAAGTCCATTTGACAACCCGAACGAAAAGTCAACATTTTACCCACGCCTAGGGGCAAACAGTCATTTTGCATCGTTCGTCCGATTTCGCCCAACTAATCACAGATTAGCCTCACTAATCACGATTAGTCACTAATCTAATCCTGGAATTTTGGATGGGTCGTTACAACCTTCACTCCTTAATTAATTTCGTCCCCGAAATTCCAACCGATCTTCCCTCCTTAATTAGTTTCGCTCTTGAAACTCCAACTATCCTGATTCCACATCCAGCTCATGGAAATGATTCGATCTCACGACACGTGTACACTCGTACACCAACTAACCAGAACAAAACTCATCTGCAACCAGACGTTCCACTAGTACTCACATCGTATCGAGTACATTCGACCACGTCGAATGACAGAAACCACACGTTTCGAATTGACACCACTTGTCAAATCTACCATTTCGTTGACACAACCAACTTGACGTTTCCTTTCTCAATCTCAATCTATCCTTACGTCTGCTCCCACTGGGAGTCACCAGACCTCACACAACGATCCACAAAACCTCCGACAAACTGTCACATCTGACAAACTGTCACCACTTGAAAGTCGTCAGTCGAAAACTGACACGATACTCACTCGTGGTTATACTAACCACCAACTCACTCAACCTGAGTATACACTTACCAACATTTCACATGCCCTGTGTTCGACTGGACCTATCAGACACACCATGACCCAGTGCATAGTATCCAATGTCTAGTTCACAACCTCAACTAATCCAATGGTATCGGAACTAAGCCGACTACCAACAAGTTCAACAATATACCACGAGTATAACCTATATACCGTCACCAGGCATCACAAGTCTACCCGGTATCATACCTCGAACAACGTACAAGGTACATACATCCATTACCAACCAAACTACAATAACAACCTAAGTCGTAGTCAATCACGTTTCTATTCTGGAGTCCATCTGTCCAATCCAGTACTAGACAAATCAAAACTCCGACCCATTATCCATTTCCAAATCCGAATCAGAAATCATCATTCCGTAAACTAGTATTAAGAATGACCATTCCAAACCCAAATCCATAAATCCACTTTCAAGTTTCAAAACCGAATCCTGAATAGTCATCCTGAAATTCGATTCCAAAACCTGAAATCTCATTCTCGTCTACCGAGACACACCATATCTGAACCAATCGGATATCTGTTCAAACGTTACCACATTACATTTGATTGACTTCATAGGGAAGCCAATCCCAATATCCACACATCTCTAAGGCTGACAAAATCCGACCTCGTCGGACACTTACTCGGGCATAATATATCGTACAGAATTCACTTCGAAAAGAAGTTCGATCCCAACATTCTCAACTCAAACATCCAAGTAAGAGTGATAAAATATCCACCTATCTGGATCATCAAGATCACAATCCAGATCCAACACTACGTCAACCGACCATAGACGTCACAATCCACGATCGTCACGACGTCCAAAGTCCTCAACGTCACAATCCCGATCCACCTAGGATACACACAAGCTTACTCAGCTAACAATCCACCTGGAATCTGATCATAGGGTCTTACACCCTGTTGACTCCTTCGTCAATCACATCACTCCTTAACCAATTCCCACATCTAAACAGATCAGTCAACAATGAGACACGTCGAGACTGTGGGTTCTCATTGATTACCTCGTATCGATCCTTGTCATTCCACCGAGGAAAATCAAGGATGATCCAAGATAATGACAACAAAATCCATCCTACGTGAATGCAAACAAAACTTGATGCACTCACCATACCATGTAACGACCCGTCCTAAATTCCATGATTAGATTAGTGACTAATCACGATTAGTGACTAATTATGATTGGTGAGGTTAATCGGTGATTAGTTAGGCTAAATCAGACGAACGATGCAAAATGATCGTTTTGCCCCTAGGCGTGGGCAAAACGTTGACTTTTCAATCGGACGGTCAAATGGATTTTGACCGAGGACCGTGACATATTTTAGGACGTCACGAGTTCATAGACAGGTGGCACGTTCAATTCCGACGTTCGAGGAGGAAGTTATGACGTTCGGAAGTTTAGGGGCATTTTGGTAATTTTGGTTAAAAGGGGCAAATAGTTGAATTTTTGACCAAGAGGTCCGATGGCCGAGGGCCAAAGACCGTTACGTAGATAAGGACGATACGAATCCGTAGATAGGTGGCACGTCAAATTCGGACGTTCGACGACGAAGTTACGGTTCACGGAAGTTCAAGTGCACTATTGCACGAATTACGAAATAACTTACCTTTTGGACTTTAGTGGGGCCCAGATATTTAATGGAGGCCCAATGGATGAGTGACAAGTGTCACCCATCCAATGGACACCAATTTCTCTTCATGCATCTTCCTTTCCCCGTGCATTTTCATTTCTCCATTTCAAACACACACAAAACACCCACCCGATCTCACCCATTTTCCTCCCATCCGTGCAACCCAAAACCCATCCACTCTTCACCCATGACCAGGCAGAGGACCAGGGAGACTGAGGAGGTTGATGGGCGGCCTGAACCGCCGTCCACGGCGGCGAGAGGAGGAAGAACCCGTGAAGTTCACGGTAAGTCCATTTTGATCCATTTTTACATTTTTGATGTTATGGTTCGTTTTTAATGGTTTTAATGAGTCCATTAGGTTGCTAGGGACATGTTAGGAAGGTTTAAGGAAGCTTGGGATGGCTGGGTAGCCATGGGAGAATATTGAGAACTTTGAACCGTTTGGTTCAAAATCGAACCATGGGTTTAGGCGGTTTTTAGGTTGTTTTAAGGATTGGAATGGATAGAAAACACCAAAATAGGATGAAAGGAACCAAAAAGGAAGAACTAGGATGAAAAATGGGGTGTCTAGGGCTGTGAACCGGTCACGCCGGTCCAGTTGGACCGGCCAAACCAGGTGAACCGGCCATGAACAGTAAAACCGGTCTGCTGGAGGTTAGTGCCGATGAACAGTGTTTTCGACTTTCTAGGGGCTCGTGAGGGCACGTGGGCCATAATTTGGGAAAGTGTTCAACACGGGAAATCTTCTATTCGTTGTAACGAACATTTTGGGAGTGGTTTCGTGTCGATCGGACACCGTCTCGATATGTTTCGGGGCATCGGAAGGTTTAGGGTAGGTTTAAAAATAGTTAAAAGTTTGGAAAAATTACGGGGCTTTGATGGGAGGTTAATTAAGTAGTTATTAACCTTATATTAAAATTTGGACAGGTTTGGGGAGTCCCGGTGATGGTGATCGGCTTGGGAGAGCCTATGGCATGCAAATCGAGGCGGTAGCTCGGACGGTCTGTGAGTGGACCTTGTTTTCTAAATTGGTGCATGCATAAATGTTTATTATATGTTTTATTACATGTTTGATGATGCCATGGGTGCATTTGTATGTGGTTACGTATAAGCACGTATTTCGAGGTTTTAGCCTTATACGGTGCTTATACGGGTCTGTATTTCTTTATTGATTTAAATGTAAAGGTTTTGGATTTCTAAAAAGGATAAACTCGGGTATGAGACCCATTTGGCTTTGTCTCGGGCATATGACGCTATTTACGACCTTCGGGTCTAAATCGTGGTCGCGACGGGTGCTATGTGCACGGTGATCGACGATACGACGCTCGCCTCTGGATTGGGATGTGTTCCTTCCGGAGAGGTCACGATGCACGATTCGTGGTCGGGCAGCCTGGGGAGGCTCGACTTCGGAGTGCTGACGGTTCAGGATATCGATCGGTGATGAGTGCACCATGATCTTGTGGTGGTCGCGTCGGTTGATTCGTTCACGGCGACATACCAGGATTGAGAGCGGTCCTGGATGGATGGTTGCACGCATCACTATGATTGGAGTCGTGACTGACCCTTAGATATCGGGCCCGGTGCCCAGTTGAGTCATATGTTCGGGCACGAGACCCAGTTGTTTTACACTGATGATTTCGGGTTAGGGACCCTACATGGATTTCCGGGTTCATGACGGTTTATGGGAACCGACATGAACCTTTGTCAGGTCATTGTGGTACATGACGGTTTATGGGAACCGGCATGAACCCTAGTTAATGGATGGTATGGATCATGACGGTTCAGGGGAACCGGGCATGAATGTTTATGTTATGTATATATATGTTCATATACCTTCCTTTACTTCTATTATCTCCTCCGGGGAGGGTCGTTGGCCTGGGTGGACCCCGGAGTAGTCACGGAGCACCGACTGAGTGGAGTCACCCCCCAGTTGGGTTCCTTACTCTCAGGAAGGCTATGATTACTATTACCTCGGGTAGGGTCAGTGGTCTGCGGACATTGATCTTGACTTTGAGAAGACTCGGATTGAGACATGGGTAGCACGCGCGTAGCTTTGGAAACTGTGACAGGATTGGTTGTGTGAATTATATGTATATATGATGTATGCTATATGATATGATATATGATGTGTGTTTACATAGGTTTTTGGGCAGTGACCCGTACGGTTTAGTCATTATGGTTCTTTCAACCTTGGTTTTGGGCTTAGTTCCCGTATATGGTTTCTTTGGTTAAACGGTTTTCGAATGCATGCATGCTTTTTAGTGAAGGGTACAAATGTCTTCTTGTTAAAATATTTTTATAAACTTTTGTTTTGTCCACTCACAGCTTTTAATGTTTTGACTGCCCTTCAGGTTGACATCAGATGTGAACTGTAGCAGAGACCGAGATATCACATACCTCCTCCGGATCCTGGCGTACTCTGATAGCCCGGGAGGGTAAAGGTCGGAAATATCCCTTGTCTGACACTTCGTGTCAGACGGGAGCAGGGTCATCCCGCACTAATCCCGGGGGGGATTGGGATGGGTCCTGTCACACCATATAAACTAAAATCGTTTGCCTCCAAGCAGAGAATGAGAAATCTCAGTCAGCTAACTTTGATATACTCAATTCCCCCTGATGACCCAAGATAAAACCCGGGTCCATCAACGAATACATGATCAGCGTACTAGTGACAACAAACATCATCTACATCATCTACCACGGTAGAACCTGAGAAGTCGCCCTAATGAATTTGAAATATCCATTACCAATGCAGAAAACCCGAATTCCCCTCGTCACCTCAATCACAAACTCTCGCAATTCTGAAATTCCAACCACGTCGGAATCAATATACTCGGACATCATCCATGTGTCCCCTTTTTGACTGTTTACAGACACATGCTCATTTACGACCGTATATGTACATCCAAAAGGATGTCAATTCATCATAATCTGATGTACTGCTCGACTGAAGAGTCACAACAGACTCCTGTTGTGATCTACAGTTAAATCTCTGCATACCACCATATCTGACCAACTGGTCGTCAATCCCTAGGACAATACTCGATCCTCACGTCCTAACTACTACTGGATCCAATCCAGTCTATCACTATCCGTGATCCACTCCCGAACCACAGATACCGAATATAAGCCTAACTCGACAGAGTCACAATCATCGGCACCAGCACCAGCGCTAGTACTAGTATCATCACTATCACCTGTCAGTATCAGCATAATTCCCAACACTATATTAGCACACGGTGTGCAAACAGACAACCCTGGATCTCCGCTCATACCGAGCGACGATCCCGTACCTCTGCTCGAATGGGAGAAACTCTGCCTCCGTCGTAACCAACAACTCTAGGTACAGTCATCCTGACAACGCATACGAGAATATGAAACGTCCCCGATTCCCAACAACCATAACTACAACCACTCTCGGTAGTCGTGCCTACCACAGACTCATGCAGACCTAACCACCAAACATCATTATAAAGACTCCGTATCCAATGGAACCAATCCCCGTACTAACTGTTCTGTATCCCACTCCGGGATTACATCGACAAGTACCAACCCTGGTAGCCTGTCCAACCAATCTCTAACCTGTCGTAACTCGACTAAACCAATGTCGTCTACCAGGTCATCCATGACCTTAGTTGCACCAACAATCCATCACAGCTAAAGTAGAACGACAACCAACTAGGTCTAACTGATAAGTACAACCTTGACTGCATAGTGTAGTCCCAACACTCAAGAAAACATGACTAGAACGAACAACGGTCTCATCGGAGTCAAGACCATTCGCCAACTCACCTTTCTGAACCATACACCCTGCTATAGGGTTCCATAATCACACTCTAGGGTTCCTCGGAACCCAACTGCTCCTAGTAGCATAGCCACTAACTCAACAAAATCCGACCATCGAATGGTCACAACACCAAATTTTTATCAAAACGGATCCTACGACATCGTGAAAGACGATCCCAACTAACCGTCACACGATCCAAAACTCGAAAGTACTATTACATTCATCCCTTCCATAGGGTCCCACACTGCCAACCTCGACAGAACTATGGCAACCCCGGCATCAAATGCCGAACCAAGACATTCCACGCTTCAATCCTACTAACTATCATACCGGCATCCCACTATCAGGTTGATAACGAACTGCAGCCCATTGAGATATCATATCCTCGAACTGCGTACGGAGTATCGCGTAAAATACGCTCTGGAATTCAGAGTAACATGAGCAACCCTGCTCTGATAAGCAATCCTATGCTCTGATACCACGCTGACATGACCCATCCCAATCCCCCCGGGATTAACGAGGGATGACCCTGCTCCCGTCTGACACGAAGTGTCAAACAAGGGATATTTCTAGCCTTTACCCTCTTAGCCTATCAGAGTACGCCAGGATCTTGAGGAGGTATGTGATATCTCGGTCGCTTCTACAGTCCACATCCATTGTCAACCTGAAGGGTAGTCAAACATTAAAAACTGTGAGTGGACAAAACAACCAGTTTATCGAATACATTTGTACCCTTCACTATAAAGCCTGCATGCATTTGAAAACCGTTTAACCAAATGTACCACATGTGGAAACTAAGCCCAAAATCATAATGAAAGAATCATAAAGAATCAACCGTAGGGCCACTGCCCAAATCCATATGGGACTCAGCCCAAATCATAAAGAAACCAAGTACACGGGCCACCGCCCAAAACCTGTATCCATCACACATCATATTTCATATCTCATATCATATACATCATATATACATATAATTCACACAACCAATCCTGTCACGATTTCCAAAGCTACGCGCGTGCTACCCGGGGTCTCAAACCCAAGTCTCTCAAAGTCCAAGGTCAATTTCCGTAGACCAATGACCCGTCCTGAGGTTACGATCCATGCCTTCATGAGAGTAAGGAACCCAACTGGGGGGCGACTCTACTCAGTACGTGCTCCGTGACTACTCCGGGGTCCACCCAGCTAACGACCCTCCCCGGAGGAGATAGTATAAGTAAAGGAAGGTATATGAATATACATACATATATATATATATAACGAACTCATCCATGACATTCATATACATATAGAAAACATCTTTAGAACCTTTCAACGGATTCATGCCCGGTTCCCATAAACCGTCATGAATCATAAAGACCTTTCAAGGGTTCATGCCGGTTCCCATAAACTGTCATGAACCTTGAAATCCATTAGGGTCCCCGACCCGAAATCATCAATGTAAAGTAACTGGGTCTCATGCCCGAACATATGACCCACCGGGCAGTGTTCACGTTATCTCAGGTTCAGTCACGACTCCGATTGTAGTGATGCGTACAACCATCCATCTAGGACCGCCCTCAATCCTGGTATGTCACCGTGAACGAATCAACCGACCCGACTACCACAAGATCATGGTGCACTCATCATCGATCGATATCCTGAACCGTCAGCACTCCGAAGTCGAGCCTCTATCGGCTACCCGATAACAGATCGTGCATCGTGACTTCTCCGGAAGGAACACATCCCAATCCGGAGGCGAGCGTCGTATCGTCCGTCGTCGTGCACAAAGCACTCACCCCGACCACAATTCAGACATGTAGGTCATCAATAGCGTCATATGCCCGAGACAAAACCAAATGGGTTTCATACCCGAGTTTATCCTTTTGGAAATCCAAATCCATTTCATTTAAACCAATAAATACATACAAACCCGTATTGGCACCGTATAGTGCCGAAACCTCGAAATACGTGCCAATACTTAACCACATCCAAATGCACTCATGGCATCACCAAACATGTATTAAAACATACAATAAACATTTATGCATGCACCAATTTAGAAAACAAGGTCCACTCACAGACCGTCCGAGTTGCGGCCTCGATTTGCCTGTCATACGGCTCTCCTGAGCCAATCACTATCACCGGGACTCCCAAACCTGTCCAAATCGTAATATAAGGTTACTAACTACTTAAATAACCTCCCACTAAAGCCCCGTAATTTTCTGAATTTTTTTAACTATTTTTAATCCCGATCCTAAACCTTCAGATGCTCCGAACATTATCGAAACGGTGTTCGATCGACATGAAATCAGTCCCAAAATGTTCGTTACATCGAATAGAAGATTTCACATGTTGAACACATTCCCAAAATATGGGACACGCGCCCAGGGAAGGTGTTGCGCGTGTAGCCCACGCGCGGTACACTATTCATCTTTTTCCCTCAGCCAAACCCGGTCCACTGCAAGTGAACCGGTCTGGACCGGCCGAATCGGTTCAAGGCCCTATCCTTCATGTTTTCGATCCTTTTTGTCCCACTTTAATCCTAATCTCATCCTAATATCATTCCCTATCTTTTTATCTATTAAAAACAAAAGAAAAGCCGTCAAACCCGTACCTTCCATGCTTGACAATGGCGGTGGCGGGTTCCTCTCTCAGGACCCACCCCCAATCCCCCTTGATTAAGGGTTAAATCATGTTCCCGTCTAACTTACGCATGACATGAAGGCTAAACTGACGTCCAACCTCCATGTGACACGTAAGTCGGACAAGCGATTCTCGATCCAACCGTCCTCAAAGTATCCGGACTTCCCAGATTGCGTCGAAACTACCGTGGATCTTGGGTATGATGTTTCCGTCTCTCTCTCGACTAACAGCCTGTACCGCAACAACCTGGAGGGTATCTGTTGAATCAAAGATTGAACCCGCCGCGAAAAGTTCTCACAATTCCTGCAAACAGCAAATAAGTAGTTATCGTTGCCTCGATCGATTTACTCGGGGGGTTGTTCGACCAAGAATACTCTGATGCTTAAGTTAGCTTTGAGAGAGGAAAAGGATATACTTCGAAGCGAAGAATCAACGTACCTTGGAAATGAAATGTGTCTTGCTATTTATAGGAAAATCTTGGGAGCCTTGGAGCATTCTGATTAGTCGGTTGAATTCTTAATTAATAAACAATATAATATTAATTAAATATATTATTTAATAATTGTAATGATGGCTCATCATGATAGTAATGACAATTATTATATTTTAATATTAATATTAATTATCCATTATTAAGAATAACAATAATTAATTCTCGGGGAGACTATTAATATTACGGAGATTTTAACCCAATCAAATAACGTATTTAACTGGTAAATAGATTATTTAATGTGCGGGTGTTTTTAAATGATCAGCGTCATTGCCAGGGGCAATTTAGTCATTTTTGGGAATTACGGGCCACGTGGCAGCTTCATAATTTTCGGATGATTTTGGGTTCCACAAATGCCCCCACATCGATTCGGAATTCAGGGAATCCGAAGGGATGTACATTGTTTGGAACCTTGTTTTACCGGGTTTACCGGTTACTGTTGAGTAGGTCTCGAGGTGCTGAATCTGCAGACAGGCGGCATGCGACAATCGGAGGTCGGATGCGAAAGTTATGGGTCTGCGAAGGCGAGGTGTAACGACCCGTCCCGAGTATCAGGATGAAATATTAATTAATTATGATTTAGAATGACTAATCTAGGATTAGTGAAGTGAATCGGACGAAATGTGCAAAATGACCATTTTGCCCTTAAGTGTGGAAAAGTATTGACTTTTAGTTCGGACGGTCAAATGGACTTTGACTGATGACTGTGACGTAGTTTGGGACGTCACGAGTTCATAGACAGGTGGCACGTTCGATTCCGACATTCGAGGAAGAAGTTTCGACATTCGGAAGTCGAGTGGTATTTTGGTAATTTTGAAAGGTAAGGGCAAAATGTTGAATTTTGACCATGGAGGTCCAATGGACGAGGGCCAAGGACCGTTACGTAGGTCGAGTCGATACAAATCCATAGACAGGCGGCATACCGAAATCGGAGATTCGACGACGAAGTTGTGGTCACGGGGAAGAAATCGATTAATCGAACAAACCGAGATTTCGATTAAAATAATATTAAATTGTGAATAGTGATCGTTGATTGTGAACACTTGGATGAGTGACAAGTGTCACCCATCCCTTGATTTAAGGACCCTAAAACCTGCACCATGTTTTATGGAAACCATCATCATCATGTTTTAATCATTTTTTAATTATTTCTAATTATACTTAAACACCATTAATCTTCTTCTTCCTCCACCTTCAATCCGTGAACAACAAAAGGTGAAATTGTTCTTGAGAGTGAGTAATTGAGTGTTTGAAGAGTCGGATTTAACTGAGGGAAAACACGAGGACAGAGAGTGTGAGGTGAAACCTGAATCGAAAATTTTGGAATTTTGGGGGGAAATTCGAAATCGAATTTGCGAGCTGTGGGGATCCAAATTGAGACTTGATTAAGTCTCCTGGGATCATTTCGAACCGATCCACATCAAAATCAAAGAGGATTAAGGTTGTACTGAGCAAGAGCAGAAGCTTCATTCCTTTCCCAAAATCGAGCTTGGGTTCGTGTAGTTGGAGGTAAGTAACTACGAAATTGATTATGTAAAAACGTTTATTTTACTCTCACAATGCTCTCTGTGTGAATTAATTTGGAAAATAGGGACGAATTGGGTGAACCCAATCACGAAACCCGTTTGAAAGTTCATCGTGGGATTGTTGGATTTTGGTTATAATTGAAGTGATTAAATTTACAGAACCTAAATTAAGATGGTTTAGATGAAATCAGTTTAAAGAACGGAAGAAAACAAGGTCGAATTGATGGAGATTGTTCCGGGTTTGGTCGCGGGTACACGACCCGTTTACCAGACATTCGGGTAGAGAAGATGCACTATAGCTACGCGCGTGGCTTTCACGCCCAGCCGCTTGCGGCGGCGTGTGAGGGCGCGTGGGTGAGTTTTCGGGAAAGTGGTCAACTCAAGTTTTGATGTTTTTGATTATACGAACCTATCCGTGTTGGTTTCGGGTCAATCGGATATGGATTCAGAGTAGTTTCGAGTACCCAAAGCGTATAGTTTATGTTTAAAATCAATATTTAATTCCCAAAAAATTGTAGGAAATTGATATGATACTCATAGAGTTATTATTGACCTTTCATGATGTTTTTGGGCAGGATTCGGGATTCCTAGAATGGGTCGGAATTTACGGAAACGCGTGCAGCTTAGAAAGCGAGCGGTTTGGACGGTGTGTGCGAGCATTGGTAGGCAGGCTCACATTCAATGTGACTCTTGCTAGTACCACAAAATGCTTGCTACACATCAAGAGTCCGTCGAAGGTGTTTAGAAACTTTGTTGAAGCGGGTGTACAACCAGCGCCACGTGGTGGGCAGAGTTTGGCTGAATAGTCGACGGGGATTTGGTGATGAATGAGTGCACTTGCGGACGTGACTAGTGAGCATTGGTAGGCTGGATCACATTCACTGTGACTCTTGCTAGTACCACAAATATGCCCGCTATGCGTCAAGGTGGCGAAAGACCCAGCAAACTTGCTTTGTGGGAGCGTGGCGGTTCTCGTGGCCTAAGTCCATTCCGAGGGAAAGATATGGAGTTTGAGAAGCCTCAAGACTTCATGGAATGGAAGGCTCGGAATCAAATTAGCTTTCCAAGCGACGTTTTCATGGAGCTTGGCGACAAACATGCCTCTCCAGACTTAAGGATTGTCTCGCACTTCCGAATGTTTGATGAGCTGTACAACGAGTTTGGAGGTCAGCCTGATCTCAAAAAGATTGACATGGCCCTTAAAATTCCTCCAGAGTTCCGGGACATGAGCCAGCTACTTTCTCCATTTAAAGATATGAATGACGGGAGGCCTTCAGACATCCTAATCAAGGAGTGGTTGAGCGCTCCACTGCGCTTGAAAGAAACCGTTGTTCAGAAGAAGAACAATATGCAAGGACCCATTGGTTCTTTGGAGAAAAACCATGCTGAGCAACTTCTTTCCAAATCCGACCGTTCTGGTCTCACGAATGTGCCACCTTGACATGAAGGGCCGCAGAAATAGAAAGTTATGTTGTCGATGTGAGATTACGATAACTTAAGAAAACTTAAGGTTCTTATTTCACATTGGAAGTCAAAGTGGACGAGCTGGAGATGAGCCGTACAAAGAGGATGCTGATAGAAAATGAGAGAGATACCGCTCGAGATGAGCTCTCCCTACTGCGCAGAAATTTGCAGGACTCAGAAGGCTTAGATGCTCCGATGACGAAGGCTTAGGTGTTTCGCAGGGCGAAGGCTTAGATGCATCAATGACGAAGGCTTAGATTCTTCGCAGGACGAAGGCTTAGATGCTTCGCAGAGCGAAGGCTTGGATGCTTCGATGACGAAGGCTTAGATGCTTCGCAGGACGAAGGCTTAGATGCTTCGTAGGGCGAAGGCTTGGATGCTTCGATGACGAAGGCTTAGATGCTTCGCAAGACGAAGGCTTAGATGCTTCGCAGGGCGAAGGCTTTTTACACTAGAAGGAATAAGCTTTGAAAATTTTATATGGTGAAAAAATAGGTTTGTATGAATTCAGAACAATTTTTCAATCTTATTCCATTGATACTTGAATTTAGAAGACAACTTGAAAAGAAAATTTTGAAAGCTCCATAGAATTTTATGTCTCTCTAATGTTGACATGCATCGAGTTGATGCGGATCACCTTTGACGCTGGCCCATTTGGCTCTTTGTTCTCCATGTGATTTACAGTCTTCTTCTTGATGTAGTCTGTACAATGCCCCTCCTTCATGAGTTTTTGGAGATATCTTTCGAAAGATATACATGTGCTGATATTGTGCCCATAACATTCATGATAGGCGCACCATTTGGTTTTATCAGCTTTCTCTTGATTGCCCTTGATTGGCTCCGGCTTCTTAAACCATGGCTTGTCCTTAATTTCATTGTGGATCTGATGGACTGGTAAAGATAGCTGCAAGTTAGGCTTCCCTATAACTGGCGTTTGGGAATGTTGCCCCGCCTTGCGCTTGTTGAGCTTTCCAGTCGCAAGTTTTCCATGGGGCTCATCCTCATTGGAGGCCCTTTCACTAGCCCCAGCATGGTCCTTGGTATGAGCTGCGCTCTTCTCTTCCTCCCAACTTGCATGTCGCTCTGCTAGCGAAAGTATTTTGGTGAGATTTCGCGCATTGCTCATGACAATGGCCCCGTAAAGCTGGCTGTCTTGAGGGAGTCCTTGTTTAAATGCCATTGCTGCAACAAGGTCACTACAGCCGACAATGCGAGACTTCTCTTCACAAAATCTCCGTATGTATTGTCGCAGAGTGTCTTTTGCTCTCTTTCGGACAGAGAAAAGATGGTCATCTTTTACCTCTATTGTCCGAAGTTGTGCGTATTCCTTCACAAATGTCAGGGCCAACTCTTCAAAGGACTCAATCAACCTCGGGGGGAGATGATTGAACCAAGTCATGGGTTGGCCTTGACCGGGGGGAGATGAAGAGAAGCTTGAAAAACTTTGCACATGAGCGCATCGTTAGACCTATGAGGGACCATGACTCCTCGGTAATAATCTATGTGTTTTACCGGGTCAGAGGCTCCTTTGAATGGAGTGAAGTTTGGCGTTGCGAACCTCTGGGGGAATGGCTCCTCCTCAATATCCCTTACAAAGGGCGTAGAGAGCTGTATCTGGCGACGTAGGTCGTCCTCTAGATCGCCACCTTGTTGAGCATGAAGGTGCCTGTCTAGCATTTTTTGAACATCATTAGCCCACAACGCTCCTCGCTGAGGTGATGAGTCCCTTTGTGCTAATCGTCGAGAACCTCTTTGAGCTTCTTCCCTTGATCTCTGGGATCGTGCAGGGGAGTAGGCTTCATCTTCCCATTTACTGCCATGGGCAAATCATTTTGGGTCTTTGTATAGAGCCCGAGGTTTCCCCCTACTCCTATGTGAGTGCTGTGATTGCTCTGCCCATGAAGTTGCCGCAATCCTACTTCCTAGCCGTTCATGCACTGATGACTTTAGGCGTTAAGGGATTTTTGATCGGTGAGCGTGACTTTCTTCACTGGAATCTCGTAGCGAAGTGTCTCGTGACATTGTTCGACAGTGGACTGGTTCTTTCCCAGGACGCCTTTGAGCATGCTCTTGTTTTCTCTTTTTCCCGGTTTTTAAACCCAAAACCATTTTTCATTCAATCAATGAAAACCACAGAAAATACACAGTCGAATTCGCAACGATGATTCCGTAAGCTAGCATCCAGAACCCAAATCCAAACTTCCTTTCCAAATCTCGAAAACCAAATTCGAAATCCAGTTTCAAAACCGAAAGCTCATTTATCGAAATCTCAAAAATAGGGCTCCAAGTCCAAAATCACTTTTCCGAAATCCATTTCAAATCATTGAAATCCAATCATATTTCAAATCCCGAAATCCAATCATTAAAACCACAGTCAAATCACAAGATCGGACGAAATCTCATAAAACATGAAATCCCGTAATTATCTCGAAAAAACGTGCAAAATCGGAAACCATCAAGATCATAAGTCATATCATAGAATAACGTATAGAAAACATATAAAAACATATATGCATGCATCAAGAGTTAGAAAACAAAATCCACTCACAGACCATAGTGTCGTCGCCTCGATACGCGCGCACTAATGTTTTCTCTGCTAATCCGCTATCACCGGCTTCCCCAAACCTGTCCAAATTCCAATATAAGGTCACTAACTACTTCATTAAGCTTTTACTAAAGCCCCGTAATTTTCTCATATTTTTAACTATTTTTAACCGAGGCCTAAAACTTTCGGACATCCAGAAACATTTCGAGACGATGTCCGATTGACTCCAAACCAGTGCCAAAATGTTCGTTACATCGAATACTTTAAAAGTCGTGTTGGAAATTTCCTAAAAAATGTGCCACACACCCACATGCGCCGCCTGAAGTGGATACGCGTGGGCCTCACGCGCCAGTCACTGTTCACCGTCTTCTTCCTTTGTCCAGCCCTGTCTGAACCAGTCCGGCCGAACCGAACCGGAGTGGATGGTTCACCAGTTTTTCTTGCTTATTTTAGTCCTGTTTTAAGTCCTTTTCCTTCCTACAGCCACGTCCAACCCTACCTTATAAAACTACGATGTCAAAACATAACGAATAAAAACGAAAGACTACCATCCGATCGACCTTCAAAACTCGAATTTTCCTCTTCTTCGTTCTCATGTTCCTGGACACGTTTGTCCTTCGTTTTACTTCCATTTGCCTCCTTTTGTCGTCCAGAACCTCGCCCAAAGAACCAATTAAACTAACTGTCATTAGAATACACCCTGCCATTTTTTAAGTCAGAGGTAACATTCACGGGTTTTTCCACTTACCGTCCATGTTAGGGCTTGAAACTGGGCGGGATCAACTCCTGGTGACCTCTAGATCAGCATTGATCAATCCTTTAGGCTTATTCCTCCTTCCATACAATTCCATGATTTTTCGCATTCGAACAGGGGACTCACGGTCTTCTCTGTTTTCTGTGTTTAACCACTCTCACAACCCTTTCCTTGACTCAAACCCTCACCAAGCTTCACTCTGATTATTCACTATCAAACACCAAGAACTCACACACCCTGAAACTGATCGATTTTCCCCATCTCAGTCTCTCTGTTCTCTCAGCCATGCACGATTTAAACCAAACATTTTAAAACGGTAAAAGGCACGGCCGACTTGGCTAGAACCCACTAGACACAAGCCAGGTGTCACACACCCTGTGGTCCATTCTCAAAATATCCAATTAAGTCAGCCCATGTGTCCTTATCTGATTGGGCACACTTCCCCAGGTGTTAAAAGACCAAAATGCCCTTACAAGTCCAAATTACCGTTTTTCCCTTCACCTTTCTAGAACCACAACTTATCCGTCTGATGTCCGATGAAGGCGTGCCACCTGTCGTTGTACTCAGAACGTCGAGTCCTATCCAACGGTCCTCAGTTTTTCATGAAAAAAACTTGTCGTGCAAAAAGTCAACAAATTTCCTTTTTTTTGACCAAATTACGAAAGTGCCCCTAGTCTTCCGAACATCATAACTTCCTCCTCGGATGTCAGAATTGGGCGTGCCACCTGTCTACAGACTCGTGACATCCCGAATCACGTCACGGTCGTCGGTCAAAGCCCATTTGACT
Source organism: Prinsepia uniflora (assembly GCA_032719365.1). NCBI lineage: Eukaryota > Viridiplantae > Streptophyta > Magnoliopsida > Rosales > Rosaceae > Prinsepia > Prinsepia uniflora. The sequence continues at coordinate 68,951,624 of CM064869.1, forward strand.
GCCTGAACTAAAAGTCAACATTTTGCCCACTCTAGGGGCAAAATCAGCATTTTGCACCTTCCGTCCGAACGCCTCCAACTAATCACCGATTAACTGCACTAATCTGTCATTAACAACTAATCTAATTCGATTCCCGGGATGGGTCATTACATCCTCCGCCGTTCACCGCCGGTTCTGGTCGTCCAAGCCTCCGAAAACTATCCTATTAGTCTCCTAGAGTCCCTAGAAGCACAACCCAATTAGTAGGTTCGATTAAAACCCAATAAAATCGAGTTTCCAATTTTTGAAATTCCTACCTCACGGTTTTGACCTCCCTGCCTTGGCCTCCGTCATCCCCAGCCGTGGCTCGCAGTCGTCCTCATCATCTCACACACGACACAGATGAAGATGAGTTAGGGTGATGATGTGTGTATTTGTTGTGTTTGTATGGAGGGAATGAAAATGGAAAAGGAAGAAATATGGGAGGTGCAGGTTTGCTTGAAGAAACAAGGAAGATGATGCTGATCAGATGAGAGAGGTGAGGATTAGATGAATGGTAAGGATTGAGAGATTAAATTAGAATGGATGGCTAGGATTGAGTGATAGTTGGATTAATTATAAAATTAATTAAATAATATTATTTAATTAAGTAGATCCACAATTTAGGGGATTTGACCAATGGGATGAGTGACACTTGTCACTCATCCATGGGTCCTACTTAAAATATCTGCCCAATCAGATATTGTTAAATCATCATCGTCTCGTAATACGAGCATAGTGAAACCGAACTTCCGTGACCCATAATTTTCCCGTTCGAAGTCTAATTTTAGCGTGCCGTCTGTCTACGGATTCGTATCATCCCGATCTACGTAACAGTCCTTAGCCCTCGGTCATCAGACCTTCTGGTCCAAAAGTCAACATTTTGCCCCTTTTAACTAAAATTACCAAAATGCCCTTAAACTTCCGAACGTCATAACTTCTTCCTCGAATGTCAAAATTGAACGTGCCACCTGTCTATGATCTCGTGACGTCCCGGACGACGTCACGGTCATCAGTCAAAGTCCATTTGACCGCAAGAACAAAAAGTCAACGTTTTGCCCATGCCTAGGGGTAAAACGGTCATTTTGCATCGTTCATCGGATTTCACCCAACTAATCACGGATTAGCCTCACTAATCACTATTAGTCACTAATCTAATACTGGAATTTGGGACGGGTCGTTACAGTTTATGACCGCTGTTCGGTGCACTTAGAATAAGGTTGAAGAGATTTAAATGTTTGACACACTTTGAAATCAATAACGTAAGGTGAATCGTATTATAAGTGTTTATGACCCCTGTTCCGTGCATTTATAATATTGAAAAATGTATGCATGTATTTGAGATGATTAGGGTAGGATTTCGTGATTGGTTCAATATGAGCATGATGTTAGAGTGTTGGTAAAAATATGTGTTTGAAGAAAGTTCACTTGCATAAAAGTCAAAGTAGAAGTAGAATTAAGTTCTTAGTTATTTTTTCTTGGTTTCTTTACTATTTAATTACAATCCTTCAAACCCCCCATTTAATTCTTTATTTTTTTATTCTTTTATTTTTTTATTCTTTATTTCATTAATTCATTAATTCTTTTATTCTTTAATTCATTTATTCTTTAATTCTTTATTATTTAATTGTTTAATTATTTAATTCTTTAATTCTTTATTCTTTGATTATTCATTATTTTTTTTAACTAACATATTATTAATGTTCCCTAATTTCCCCGGTTAAGAACGATCCCTATTTACCAATATTACAACTACACAAAAAGGGTTTAAATTGCATAACACCCGAATTACGTGTTTAATTTAATGCGTAGTTTGGGCGTTATCAATTTTTGGCGTCGTTGCCGGGGAAATTGAAAACCATTTTTAATATGTTGGTGCATGTATATAAATTGTGAAAATTATACTTGTTCATAATATTTATCTTTTTACATGTTCATATTGTACTTGTTCATTATTTTTATTTATTTTTATACTTATTCTTAACTTTTATTGGTATGCTTGTTAATATTTGGATTCTTACAATTGTTCTTTTATCATTGGTTTTTAATGTTCATATTTTACTTGTTCTTATTATATTTGTTCATAAATGTTCATAATTTTTTTTATATACCTGTTCATATTATAATTGTTTATGTAAATTTCAATTTTTATTTTACTTGTTCATTTTATACTTTTACATACTTGTTCATAATTGACTTTCATTTATGTTTGTTTGTAATTCTTATACATGTCATGTTATTCTTGTTCATACTTGTACATAATGTTCATTCTTTTTACTTGTTCATAAGTGCATTTTGTATATGTCCACTTTTCCTTATTTTTACTTTTATTTATTTTTATTTATTTTTGTAATAAAAAAAACTTAAAATTCGTAAATAAAATATATATATATATATATTTCATTTATTTAATTATTAAATTCCGGAAGAAAAAAAAGTTTAATAAAAAATTCGAAAAAATATATATATTTATTTACTTTCCAACTTTCTTTAGTTTTAGCTTCATGTTAGTGTTAGTACATACTTGTTTGTTTCTACTAGTTCCTAAGTTGTGTATTACATTTTCATTTATCTGTGGATGTATTTATTTTATTTTATTTTATTTGTGGATGTATTTATTTAAGTTGTGTATTATTTGTGGATTTATTTGTACATCTTTGTCTTTTTATTCATAAATTGTTCATACTTGTATAAATTGTTCATATGTAAATTGTCATATTATATTTGAAAATTGTGCATAAAAATATACTTGTAAATTAATCGTGCATTCATGCATTAGTCTCGGCTATATGTAGATCACTTGTGCTTCGAAGTTTAGATTTTGATCTTTAATCGGTGAAAACTTTTTTGTTAACTCTCACCTATGGTGATTGTTAACACTTGAGTTATCTTAATTCCTCTAGAGTAAGAAATTTTTTAGGGTGATGTCTAGGACAAGAGACGATACTCATAACGGGTTTTGGGTCTAAGAAAGGGACATCAGTAGAGTTTAAGCCTCGGGATGTCTTGAAATTAGCCCTGCCTCTTGTGTTTATTCTTTCTAACCTGGTCACCTTTGAACTTGCCCAAACAGTTGAATTAATTCAAGATATTTACTTGGGCCGCACGGACATATAAGTCTCCATCTAAACTTTGAAGCTATGTGAACTATATATATCTTTGACTTCCCCAACATGTAAATATTGTTTATATCTTAACTTACATTATTTGTCATGACAAATTTTACTTGCATCTTTAGTTTAACTAATTTACATCCTTCATTTAACTTGCATCCTTAACTTAAATTTGCATTACTAACTAACGTGCATCTCTGTCTAGGCTGGATGGACGTTAAACTTCAAGCGCTTTTTGGGAGACAACCCAATGTATTCCCGGGATGTGAAGGAGTCATCAACGCAGATTTGCTATCTTTTTACCCTTCACTCTCATTTATTTTGTTTATTTATTATTTTCTTGCGTTATTTTCGTAAATCCTCTTCCGTACTTTGATTCTATGTTCAATTACTTTTTATTTTCTTACATTGAGGACAATGTAGAATTTAAGTGTGGGGAAGTGTGTAACGACCCGTCCCAAATTCCATGATTAGATTAGTGACTAATCACGATTAGTGAGGTTAATCCGTGATTAGTAGAGCGAAATCGGACGAACGATGCGAAATGACCGGTTTGCCCCTAGACGTGGGTAAAACGTTGACTTTTCGATCGGGCGGTCAAATGGACTTTGACCGATGACCGTGACGTAGTTCGTAACGTCACGAGTTCATAGACAGGTGGCACGTTCAATTCCGACGTTCGAGGAGGAAGTTATGACGTTCAGAAGTTTAGGGGCATTTTGGTAATTATGGTTAAAAAGGGTCAAATCTTGACTTTTTGACCGGGAGGTCCGATGGCCTAGGGCCAAAGACCGTTACGTAGATAAGGACGATACGAATCCATAGACAGGCGGCACGTCGAATTCGGACGTTCGACGGTGAAGTTACGGTTCACGGAAGTTCAAGTGCACTATTGCACGAATTACGAAACGAGTTAACTTTTGGACTTAGTGGGGGCCCAGATATTTAATCCCAGCCCTATGGATGAGTGACAAGTGTCACCCATCCACAGGCCACCCATATACATTCATGCATCGATCATTTCCTTCCTTGTTTTCAAAACCACCCGATCTCACACACACACCCACCATTTCTCCATCTTTGTGCAACCCAAAACCCATCCCACCTTAACCCATGACCAGCCGTGAGGACCAGGGAGACTGAGGGAGCTTAGGTGGCCGGCCTGGAGGCCTGAACCGCCGTCCACGGCGGCGAGAGGAGGAGAAACCCGAAGGTAGCTCGGTTTGCCCATTTTTCCATTTAATTTCGATTCTTGCATTATGGTTGCTTTTGGGTGCCTAGGAAGTGATTATTAGGTTGCTAGGGACTTAATAGGAAGGTTTCTAATGGGGTTGGATGGCTGCGAAGCCATGGGAGAATTTTAGGACGTTTGAACCGTATGGTTCAAGAATTGAACCATGGAATTTTGATGTTTTTAGGTTGTTTTGATGATTGGAAATGATAGGGAATGAAGAAATAGGAATTATAGGATTAATTAGGGTTGAAATCGGACCAAAATAGAGGGAGAAAACCTCTGAAAAATTTTCGCCGGTTCGGAACAGTACTGCTACAGTAACCGGACCAAAAACCAGAAAAAAACGGGTTTTCAGGGGTAGGTGATGATGAAAAGTATTTTCGAACTTCTAGGGGCTCGTGAGGATGCGTGGTCCATAATTTGGGAAAGTGTTCAACACGGGAAATCTTCTATTCGATGTAACGAAGATTTTGGGACTGGTCTCGTGTTAATCGGACATTGTCTCGATAGTTTTCGGGGTGTCAGAAGGTTTAGGGTCGGCTTAAAAATAGTTAAAAGTTCGGGAAAATTACGGGGCTTTGATGGGAGGTTAATTAAGTAGTTATTAACCTTCTATTAAAATTTGGACAGGTTTGGGAGTCCCGGTAATGGTGTTCGACTCGGGGAGCCGAATCGCACGCAAATCGAGGCGACAGCTCGGACGGTCTGTGAGTGGACCTTGTTTTCTAAATTGGTGCATGCATAAATGTTTATTATATGTTTTAAATACTTATTTGTGATTCCATGAGTGCATTTGGATGTGTGGTTACGTATAGGCACGTATTTCGAGGTTTCGACCCTATACGGTGCCTATATGGGGCTGTATGTCTTTATTGGTCTAAATGAAATGGTTTTGGATTTCCAAATGGATTATGCATATGATTTTATGATGTTGATTTGGATGCTTGTGAATTATATGGTTTCACGTATTTCGAGGCGATTTACGTGCTTGCACGTAAATCGAGGTTTTCCGGTTTTACACTGATTTTCCATTCTTGTGGTTTTGGATATGATTTCATGAAATGATTTTGGATTTGAAAAGGTAATTCTCGGACTTGAGGTCCATTTGATTTACGGAATCGGGCTGGAGGCCCAATTGGTTTACGATTCGGACCGGAGGTCTAGTTTGTATGTGGATTCGGGTCTAGGGCCCAGTTATGTATTACAAATGGTTTTTATGGTTCATGACGGTTTATGGGAACCGGCATGAACCCTTGAAATGGATTTACGGGTCATGACGGTTTATGGGAACCGGCATGAACCCTTGAAAATGATTTTATGGTTCATGACGGCTTATGGGGGCCGGGCATGAATCCTTGAAAGATTTAAAGAATGATTTCAAAAGGTTTTTCATATTCCATCCTTTATATATGATTGTCTCCTCCGGGGAGGGTCGTTGGCCTGGGTGGACCCCGAAGTAGTCACGGAGCACTGACTGAGTGGAGTTGCCCCCCAGTTGGGTTCCTTACTCTCAGGATGGGCATGGTCCGTTACCTCCAGGGAGGGTCATTGATCTACGGACATTGACTTGGGTGGACCCTAGAGAGACTTGGGTTTGAGACCCCGGTTAGCACACATGTAGCTCTATTTTACCGTGACAGGTTCTGGATATGAATATAAGGGATAAACATGATTTCAATTGGTTTGGGAAATTGTGTTTATGATGATAAATGATTTTGGGCTGAGATCCCACATATGGTTATTATGTTATGGTTTTCAGTAAATGGTTTTGGGCAGGAGCCCGTGTGACTTGGATTTACGGAACTCGGGGCTGAGACCCTAATTATGGTTGTTTTAACATATGTGTTTGGATAAATTATTTTACTATGCATGCATGATTTTTAGTGAAGGGTATAAAGGTCTTTTATGGAAATGTTTTTATAAACTCTTTATTTTTGTCCACTCACAGTCTTTCTGTTTTTAATACCCTTCAGGTTGGATACGATAACTGTAGCAGAGACCGAGATATCATATGCCTCCTCCGGATCCTGGCATACTCTGATAGCCCGGGAGGGCAAAGGTCGGAAATATCCCTTGTCTGACACTTCGTGTCAGACGGGAGCAGGGTCATCTCGCGTTAATCCCGGGGGGATTGGGATGGGTCCTGTCAGCGTGGTATCAGAGCATAGGACTGCTTATCAGAGCATGGTTGCTCATGTTACTCTAAATTCCAGAGCGTATTTTGCGCGATACTCCGTACGCAGGTCGAGGATATGATATCTCAATGGGCTGCAGTTCGTGGTCAACCTGATAGTTGGGGTGCCGATACGATAGTTAGTAGGATTGGATCGTGGAACGTCTTTGTTCTGTATTCGATGTCGGGGTTTCCGTAGTTCTGTCATGGATGACAGTGTGGGACCCTACAAAGGGATAAACGTATTCTTATAGATTTTGATCGTGAGATGGTTAGTTGGGATCGTCTTCACGATGTCGTAGGATCGGTTCTGACGACTGGTTGGGAATTATGACCATCCGATGTTCGGATATGGTTGAGTTAGATGGATTTACTGCAGTTGGCAGTTAGCAGCCGGATTCGAGGATCCTGATTGGACTTACGTTATGATTGGATTGACGTCATTATGATGTCAAGACCGCGGAGTCGGTCAGATTGTTGATTTTACTGCTTTTTGCAGTTGGGTTCAGAGTGACCCTAAGTGTGATTGTGGAACCCTACCTTGGGTGTATGGTTCGGAAATGTGAGTTGACGAATGGTTTGACTTGGACGACTATTCGGATTTGGAGTCGTTAGTCGGTCTAAACAGGTCAGCTTGTGTTGGGACTGCACTTCACAGTCGGAGTTGTGCATATCGGTTAGACCTAGTTGGTTGTCGTGCTACTTAGTTGTGATGGATTGTTGGTGCAACTAAGGTCATGGACGACCTGGTAGACGACATTGGTTTAGTCGAGTTATGACTGGTAGAGTTTGATTTGGACAAGTTATCAGGGTTGGTACTTGTCGATGGAATCCCTGAGTGGGATCCGGAGTGGTAATACAGACGGTTGATCCCGTTGGATGCGGAGTCTGGATATTGAGGTGTCTGGTAGTTAGGTCTGCGTGAGGTTGTGATAGACGCTACTATTGATGGACGTTGTCGAGTCTTATCAGGTCGTGTAGACTCAGGTTGCCGTGACGATTGTGACGATGGGATCGTCAGTCGTGACGATGGGATCGTCAGCCGTGACGATGATACGAGGTACGTGAGTAACGCATATGTACAAGCAGTGATTCTGGATTCGACTCGATTACGGCTGAGTGCGATCGCAGAATGAGACGGGGACGTTCAGGGGACGTTTCCTTTTCTTGTATGAGTTTTCAGGGTGACTGTACCCAGAGTCGTCGAGTACGAGGGAGGCGGAGTTTCTCCTATTCGAGCAGAGGTACGGGGCGTCGCTCGGTATGAGCGGAGATCCAGGGTTGTCAGTTTGCACACGGTGTGCTGATACTGATACTGATGTTAGTGTGCTGATACTAGTGGAGGTGATAATGGGTTGGTGTAGGTACTGGCGCTAGTGTTAGTGATTGTGAAGACGGTGACTTACGAATCGGGATGTGACTCCGTCGTAATGGGCATATGTTCGGTATCTGTGGTTTAGGAGTGGATCTCAAATAGAGTTAAACTGGTTAGGGGACACGTGGTTGGTGTCCGGGTATGTTGTTTCCAATCTTGTTGGAACTTCGAAATCGCAAGAGGTTGCGATTGAGGTGACAAGTGGAATGCGGGTTTTCCGCATTGTTATCGGATATTTCGAAGTCGTTTGGGTGACTTCTCAAGTTCTACCATGATTGATGATGGGTTTGTCACCAGTACGCTGATCGTGTATTGGTTGAGGGAATTGTGATTTGTCTTGGGTCATCAGGTGGAGTGAGTATATCGAAGTTAGGTGACTGAGATTTCTCATTTTCTGCTTGGTGGCAGACGATGTTGGTTTACGTGGCGTTGTGAGTGCAATGAGTTTTGGTTGTATTCGCGTAGGATGCGTTTTGATGTCATCGTGTTGGATCATCCTTGATTTTCCTCGGTGGAATGACAAGGATTGATACGAGGTAATCAGTGAGAACCCACAATCTCGACGTGTTTCGTCATTGACTAATCTATTTGGATGTGGGAATTGGTTTAGGACTATGGGTATCGTTATGGATCTGGATCGTGGTTTTGATGATCTAGATGGATGGAAAGTTTATCACTCTTACTTGGATGTTTGAGTTGAGAATGTTGGGACTGAACTTCTTTTCGAGGTAAATCCCATATGGCTTACTACTCGCCTGAGTAGTTGTCCGATGAGTAGTTTTCCGACGTGGTCGGATATGGTCAGCCTTAGATGTGTTGATGTTGGGATTGGCTTCCCTATGAAGTCAATCGATGGTAATGTGGTAATCGATTGAGCAGGTAACCGATAGGTTCGGTTATGGTACATCTCGGTAGACGTGAACGATATTTCGAGTTTTGGAATCAGATTTCTGGATGACGATTCAGGATTTGATTTTGGAACTTGAAAGAGGATTTCTGGATTTGGGTTTTGGAATCGGATTCTGGGTGACGATTCAGGATTTGATTCTAAAGCTTGACTGTGGATTTTCTTTTATGGATTCGGGTTCGGAATGGTTATTCCAAATACTAGTCTACGGAATGATGATTTCAGATTCGAATTTGGAAATGGTTATGGATATGAATTATGGGTTTGGATTCGGGATTTCTTACGAAATTGCGGATTCAGATTCGGATTTGGAAATAGATGATGGGTCGGAGTTTTTGATTTGTCTAGCCCGGGATTGGACAAATGGACTCCATTATAGAAGCGTGATTGGCTACGACCTAGATGGTTGTAGGCTGATTGATGGGTAGACGTACGTACCTTGTACGTTGTTCGAGGTACGATACCGGGTAGACTTGTCGTGCCTGGTGACGGTATATAGGTTATACTAGGGGTACATTGGTGAATGTGTTGGTAGTCGACTTAGTTCCGATACCATCGGATTAGTTGAGGTCGTGGACTGGACATTGGATACTGTGCGTTGGGTCACGGTATTTCTAATGGGTCTAGTTACACACAGGTTGAGTGAGTTGGTGGTTAGTATAACCACAAGTGGGTATAGTGTCAGTTGTCGACTGACGGCTGTCAAGTGGTGACAGTTTGTCGGAGGTGTCAACGTAGATCGTTGAGTGCGGTTTGGTGACTCCCAGTGGGAGAAGACGTCAGGATAGGTTAAAGATTGAGGAAGGAACCGTAAAGTTGTTTATGTCAGCGAAAGGGTAGATTTGACAAGTGGGTCGATCATAGGATACTTGGGCTACTCTGATACTGACAGGTGGTGTCAGTTCGAAGCGTACGACTTCTGCTATTCGACGTGGTCGAATGTAGACGAGGCGACGTGAGCGTTAGTGGTACGCCTGGTCGCAGACGAATACGTACTATTTTGTTTAATGGGTGTACTAGTGTACACGTGTTTTGCGGTCGATTCTACTTTCCACGAGGTGGATGTGGAATCAGGATAGTTGGAGTTTCAAGTACGAAACTAATTAAGGAGGGAAGAACGGTTGGATTTAGGTCGGTTGGAATTTCGAAGACGAAATTAATTAAGGAAGGAAGGTTGTAACGACCCGTCCCAAATTCCATGATTAGATTAGTGACTAATCACGATTAGTGAGGTTAATCCGTGATTAGTAGAGCGAAATCGGACGAACGATGCGAAATGACCGTTTTGCCCCTAGACGTGGGCAAAACGTTGACTTTTCGATCGGGCGGTCAAATGGACTTTGACCGATGACCGTGACGTAGTTCGTGACGTCACGAGTTCATAGACAGGTGGCACGTTCAATTCCGACGTTCGAGGAGGAAGTTATGACGTTCAAAAATTTAGGGGCATTTTGGTAATTATGGTTAAAAAGGGTCAAATGTTGACTTTTTGACCGGGAGGTCCGATGGCCGAGGGCCGAAGACCGTTACGTAGATAAGGACGATACGAATCCATAGACAGGCGGCACGTCGAATTCGGACGTTCGACGGCGAAGTTACGGTTCACGGAAGTTCAAGTGCACTATTGCACGAATTACGAAACGAGTTAACTTTTGGACTTAGTGGGGGCCCAGATATTTAATCCCAGCCCTATGGATGAGTGACAAGTGTCACCCATCCACAGGCCACCCATATACATTCATGCATCGATCATTTCCTTCCTTGTTTTCAAAACCACCCGATCTCACACACACACCCACCATTTCTCCATCTTTGTGCAACCCAAAACCCATCCCACCTTAACCCATGACCAGCCGTGAGGACCAGGGAGACTGAGGGAGCTTAGGTGGCCGGCCTGGAGGCCTGAACCGCCGTCCACGGCGGGGAGAGGAGGAGAAACCCGAAGGTAGCTCGGTTTGCCCATTTTTCCATTTAATATTGATTCTTGCATTATGGTTGCTTTTGGGTGCCTAGGAAGTGATTATTAGGTTGCTAGGGACTTAATAGGAAGGTTTCTAATGGGGTTGGACGGCTGTGAAGCCATGGGAGAATTTTAGGACGTTTGAACCGTATGGTTCAAGAATTGAACCATGGAATTTTGATGTTTTAAGGTTGTTTTGATGATTGGAAATGATAGGGAATGAAGAAATAGGAATTATAGGATTAATTAGGGTTGAAATCGGACCAAAATAGAGGGAGAAAACCTCTGAAAAATTCTCGCCGGTTCGGAACAGTATTGCTACAGTAACCGGTTCAAAAACCAGAAGAAAAAAAAAAGGGGTTTTCAGGGGTAGGTGATGATGAACAGTGTTTTCGACCTTCTAGGGGCTCGTGAGGACGCGTGGTCCATAATTTGGGAAAGTGTTCAACACGGGAAATCTTCTATTCGATGCAACAAAGATTTTGGGACTGGTCTCGTATCAATCGGACATCGTCTCGATAGTTTTCGGGGTGTTGGAATGTTTAGGGTCGGCTTAAAAATAGTTAAAAGTTTGGGAAAATTACGGGGCTTTGATGGGAGGTTAATTAAGTAGTTATTAACCTTCTATTAAAATTTGGACAGGTTTGGGAGTCCCGGTAATGGTGATCGGCTCGGGGAGCCGAATCGCACGCAAATCGAAGCGGCAGCTCGGACGGTCTATGAGTGGACCTTGTTTTCTAAATTGGTGCACGCATAAATATTTATTATATGTTTTAAATACTTATTTGTGATGCCATGAGTGCATTTGGATGTGTGGTTACGTATAGGCACGTATTTCGAGGTTTCGGCCCTATACGGTGCCTATATGGGGCTGTATGTCTTTATTGGTCTAAATGAAATGGTTTTGGATTTCCAAATAGATTATGCATATGATTTTATGATGTTGATTTGGATGCTTGTGAATTATATGGTTTCACGTATTTCGAGGCGATTTACGTGCTTGCACGTAAATCGAGGTTTTCTGGTTTTACACTGATTTTCCATTCTTGTGGTTTTGGATATGATTTCATGAAATGATTTTGGATTTGAAAAGGTAATTCTCGGACTTGAGGTCCATTTGATTTACGGAATCGGGCCGAAGGCCCAATTGGTTTACGATTCGGACCGGAGGTCTAGTTTGTATGTAGATTCGGGTCTAGGGCCCAGTTATGTATTACAAATGGTTTTATGGTTCATGACGGTTTATGGGAACCGGCATGAACCCTTGAAATGGATTTACGGGTCATGATGGTTTATGGGAACCAGCATGAACCCTTGAAAAGGATTTTATGGTTCATGACAGCTTATGGGGGCCGGGCATGAATCCTTGAAAGATTTAAAGAATGATTTCAAAAGTTTTTTCATATTCCATCTTTTATATATGATTGTCTCCTCCGGGGAGGGTCGTTGGCCTGGGTGGACCCCGGAATAGTCACGGAGCACTGACTGAGTGGAGTTGCCCCCCAGTTGGGTTCCTTACTCTCAGGATGGGCATGGTTTGTTACCTCCAGGGAGGGTCATTGATCTACGGACATTGACCTGGGTGGACCCTGGAGAGACTTGGGTTTGAGACCCCGGTTAGCACACGTGTAGCTCTATTTTACCGTGACAGGTTCTGGATATGAATATAAGGGATAAATATGATTTCAATTGGTTTGGGAAATTGTGTTTATGATGATAAATGATTTTGGGCTGAGATCCCACATATGGTTATTATGTTATGGTTTTCAGTAAATGGTTTTGGGCAGGAGCCCGTGTGACTTGGATTTACGGAACTCGGGGCTGAGACCCTAATTATGGTTGTTTTAACATATGTGTTTGGATAAATGATTTTACTATGCATGCATGCTTTTTAGTGAAAGGTATAAAGGTCTTTTATGGAAATGTTTTTATAAACTCTTTATTTTTGTCCACTCACAGTCTTTCTGTTTTTAATACCCTTCAGGTTGGATACGATGTGGACTGTAGCAGAGACCGAGATATCATATGCCTCCTCTGGATCCTGGCGTACTCTGATAGCCCGGGAGGGCAAAGGTCGGAAATATCCCTTGTTTGACACTTCGTGTCAGACGGGAGCAGGGTCATCCCGCGTTAATCCCGGGGGGATTGGGATGGGTCCTGTCAGAGTGGTTTACAATTTTAATTGTGTAATAAAATTGTTTGAAGAAAATTATAAAAAAAAATTATTTTTATTGCTTTCTTGAGTCTTTTTGTGTTACTTAGTGTTTTTACGAGTATTAAGTTGGCCTTTAACTTGTCAATGATATGAATGGACGAAAATGAATATGTTATGGCTATAAAGATGATCACTACAACTTGAATTCGTTTGTTAATATTTTGTGATTAAGTGTTATAACTTGTAGATAATACATGTAAATTGGTACATAAACGAGCATGTTAAGATAAGTATGAATCATTTGAACCTTATGTGAGCTTTAGAACCTTATATACATCTTTGTTGAGTGATTCATAAGTTCTTTGTTTAAATTGATATACATATGCCTCATAACTGCTTGCAATAGATTTTAATGAACTCTAGAGTACTAGAACTTATTCTATGTGATTTTAAAAGCTTTTAAGTCAATAAACTCTCTGATTTTGGATATGATTAAGCCATTAGGATTAACACCACAAATTCAAATATTGATGTTCCCTATTTTGTGCGCACAAGTTGCGACCCCCTTAGTTTTAACTCCTTTGAGCCTACATTAAGCCTTTCTTTCATCACCATGATTATCTAAACACTTGAGCTTAGTATAGACATCTTTCACCTTTGTTCCAATGACTCGGTTGAAGACATAAAGATTGTGTGAAGAGAAATTGATGATGTTTTGAAGACTTTTATGTATATGGATTTACTTACTCAAACTTTGTTGTATTATTGATACATGTGATTACCTTGATATATGAAAAAAAAATGAAAAAAAAAATGAAAATGAAAAAAACAATTGAGTTTCTATCAAGGTAATAAAGTTTGATTATGTAATGTTTGAGTTAAGTCCTTTATATTTGTAAATCTGACACAAAGAATGAATTCGAGGCCCAACATGATGAAATTTGGCGTATATTCGAAGGGATGAATTCATGATATCATTGCACTAAGGTCGGGAAGTTATGTTATGTTTTGGGAGTCTTTTGAGTCTTGGAACGAATTTGAACACCACTTGTCCTATATATTCCTTGCCCCTAAACTTAGCCCCATTACAACCTTCGTAAAGACCTTATGATCCTTAAGATGGTAAATTTTGATTAGTGGAGTCAATCACTTGAGTAAACTTATGGTTTTGGTTCATTTGTGCAAGTTTGTTTTGTTTTTATCATGAGGTGTTTGTTTGAAATTTTGCAAAACTACTTCATTTCTACTATGTGAGCATTTTTTCTCACATATTTTGAGTGCAAACACAAACCCTTACAAAATTGAGTGAATTTATGAGTGCATATCATTGTGAGTTGATTCATACTTGTTTTATTCATGTTGAGATCCATTTCACCATATTTACTCATTATCTTACTTGTTAAAATATTATGTTACAATGTATTAACTCTTGAATTTCATATGCTTAATTGCTTTAAGTGAAATTTTTTTATGCCATAATATTAATAAAATTTTGAGACAAATGGTTAAGGGTTTATTTGTTTTGACTTCGTAGTTTAAATTCAGTATTTGCTAGGGACTAGCAAAGTTTAAGTGTGAGGGTATTTGATAGGTCGTTAAATAAGCATTATTTTATATTATTTTATACCCTTTATATTTAACTTTTAATATTAAAATATTAAGTAATTAGATAAAATAATTTATTTTGTGATATTTTTGTTTAAATAAATAAAGTGTGTAATTTGGAGCGTTTTGTCGAAAGAATCGTCCCGATCGGAATTATAACGAAAAAATTATGGACGAAATTCGATTAAATTAATTATTATTAATTTTGTAGCCCAAATTCATATTTAATTTAAGCCCAAAAATTCTAATTTAGGCCTTTTTATTTGTGCAGCCTAGAAAGAAAGAAAAGTCCAGCCCGGTTTTGTTCCAGCAACCGGCCCCTTTCCAAATGGATCGAGCCACCAAAGTTCAACAGCCCATACATTTCAGCCCAGCTCCTAAGCGGCCCGCAGCTCCGGCCCGTGACTCCTGCACAAGCCTACTGCTGCAGCCACTTGCTGCTACCGGCCCAAGCCCGCACGTCTGATGCATCAGTCCGTACACCTACCCACCTGCAGCTCGGACTAGTCCATCACGCCAGAAGCCCAGTCTGCACACCAGCCTTCACACGCGCACGCCACCAGGCCACCTACCCGCGCTGAGCCCATCTGTTCCAGCCCGTCCATCACGCCAGAAGACCAGTCCATCACGCAAGAAGCCCACTACACAGCCACCCACTTTCTGATCCAACCCACTCTTCACCAAACCACCAGCCCATACACTGCAGAAGCCCAACTGATCCACACAGCCACCAGCCCGTCCAACTGCTCCCATTTTCTCCTATTTCTCATATTTTTCAGCCACAAATTAATTCCAAACCATCCCTAAAATCATCATTAGTCATCATTTTTCATCATTTCTTTTTGTACTATTTTATTACTATTTTATATTTTATTTTGTATTTGATTTTTAGTTCTTTGTGGCCTCCCTCTATAAATAGGGAGGCATTTCACTTGTAAAAAGAGTCCAATTTTGAGTAGTTTTTAATCCTAGTTTAGTTCATATTTCTCTCTTCTCTTAATTCTTCTTTTTCCATTTTTAGATTTATTTTGTGACCATTTTAACTTCTTGTAGTTTCTTTTATTTAATTAATTTTCTTTTAAATTCTTTTTCTTAATTTATATTATTTTCATATTAATTCTTAATTTCATTTCTTCTTTACTTTGTTCTTGTGATTTTTCTTTGAGATCTCTTAAACACATTTTTATGTTTTCCTTAAGAAATACCCAGGCCAAGTATTTCCGAAATAATTCTAGAATTTAAACCCGCATTTTTATATTTTATCCTCCATCTTCATAAGGTTCTACCAGCTGTTCGGTGTTCCTTATGAACAACATTCCATTGTTTCCATCCACTTTTCGGAATCACAAGCTGTTCTTGGATTCTGAAAGTGTAACTTTCTTCCCTTTACTTAAATTCGTGTTATTGTTTCGGTTTACTTATAATTCAATATATGTGTTGGTATTTTCTTTCTAACATTTGTAAATGTGAATTCAATCTCCATGTGTTTTACTTTTTGAATTTCATCTACTTTATATGTTTTAGTGATTAACCTTCAATTTAACGCTAATTGTTTATGACCGTTGTTTGGTGCACTTAGAATAAGGTTGAAGAGATTTAAATGTTTGACACACATTGAAATCAATAACGTAAGGTGAATCGTATTATAAGTGTTTATGACACATGTTCGGTGCATTTATAATATTGAAAAATGTATGCATATATTTGAGATGATTAAGGTAGGATTTCGTGATTGGTTCAATATGAGCATGATATTAGAGTGTTGGTAAAAATATGTGTTTGAAGAAAGTTCACTTGCATAAAAGTCAAAGTAGAAGTAGAATTAAGTTCTTAGTTATTTTTACTTGCTTTCTTTACTATTTAATTACAATCCTTCAAACCCCCCATTTAATTCTTTATTTTTTTATTTTTTTTATTTTGTTATTTTTTATTTCATTAATTCATTAATTCTCTTATTCTTTTATTCTTTAATTCATTTATTCTTTAATTCTTTATTATTTAATTGTTTAATTATTTAATTATTTAATTCTTTGATTACCAATACTACAACTACACAAAAAGGGTTTAAATTGCATAACACTCGAATTACGTGTTTAATTTAATGCGTAGTTTGGGCGTTATCAGTTACGGATCTAAAACTTTAGAAGGCAGATTTTTTCTCCCCATTTTTCTTCAATGTATCTCTCCCCTCTTTCTTCCATCTAAAACTTTACAGATCTAAAACTTCCACGGATCTAAACCTTAGCTGCTTCCACGAAATACCATGCATTACCAGTCGCAAATACTATGATCAATTGTAATTGACATGCCACCACCAATGGAGGACCCTAATCGCTCGATCAAAATCGATCAAGCCGCATCACGAGTAAATTCCCCTTGAAGGCATACCAAGCTTCTGAAGATAAAAGTTTCACCTAGGGTTACGGATCTAAAACTTTAGAAGGCAGATTTTTTTTTATTCCGGCCATTATATAGACTCGAGAGTTCGGCCCTAAAACCAATTGGTAATAGGGGGAGTTGCCCAAGGCTATAGAAGACACACATTCTATTTCCTCTTTTCCAATGTGGGACTCTTATCCTCACATCCCAACAAACACACCACAAGCTTCCATTCGAGCACACAAACCCAGTTATATCCTCTTTGAGCCGTGAGAACCTTCATGCACAACGAACCAAACTCGGAAGTTTGTAGAAACCCAAATTCATCTATAATCAACTCAGGAACCCGACTGAAACAGTCTTGATCATAACAAGCTCAAATATACACCAAAGCGGTTTTCCAGATTCTTTGAAACCCAACTTAAAATGCCTGGAGTCTTTTCTTAATCCATCGATCGAGGATGGCCAAGGCCCAGCCAACGCAAGCATCGAATGCTCATGTTTATTTAGCACTTGGTCATAGCGCCCCAAACAGGCCATATCCATGTCATAGACTCATAGTGCACTAGACGAATCTCCATGGATTTTGCGAACGCCAAACTCAAATGCTTTGACTTTACCGAACAAAATCCAATCCCAAGTTAACTTAAAATTCTCGCACCAATCAAAAACTAATCAAGAAGCCTCAAATTACAAACTGTAATTGCACAAAGTTGGTTAAAATCCTCTCTACACAATCAAACATGAAGAGCACAAAAGATTCAGTCTGATGCACAACAGCACAAATGTAAAATTTTCAAAATACTATGGTTGGAGATGTTTATTTATACAACACAATCTCACTCTCACACTATCTTTGAATATAATCGCCTTGTACAGATTTATACGCCTTCTCTGCATCTCCACCCCTAAAATGACCATGTATAAGGATATTATATACTGCCTAATTAGGCAGATGTTTCCTCTTAACCATCGCCTCAAAAACTCAGTCTGCTTCTTTCATCAGACTCTTCCTATAGGAACCCTTTACAAGGGCTACCACACTCTTAAATTCAACATTGCCGTAGTTCTCTATTAGTGTATTGTATGTGACATCATCAGGGACGGATTCCTCACAGAACAACTTGAGCAGAAGCCTCTTTGCTTCTTTTGTCCGGGCTTGCTTGTTAAGTCCATTAATGAGAACATTGTACGTAACAATATCAGGTAGGAAACCCATTTGTATGATTTCATTATTCAACTGAAGAGCCTTCCATACAAGCTCGATCAAAACTCACCCAGTCGCATCACGAGTAAATTCCCCTTGAAGTCATATCAAACTTTTGAAAATAAGAGTTTCACTAGTAATCTGATTCGTCGGGATGCTGAAACATGTGACCATGTGTAACAATCCGTAAATTTAATTATTCAATTTTCATAATTAATTTTAAAATGATTATTTAACCGGCGGGTTTATGAGGGATTCGAAGATCACTTGTAGTTTGGGAAATACTTTTGGAAATTTTTCTTGAACAATTGTCAGTCTCAAATTCACAAATTCGTAGACAGATGATACCTGAAATTCGGAACTCGTTTGAAAGAGTTACGGGCCAAAACCTTGAGGCATTTTGATAATTTTAGAAGGCAGATATTTTCCTCCCCTCTCCAGATTTTTCTACCATTTATCTCTCCTCTCTCCCGATTTTCCTTCTCCCTTTCCCCCCGTGACAAATCAAAACCTCCCAAAAATTAGTGATTTTGATTTGGCCATATGGATCCAAACTAAACACACCACAACCTTCCTCTCGAACTTATGAACCCAGCTATACCCTCTCTGAGCCGTGAGGACCTTCATGGACGACGAAACAAAACTCGAACGTTTGTAGAAACCCAAATTCATCTATAATCAAATCAGGAACCCGATTTGAAACAATCTTGATCATAACAAGCTCAAATATACACCAAACCGGTTTTCCAGATTCTTTGAAATCCAACTTAAAATGCTTGGAGTCTTTTCTTAATCCATCGATCGAGGATGGCCAAGGCCCAGCCAACACAAGCATGGAATGCTCATGTTTATTTAGCACTTAGTCATAGCGCCCCAAACAGGCCATGTGCATGTCATAGACTCATATCCATGGCTTTTGCGAACGCCAAACTCAAATGCTTTGACTTTTCAGAACAAAATCCAATCCCAAATTAACCTAAAATTCTCACACCAATCAAACAGTAGTCAAGAAGCCTCAATTTACAAACTATAATTGCACAAAGTTGGTTAAAATCCTTTACAGTGAATATATTGTTGTAAATAGTTTAATGGTTATGTCTATTTATGTAATATGTGCTAGGGGTAGTTTTGTCCATTTGTATTCCATTAATTATCTACCCCTATATAAGGGATAATTAATCCTTGTAAACCTTAATCTAATCTCATAAAGATCAGACGCATTATTTTCATCTTCCTGCCTCCTAACATTCTCTCTACATTCTCATCTACCGGATTTCCTTCACAACATATATTTCATTTTTACTGAGAGTTATAATTAACATTTTAAAGTAATTATTCCACGTACGAATTTTCATTATGTTGTTGTAAATGGTGAGTGGAGGGATGACTTTTGTAGTACTAATAATGATTTATTATAAGTGATGCATTAATATCTTATTTGATTGTTTTGTAAATAAATAATTATACATACTGACACATTAATAAATGTAATATATTAACATCTTAGTCGTAAATGAATATCAACTTTTATTCTATAAATTTAAATGCAAGCATTGTCATGTCATTTGCTGAACAAAATTAATAGGTGGGTAGTAGGTCTCTTTCATATAATGTCTATGTCATTAAATTTTATTTTGAGTAACAATATCTTGTTTTAACTTAATTTAAATTAAAACAAAAATGATTCATTCAAATTTGAGTATATAAGGAGGGGTCAATAGTACTATAGTCCAGTTATATTATTCTTCATTGATACTTAATGTCTCGAGTTCAACTTTTACATATGAAAATATATATCTCAATAGAGCTCACTAAACAATGTGGTTGCACTAGTTATAAATGGCACCAACATAATTTTGTAAATGAAATGATAAAGAAATTATTCTTACTCCATTCATACAGTTAAACTTACATCTGGAAAAAGCTGTTACTCATCCAAATTAAGAAGATACAAATATTTTTAAGAAAACAAAGCAAAGCCTTTAGAAACTAATCTCAACAACCAAGTTAGCAATACAAAAAATAATCAATCGGTTTCTTTCATGCAAAGGAGAGAAATGGTAGGAGAGAGTGCAAATCTACCGAATACTCAAATTAATTTATTTCTTCAAATCAAACACTAACGATGTTAGAGCATATGCATCAAAGTAATTAAATTTAACTTTTGGATAATTTTAACAAAAAATTTATCCAAAATCATCAAAATAGGCCTGCAACAAACTAGGCAAATTTAACCCAAAATTTAGCTTTTCTATTGATACTAGCTATTAGTAGCTAATGACAGAACCTGTCCCAAAAACGCTTTGTTAATCGTGTCTGGTCCTACTCCTGTCTGACAAGTCAACCAAAGTTCCAAAAACACCCTTAGTGACAGGTCCCGGTCCATCTAGCACAATATTGTCTGCTTTAGGTCCAGCCCTCACCTCGGGAGCTCACGTGCAACTTCCCAATAGGTCACCCATATTGCGATTACACCAGCCTCAACTCGCTTAACTTTGGAGTTCTCAAGGAATCCAAAGCCAGTGAGCTCCGAAAAGAAATTTTTTAGATAGATACGTGCTCACACATATAAGGTATTTCACCTTTCCCTCCCCGAGCGATGTAGGATTGTTCACCGATCTTGTCTTTCCAAGCTCACAGGTCTTACTCACCGTTCTTTCTTCTCAAGTTCACGGGTCTTGCTCACCTTTCTTGCTTCTAAGACCAGGTATTATACTTAGCACTTGTTAGACAAGAGATAATTGTACTGATACCCACTCATGCCTCCGCCTCAACTTTTATTCTATAAAATTAAATGAAAATATTGTCACGTCGTTTGCTGAACAAAATCAATAGGTGGGTAGTAGGTCTCTTTCATATAATGTCTATAGTCATCAAAACATCAAAAGTGTGAGGACAAAAATAACATCATTTGAAAAGACATTTCGAAAAAACTAAATTTTTACCCTCCAGTTATAAAACATCCATGCATAGGTAAAACATGAATAATCGAATTTCAAATCATATCACTTCACAAACCATGGGACCCACAATTACAAAATGTATCAAAGCCTGTGACCCATATTTCGCGAAATCCATTTCATCAAATCACACATCAACATAAGCACGAATCTTTAAACTCAATATCATGTTAGGCCTCCAGGTCCGAGTCTTTAAACTGAGAGTCTTTAAAATCGGTATAATATCAATCATAGAAACAAATATGAAATCAATCAACTAGCTTTGCAATCAAACATGGATCAAAACCAAAATTTTTCTTTCAAATCTGCATGTACTCACATTCTGAGTCAAAATCATTTCCAATAGGGTCTCAAATCCAAAATACAATTTTCACGCAAATCCGTAAAATCATGTCCAGAAACCAATAAATAATTCCACCAAATCATCAAGTAATTATATCAAATCATCATTCAAACCATTACAACTGAAATTGTGCAGTAAATCATGGAAAACATTTACCATGCATGCATAACAGTTTATAAAACAAATATCTACTCACACATCGCCCATGTGGTTCGATTCTGAGCCCTACGCGTCTCTATAAATTCCAGGAATCACTTTTCCTATCAACAACCACTATAAAGGGTCATTATCATCCCTAAATAACCTCACAATAGAATCCCTCATTTTATGGGATTCAAATACGTATTAAAAACGTACACATAACACTTTGGACACATAAAACTATACCCAAATTGTGTCTGATCGACTCGAAACTTGCGCTAAAATATTCGTAACATCGAAAGTATCAAACATATGTTGACCATACCTCAAAATTCCGAAGCACGTGCCACGAAGGGCCCGACCCATTGAGGTGACCCAGTTAAAAACCTGTCCTAACTCAACCAATTTTCATGTTTTAAGCCTCAAATTCCATCTCCCCAATCCCAAAAACAGTTCTACCGACTCAAAATACAAAGAACTCATCTCTATATCCTAACTTGAAACCATGATTTTCAGCCAACTTTCAATCCTTCAAATACAGACTTTCCTACAACCAATTTTATACGTTAACAGCGCAGTGATACTCACCAGGGACCAAAGATCACAAAATTGACCTCAATTCCAAGTGCTCAAGTTCAAAAACGGAAATTCGAGTTATGGGTACAACGGTATGTTATTCGAGTTTTCAAATTAGGGACGTTTCTCTCAATTCATTCTCCAGTTTTCTTCCTCTCATCCTTTCTTTCGTTTCTCTTCGAATTCCCTTCCATATTTCTTTTGGGTTCTCAGGTGAAGGTTGAACTCGATAATCGATGGGTTTTTGGTTTGGGTTTTTTGAATACCCAGCATACACATACACAGTTTAACACTAACACGCACATGTACAATAGCAAGACACTAACCCCAGCCAAAAGGATGACATGTGTCACACAACCACCAAATGAGTCACAAAAATTGATGACTCAACAAGATAGCAAAAAGTCCAAAATGCCCTCAAGGTCTAAAATTACAAAAAATGTCCCTGGTCATTTTAGACCCATAACAAATCCATCCGAACTTCGATTTTGACGTGTCGTCTATCTATGAACTCAAGACTCCGAGACCTACCCAACGGTCCTTACGAAAAGTCCAAAAAGTATCCTGACCAAAAAATCAATTTTTGACCACTTAAACCAAGGGTAAAAACGTCAATTCCATTTCAATTTCTCAAAATTACCTTTTTTCACATTTTCGGGTCGTCACAGTGACTACGCCCAAACTACGCATTAATTTAAACACGTAATTTGAGTATTGTGCAATTTAAACCCTTTTTGTGTAGATGTAGTATTGGTAAATAGGGATCGTTCTTAACCGGGGAAATTAGGGAACATTAATAATGTGTTAGTGGGAGATGAATAAATGAATAATGAATTAAAGAATTAAATAATAAAAGAATTAAAGAATTAAAGAATAAAGAATAAAAAGGAATCAAAGAATAAAAGAATTAAAAGAATAAAAAATAAAAGAATAAAGAATAAAAAGGAATCAAAGAATAAAAGAATTAAAAGAATAAAAGAATAAAAGAATAAAGAATAAAAATGAGGGTTTTGAAAAGATTTGTAATTTAAGCTAAAGACAACACTAACTAAAAATTAAAATTCAAATGTTCATGCTAATTAGAACTTACAAACCATAAAGTAGTTTCATAGACAAAACCCACACTTTTACGTAAGTAATTTCGAATTAACAATCACATTAATTCTAACATTTTGCTCATAATAAACCAATCACGAAATCCTACCTTCATCATCTCAAATACTTACATACATCTTTCAATATTATAAATGCATCAACCATTAATGTGCGTCAAACATCAATATGCTTCAAACATTTACAACATGATTTACCTTAAGTTTATAATTAAATGCGCCGACAGCGATCAACATTTAATCTCTTCAATTCTACTCTAAGTGCACCGACAGCGGATAAAACACTTAACATCAAATTGAAGTTTAAGCACTAAAACATATGAAGTAAAAGAAATTCAAAAAGTAAAACACATGGAGATTGCATTCTTACTTACAAATGTTAGAAAGAAAATACCAAGAACAATAGTAAAGAAGATGAAAATAACAGAAAAATAACATAAATTACGAATAAGAATTAAAAGGAAACTAATTAATAAGAAAATCTACAAGAAGTAAAAATGGTCCCCAAAAATGTCTCTCAAAAGAGAGAAACAAAAGAACTAACTAAGAACTAAGAACTAAGAACTAAGAAAGAAATGGAAGAATGAAACTAATTGGGGACTCCCCAAATACATGAAATGACCTCCCTATTTATAGAGGGAGTGCCACAATTGTTTAATTAAAAGTACAAAATTAAAATATAAAAATAGCAATAAAATAGTACATGAAGAAGTGATGGAAATGATGAGATTGAGTGGGAAAAGATGCTGATTTTGGGGCAAATATGCTGATTTTGGGAACTATTGGGGGGCTGTTGGATTTTTGGCTTGGGCTGCTGGATTTCAGCAGCTTCCCACCGAATTTCCTTGCGATTTTCGGTGGTTTCTCATATTTCGTCCATAATTTCTTCGTTATAATTCCGATCGGGACGATTCTTTCACCAAAATGCTCCAAATTCCAAGCTTTATTTATTTCTACAAAAATATCACAAAATAAATTAATTTGTCTAATTATTTATTATTTTAATATTAAAAGTCAAGTATAAAGGGTATAAAATAATATAAAATAACGCTTATTTGAGGACCTATCAAATACCCCCACACTTAAACTTTGCTAGTCCCTAGCAAATACTAAAATTAAACTACAAAATCAAAACAAGTAACCTTTAACCATTTGTCTCAATATTTCATTATTACAATCATGGCATAAAAGATTTTTACTTAAATCATTTAAGCATATGATATTCAAGAGTTAATATATGGTAACAAAATGTTTTAACAAGTAAGATAATGAGTAAATATGGTGAAATGGATCTCAACATGAATAAAACAAGTATGAATCAACTCACAAGGATATGCACTCATAAATTCACTCAATTTTGTAAGGGTTTGTGTTTGCACTCAAAGTATGTGAGAATTACTCACATAATCGAAATGAAGTACTTTTGCAAAATCTCAAACAAACACCTCAAGATAAAAACAACACATACTTGCGCAAATGAACCAAAACCATAAGCTTACTCAAGTGATTAACTCAACTAATCAAAATTTACCATCTTAAGGATCATAAGGTCTTTACGAAGATTGTAATGGGGCTAAGATTCGAGGCAAGGAAAATATAGGACAAGTGGTGCTCAATTCGTTCCAAGACTCAATAGACTCCCAAAACGTATCATAGCTTCCCAACCTTAGTGCAATGATGTCAGTAATCCATCCCTTCGAACATAGGCCTAATTCCATCATGTTGGGCCTCACAATCATTCTTCGTGTCGGATTTACAAATGTAAGGGACTTAACTCAAACATTACATAACCAAACCTTATTACCTTGATCGAGACTCAACTTTTTTTTTTTCTCTTTCTTTTTTTTTTCTTTTTGATTTTTTGATTTTTTGATTTTTTTTTTTTATATCAAGGTAATAACATGTGTCAACAATACAACAAAGCTTGAGTCGGTAAATCCAAATAATTCACATAAAAGTCTTTCCAACATCATTATTTTCTCTTTACACAATCATTATGTCTTTAACCGAGTTCTTGGAACAAGGGTAAAGGATGTCTATACTAAGCTCAAGTGTTTAGATAATCATGGTGATGAAAGAAAGGCTTAATGTGGGCTCAAAAGGGTTAAAACTAAGGGGGTCGCAATTTGTGCGCACAAAATAGGGAACATGGATATTTGAATTTGTGGTGTTAACCCTAATGCCTTAATCATATCCAAAATCGGAGAGTTTATTGACTTAAAAGCTTTGAAAATCACATTGAATAAGTTCTAGTACTCTATAGTTCATTAAAAGCTATGGCAAGCAGTTATGAGGCATATGTATATCAATTTAAACAAAGAACTTATGAATCACTCATCAAAGATGTATATAAAGTTCTAAAGCTCACATAAGGTTCATATGATTCATACTTATCTTATCATGCTCGTTTATATGCCAATTTACATGCATTATCTTCAAGTTATAACACTTAATCACAAAATATTAACAAACAAATTCAAGTTGTAGTGATTATCTTTATGGCCATAACATATTCCTTTCTGTTCATTTATGTCATTGACAAGTTAAATGGCAACTTAAGACTCATAAAAATACTAAGTTAAAACAAAAAGATTCAAAAAAAACAATAATATTTTTTTTTTCATTTTTTTTTTCACCCTTTTTTTTATAATTTTTTTCAATTTTTTTTTGTTTTTTTGTTTTTTGAACAATTAAAATTGTAAACCATTCCCCCACACTTAAATTCTACATTGTCCTCAATGTAGGAAAATACGAAGTAATTAAACATAGAATCAAAGTAAGGAAGATGATTTACGAAAATAATAGGAAAACATTAAGTAAACAAAATAAAAGAGAGTGAAGGGTAGAGGATAGCAAATCTGTATTGATGACTCCTTCACATCCCGGGAACACATTGGGTTGCCTCCCAACAAGCGCTTGAAGTTTAACGTCCATCCAGCCTAGACAGAGATGCAAGTTAGTTAGTCAGAGATGTACGTTAATTAAGAATGCAAGTTAGATATGCAAATTAAAGTTAATGATGCAATGTGAGTTAAAGATGTAAGTTAGAGGAAGAGTGCAATGCAAGTTAAACTAAATATGCAAGTGAAGTTAAAAATGCAAGTTAAATGAAAGATGAAATGCAAGTTAGAATGAAAGATGCAAGTTAGTCAAAGATATATATGGTTCACATAGCCTCAAAGTTTAAATGGAGACTTATACGTCCGTGCGGCCCAAGTAAATATCTTGAATTAATTCAACTGTTTGGGCAACTTCAAAAGTGACCAGGTTAGAAAGAATACACATAAGAGGCAGGGCTATTTTCTTAGACCCAAAACCCGTTATGAGTACCGTCTCTTGTCCTAGACATCACCCTCGAAAATTTCTTACTCCAGAGGAATTAAGATGACTCAAGTGTTAACAATTACCGTGGGTGAGAGTTAACAAAAGAGTCATCGCCGAAAAAGATCAAAATCTAAACTTCGAAGCACAAGTGATCTACATATAGCCGAGACTAATGCATAAATGCAATAACTATTTACAAGTATGTTTTTTATGCACAATTTACAAATATAACATGACAATTTACGTATGAACAATTTATACAAGTATGAACAATTTATTTACAAGTATGATTTTATTCACAAGTAATGATATTTACAAAACAATTTCTCATTAACAAACTAACATAAGTATAAGATTTATTTAACAATTTAGATTTACACTAACACAAAGTGAAGATAAATGAATATTTTTACGAATAAATGAAGAAAAAGAAATTTTTTATTTTTTTATTAATTAATTTTTTTCTGAATTTAAAAATTAAAAAAATGAAGAAAAAGAAATTTTTTTTAATTTTTAATTTTTTTTTACGAATTTTATGTTTTTTTTTAATTACAAATAAAAATAAAAATAAGGAAAAGTGAATATTTACCATAAGCATTTATGAACAATTAAAAAGAATGAACATTATGTACAAGTATGAACAAGAATAATATAACAAGTAAGAGAATTATAAACAAATATAAATGAAAATCTATTATGAACAAGTATGCATGTATACTATGAAATATAAAAGTTATGAACAAGTATAAAAAGTAACAAGTAACATATATACAACATTTATTTACAAGTATGAATTAACACTAACATAAAGTTAAGATAATATTTTTTTTTTATTATTTTCAAATTTTTTATTTATTTCGAATTTTTTTTTAAATTTAAATTTAAATTTTATCAAGACATAACCAAATAAATAATTACATAAGAATAAAATAAGTGTAATCAAAAAATTAATGGAATAAAAAGTTAGTGGAATAAAAAGTTAATGGAATAAAATTAATGGAATAAAAGTTAATGGAATAAAAAGTTAGTGGAATAAAAAGTTAGTGGAATAAAAAGTTAATGAATAAAATTAATGGAATAAAAGTTAATGGAATAAAAAGTTAGTGGAATAAAAAGTTAATGAATAAAATTAATGGAATAAAAGTTAATGGAATAAAAAGTTAGTGGAATAAAAAGTTAGTGGAATAAAAAGTTAATGAAATAAATTTAAAGTTAAAGGAATAAAGAAAAAGTTTATGGAATAAAATTAAAGTTAATGGATTAAAGAAAAAGTTAGAAAGTGTAAAGAAAAATAAAATAAATTAAAAGTAAGGAAAAATGAATATTTACAATATGCATTTATAACAAGTACAAATTAAATTAAATTATGAACAAGTATGATAGAATTTTAAATTTACATAAACAATTTGAATATGAACAAATATATAAAAAAAAATTATGAACATTTATGAACAAGTATAAATTAGAAACTATGAATAAGTAAAGTATGAACATTATAAACAAAAATAATAAAAACAAAAATAAGATAGTAAGTAAATGTTATAAACAAATATAATATTAACAAAAGTAAAATTTATAAACAAGTATAATATGCACAATTTATATACATACACTAACAAATTAAAAATGATTTTCAATTTCCCCGGCAACGGCGCCAAAAATTGACTACGCCCAAACTACGCATTAATTTAAACACGTAATTTGAGTATTGTGCAATTTAAACCCTTTTGTGTAGATGTAGTATTGGTAAATAGGGATCGTTCTTAACCGGGAAAATTAGGGAACATTAATAATGTGTTAGTGGGAGATGAATAAATGAATAATGAATTAAAGAATTAAATAATTAAAGAATTAAAGAATTAAAGAATAAAGAATAAAAAGGAATCAAAGAATAAAAGAATTAAAAGAATAAAAAATAAAAGAATAAAGAATAAAAAGGAATCAAAGAATAAAAGAATTAAAAGAATAAAAGAATAAAAGAATAAAAAATAAAAAGGAGGGTTTTGAAAAGATTTGTAATTTAAGCTAAAGACAACACTAACTAAAAATTAAAATTCAAATGTTCATGCTAATTAGAACTTACAAACCATAGAGTAGTTTCATAGACAAAACCCACACTTTTACGTAAGTAATTTCGAATTAACAATCACATTAATTCTAACATTTTGCTCATAATAAACCAATCACGAAATCCTACCTTCATCATCTCAAATACTTACATACATCTTTCAATATTATAAATGCATCAACCATTAATGTGCGTCAAACATCAATATGCTTCAAACATTTACAACATGATTTACCTTAAGTTTATAATTAAATGCGCCGACAGCGATCAACATTTAATCTCTTCAATTCTACTCTAAGTGCACCGACAGCGGATAAAACACTTAACATCAAATTGAAGTTTAAGCACTAAAACATATGAAGTAAAAGAAATTCAAAAAGTAAAACACATGGAGATTGCATTCTTACTTACAAATGTTAGAAAGAAAATACCAAGAACAATAGTAAAGAAGATGAAAATAACAGAAAAATAACATAAATTACGAATAAGAATTAAAAGGAAACTAATTAATAAGAAAATCTACAAGAAGTAAAAATGGTCCCCAAAAATGTCTCTCAAAAGAGAGAAACAAAAGAACTAACTAAGAACTAAGAACTAAGAACTAAGAAAGAAATGGAAGAATGAAACTAATTGGGGACTCCCCAAATACATGAAATGACCTCCCTATTTATAGAGGGAGTGCCACAATTGTTTAATTAAAAGTACAAAATTAAAATATAAAAATAGCAATAAAATAGTACATGAAGAAGTGATGGAAATGATGAGATTGGGTGGGAAAAGATACTGATTTTGGGGCAAATATGCTGATTTTGGGAACTATTGGGGGGCTGTTGGATTTTTGGCTTGGGCTGCTGGATTTCAGCAGCTTCCCACCGAATTTCCTTGTGATTTTCGGTGGTTTCTCATATTTCGTCCATAATTTCTTCGTTATAATTCCGATCGGGACGATTCTTTCACCAAAATGCTCCAAATTCCAAGTTTTATTTATTTCTACAAAAATATCACAAAATAAATTAATTTGTCTAATTATTTATTATTTTAATATTAAAAGTCAAGTATAAAGGGTATAAAATAATATAAAATAACGCTTATTTGAGGACCTATCACACAGCTAGCCTCTCCCCGCTAGCTATTTCTTCATCTCGTTTCTCTCTCCTCTCTCTTTGATTCTCTTCATTATTTCTACTTTACAAACTCACTCCTTCATTCTCAAAACTCATTATCATTTACATTTACAAGCTCTAAATTTTCGTGGATTATCAAAAAATTCAAAGAAAAGAAGCGAATTTTCATTTTTTTTAGGTCGTTAATTGACTCGGTTTTTCGTATAGGGTTGTGAAAAAATTGATTCTTTCTGATATTTGGGAAATGGAAGTTTTGATGTTTCACAGTTTTCAGGTGATGATTAAGAAGGTCAAGTTGCTTCAAACAGAATTTGGGTATGATAATTTTAACACATTCAACAATTAGGAGAAAGAAAGAAGTAAAAATAGAAGTTTTACTAAACTATGGTGGTAACATTGAGTAAAATGATGTTTTTTACTGTCTTGGAAGCGAAAAATATCATTCGCCACATATATCGACTCCCAAATAAGGACTTGAAGTTTAAGATTGCTACTTTCTTTTACTCTTGTGATGGATTGCTATTTGAAATTTTAGTTATTGTGTTTGGTTCCGAATTTGTTATATCCAATTTCACCGTTGAAATGAACATATTTATTTGAATCGTTAAAAAACTAGTTATATATGTATACCTAAATATTGAGCTATATCGATTATGCACCCAAAATATACATATTTATTTTAACCGTGAAAAAACCTACATTAAAAACTAATCGTTGTAAGATAATTATGTTTTTATATATTCAAATTTGAAAAAAAAAAAATTAATATTCAAAGTTGGTGAAAATATAGAGAGTCTGATTTTGATAACTATAAAAACTGAGTAGATATTAATAATTTTTGAATCATTTTAAGTTAAATTTGTCTAAAATTTTAGTTAGTATGATGTAGATACGTGTTATTTTTCAATTCTTTTAAAA
The DNA here is from genome assembly GCA_032719365.1 of Prinsepia uniflora. Lineage (NCBI taxonomy): Eukaryota > Viridiplantae > Streptophyta > Magnoliopsida > Rosales > Rosaceae > Prinsepia > Prinsepia uniflora. Next base: position 68,982,316 of record CM064869.1, read on the forward strand.
ATGTTAGAGGCTCGTGAGTCACTTTAAAAAGTTCATTATCTACTTCTTTAAAAAAGGGTTATAAAAAAATTAAATTTACACACATAGTCAATTAATTTTAGGCATTTTTAATTATATATTTTTTTACTACTTATGAAAATGAAATTTGAGACAATTTAATGTAAAAAACAAAAAATTGATTAGAGATGATAAAATATCAACCACTACTTAAAAGTACTATAATTTTTTTTAAGAAAAATCAGGGATGCATGATGGCCTTTTTGAAAAATGCTAATAACAATTTCATTTTCTTTTCATTAATGTCCTAAAATTTTACAGTGTTACATGATGGGTGTACAAGTTTGTAATGATGTGACATCCACCAAATGAATAAAAGTGTCACTATGGAAGTGATTATGAAGCAGCCCAAATCACTTTTAAAAAAAAATTCAAAATTTTTGAAATATTTATAAGTGAAAGGGTGTATAATTATTGTGAATAATAAAATTAGTGACTCTCTCTAAACTATTATATCAAAACCACAAATGCTAGATGTACCATATAAAATCTCACATTTTAAATTTTTCTATATGGCATGTGATGTGGCATACCATATTATTATTTTTAATTAATTATTTTATTATTTTAATTACATATCTAAAATTTAAAATAAAATCAAATAATTAAAAAATTTAATTCAAATTCAAATAAAACAAAATAAACAAACAAAAGAAAATTAGACGAGCTAGCATTCTCTGCGAATTCGAAACCAGAGACCAGCGAACTCACCTAAAATCCCAGCAACCGAGCACCACCTGCGACCGCCACCAGCAACAAACACCAGTGATAGCTTTCCTCAGTCCCATTCAATGTCAAGCCTGGTACGAGTGCTTCAGTCCCCTATTCAGATTTCGAATTATTTTCGGTTCATATTTATAAGAAATTGAAGGAAGTGGTCATTGGGTTTTGCTGTTCGTTTTCAAATTAGGAACTTCAACTTCGTATCGTACTAATGACATGAAAGTCGGATCGAATACAGATCAAAATCTATTTTATTGACAGCAGTAGCATGATGGCTCGTTTTTACTTTCAGCATTGATTTTTTTTTTCCCTCTTTCTAATCAAACGGGAAAACCTCAGCCTGTATAAAAAAGCAAAAAAAGTTTAGAATCCAGCCGGAGCCCAACAAAATTTCAATTCCAAATTTTATTCAGCTGGGTAACGCTTCAATTCCTCCCAAGTTTCACCCTTTCTCTGATCTGTGAAGAAAATGGCACCAGTGTCGGCTCTGGCAAAATACAAGCTGGTGTTTTTGGGGGACCAGTCAGTGGGCAAAACAAGCGTCATCACCCGCTTCATGTACGATAAATTCGACAACACCTACCAGTTTCCTACACAATAACCTAATATCAAATCCCCCTTTCTTTAATTTCTATTTTTCATTTGCAGCTCGGAACAATTACCTTAACTTTTTTTTTTTTCAGTGTTGAATGATGATCTACTTGTTTTGAGCTGTGGGTATTTATATTTTCTGTTCTGGGTTTTGTTGTCAACCTATTTGAAATCTTTTTTCCATGGACATCAATCAATCGTACAATGCTTGTACCGAGCGTTAGATTTTACATTTCCCAAAAAAAAAACAGTTTTTTATGGGCTGTGTTTCAATGCAATTCAGTTGATTGATTGGATGATGGTAAGCCAATTTTTAGTGTGCATTATGTGATCAGAGCTTCTTTTTTAATTTTGTCGTAATGTAAAGGTTTAGTACATTTCAATACAAAGATTCAGTGTTGATTGAATGGTAGGCAAATTTTTAGTCACAATAATGCACTTGCTCTCTGATCAGAATACTACAGGATCCAAATGACAATTGCAATAGAGTAAGTTTCTACTAGGTTTTGTCAACGTGATTGCGCACTACTAGTTCGTTCCTTGTTCATTGTAATCTTGTTAAAAAGAACCTATAGGATGTTTAGAAAAGACATCCTGTCCACCTACTGTCCACCTACCACCATCATCGGACTCAACATACTTTTGGGGAGGGAAAGAGCTATCGAACAAGACCTCGGAGTAAGATCCAGCAAATGAAGGTTGATTCAGATACATCATCATGTTAGCAGGCTGTTCAAGATAAGAAGCAAGTTTCTCCACCCCTATATAAGGGTTCAATAAGTTTTGATTGCTCAAATTTTGGAAATATGTAACCATGGCTTTGGTTTCTTCCCTTATCTTCAAGCCCTCGAGCAATCTTGGATTGAATACAAAATTACAGTCTTTCTCACAAATTGTATGATGTTCCAGGCAATTGGAGAGCCCATCTAGGTATCTTACCGATTCAAGCAAAATTAACAAAACCCATGAACAATAAAGCCAACCCAAAATGAAGGCAACAAAAGATGTATAGATAGCCTAGAAATTGTGCTCACGGACTCTGATTTCAATCAAACCAAGAAAACAAAACTTACTGAACCAGCACTACTACGCACGCAGCCAAAACTCCCAATTGCACTACTCCTATCATAATATTGCCCCTGCAATTCTCATCAGACAATTCTTTATCTTTTCGAACATCTGACCAAAATATTTTGGATTTTTTATGCCTTATAAATTGATCAATCTTGCAACAACAAATTGACCGACTCTGTAAGGAACATAGCAACAACAATGAAACGAGAGAAAGGAGATTTGGTCGATTTGGAGGGATCAGATTTTTGAGGAAAAATCTAAGGATTTCAACCTCGGATTTTTGAAGGGATCGATAGCGAGTTTGGTCGATTTGGATTCCATTATTTCAAAACATGCTAGTTATATTTTAAAAGTATTGACTTCTTATTTGATTAACAACGTTAATGGTCAAGATTACCACATTCATGTCATATCGATTTCAGTAAGTTAATAATTTTCATGCAAGTGGCAACATAAATTTTCAATTAAAAATAAGTGAAATGGGCTATACTCAAAGATGAAAATATTGATATCGACGGATAAATCGCTAGTCGAATATACAAAAATCTCACCCTAGATATCATTATTGATATCGATATCGTTTACGGTCAACAAAAATGACGGAAATTCTGTTTAAAAGTTGGAAATTTGGAATGAAATTTTGGGAAAAATTTAAGTACCCAATAATGGCTATATAGGACTAATAAAAATTATAAAATGACTTTGATATAATAAATATATGATGAATAATATGATTGAATATAAGTCTGACGGTAACTAACAGTAGAAAACTTTAAAGATAAACATAAAATAAAACTTAGTTTTATTTATAATGTTGCACTATGATTACTTTACACATTGAACTTCATTAAAAATAATTAGAGTGTCTACCAGATTGAAAATTGGATTGGTCTCCATCTACCATGACACAAAATTTTTGTCAAGTGATGCTATTTGACCAAGTGAAAAATAATTAGACTATGATAATGACAAATAATAATAATAAAAATACAAATAATAATAAAATTATTTCAGTTAGAACATATATTCTAAGTTAGACTTTGATGATGATAAAAAAATTAAGGAGCAAAAACACATATATTCTAAATTTTAATATATATTCTAAAATAAAATATATATTCTAAATCAAAAAAAAATATTACCAAATATATGAATTAAGCCATATTTTATATTAAAACATACATAACTAAAACATATTTTACTTAATAATACATTTTGAATTAAAAAAAAAAACAGTTTAAGGCTTAATCTTTTTATTTTGATATTTGGTAATATATGGTAATATATTTTTAATACTTGATATTTGATATTTACCAAATACTAAAACATATTTTACTAAATAATATATGTTTGAAAATGAATACCACTCATTAAATAACATATGTAAATAATATATGGTATTCCTTAAGCAAAAAAAAAAGAGATTAAAAAAAAGTTAATAATAAATTATATAATTTACATGACAAATAATTAAATAATATATGTAAATAATTTAAAAAAAAAGTTAAGTTAATGAAATGAAACTGAATGACAGGATCCACCCCGATTATCACCTCGATAACCAGGACGAACCCTGCTCCCGTCTGACAATCACACTAAAAGTACCAAAATAACCTCAGAAACAACCTCAAGCATACATTGTCATACCAAGGATAAAGTATAATACAGCGAGTTAGCAGTAATACAGAGCATAATATAGTACAGAACAAGCACAAAAGTCCTACTGTGACTATTCACGCAACGGAAAACGCTGGAAAGCTCTATGCCTCTGCCCCTGCCTCAATGTTCACCCCGACGATTTCACCACGACCTGGAGGGTAATTTAAAACCATAAAAGTGTGAGTGGACTAAAAAGAAATAAAAGTTTCCAAAACAGTTTAAGAAACAAACCATGATTTTTCCCTTAATTTTAAAAGAAAACATGCATGCATAACTAAGTATCAGAAAACAATTATAGAATAACAGTATGGTAATCGTTATGAAAACATTAGCATTAAAGCATAAGATACCAATATCAACATCCGATCAAACCTGCTGGATCTATCCGAGTCTTTAAACTCAATCCAGGCCTCAAGTATAATCCGAGTCTTTAAACTCTCGAATCTTTAAACCCAACAGGCCTGCGGGGGAAATATCATAATATCCGAGTCTTTAAACTCTTGAGTCTTTAAACTCAATCCGGGTCTTTAAACCCAATCTGGGCCCGCCCCCGTCATAATCATAATCCGGGTCTTTAAACCCACTAACCAGATCCAGAAAATCCAATCCAAAACTGTTTGGAAACCATTTCCAAACCCGAATTCGAAATCACTATTCCGAAGTCATGTCGGCGTTCAAAATCGTCATTCCGAATCCAAATCCGGAAGTCCCTTTTCAAGCTTAAAAACCAAACCTCGATTTCCGAAATCCGATTTCCAAACCGAAAACCTTGATTATCAAATCATGTTTCAAAACTCATTTAGCCATTGAAAACCAGTTTAAGTCCCAAAAGCATGGCATTAGAATCATAAACAAAACATATCTTGTAAAACGTGCCGAATACGTAAATTTCTCGAAAAACGTGAAAGTACGTAAAACAGATATAGAATAATCAATAATCATGAAATCATAATGAAAACCATAAAACAAGTAGATAAAAACAATTATGCATGCTCGGTTAGAAAGAAAAGAGTCCACTCACAAGTCTGAACGCGTCAATCGCGCTCTGTACGCTCCTCTACTGTCTCAGGAGTATCCCGACGTGTCAAATGCCACAAAATCGGGTCACAAACACTTCATTTAGGCTTACCCTAATTTCCCCAATTTTTCGAGATTTTTAAACGTAATTTAGACGAACCCCTAAACTTTCGGACACTCAAAACTAACCCGATCCAGTGTCCGATTGACACGAAACTTGTCCTAAAATGTTCGTTACATCGATTATAGTAAAAACCATTTTGGACACTTCCCCAGAACCTTCCCCATGCGCCCTCATGCGCCGCCCAAAGGGGCTGCGTGTAACACCCCGGAAATTCGAGGATTTCAATATTGTAATTTAATGTGTGATTTGACGCTTTTACCCTTGTGATGGGTATGGCCAATTGTTGACTTTTTGATTGATGAATTAAACGGACTTTGATCTAGACTGTGACGTAGTTCGGGACGTCACGAGTTCATAGACAGGTGGCACGTCCAATTCGGGCGATCAGGGAAAAAGTTATGACTATCGGAAGTTCAGGGGCATTATCGTAATTTGGACTTCCGGGGGGGGGGGAAATGTTCACTTTTCTTTTGGCAACTAATTTTCAGTCGACTCAAGGACCGTCAGGTAGGCCTCGACGTCCTGAGTCCGTAGACAGGCGGCACGCCGAAATCGGACTTCGTACGAGGAAGTTATGGTCAGAAACGTGAAATCGGGAGGTTCGTGTCTCGGTTTTCGTGTCGAATATTTTATTCTAAAAATTCTGATTGGAGGACACCTGGTGAGTGAAAAGTGTCACTCACCCATTGGCTAGATTGGATCAGATCCACTATGGGATTAAATAGCATTAAAATCAACTTTTAAATTCAGCCCTTAGATCTGAAAACCTCCAGATCTGATCTCAGCCCTTGATCTCATTCTGAGATTCAATCTGGGCCGTCCATCATGTCCCTCCATCTCTATATATATTTCCTTACCCGACACCCGCGTACTGCCCATTCCATACCATCACACCACATCTGCACCTGATCCTTACTCTGTGAGCCACTGGGCTGGACGTGTGTGGCGGCAGACGGCAGTGACCACGGCGGAGGACGGCGGCGAGGAACCTTTTGAGCTTGATATCGTGACCGGAGGTGATCAGGACGGTGACTAAACGGCGATAGGAAACCGGTTCTGTTCTTCGAGGTAAGCCCTCGATCCTGTCTGTTTTTCTCGATTTTGATTCCATAGAACCCTTCCTGGGATTAAGACGAGTAGTTAGGAACAAACCTGAACAAAAATGATTGAGAAATGGTGAAATGGTGACCGGGTCATGATCGCGGGTCTGATCGACCCGAGTTGCAGAGATACGGGTCAACCCGTCTGAGGACAGAGGTGATGACATGGCACCCTGTCAGACTGTCAGGTGACGTGGACCAACCGTGAGCCGACACGTGTCACATGTCAGTGCACAGTCAGCACTGACATGTCAGTGACGTGGACCAGTGCCGTGCTGACACGTGGCACATGTCAGATCTAACACGTGGCCTGACAGATCAGTGAGGTGGACCAATCGGATGTTGACACGTGGCACCTGTCAGAATCTGACATGTCAGACCTGACAGCTGTCAGATGACGTCAGCATGACGTCATGCTGACGTCAGCAGGGACTGTTCCTGCGTTGACCGACGCGTTGACCGGCGCGTGGGGGCGCGTGTGAACAGTGTTTTTGGTTGGACCACCACCATTCTTTAGGTTTCGACGATCCGGATCCAATGGCGGTGGTTTCGGGTCGATCGGAGATCATTAAGTTGGTCAAAATGAGGTTTATTACATTGGGAAGAGCGTTCGGGCGGCTTTCCAGGGCCGGTTTCGGTCTAGGGTTTCATGGTTGAATGTTAGGGGTTTAAATTGACCTTTACGAATACTTTGGACTTGACAAGGATTGTATAATTGTACCAGATCGAGGGTATACGCTCGGTTTTCAGCAGGATTGTACTGTGAGTGGGCCGTTTTCTTAAACCCTTGTGTGCATAAATGTTTTCTGGTTTTATTATGCTTATTCACATGCTAAAAACAATAATGGCTTTGATGATATGGAAAATATGGTTATGGCACGTTTTACGATATTTGGGCTTGAGGCCCGTCTGATGAAACGTAACGATCGGTTCGGATTTTACCTATGTATACATATATGTTTTGCATGTGGATATCAATAAAATGTATTTGGTACTGCACTGTATAGATCCTTCCATATGATACTATCTCCTCCGGATGAGGTACCCCGGAGTGGTCACGGACGTCTAGAACGTCCAGCGTCTATGACGCTAAGCATCGGGGATGCTGTACCCGAACGGGGTTCGGAGATTGAACTCGGAATTGAGACCCGAGTGGCACGCGTAGCCTTGTGATTGTGACCTTATTGGACGTCAGGGACGTCAGACTTCAGGGATGTCGGGATTGGAGTGTATAGTGCAGTGGCTAAAATTATACTTATGGTTTTATTACATGCCTTATGATTCATGTTATATGATTTATGATTTTAAATGATGATGCATGCATGTTTGGAAAACGGAAGGGGTAAATTATATGTTTTACTTATCAAACGATTTTATAAACTTGAGTTTCGGTCCACTCACCCTTAATGTTTTTGGTAACCCCTCCAGGTCGTGATATTGAGGTAGAGGAGGAACCTGAGGCTGAGGCATAGATCTACTTCTACGTACCTGAACCCCTGTTGGGTGGTGTACCCGCAAGTTTACTATAGTGTCGTGCTCGCAACTTGTAATTTTGGATTTCATCCCTTATCTGACATTCGTTTAATTCGGATTTGATGTATGACTTTAATTTGGTTATTTATGCATTTGATGTTTTGAGGTTAAAATTGGTATGAATTACTGGGTGTCAAACGGGAGCAGGGCACGTCCCCTTGTGGTCCCTGTGGGATCGGGGCGGGTCCTATCACTGCGCGTGGGCTTGACGTGCCTGCTACAGGGTCATCTTCAATCTCTATCCAGCCGGTTCAGACAGGTCTGGTCGAACCGAACCGACGTGACTGGTTCTCACGTAATTTCTACTCATTTTCAGTCCATTCAATCCCAATAGTTTCGTCCTTGTTTGTATGATCGATTCCACTAACTTAAATACGACTTCATGGCCTGATTTTCACCTCCTAAAATCGAAGAAAAACCCAGAAAATACCAGGCCTGACTCCGGCCACCCGTGGCCACCACAAGGTCCTGGTTCGATCCTTAAGGTCACTCACACCTTCCTAGAGCTAGTAGGACCATTAGAATGCTTCAACACCCCTCCAAACTTCACGACTTTAGTTTGAATCAAAACTGGAAAAACAGAGAAAACAAAAGAGGCCGAGAAATTTACCTGCTTCTTAACCTCCACTGTGGGCTCCACTGAGTCTACAAGGCTCCTCACAGGTTGCTGAACACCACCACACGTCCAATTTCGATGGTTTGATCGACTGGGGTGCACAGCCGTGCACGGTGTCCTCTGTCATGTTCTATGGTTTTCTCCTGTAAACACACCCTTATTCGACCCTCCAAGCTCTCCCAAACACGCTCAACAAAACCTTCAAACATATTTGATCACTTACTCAAGCCCAAAGCCTTCAAACACTAGAAGTCGATTGCTGGTTCTCTTTGCCTCAGTCTATCTGTTTTCCCCCTTCTCTGTGAACGATTACCAGCCAAGTATAAAATGTGACCGTGCACACACACAACAAACTAGAACCCTCTAGGAATCCACCAGGTGTCCATCATCCTATGGACACAGCCAAAATATCCAATCCCACTTCCCCAAATGGCCTTATCTGATTGGCCCAGGTCCAAAAAGACTAAAATGCCCCTACATGGTCCAAATGACCATTTTACCCTCCAACTTTCTAGAATCACAACTTAATCGCTCGACGTCCGATGACAGAGTGCCGCCTGTCGTTGTACTCAGGACGTCGAGACCTATCTAACGGTCCTCGATTTGTGGGAAAACTAATGGTCAAACAAAAAGTCAACATTTTCCCTCTTTTTAACGAAATTACGGTAATGCCCTCGACTTTCCGAACACCATAACTTTTTCTCCGATTTTCCTAATCGGACGTGCCACCTATCTACGGACTCGTGACGTCCTGAACTACGTCACGGTCAACGGTCAACGCTCGTTCGACCTGCCAATCAAAAAGTCAACTTTTGAGCACACAATTCATAAGGGTAAAATCGTCATTTTTATACAAATCTTTTCCAAATTTACATTTTTACCCTTTCTGAAGGTTCGGGTTGTTACACTGAAACACAACGTTTTGTTTTAATCCCTTTTTACTTTACTCAACCTCAACAGAGATCGATCAAATTTGGGGAAAATGTGAGGGGCGTGAGGGGCGAGGCTGAGAGATCTCCCGTCGTCCCTGGTGAGTGAGGTGGGGCGGCGACCGTGACCGACAACGCAAGCCACAAAGAGGAAGAAACGAGAGGGGTGGAGCAGCCGTCGAGGGTTGAGTCACGGAGGAGTAGCTGAGTAAGGGTTGAGAGAAGCGGAGAAAGAAACAAAGGTTCGGTTTGTTCGAGTGCTTTTTGGCCGTCGACAGATTCGAGGAGGAGTGCTTCGAGGTTTTCAAGTTTGCCTTCAATTTATGCCCTCCCGAAAAGTCGAAGGTATGTTTGTTGGAAAGAATTCATGTGAGTCCGTGAGTGAGTTTTCTGTGTTTGATTGAGTGATTGCAATCCTTATTTGTTTTCTTCCCAATTTATGTTCGTCCATGACCAACATAATAATTGGATGTTTGAAATTGTGAATGGTTGGTTGTGTCGGGTTGAATAATTGCCCCAGTTTCTGTTCATCCTTGGATATTTTTTTTTTCAATCCGTGAATGATATTCATATTTATGTTCATGGTTCTTGTTTTTGTTCGAATGTCTATTTCATTTTCATTTTCAAAACTCAATTTCACTTTCTAGGGAAAATCTGCCGCCAAAAGCAAATGTTTCGGCGAATATCGGCGATATTGGTCGATATTGGCCAAAACATTCGATTTTGGGGGAAGATTTTCCTTCCCCCTTCTTACGTGCCGGTGGCCGGAAATGGCGACATATCGGTCGATATATCCACTCATTACTTTTTCCCCTCAATGAATATGTAATGATAATTTTTTTTTATTTGATGGGAAAGTAGCTTCATGAAATGCTTTGAAAAAAGAAAATGTCAGCGAAAATAATTTTGATAACATTTTCTCACTACAGGAAAATATAAATATTTTTTATTTTAAAAAATCATTATAACGTAATATAAATATTTTCATAATAAGAAAATATTTAACAATATTAACGTTCCTTCGATAAATTAAATAACGCATTTCATTTCAAAATCAACCCTTAATCCTCCTCCCTACACAATCAAACATGAAAAGCACAAAAGATTCAGATTGATGCACAACAACACTCTCATAATAAGCAACTATATTTTAAAATATTTTTTATAAAAACAATTTTAAAAAATAACCTAATACAAAAAAAAAAATCATTTTTAAAAAATCACCAAACACTTTTTTAATACTATATGAAGTCTAAAACTAAATATTTGGGTGAGTTGGGTTTGGGCAGGCTCGGGAGGAGGAGTTATAAATGCCGATTCATCGGCTTTCGGCTTTCGGCTGCAGCTCTGAGGGCACAGAAGAAAAGGTCAAAGGAAGCAGACAAAAATGTTTGACCAAATGCGTTTCACTTCCGAAACCCAACACAAACAATTATACAAACACTACTCTCACTTCATCATCCAACAAACTCACACGACCTCATTGCCCTGCTACTGCTCTATCTGCCCTCGGCTCTCATACACACACAGAGGACACTCAGATATCATCAATTTCATCACCAGAGAGCGGGACCCAGCCACCCACCAACCCTCCAGCCCCGGAATTTTACGGTTCAGAATTTACGTAACGAAGATGCTCTGACTCGGCCCTGTATATTTACCGCGAGTGCCCCCAACTCTCTCTCATGCAGAAAAACGCACGGGATTCGAGGATTTTCAGTTTCAGAAATGAACTCACGGAGCTCTCTAGATTTCACAGCTCCTGTGTCACTGTCCACTGACACTCTCTCTCTAACTTTCTTTCTTTCTCTCTCCTCTTTCTCTTTTCAACACTCACTTCAATGTTCAATGCCCACTATATGCATATATCCCTCTATTTAGTGATGCTAGCCAGCTTATAGTCTCCACCGTCCGGAAAATCCTTGCCGGAATCTGACGGGGCACCGATCATCTCTCCGCCGCTCTGCTTCGGGCCATCATTTCCACTCCCGCAATTTGTTCCTCCACTGATCAGGTCAATTGGGCTTCTTAATCTTTCATAATTATATATATCATATATATGTTTGGGCATTAGTGGTGATTTTTTCTTTAGTTTTCTTGGTACGGCATAAGCATTGATGGGCATTGTTACCACTTACCATATATATCAAGGAACATTTTTCTCTTTTAATCTTTGGTTTGCATGTAGAATTTTAGATGTAAGAATATCATTTCCTAAATTCGGCCAAAAATAAATCAAATTTCAAACGAGTCACGAAGACGTAATCAAAGATAAGGATTTTTCTCTCTCCAATAATATCAATGATTTTTTTTTCTAAGAGTAATAGAAGAATTGATGTGCCACAGATTCCTTTCCTTTTGCCCACATATCTTTCTTTCTTTTCCTCCACAAAAATGGTGTTTCATGCTTTTGGTTTGCTTCTATTTTTCATAATCCTAAACACCAAATATTAAGAGGTTTTTTAGCGAGCTGAGTTAGCTCAGTTAACTTATGATATATGGTGTAGTTTTTAGAACAAAGAAAAATAATGCCAAATGCTTTAGAGCTTATGGCTTTGGGGAACCGTAGGTTCACGGTTTTCTGGCTTTTTTTTAAGAGAAAAAAAGGGAAAAGATAATGTTTTGTTTTATAAAACACTTATTATTTAATTTATTATGAATTTTTTTTTATGGTAGGAAGAATCATGAATGTGGGTAAAAGATTCGGTGGATGTTATAGCTTTTTTAGGAGGTGGTGCATGTATTTTTGTAATTTTGTAATTACATTATTGCCATTATCATATATGGTAATTTAACTGTGAGTCCTAGTTGTAAGCACAAGTAGGAAAAGCCGCAAATGGCTTGAAGATATCAACCAAGAAAGAAAGAGAGAATTCACGAAATATCTAGCTAGGTTTTTACTTTTTTAACTTTTAGTGTTGAAACACAAGAAAAAAGAAGTCACCAGGTGTTTGATATAAGTTGACATTCTTCTTGGGAAATGCTTTGTATTACTTTCAAGTTTGGTTTGTTTTAGTTGAAAATGTGGCTGATGATGGAAATGTATGTGTTGCAGATGTTTGGCAGGGAATGAGAATGAAGTAATTTTCGATTATTCGAAATCGTAGGTGAAATTTGGGTACAAACTGGGTAATCATGATGAAGAAGAGACATCTGTATCGATCTAAGCATCCATTTGATGCTCATCGTAAGCATCTGCCTTCTCATCCGCTTAAATTTTGCCCTTAGCTTCTGTTTGTGTAATAATTTCAAGTGAGTGGCTTATTTTTCTCAAAATGCTCTGTTCTGTGTCTTAATACACTAGTAAACTTGAATGAAGCTGCAGTAATTTTTTTTTCTTTTGTGGCGGTAACACCACGTGACAAACAAGCTCATAGAAAAAAAAAATTCTACATTTTATAATAAACTTTGCAGCGCGCCTGCTTGACTGTCCCAAGCGTCGTCTTTCATTAATTGGTGGAAAAGTATAGGAATTTATCATTCTCGAATTCGTTTGGTGAGAAAAAGGTTCATTAATTTTGTTGACATTGGATAAATTTAAATTTCGAGACTCTTGTAGCAGATAGATTGAATCATACTTATGATGAAGAAAAATGCTTTGTGTTAATTCATAACTTGAATAGACATTCACAGAATTTTATTTTGTGCTGCGCCTAAATGGCCAGAATCTTTCATTTTTTATGGTTTAAGAACTAGTCGTTATTCTTAATTTCTTGTCCATACCATTGTACTGATTTTTGGCTTGACAGCCTTTGAGGCTCTTTGCTGTGGTGCATGGCAGTCGGTGGAGCGTTTAAGCATCAGAAATGGAACCATGACCCTCAATTTCGCCGACAATCATCCATGTGTGATTCAAGGTAGAGGTCCATTTGCAAACCTTCGAGTAAGGTCAAGACAGGCAAATTTATATGACTGCACCTGCTTTCTGAGGCCTGGTGTTGATATCTGCGTGCTTTCGACCCCCGAACATCAAGAGAACTCAGAAAAGGAGACCCGAAATCATGTGAGTGTCATCCTATAATTTCGAATTCTCACTTGGAACGCGTTTTTCAATTATTTATGGACATGTGTTGATCATTTTGATAAGGGCATTATGGAAGCATTGTCTCTAATTACCATAACAGTTAAGAAGAAATTCAAAATGTTTCTGTATAAATCCTTTTTATCATAAGAGTGCTGCATATGATATAATTTGAAATCCATTTCCCTTTGTTGATGTCAAAATTACACCACCGACAGCCTGAAGACGCAGCAATGGCGCAAGCATGAATGTTGTTTACCCAAGTCATGTGATCATTCTATTATCATTACAATAAATGTAAGTTATATCGTACATTAGGCATAGAGAGGTTTAGAGAATGAGCCTTATATCGTACATTAGGCATCCACAACGAGATAAGTCTTCTGCTAAGTCCATAGCTTAGTCTGTCACGGTGTTAAAACTCTCTGTTTAATTTTATTTTCAAACATTGTTTACTTAGGGTTTTTTATTGCCTTACTGTTAGTTTCACACCAAAGGAGATTGTTTATTGTGTAGGTGATGGTGGATGCTCGAATAAGCTCAATCGAGAGGGTGCCTCATGAGTCTAAATGCACATGCCAATTTTATGTCAACTTTTACATCAACCAAGGCCCTCTCGGTACAGAGAGAGCAACGCTGAACAAGGAAGCCAAGCTTGTTGGAATCGACGACATTTTCATCTTCCAGACACTTTACAAAGTTGCCTGCGAAAATCAGCCATACCGCTGGGAGTACTCAGCAGACTGCCCGACGCTTCCAAGAACAAAATTGCTGTTGGGGAAAATATTGTCGGATGTTTCATGGTTACTTGTGGGATCTCTTATTAAGCAGGTTCGATTTGAGGTCAGATCAGTGCAGAAGAAGCTTGTGTATCAGATTTTGGGACGTGATGAAGAGAACACCTCTGAATCAACGTCTGAGAATGATTTATATACTGTGAACTTCAGAGTAGACAGCGGGATCCTTGAGCCTAGCGTGCACCAATTTGTTCCAGCAGCTGATGCTATTGAGGATGTTCCCGAGTGTGAAATGCATGAAAGTGGGCCGTCACAATCTTCTGATCTTTTAGGATTGAGACGCTCTAAGAGAAGAAATGTACAACCTGAGAGGTTCATGGGGTGTGATTCTTCATCAGAGATAGAGATTGGATTTGTTAGAAGCAGGCCATATAGAGTAGATTACTCGGAAGATGATGAAGATGATGAGTTGTACATACCGCTAGCCCAGCTTTTTGCCAAGCATGTACGCGGTTCGGCAGAGCATGGTAAGTCAGAACCAAAGGCTTATGCTAAGAAATTGAAGGCCGAGGAGGGTTTCCAATGGAAAAGTGACGATGAAGCTGCAACTGAAAGTGACGATGATCTTGACTACAAAGGGGACACTAAGTTGAGGAAGATGAAATCAGTCGGGGGTAAGAAAAAGAAGAAGAAGAAACATGGATCTCAACTCGCCATTGTTCCTTTAGCTGACAAAAGGGATCCTTTAGCCCTTCGCCGGGGGGATCTAAATTCGAATAGGCATCCAAAAACTGCAAATGGCGGTGAGGAATTGCCTTCGCAGTACTATTATCATTACAATTCTAAAAAGAAGAAGAAGAACAATGCTGATCTGGATGAGATGGATTTTCAAATGAAATGGGATGGGAAAGTGTCTACTAGCAGAGCAAGCAGAGTTTTCGGCAAGAGGCATAGCTCGGTACGTGTGAAAAGGGAGGGTCCTAATGGGAGAATTTACCAGAAGAGGAGCTTAAGTGCAGGTGCATACAAGGATCTTATCAATAGTTTCTTGAAAGATATGGATTGCACAAATAAGTTGGATGCAAATATTATGGACCAATGGAATGAGTTTAAGGCCGCTAAGACCCCTGGCCTACAGCCCGAAGCTGAAATGCCGGAAATTGAGGAAGAAGAGGAAATGTCAGAGACTGAAATGCTTTGGAAAGAAATGGAATTGTCAATGGCATCATCTTACGTTCTTGACGATGAGGTAAAATTTCATAGAAACTGAAAGCTAAAATGGTTTTTTGTTTTGTTTTGAAGAACTGCAATGAAATGGTTATCAAGCGGGGATTTACATTCCGGTTTAGCTTCAATGTTTACTTGATCTCCGTTTTGTTTATTTGATTTAGTAAAATGATTTTCAGGTCAATAGTGCAGGGAAGTCTGGTGGGACAACACAGAAGTCAGGTGTGCTTTGCCAGCATCGATTCAGGGTTGATGACGAAATTGGGATTGTGTGTCTCATTTGTGGTCATGTCAGCACTGAAATAGGAGATGTTTCGGCGCCCTTCGTAAGTCCATGTAGAAATTCATTTGAGAAAAAAAAAAATTGTCCCATTAGTCACTTAGCTTGATCTAATTGTTGGCTTATTTTTCTTTAGGTGCAAAACACCGGGTGGGCCGCAGATGAGAATAGAAAGGCCAGTGAAGAAGAGCCTGTAGATCCTAAGCGAGCTGAATTTGAGGAATTCAATTTCTTCCACACTCGCCCTTCCCATGATGAACCTCCTGAGCCTTTGTCAGAAGAAAATGATAACGTATGGGCTTTGATTCCTGAGCTAAGAAAGAAATTGTTGTTCCACCAAAAAAAGGCCTTCGAATTTCTTTGGAAGAATGTTGCTGGATCAATGGAACCGGCGCTTATGGAACAAAAATCAAAGAAAATAGGCGGTTGTGTTATATCTCATACTCCTGGAGCTGGTAAAACTTTTTTGATCATTGCATTTCTTGTTAGCTACCTCAAGTTGTTCCCCGGGAAGCGGCCACTAGTCCTTGCCCCCAAGACAACACTCTATACCTGGTACAAAGAATTTATAAAATGGAAGATTCCTATACCGGTGTATCTGATTCACGGCCGAAGAACCTATAGAGTGTTCAAGAAAAAGACAGTTACATTTGCAGGTGGAGGTCCGAAGCCAACGGATGATGTCCTTCATGTGTTGGATTGTTTAGAGAAGATACAGAAGTGGCATGCAGGGCCTAGTGTTCTTGTCATGGGATATACTTCATTTCTGACATTGATGCGCGAAGACTCGAAGTTTGTGCATAGGAAGTTCATGGCTCAAGTGCTGAGGGAGAGTCCGGGAATTGTTGTACTTGACGAAGGTCACAACCCAAGAAGCACGAAATCAAGGCTGAGGAAAGGGTTGATGAAGGTGGAAACAGATCTGAGGATTCTGCTTTCAGGTACTTTGTTTCAAAACAACTTTTGCGAGTATTTTAACACCCTTTGTTTGGCAAGGCCGAAGTTTGTGAATGAAGTTTTACGAGCATTGGACCCGAAATACAGAAGGAAAAAGAAGGGGAAAGAAAGGGCAAGACATTTGATGGAAGCCCGTGCGCGAAAGTTGTTCTTGGACAAGATTGCGAAGAAGATTGACTCGAATGAAGAGGAAGATCAGAGGATTCAAGGCTTGAACATGTTGAGAAACATAACTAATGGGTTCATTGATGTTTACGAAGGTGGAAATTCAGATACTCTTCCGGGGCTCCAAATTTACACCTTGTTGATGAACACAACTGACATACAGCAAGAGATTTTGGACAGGTTGCAAGATATCATGGCAAAGTACAAAGGGTACCCTTTGGAGTTGGAGCTTTTGATTACCCTTGGATCAATACATCCTTGGTTGATCAGAACCGCAGCTTGTGCGGAGAAATTTTTTAGCGGTGAGGAGCTAATGGAGCTTGAGCAATACAAGCATGACTTGCACAAGGGGTCAAAGGTGAAGTTTGTGATGAGCCTAGTGTACCGGGTGGTTCGAAAGGAGAAGGTTTTGATCTTCTGTCACAACATTGCACCGGTGAGGCTGTTTTTGGAATTGTTTGAGAGGGTGTTTGGGTGGCAGAGAGGGAGAGAGGTTTTAATTTTGACGGGGGATTTGGAGCTGTTTGATAGAGGCAAAGTGATGGACAAATTTGAAGAGGCCGGCGGGGCATCTAGGGTTTTGCTTGCATCAATCACAGCCTGTGCTGAGGGAATCAGCTTGACCGCGGCTTCCCGGGTTATTTTATTGGATTCGGAATGGAATCCGTCGAAGACCAAGCAGGCAATTGCCCGGGCTTTTCGTCCGGGACAGCAGAAGGTTGTGTATGTTTATCAGCTGTTGGCAACTGGGACTCTTGAGGAGGACAAGTATGGGAGGACAACTTGGAAGGAGTGGGTGTCAAGCATGATATTCAGCGAGGCATTTGTGGAGGACCCGTCGCGGTGGCAGGCGGAGAAGATTGAAGATGACATATTGAGGGAGATGGTGGCAGAGGACAAGACTAAATCTTTCCATATGATCATGAAAAATGAGAAGGCTTCGACTGTGGTTAGAGGTAATGATAACTCGTCAGGCAAGGACTAAATTAGACAGGGACTAATTTGAGCTTGAGTTTTATCATGAATGGCTACCATATTTGATTTTTATGTGATGTGAATGATTATGCCGCTTATCGTCAGTTAATAAATGCAAACAGCTCAACTTTTCTTAATTGGTTTATGTTTTTTTTTTCTATGATCCCAATCTCATATATAGTTATTTGGCTGATTCTTGGCCCTTCTCAATGTTTTGAGATCTGATTCTCACTCTGTGGGTATTGGAAGAGCAAATATCCAATTTTATGCCAATCGAGGTGACACAAATTTGTGTTTTATGAGTCCATTTTTTGTTCATAGCAGATGAAATACTTTCATATATAAAATTTGGTATATATTCTTAGTTAAGCTACATAATTGGTATCCTTATCTAAGCTACGTAGTTGTTTAGTCATTAGGTGCTCACATATTAGACTCTCTTGCATGGGCAGTGAAAAAATAAATTACACGGAAAAATGAAAAAATAAATTCTACAGCAAAAGATATAAAGTTTATATGAAGAATTTTAAGATTTATAAAAAATTATAAAATGGTGAAATGTAATTGACATAAATTAGTTTTTTTTTTTTTGTAAATTTTTCTGTTTTTAAACATAAAATTTAATATTAATACATAAATTATAATTATAAAGATGAAATTTGGGAGATAACACCTATTTATAAAGGTGGGCATAAATCGTTAAAAACGTTAACCGATCCGTTTCAAACTGTTATTTATCTCGGGGTTTAGGTTTGATCGTATAAAAGTTAAAATGTTTGAGAATTCAAACCGCTACGTCAGTAATGGTTTGAATTTAAATTTTTATTTTGAAAATCCGTTAAATTCAAGCTAGACCATTAAAGAATATTGTCCACTTTGGGTGCAACCCTCACGGTTTTGTTCTCGGGAGCTCACGTGCAACTTCTCAGTGGGTCCCCATCATGGGATTGCACCAGCCCCTACTTGTTTAATTTTGGAGTTAGATAAATGCGTGCCTCCTCATATAAGGCGCATCCCCATATCCCCCCGACGATGTGGAATTGCTAACCATGTCCATATATTAATTTTTAAATCTATTATTAATACAAAGTAAAAATAATAAAAATAAAAAGATACTTAGATATATCCAAATAAATACATGTACACCCAAATAAGAATATAATAAATGATTATTAAGTGGTAATGTTTGTTTCATAAATATTAATATAGTATTAATGCTTGCAATCAAATCCTCCACAAATTTAATATACAAAATTTTGAGTATTGATTATTTTGTTATTTTTTATATTCTTACTTTTTATTTTTAATATCCTTACTCTTTTTTTATGCCTAAACGGTTTTATTTCTAATTTTAGACAATTCAAATTGTATCGAACCGTTAAGATTTGAACAGTTTGAATTTAAATATTATCAATATTTATATCAAATTGTACTGTATCCACACCTACCTTTTTATATTAAATTTAAAATGGAGATTTAAGGACATTCAATTTTTTATAAATCCAAAAAAAAAAATTGATGTATAGCCATTTTGAAATTCTAACTTTGGATTAATTCTTTATTATTTTTCGTCATCCAAAGACAAGTGATAGTTAATCGGATATAAAATTGAAATTGATAATTGAAGATGGTCTGCTCAAGGGGAGACACCAAGCCCAAAAGTAAACCGTGGCAAACCAAAAAGCGGACGGCCCGAAACCAAGCATACAAAAGAAGGCAACAGCCTGTCTCAGTTTGATTTTTTTTTATGTAATAAATTGTTTTCCTAAAAAAAATGTTATTAGATTAGAGAGATTATAATATATTGAGTATTGACTTTACTAATTAATTACAAGGATTGAATTTGAGCATTCTCATATGAAATGTATTATGTAGAGATGAATGTCATTAGATCCAAGAATGAAAATATCGATATCGACAGATATATCGCTCGCCGAATTTACGGATATCTCGCCCCAAATATCGATATCGATATCGATATCGTTTACGGTCAACAAAAATGACGGAAATTTGGTCCAAATGACGGAAATTTGGAATGAAACTTTGGCAAACACTTAAGTACCCAATAATGGTTATAAAGGGCTAATAAAAAATATAAAATGACTTTGATATGATAAATATATGATGAATCATATGATAGAATATAGATCTGCCGACCACTAACAGTATAAAATATTAAAGATAAACTTAAATTAAAACATAATTTCATTGATAATATTGCATTAACAATATTGTACACATTGAACTTGATCAAAAACAAGTAGAGTGTCGACCAGCTTGAAAATTAGATTGGTCTTGAATCTCTTGATCTACCAAGACACAAAAGTTTTGCCAACTGATGCTATTTGACCAAAAGAAAATGTATTGTTGGACATAATATTCGTATATCTCCTTTGAATGGCCTACTTTTCCTCCATAGATAGGGTAGTTCGGATTTACCCAACTAACTTCTCCATAATCTTCATGTGACATTTGAGGGAGATGGTTGTCTAACAGGGGGTGACGATATGGACCATAAGCATATGGATCATTTGAGTTGTTACTAGGATCGGTGCCTAAACTCATTGACTCAAAACTAATTGCCATGGAATCCTCAGAAGATGGGTTTCCATAACCTTCATATATGTTTCGTGTCCGTGTGTAATCTTTTCCGACACCACCGATTCCTACTCCTCCTTCTCTACACCCATGATCATAATCTTGTGTGGCATGAGTGAAATCCGCCTCTTCAGTAAATGGGCTCAAGGGTGCATATGTATCGGTTACATGTTCATTTCCCCCGTCATCATCCCCTCCGTCATCCTTGTCGTCAATGTTTGTCTCAACATCATCTCCTCCATCATCTCCCCCATCATTATCATCATCATCATCATCATCATCATCTGGAGATTTATTTTGATGAAGTCCCTTACTAGTAGCATCAGCTCGTAAGTCACGTCTACCGGTAGAACCAAGTATTGATCTCTCCCATGAAGACATTTTCCGCTCACTTCCTACGTCCTCACTCCCCACTTCTTCAGATAGCACTCTATTGACATTAACACCGTGTTCACTAGCAAGATGTGCTACTCGAGGGTCAGGCCTTCCACTATCATCATCCAAGTGAGCTGGCATAATCCATGCTTGAAGTGGATCAGCCTCATTACCTTCCACATGTTGACCTGCAATTTCCAACAGGTCAACGTAGTCTTCTTCCACAATTTTACCGGCTTCGGCTTCTTCATCTCTTAACTTGAGTTTCATGTTGTAATAACAGAAAACAAGTTGTTCTAACTTAGAATATGCGAGACGATTTCTTTGCTTTGTATGAATTAAAGCAAATGTACTCCAATTTCTCTCACATGCCGAAGATGATGCCGTTTGTGATAATATACGAACAACAATTTGTTGCAAGCTGGGAGAAGCTTGGCCATATAGTTCCCACCACTCAGCTGTCAATATCAAGTTTAATGTAAGAGGCATTATAAAGTGCTAAGTCATAGAATATCAAGGTAAATGCAAGTAATATACCTGGGGGCATTTTCGTTCGTGATTGTACAGCCATAGGTGAACGAAATGTTTTCCGACCATCTCTAAAGTTGATCAACTACATTAAGGCTGATGTTAATATAATGCCATAGATGTACAGATTCGAAATAACTCATCAAGATTCAAAATAACTCATCAAGGTTCATATATGGTAGTGAACTTACGTCTACTCCAAAATTTTGTAAACCCACTTGTCCATTTGGATTCAGTTTGAGGAATACTTGTTGAACTGATTGGACAAGGAAGGAGTCATGCCCAACACCTGCTTGATATTGATATCGAGGATTCAAGTAATAAGATGCAAATCATGAATGAACTTTGCTTAGTAAACAACAATAAAATAAAATATTAACAAGTTCAATAAGATAGAAATATACCAGCGGCATGTAAGGGATGCACTAATGTTTTTTCCCATCGCTCCTGTATGATTTTAAGGACTCACTTCTTCCCTTTAAGACGGGTTATCTTTTCTTTCATTCGATTGAACATATCATACAGGATTGGCATGGTTGGGACTACCTCTGTATCAACAATTCAGAGGATGCAATATAATGGTTCATATAATGATTGCATCATCTCCAAGGACTCCTAGAATCTTTGGTCAAGGATATGAGCCTCAACCCTCTTGCCTTCCACTTTCCTACTCAATGGGCTACCATGCCATTGATCACTGGTAAACAACCTTCTAAGGCCAACTTTATGTTTAACTATACTGTTTATACAAATATAGTTGGTTGCGAACCGAGTTGCACCAGGACGAACCAAGTCTCCTTGACAAAATTCATGCATCTGAGCAAGTAACCATAGATGATTATAAATGTAGTTAGTTACCTGCCTAGCATTTTTTATGATGAGTACCATTGTCTCATTCTTCCCAATATCTTCAAATATTAGGTCGATACAATGGGCTGCACAAGGAGTCCAATAGAGCGGATACGTCTTCATCAGTTCTTTTCCAGCCTTTTTGAAGTTCAATGACAGGACCCATCCCAATCCCCCCGGGATTAGTGCGGGATGACCCTGCTCCCGTCTGACACGAAGTGTCAGACAAGGGATATTTTCGTCCTTTGCCCTCCCGGGCTATCAGAGTACGCCAGGATCCGGAGGAGGCATGTGATATCTCGGTCTCTGCTACAGTCCACATCCGATGTCAACCTGAAGGGCAGTCAAAACATTAAAAACTGTGAGTGGACAAAACAAAAGTTTATAAAACATTTCATAAGACATTTGTACCCTCCACTAAAAAGCATGCATGCATTCGAAAACCATTTATCCAAAACAAACCATATGTGGGACTAAGCCCAAAGCAGATATAAACTAAGTTCGAAAGGACCACAATAAAAACGACCATACGGGCCACAACCCAAATCCATAAAGGACTCGGCCCCAAACCATAAAGAAACCAAGTACACGAGCCACTACTCAAATCCTGTGCACACCTGTACACACCACATATCATATATCACATATCCATCACATACATATATATAAGTCACACAACCAATCCTGTCACGGTATCCAAAGCTACGCGCGCGCTACCCGGGTCTCAATCCGAGTCATCTCAAAGTCAAGATCAATGTCCGCAGACCACTGACCCTACCCGAGGTAATAGTAATCATAGCCTTCCTGAGAGTAAGGAACCCAACTGGGGGGTGACTCCACTCAGTCGGTGCTCCGTGACTACTCCGGGGTCCACCCAGGCCAACGACCCTCCCCGGAGGAGATAGTAGAACATGTAAAGGAAGGTAGACGAACATATATATACATAACATAAACATTCATGATCGGTTCCCCTGAACCGTCATGAATCCATAATACCCATAATCAGGTAACATGCCGGTTCCCATAAACCGTCATGTACCGTAATAACCAACAAGGGTTCATGCCGGTTCCCATAAACCGTCATGAACCATGATACCATATTAAGAGTTCATGCCGGTCCCCATAAACCGTCATGAACCGGGAAATCCATTTAAGGTTCCCTGACCTGAAATCAAAACCGTAAAGTGACCGGGTCTCGTACCCGAACATAGGACACCAACTGGGCACCGTGCCCGGAATCTGAGGTCATATGCCCGAGACAAAACCAAATGGGTCTCATACCCGAGTTTATCATTTTGAAATCCAAATTCAGTTCATTTAAATCAATAAAGAAATACAGACCCGTATAAGCACCGTATAAGGCCGAAACCTCGAAATACGTGCTTATACGTAACCACATACAGATGCACCCATGGCATCATCAAACAAGTAATAAAACATATAATAAACATTTATGCATGCACCAATTTAGAAAACAAGGTCCACTCACAGACCGTCCGAGCTGCCGCCTCGATTTGCGTGCCATACGGCTCCCCGAGCCGATCACCGTCACCGGGACTCTCAAACCTGTTCAAATCGTAATAGAAGGTTACTAACTACTTAATTAACCTCCTACCAAAGCCCCGTAATTTTTCCGTATTTTTAACTATTTTTAAACCGACCCTAAACCTTCCGACACCCCGAAAACTATCGAAACGATGTCCGATTGACACGAGACCAGTCCCAAAATCTTCGTTACATCGAATAGAAGATTTCCCGTGTTGAACACTTTCCCAAATTATGGACCACGTGCCCTCACGAGCCCCTAGAAGACCCTGGTTACTGTTCATCACCAGCATCCTCAGGAAAACCGGTTTTTCCTGGTTTTCCGGTCCAGGCACTGTGCTGAACCGGCGGAACCGGTTCAGCGTTCCTACTCCCTCAAATCTCGTCCGATTTCCTCCATTCCAATTCCTAAATTCCTATTTTCTCATTTCTAATCTATCCTAATCAAGAAAACTAGGAAAAACGCTACAAAACCCGTCCGTCCAATTCTCCCATAATCGGTCCAATTTTTCCGATTGTACCCAGGGCTGCTCAGCCCTTCACCGCCGTCCAAACCACCCACTACACCTTCCTACAACCTCAATAAACTCATCCTAATCAACTAATAGCAACCATAATGTCTAAATCGAAAAATAGAAGAAAAATGGGTTTATCGGGCTTACCGGGTACCCGCTCGGGTTCTGGGCTCCAGCCACCGCCCACGACGGTTCCAGCCGTCCAGCCACCTCCATCCGGTCTCCTCTTCCATCCCTGGTTGCTTGAATGAAGGATGGATGGGTTTTGGGTTGCACAGATGGAAGGATGGTGGATGTGAGATCGGGTAGTTTTGTGTGTGTGTGTTTGAAATGAAGGAATGATCGATGCACGTAGGTGGGAAGGTGGGCAATGGATGGGTGACACTTGTCACTCATCCCTTGGCCTGCCAAAATATCTGGGTCCACACTAAAGACAAACCGTCCTCGCAAAACGTGTCGTCGTGAATAGTAACCGAGAACTTCTGTGAACCGTAACTTCGCCGTCGAACGTCCAAATTCGACGTGCCGCCTGTCTACAGATTCGTATCGTCCTTATCTACGTAACGGTCTCTGGCCCTCGGCCATCGGACCTCCCGGTCAAAAAGTCAACTTTTGACCTCCTATTCACCCAAATTACCAAAATGCCCCTAAACTTCCGAACGTCATAACTTCTTCCTCGAACGTCGGAATTGAACGTGCCACCTGTCTATGATCTCGTGACGTCACGAACTACGTCACGGTCATCGGTCAAAGTCCATTTGACCGTCCGATTGAAAAGTCAACGTTTTGCCACCACCAGGGGCAAAACGGTCATTTCGCATCGCTCGTCCGATTTCGCTCTACTAATCACGGATTAGCCTCACTAATCGTGATTAGTCACTAATCTAACCATGAGATTTGGGACGGGTCGTTACAACCTTCCCTCCTTAATTAATTTCGTCCTCGAAATTCCAACTATCCTGATTCCACAACCTCCACCTCGTGGAAATAATTCGACCTACCACGCAACGCGTATACGCTAGTACACCCACTAACCAGAACAATACTTACTCGTCTGCAGCCAGACGTACCGCTAACATCCATATCGTATCGACTACGTTCGACCACGTCGAATGACAGTAGTCATGCGTTCTGAATTGACACTACTTGTCAAATCTACCGTTTCGTTGACACAACCAACTAGACGGTTCCGTGCTCAACCGCTAACTATCCTGACATCTACTCCCACTGGGAGTCACCAAAACTCACTAACTGATCCACGATGACACCTCCGACAAACTGTCAGTACTTGACAGTCGTCAGTCGCAACTGATATGACACACACTCGTGGTTACACTAACCAACAATTCACCCGACCTGTGTGTAACTAGACCCATCAGAAATACCATGACCCAATGCACGGTATCCAATGTCCAGTTCACGTCCTCAACTAATCTGATGGTATCAGAACCAATCCGACTACCAATAAGCTCTCCAACGCACCACCGGTATCACCTATATACCGTCACCAGACATCCCAAGTCTGCCCGGTGTCGTACCTCGAACAACGAACAAGGCACGTACATCTACCCATCAATCAGCCTACAACCACCTAGGTTGTAGTCAATCACGTTTCAATTATAGAGTCCATTTGTCCGATCTAGACAAATCGAAACTCCAACCCAGTATCTATTTCCAAATCCGAATCCGAATCCGCAATTTCGTAAGAAATCCCGAATCCAACCCAGAAATCATATCCATAATCATGTCCAAATTCAAATCCGAAATCATCATTCCGTAAACTAGTATTAGGAATAACCATTCCGAACCCAAATCCATAAAAGAAAATCTACAGTCAAGCTCTAGAATCAAATCCTGAATCGTCACCCAGAATCCGATTCCAAAACCCAAATCTAGAAATCCTTTTTTCAAGTTCCAAAATCAAATCCTGAATCGTCATCCAGAAATCTGATTCCAAAACCTGAAATATCTCGTTCTCGTCTACCAAGACGCACCATATCCGAACCTATCGGATACCTGTTCAAACGATTACCACAATACGATCGATTGACTTCATAGGGAAGTCAATCCCAACATCAACACAACACTAGGTCAGACAAAATCCGACCTCGTCAGACACCTACTCATCGGACAACTACGCAAGCGAGTAATAAGCCATATGGGATTTACATCCTCTACCACCATCAATTATGGTAGAACCTGAGAAGTCACCCAAAACGACTTCAACATACCCGTTACCAATGCGGAAAACCCGCATTCCACTCGTCACCTCATTCGCAACCTCTCGCGATTCCGAAGTTCCAACAAGATTGGAAACAACATATCCGGACATCAACCACGTGTCCCTTAACCACTTTAACCTTATCTGAGGTCCACTCTGGAACCAGAGATACCGAACATATGCCCATCTCGTCAGAGCCACATCCCGACTCGTGACTCACCGTCATCACAATCACCCGCACCGACACCAGCACTAGCACCTGTCAGCATCAGCACACAAGCATCCTCACTAGCATCAGTACTGACGCTAGCACACCGTGTGCCACACTGACATCCTGGATCTCCGCTCATACCAAGCGACGATCGCGTACCTCTGCTCGTATAGGAGAAACTCTGTCTCCCTCGTACCTGTCAACTCTGGGTACAGTCACCCTGACAACTCATGCGAGAAAAGGGAAACGTTCCCCGAACGTCCCCGATCCCCAACAATCGTAACTATAACCACTCTCGGTAGTAGCGCCTGCCCCGCACTCGTGCAGACCTAACTACCAGACATCGCTATATCCAGACTCCGTATCCAACGGAATCAATCGCCCGTACCAACTACTCTGTATCCCACTCAGGGATTCCATCGACAAGTACCAACCCTGGTAACTTGTCCAACAATCTCTATCCTGTCGTAACTTGACTAAACCATTGTCGTCTACCAGGTCATCCATGACCTTAGTTGCACCAACCCACAACTGAAGTAGCACGACAACCAACTCGGTCTAACCGATACGTACAACCCTGACTGCGAAGTGCAGTCCCAATACAAGCTGACATGACTAGACCGACTAACGAATCCAAATCTGAATAGTCGTCAAAGTCACACCACTCGCCAACTCCCATTTCCGAACCATACCCACCAAGGTAGGGTTCCACAATCACAACTAGGGTCACTCTGAACCCAACTGCGAAAAGCAGTAAAATCCACGATCTGACCGACCCCGCGGTCCCGACATCGTAAAGACGACAATCCAATCCTACCGTAAGTCCAACCAGAATTCCTCGAATCTGGCTGCCAACTACCATAAGTTCAACCAGAGTTCCCCGAAATCGACTACTAACCGCCAACAGCAGTAAACCCATCTAACTCAACCAATCCGACCATCGGATGGTCACAACACCAAATCAGTCGTCGAAACCGATCCTATGGCATCGTGAAGACGATCCCAACTAACCGTCTCACGATCCAAAACTCTAACGTAATACTACGTTAAGCCTTCCGTAGGGTTCCACACTGCCACCCCTGACAGAACCATGGAAACCCCGGCATCGAGTGCCGAACCAAGGCTTGCCAATCCTACTAACTATCGTACCGGCACCCCGACAATCAGGTTGACCACGAACTGCAACCCAATGAGATATCACATCCTCGACCTGCGTACATACCCCAAAATCTACACGGTTGCTCGAATAGAGACAACCCCGCTCTGATACCACGTTGACAGGACCCATCCCAATCCCCCCGGGATTAGTGCGGGATGACCCTGCTCCCGTCTGACACGAAGTGTCAGACAAGGGATATTTTCGTCCTTTGCCCTCCCGGGCTATCAGAGTACGCCAGGATCCGGAGGAGGCATGTGATATCTCGGTCTCTGCTACAGTCCACATCCGATGTCAACCTGAAGGGCAGTCAAAACATTAAAAACTGTGAGTGGACAAAACAAAAGTTTATAAAACATTTCATAAGACATTTGTACCCTCCACTAAAAAGCATGCATGCATTCGAAAACCATTTATCCAAAACAAACCATATGTGGGACT
The DNA here is from genome assembly GCA_032719365.1 of Prinsepia uniflora. Taxonomy (NCBI): domain Eukaryota; kingdom Viridiplantae; phylum Streptophyta; class Magnoliopsida; order Rosales; family Rosaceae; genus Prinsepia; species Prinsepia uniflora. The sequence continues at coordinate 69,010,540 of CM064869.1, forward strand.
AAGCCCAAAGCAGATATAAACTAAGGTCGAAAGGACCACAATAAAAACGACCATACGGGCCACAACCCAAATCCATAAAGGACTCGGCCCCAAACCATAAAGAAACCAAGTACACGAGCCACTACTCAAATCCTGTGCACACCTGTACACACCACATATCATATATCACATATCCATCACATACATATATATAAGTCACACAACCAATCCTGTCACGGTATCCAAAGCTACGCGCGCGCTACCCGGGTCTCAATCCGAGTCATCTCAAAGTCAAGATCAATGTCCGCAGACCACTGACCCTACCCGAGGTAATAGTAATCATAGCCTTCCTGAGAGTAAGGAACCCAACTGGGGGGTGACTCCACTCAGTCGGTGCTCCGTGACTACTCCGGGGTCCACCCAGGCCAACGACCCTCCCCGGAGGAGATAGTAGAACATGTAAAGGAAGGTAGACGAACATATATATACATAACATAAACATTCATGATCGGTTCCCCTGAACCGTCATGAATCCATAATACCCATAATCAGGTAACATGCCGGTTCCCATAAACCGTCATGTACCGTAATAACCAACAAGGGTTCATGCCGGTTCCCATAAACCGTCATGAACCATGATACCATATTAAGAGTTCATGCCGGTCCCCATAAACCGTCATGAACCGGGAAATCCATTTAAGGTTCCCTGACCTGAAATCAAAACCGTAAAGTGACCGGGTCTCGTACCCGAACATAGGACACCAACTGGGCACCGTGCCCGGAATCTGAGGTCATATGCCCGAGACAAAACCAAATGGGTCTCATACCCGAGTTTATCATTTTGAAATCCAAATTCAGTTCATTTAAATCAATAAAGAAATACAGACCCGTATAAGCACCGTATAAGGCCGAAACCTCGAAATACGTGCTTATACGTAACCACATACAGATGCACCCATGGCATCATCAAACAAGTAATAAAACATATAATAAACATTTATGCATGCACCAATTTAGAAAACAAGGTCCACTCACAGACCGTCCGAGCTGCCGCCTCGATTTGCGTGCCATACGGCTCCCCGAGCCGATCACCGTCACCGGGACTCTCAAACCTGTTCAAATCGTAATAGAAGGTTACTAACTACTTAATTAACCTCCTACCAAAGCCCCGTAATTTTTCCGTATTTTTAACTATTTTTAAACCGACCCTAAACCTTCCGACACCCCGAAAACTATCGAAACGATGTCCGATTGACACGAGACCAGTCCCAAAATCTTCGTTACATCGAATAGAAGATTTCCCGTGTTGAACACTTTCCCAAATTATGGACCACGTGCCCTCACGAGCCCCTAGAAGACCCTGGTTACTGTTCATCACCAGCATCCTCAGGAAAACCGGTTTTTCCTGGTTTTCCGGTCCAGGCACTGTGCTGAACCGGCGGAACCGGTTCAGCGTTCCTACTCCCTCAAATCTCGTCCGATTTCCTCCATTCCAATTCCTAAATTCCTATTTTCTCATTTCTAATCTATCCTAATCAAGAAAACTAGGAAAAACGCTACAAAACCCGTCCGTCCAATTCTCCCATAATCGGTCCAATTTTTCCGATTGTACCCAGGGCTGCTCAGCCCTTCACCGCCGTCCAAACCACCCACTACACCTTCCTACAACCTCAATAAACTCATCCTAATCAACTAATAGCAACCATAATGTCTAAATCGAAAAATAGAAGAAAAATGGGTTTATCGGGCTTACCGGGTACCCGCTCGGGTTCTGGGCTCCAGCCACCGCCCACGACGGTTCCAGCCGTCCAGCCACCTCCATCCGGTCTCCTCTTCCATCCCTGGTTGCTTGAATGAAGGATGGATGGGTTTTGGGTTGCACAGATGGAAGGATGGTGGATGTGAGATCGGGTAGTTTTGTGTGTGTGTGTTTGAAATGAAGGAATGATCGATGCACGTAGGTGGGAAGGTGGGCAATGGATGGGTGACACTTGTCACTCATCCCTTGGCCTGCCAAAATATCTGGGTCCACACTAAAGACAAACCGTCCTCGCAAAACGTGTCGTCGTGAATAGTAACCGAGAACTTCTGTGAACCGTAACTTCGCCGTCGAACGTCCAAATTCGACGTGCCGCCTGTCTACAGATTCGTATCGTCCTTATCTACGTAACGGTCTCTGGCCCTCGGCCATCGGACCTCCCGGTCAAAAAGTCAACTTTTGACCTCCTATTCACCCAAATTACCAAAATGCCCCTAAACTTCCGAACGTCATAACTTCTTCCTCGAACGTCGGAATTGAACGTGCCACCTGTCTATGATCTCGTGACGTCACGAACTACGTCACGGTCATCGGTCAAAGTCCATTTGACCGTCCGATTGAAAAGTCAACGTTTTGCCACCACCAGGGGCAAAACGGTCATTTCGCATCGCTCGTCCGATTTCGCTCTACTAATCACGGATTAGCCTCACTAATCGTGATTAGTCACTAATCTAACCATGAGATTTGGGACGGGTCGTTACATTCAACCCATTATGTAACGACCCGTCCCGGAAATTCGGAATTAGATTACTAACTAATCATGATTAGCGGGGTTAATCGGTGATTAGTTGGGCGAATTCGGACGAACGGTGCAAAATGACCATTTTGCCCCTGGTTGTGGGCAAAACGTTGACTTTTTATTCGGGCGGTCAAATGGACTTTGCCCGATGACCGTGACGTAGTTTGGGATGTCACGAGTTCATAGACAGGCGGCACGTTCGATCCCGACGTTCGTGGCGAAAGTTATGATGTTCGGAAGTCCAGGGGCATTTCCGTAATTTGAACAAAATGGGGGAAAATGTTGACTTTTTGATCGGGAGGTCCGATGACCGAGGACCGAGGACCGTTAGGACGGTCTCGATGCCCTGAGTCCGATGGCAGGCGGCACGCGTCAATCGGAGCTCGAATGACCAAGTTGCGGGTCTAGATTGCATGAGGGCATTTTGGTAAATTGTCTATTAAGGGTAAAATGGTAAATTGGCCACTGTTTTGGGACAGCCGTGTATGGCACTGTGGGGATTCCTTTCAGACGGCAGAGCACGGGTGAATTAGTTTATGGGACACCTGCTTGGACTTTGTGTTGGCAATTGTTAATGTTTTGAGTGGGTTGATCGGTGCACGGGTGCAAGTGTGGTTTGAGCAAGCTGCTGGTGTGTCCGAAAACTGGGAGGAAAGGAACTGAGATTGTTCCCCACGCGTGATCGATTTCCCAAGGCCATTGGAGAGGTGAGTGTTGGTAAATTCTTTAGGGGAGTGCGGACAGAGGGACAGAAGAGAGTATACGCGGTGATGGTGGTGGTGTGGGGACTGTAACTGGGCGGTGAGTTTGAGTTGAAAAACAGAAAAACAGAGCACTTGAATTTCCTTTCACACTGAGCAGAGCACGGGTCGTGTTGATCGATTAATTGGAGAGTTTGGATCAGTCTCTGGGTGGTGAGTGAGATGGGGAGAGAATGAGTTGAGAGTGAAGGGGTGGAAGGGAATCGGAAACCCGAAAAACTACAATTTTGAGTCTCGTTTTCAAATTTCGATTTGGGCGGCCAATTGAGGGTATTGGAGCTGAGTTCGAGTTTCTAGATGTTCAAACGAGTCGAATGGGATCGACAGCGAGGGAATTGGTGAGGATATGAGCCCAGACGGCTTGTGAGTTCAGCTTTTGGAATCCCAGTTGGGTTGGAATGGTTCGAGGGATCCGAGCTCACAATTGAGATCGAATGTTGGTTCCTGGTAGTCCTGCGATGCTGCTGGTCCGACCAATTGCAGAAGAACGATGAGGATCAATGGATTCTAGGGGAAATCAGCGTGTGGTCGTTCATCGGGATTTTGAGCTCAAATTAGATGATTTGAGGTAAGTTAGACTTGCTTGATTTCGCAGAACCTTAATTAGGTCCAAATCGAAGCTGATTGATGATTTAATTTTGGAAAACAAGCCTGAATTAGCGGAGACTCAGCCGGATCGTTTCGCGGGTTATCGGGCCTGTTTACCAGAGGAACGGGTGAAGCAGGTGATGAACAGTGCTGGTACTGTAGCGGCGCGTGGGCTCACGCGCAGCCACTCACGGCGGCGCGTGAGGGCGCGTGGGTCCGAATTTCAAGGTGAGTTCAACATGAATTTTGCCCTACACAATGTAACGAACACTTTAACGTTGATTTCGGATTTTTCGGACACTGTCTCGATGTTATTCCGAGGGTCCGAAGGTTTAGGTTACGTTTTTAATTAACGAATAATTCCCGGAAAATTATGGGAAATTAATATGTTGTTATTTGAGACCTTAATGACCCTGGAATGTAATTTCGGACAGGATTCGAGTTTCCGGGAAAATGCCGAAAATTACGGGACCGCGGGTGGCGCGAAACCGAGCCTTAAGAACGGTGTGTGAGTGGACGTTGCTTTCAAAATTTAATGCATGCATAAATTATTTCTATAATTTTATGATTATGATTATAAGTTGTGATGGATTTTGATTTCCGTATTTACACGTATTTTTACTATTCATGTGAAATTTCACGTATTTCGAGAAAGTTTCGGATTTGCACGTTTTACGAGATTTGAGTTATTGTGATTTGATCACTGTTGATGTTTGAATTGGGGAATTAAAATGAGACTTGTGATTTTGAGGATTTTAAGTGTGGGTTTTGAGTATGTTTTGCTTGGATTGTGATTTTGGTGATTATGGTTGAGGTTTTGATGTGTTGAAAGTGAGATTTGAAAAAGAAGTGATTTCTAAGAATTAAAATGGATTTGAAAAAGGTGATTTCGGGCTTGATGCTCGGGGCGCAAAAGTAACTTTGATTTACGAGATTTCGGTTTCGAAAATTTAAAGAGGATTCTTGGTTTGGGTTTGGGATGATGCTTCCGGATGCCGGCTTACGGAATCATTATTGCGAATTCGAATTCGGGAATGAAAAAGGATTTAACAAAGTGATTTGGTATGATTGTACATGCCCCGTGTTTAATGATAATTTGATTATGTTTGTGAAGTATGATTTGGAGAATTGAATGTGGAAAGTCGGACCATGCGTCCTGTTGTGAACAATGTGATTTTGGGATGGATCCCACGTTGTCATGATTGATAAACTGTTTTGGGGTTTAAAGACCCGTTGAAAACTACTTGGGGTTTAAAGACCCGGTGCTTTTGCTGGAGCACGTTTTGAGTTTAAAGACTCGGTTAATTGATGACGGGGGAGGGCCCTTAATGAGTTTAAAGACTCGTGAGTTTAAAGACTCGGATACTGTGATACCCCCGAGGCCTATTGATTATGTTCTGAGTTTACAGACTCGTTGAAATCCCGGGAAGGCCTGATGATGCGCATGGTTTTGAGTTTAAAGACTCGGGCGCACTCGATATCCAGCAAACTGATTGATTGTGATTCATTGACGTTCTTTGATGATTGGATGTGTTGGGCGGTGGCCCGGTCTACATGGTTGATGGATTGGTTGATGTCGTATACTTGGATTTGGACTTTATGGTCTTGGGCTGTGGCCCTGTGTTTATAATTTGCGGGCTATGACCCGAAGGTTAAGAAAGGAAAACGATTTTGATTTTTCATATACGGATTTCTTATGTTGAAATGTTAACCGATTGCGAAATGATTTTTTGTATGCATGCATTGGTTTTTACTTGGAGGGTAAAAGCGTCTTTCCGTAACTGTTTTATGAACTGAATTCTTTTGTCCACTCACACCTTTTGGTTTTTATTGACCCTCCAGGTCGTGGCGCGTTGTTCGAAGCAGTACGAGGGGCGGAGGCATGAGTAAGTACGTGTGGCTATCCCTGGTTTGGCAAGTACTGAGGGTAATTTGGGATTTTCAGTCATCTTGCCAGACGGGATCAGGACCGAGCACGGTTATCGATGCCCCTTTCGGGGGCGGTCCTGACACATTATCAGTAACTATCTGTACAACATTTTGTACTCCAACCTCCTGGACAATTTCCTTCAACAAATTTCCTATGTACACATAGTCTTTATGAAATTTGGAAGAATCAACTGACCTGAGAAATACAGTTGAACCCTTACTATATACCATGAAGTTAATTATGGATAACTTCGTTGGACCGGTCCAACCATCGCACATTATGGTACATCCATAAGTTTCCCAGTGTCGCTTTTGTTGCTCCACATACGCCGTCATTTCTTCATACTCCATAGGAAGATATTTATTTTTCACTTCATATGGAGAAGGAGTAGACACGCCTTCACCTGCAAACCAAAACATAAGTTAGCATTCAATGGTATTTCATAAGCTAAATAAAAATGTATCATAAATAAATAAATTTATTAAATACCTGCTCGTTGGGCTTCAATGATCATATTTTTAAAATGATGAGAGTTGGCTTTATTTGGAGCCACGCCTTCATATATAAAAAAATTGCTAATATATCGACCCAACTTCTCTTTCGTCCCTTTCCACATCGATTTTACAGTCTTCTGTTGACTTCGTACAGTTTTGTAGAGTTTTTGTTCTGGAGGAATTGAAAATGGATCACGCAAACTTTGTGATCGACGCATCTGTTGCGGTGGTTGACGACTGCTACTGCCTCCTTGAGCACCACGCATGGACCCAACTCCATAATTGTCAACACTTCGACGTGCCTCATCTCTCGATGCATTTACAGCAAAGCGATATGCTGCTCTCTCAGATCTATGCACATCCGGTGGATAAGCAAATCCATCATCATCCTCTTCATCATCGCTATCGTTAATCTGAATGCTCTGTTGAGTGTCCAGTGGATCTCCTCTCAAGGTAGCTCGTATGTTCTCCCCAATCATATTCTTGGTCTGTTTAGCAGTATCTTTACTTTTGATCCATGCTCTGACCTCATCCCTAATAGTCTTAGGTACATCTTTGCATTTTTGAACATTTTTTTTGAGATCAAAACCTGCTAGATGAAACTTTAATCGCGTTATGCCTCCACTCTGGAACTGATGTTGACAAAACGAATATATGACACCGTTTCTATTTCCAGGAATTGCAATGGCATATTTCCATGCTGGGTCAACTCGTCCAGGTCTTGGAGGCCTTTCACTTGCACTTGCACTTCCACTAGCCATTTTATGAAATCTAAGTTACATGAAAAATAATTAGAATTTGATAATGACAAATAATAATAATAAAAAAACAAATAATAATAAAATTATTTCAATTAGATCATATATTATAAGTTAGACTTTGATGATGATAAAAAATTAAGGAGCAAACACACATATATTAATAATTTAAATATATATTCTAAAATAAAACATAGATTATAAATTAAAACAAATATTACCAAATATATGAATTACCTCATATTTCATATTAAAACATACATTACTAAAACATATTTTAGTAACAAATGATAAATTTATTAATAATAAATGATTACCAAATATGTGAAAAATAATTAGAATTTGATAATGACAAATAATAATAAAAAAAACAAATAATAATAAAATTATTTCAATTAGATCATATATTATAAGTTAGACTTTGATGATGATAAAAAATTAAGGAGCAAACACACATATATTAATAATTTAAATATATATTGTAAAATAAAACATAGATTATAAATTAAAACAAATATTACCAAATATATGAATTACCCCATATTTCATATTAAACATACATTACCAAAACATATTTTAGTAACAAATGATAAATTTATTAATAATAAATGATTACCAAATATATTACTAAATATGTGAAAAATAATTAGAATTTGATAATGACAAATAATAATAAAAAAAATACAAATAATAATAAAACATATAATATAAATTGAAACAAACATTACCAAATATATGCATTATCCCATATTTCACATTAAAACATACATTCATAATTAAGGAATATATGAATTACCTAATAATACATTTTGAATTTTGAAAAAAAAAACGTTTATGGCCTCATTTTTTTAATACATATTCATAATTAAGGAACAAAAACACATAAATTCATAATTTAATACATATTCTAATTTAAAACAAATATTACCAACTATATGAATTAAGCCATATTTTTTTATTAAAACATACATTACTAAAACATATGTTACTTTACCTAATAATAAATGTTGAATTTTGGAAAAAAAAAATTAAGGCTTAACCCATTTTTTATATTTAGGGTTCAAAAACAAAATTAATAATAAATTATATAATTTATTATATGGAGAATCAAAAATTAATAAATTAATAAATTATGTAAATAATTAATAAATTTTGTTTTTATTAATGGCATAAATTAATAAAATATGTAAATAATTAAAAAAAAAGTTAGCAGAATAAATGAAAAAACAAGAAAAAAAAAATGAAAAAACATGAAACGCGCGTTTCAACTAAACGCTATTTGTTTACTCAACAGTGAGGGCGCGACTGATCGATTCACAAATTGCAAATTGGGGAAAAACCAGAAGGGTGAGGGGTGAGGGCGACAGTGAGGATTGAAGGCGGCGATTGGGTGATTTTCTTCGCCGTCGACAGAAAGCGAAGGGTGGTGAAGACTGAAGAGTGGTATGGACGTCTGGTGAAGAGGAGTTGGGCTGTCGACAGAGGTTGTTCGAGACTTCGAGTGGGTTGTCCTTTGCCGTCGACAGAAGAGGAGTTGGGGTCGTTTTCTCCTTCGATGCTGCCCCCAATTTATAGTCTTCCAGAAAGCAAAGAGGTGGGTGAAGACTGGTGAGTCCGTGATTTCTAAAGTTCGTACAATTACTGCCCCCAATTTCGATTCTTCCCTTTTTTTGTTCGCCCGTGAGGTGAGGCTGTGAGGCCCGTGACACAAATTGAATGATTGGCTTTCATAAATTTGTTAAAGTTTGTACAGTTATATGTTTGATTGAATTGATTGAATGGCTTTTTCAATTTTGATTTGTTGTTTCTGCCCAAGAACTGTTCGTCCGTGGTTCGATGTTTTCCATTTTAGGTTTTCTGTGAATTCGGATTGGGGCTTACGAATTAGACATGGAGGTTCGGTGGGTTGCCTCCAAAATCGTCCCTTTCGCTGGATATCGGGGATTATCGTCGGATATCCTCCGATATCCTTCGATTTCGACGATTTTGCCGGAAACCTCCCTTTCCCCCTCCGTTTACGTGCCGGTGGCCGAAAAAGACGATATATCGACCGATATATCGTCGATTCCGGCGATTTTTCAATCCGTGATTAGATCATAGCATTAATTATTATCACAATTAGAAATTAAGCCAAACATAAAATAAGATACATCAATATTACGATTTAATGATATTTTTGGTACGCTAGTGTGTGATTTCAGATTCGAATCTTATAAGAGATAAGGGTAACATTCAATGAAACAATCCCCCTATCCGTCTCTCTCAATAGCGTTGTAATAAAAAAAATTGGAATGATTGAAATAAAAACACCTAATATAAGTCTCATGCTTTTTTTTTTATTTTTTTTGAAACAATATATGATGTGGAAAGGGGAATATATTATACATATTAGATATAGAACTTGCATTTATGAGAATCGAATTCAAGACCTCCTATATAATGTGTAGAAAGAAATAGAATAATGCTAAATTGTAGTAATAAGTGACAATTTACGTGTCATTCTAGTGGGCCTGGAAAAAATTCGTTTTCTCATATACTAAAATTTATCTTAATTAAGAGCAATTAGTATTACGACTTAGTGATATTTTTCTTTACTATGTAGTAAGATTTCAAATTTCTAATTTGGTGACACATCTCATACTTTGTTTTTATCAACCATACTAAAATATCATTTGATTAAAAAAACAAAAACATTGATCTTGCCCAAAAAGGAAGAGTGATCCGTCCAAGTGGTTATTGAATTTGAATTCTCCAAAGATATGCTCAAAATCATGGGCAAGCATCATTAAACTAATGCTTCCAGTTGTGAGAAGAGTACCATATTATCTAGTGGGCAACTATGAGTATGAGTATACTTATTATAACAAATATCTTTTTCTTCGTACATTCGTATGCATTTAGTTTAATAAAATAATCGTTCGTAGCAGAGAAAGAAAAATGGTCCCTCTTAGTCGTGATTGGATTACAATTCTTCAAAGACGACATGCTAAAAATCAAAGGCAAGTTATCATTAATCCAATGCTAGCTTCTAGTTGTGAGAAGAAGAGTACCATATTGCCATGTGAAGGGGGGTGGGTTTGAACTTAAAACAATGCAAGTTGGTGGTTGGTGGAATTAGAAAAAAAAAAAAAGAGAAAGGACAAAAAACGAAAGTTCATAGACATGGAAGTTATAAAGTAAATTGAAGGGTGAAAGAAAAATGATGAAAGAAAATTGATAACATTATAACAAGGGGTGATAAAATAGAACCTAGTTGATGAATATTCTACGGAATTTACTAAACTAGCCTCCAAATTAGAAAGCTAAATATATAGTTCCTATCTGTGTGTCAGTATGCAGCAGTAGTTTCCATCAAACCAGTTGAGATTAAATATAAATGTGCTCATTAATAGTAGTTTATGGACAACATATATAGTAAGCAAGTCAAGTTTTGACGAAAGAAATGTTTGGAAGTACTATAATAGCCGTGATCCATGTTTGATTCTCATCAACTCCCAAAAAGATAGGTCGATGAGTATTAGTATCGTCTAATTGGTATGATGATTGTGAAATGAACTGTAAATTCGGATACTAATCGATCAAATCTATATTGATTCTTCAATTCTTGAATTACATATTGTACGTATGTATGTGTTGTGAAGATGGCTCCTTTGAGGAGTTTGTTTTATTTCCTCTCCAGTGTATACACCGGCCAATTTTAAATTTTATATTTATAATGTAAAGAGAAATACTAAGAGATCTAATGTGGTTGAATTCTAAATTTTATATTTATAATGTAAAGAGAAATATTAACAAGATAAAATGGAGAAAATATGATATTATTTATATATAGAGGCAGTCGGCAATAGGGATGATCGATAAGTCAAAAAAGCATGCTTGCACAAAGTACTATTATGATGATAATCCGACAAGAAATATTAGATAAGGATCGACTTGCACATCTACTACAATCCAATTTATTTTTTTCTTAAGTTTTCTAGCATAAGACTACCTATAGGACACAAGAAATCGTGGGACTCACTTATTGTGAGGAGAGAGGTTGAAGAAAATGTTTAAAATCCACAAAAAAAATCATATTCAAATTTTTCAAAAGATACGAATTTAATTATAAACTCGATTATAAATCTTGAAGAAATAAATAAATGAAATGATTTTCTTTATATTGATATAATAATATAAGGGGATTATATTGTACATATTGAATATTGTTTTTTTATAAAAATCGAACACAAAATTTCACATATTATGTATAAATAAAAATATCACTAAATTATAATATTAATTAATAATGTATGTGAAACAACTTGAATATCATGCTTCTAAATTTCTTGTAACATCCACATAATATTTGGTGGTGTATAGTAAGTTTGCACCAATTTAAAATTTGGAATAATTGACTTTTGGTAGACAAGTGGCTTAGCTCCGGCCTATTCTTGTGAGAAGATATAAGTTTTTTGCCAAAAAAATAAGAGAAAAAGTCTTACCAATAAAATGAATATATATTTGAACTCGAAATGTATATTGATAGGGTTGGTCCTAAGAGTAGTCGGATAAATCAGTTGCCTTGGCCCCCATCCCTGAATTCTTTTATACATAGTTGTTATGTATATTCAATATTTATTAATGTTACTTGAATATTGATTAATGAATAGAGGTTGGGTGAGTTAATCAATGTGTTTTTGTTCCTTTTGAGAGGTCCGCGTTCGAATCCTTAAAGCGCCTCCTTTTGGTTTCCCTCTCTTTTCTTTTCCTTTGGTTTCCTTTTCCTAAATATAATATTTTCTTTTACTAAATTAATTTTCGGTTTCTTTGAAAATTGAGAAGAAGAGAGGGATTAGGTTTTTAAAAAGGAAAAATTATTTGGGATGGATTGAATGGCTTGGCTACTTTATCAATTGAAAAAAAAATGGTAGTAAAACTAAATTATGAAAACTTAATTAGCATCTTACCTTTCAAAATGCGAGATGTACAATATCTAAGAGAATGTTTCTTATATTTATTAAGTACATATTTTTTTTAAAGAAATTATTAATCAAGGACCTTAAATAATTATGTGATTACATTGTTTGGTAAATTTTCTTGTCATGATTTTTTTTTTTATGATTTTTGAATATTTTATTAATAAATTGGGCTTATATATATTCTTAGAAAGTATTGATAAGGGTTATTTTAGTTTATATATAATTAATTTGTGTTAAGTGTTATTTGAATATATCTTATAAATAAATAAAAATCTAACTCATATAGAAACATTTTTTTATATATATTTTCATTTTCGGCTATTGAATGAATGTTAAGTTACCACCATAATTAATAGAAACTGTAAGACCCGCGTTATGGGAAGAACAGTGAACAATCTCACATCACTCGGGGAGAGAAATGTGAAGTGTCTTATATGTGTGAGTGTGCATCTTCCTAGCGCGAGATTTTTTAGGAGCTCACTGGCTTTGGGCTGGAGCAATCTCAGGATGAGTGATTCACGGGGAAGTTGCGCACGAGTTCTTAGAAATAAAGCCGTGAGGGCTGGGCCCAAAGTGGACAATATCGGACTGGGCCCAGAAATCTATTTAAACTAAATTAGAAAACTGTCGAATATATACATACATATATATATATATATATATATTAATATTTGATAAAATTTCATTGTTTTCTTTATTTAAATATTATAACATGACTATGTTTTCGATGCATGTACTATCAATGTATTCAAATTCTTGGAAATTTTATGTGAATTTACTAGAAATATTAATTAAAAAAATATAAAGTAACATATATCTAATCTTTTGTCTGTGTAATATATGTATGTGGACACTTTTAAAATTTTCACTCTAGACTTAGAATATCTTGGACTGGCCCTATATACATCCACCTAATTAGTATATACGCAAATATTGCTCTTTTAAAAGTGCAAAACGCCACTAGAGGAATAGTTGGTCAAATAGAATCCATCGATCTAGAACTTATTCAACATGAAACAATTGGGCAAAGGATAGAAAACTTTGAAAAAGGAAATTGTAACATATGCGACCATGGTTGAAGGAAAAAGTCCTAAAAACCATATGCAGTTCTGAAACAGAAATTGTTATTTTTTTTAAAAAAAAAATTAATTTAATTTTACAAGAAGCCGATTTTTGGGTAATTGGATTGGATGAGTGGGTAAAGGTCAATTGGAAGAGTACAAGCTAGGTTTGAAAAAACAGAGCCAAGAAGCCATTCAAAATGCTTACAAAATTTGGGGTTTAAAAACACAAGTGGCAAATTAAAGATGCATGTAGTTGGAAATATAAAAAAGAAAATTAGAATGGATAATTAATTAAAAAGTTAAACCAAAGTCCAAAGAAGAGATTTGCAAGTTGAGCATCCACTTGCAAGTCCGGCGTAAGCTTCTTTGTGATCAACATCATCACCTCCCATAGTCCCATTCCTATTCCCATTCATCTCTCTCTCTCTCTCTCTCTCTCTCTCTCTCTCTCTCTATTTCTCAGGAAACAGAAGAACTAATCCAAGTGGCCCTCTCCTCACCAGCTTAAATATATATAAACCCTAATTAAAATATTGAATCACTTCTCTCTATCTCTAGATGATATTGATGATGATCAATATATATATCTCTGTGGGCTGTTTGGAAAGCTAGCAAGCAAGCCCTCAACCAAAGAAAAAATATTGTCTACAAACACAGAGAGATCTTCATCACCAAAAGCAAATGCCTTCTTCACTCCAACTCCAAAGACCCATCATCAAAACCTCTCCTAACTACTATCATCCCATTCCCACAAACCAAATCCACAAACAATATTCCCAGGAAGCAGCCTCCACCGCGGCGGCCACAAACATCACGCGCCGCCACGCTCACGTGATGGCACCCAATCAATGTTGTTCTGCGGTGGTACAGTCCATCGAAGCGCCTGTCCCAACAGTCTGGTCCGTTGTTAGGCGTTTCGACAATCCCCAGGCCTACAAGCACTTCCTCAAGAGCTGCCACTTCATTAACGGTACGGGTGACGTGGGCACGCTCCGCGAGGTGCACGTGGTATCTGGTCTTCCCGCGGAGTCCAGCACTGAGCGGCTAGAGATCTTGGACGACGAGCGCCACGTCCTAAGCTTCAGCGTCGTGGGAGGGGACCACCGGCTGACGAATTACCGGTCCGTCACGACGCTGCACGACTCCCCGAGTGGGGTGGGGACGGTGGTGGTGGAGTCGTACGTTGTGGACGTGCCGCCGGGGAACACGAAGGAGGAGACGTGCGTGTTTGTGGACACCATCGTGCGATGCAACTTGCAGTCATTGGCTCAGATCGCGGAGAGTATGGCCAAGCCCACCTACAGTAACAAGAAATCCTCGTGAAATTTTTTATATTTTATGACCATCATTCTTCTTTTGTTCTTTTTTTTCTTTTTTTTGGGTGGAAGTTATTGTAGATTATTGGATAGATTTTTCTACTTTCTGATGAGGAGAGTCTGTGATGATCTCGATCTCTCTGCAGCAGCTGGCTGAAATGGTCAAAGGTTGTCGTACGATACGGTTGTGTATATTAATTAAGTCATGTCATTTGGTAAAAAAAAAAAAAAAAAAATTAAGTCATGTCATTAAAACTACCACCTGTGTTTTCCTTCAGCACCATTTTTTAATCAAATTATATTAACCAAAGAGAAAGAAAAAACTCTCACCAGTGAAACAGCCACCAAATATCATCTACAAATATAACATTAATGTTAAGAAATTTTGTAAAAGTTAATTAAGGGAATACTTATATCTGATATCTTCTTATATCATTTTTTTTATTTTTCGATTTTATTTTTACATATATCACATTCGGAATCGTTCATATTTTAAATTATCATTCCAAAATTATATTTGTAAAAAATAAATAAGATTGTAGGTCGGTTAGTTGTTCATATGTATCAAACAAATTAGCAGTTTTTTGTAACAATTAAAATTCTCACGGTGAACTGTCTATTTAGTTGATACATATAAATTGTTAAATAACTTCCAATTTGCTTGTTTTTTACGAGAATGATCTTCTTGAATCCTTGACCATGATTTAGAAAATGAACGGTTCCTATTATGAAATGTGGATAAAAAAAATTTAATATATAAATAAAAAAGATAGCATAAAGAGATACCATCATGATAACATACAAATATTTTCCAAAAGTTAATTATAGACATATATGCTTGGTATTCGTTGTCTGTGAAATGTACATACAACATGAAATCAAGAATATATGTATCATTACGTACATATATTTCAACTGATATCTTGAAACGTCGATGTATATATATATATATATATATATATATATATATATCTCGTTGTTTAAGAATTTTCATTGACATCTTATTTCATTTTTTAAAGTGAATGAAATTTACCGACGTATGTGATTCTTTCCTTACGATTTAATACTAATATACACGATATGTGCATTAACAAACTATATGCATATACTTGAAATATAATTACTAATCAGGAAAACTGATAAACAAATTTTTTTCTGATTGGCAAGCCAATGAGATAGCTGCTTGTAAAGCTGAAGATTCGCAACATTATTACACTACCATCCACGAACCAACTAGAGAGAGAGAGAGAGAGAGAGAGACGGAATTGAATGAATGCAGCTTAAATTTGATGTATATGGTTGGCCATGGCCAGTTCCCTTAACATATATATTCAATCTTTTAATAATTATGGTGACTCTCGCCCAAACATATTAATTAATATATTAATTTTGACTGCTTTTATTGGGGAAATTAATAAATTAAATCAAAATGCACCTCCTCCCTCATGATCATGTACGTGGATGCAGAGAGAGTGATCGACTCGGTAGGTCGTACGTACGTATGGTTTGAAAAAGGCAGTATATATACAATGATACTACAAGAAAAGTTCACTTGTCCGACGGGATTTTCTCTGACGGAGAAAATACCCGACGAATCTCGCTCTACTTGATGAATATCGCGTGAAAAAAAAAATTTTGATCTTGCCCGAAAAATTTTGTGTCGTTTTCAGATGATGATATGACTTTACTCGAAGAATCTATCTTAATTCATTGGGAAAACCTTTAACTTGACGACTTGTTACCTGACGAATTTTAATGTTACTTGACAAATTTTATTGTTACCCGAAAAATTTGTATTTTTTGCGAAAAATTTGTATTTTTCGGGTAACGTCTTTTTTCTTGTAGTGAGAGTTCATATATAAATAGGTATAAAATTAATGATACGTACGTTTTGTTGAGATGTGAGGAAAATGTCCAACATCGGAAAAGTACAATTACAATTTGTGCCTTATATGATTTTGGGCTACTCCCTCCCAATCGCCAATTGGTTTCGGGTGGAACCTCAACTTCTTACATGCTATCAAAGCGAGGTTATCCCACGTGAAGACTTAACTGTCACATGTACCCATTCAAATCGTCACGTGATAGGCTGAAAAATCCGTCACATGTGAGTGGGCGTGTTGAGATATGAGGAAAATGTTCCACATCGGAAAATCACAATTACAATTTATGTCTTATATGCCAATTGATTTTGAGTGGAACCTCAACTTCTTACACTTTTATGCATGCATATATTAAAAAGAAATATTTTCATTCATTTTATAGGGTGAATGATTGAGCTAGCTCATTAATTCCGTCCTCTTGATAGTTTTTCTCTGTTGTTACTAAAATCATCAATATTTATTTTGATATATAAGAATAACTACTACCGATCTCCAATTTGATTCATTTTTGTAAAGAGAATCTCTGGATAATATTCAGCCTGCTGAAACTGCAGTTGGTATTTATTGTCCTCATAGTTTGCTCTAAAATTTGACATTATTAGCTAGCTTCATATTTTTTTTTATATAAATCAAAATTGGATTAAAGGGCAAGCCTTAAAGAACCCTACAAAGGGGAAAACCTCACCCAACTTCGGGGAGGGAAGTAACAGGGATATTACAGGCATTAGCCACACTGATGTTACCCGCACTCTGCTTGAAACTAAAATTACACAATCTTAAACGAATCATATCAATAATACAATTAAGGATGATATTGGGATGGCATAGAGTATTTGAGAAGATCCGATTATTACGCTCCATCCAAATGAAATAGAGCGTAACAGCCAAAGCTATTTTTTTGATAGTAACAGCCGAAGACTTACCTCGCTAACGCCTATCAATAGAATCCACAAAGGCCGGCCAAGGAAGATTCATCCAAGGCTCACCACAAAGGTTAATAACGTGCTTCCAAAAACTACCACTAACACGTCAATCAATAAAGAATAAGTGCACATGGGATTCAGGAGCCCCATCACATAAACATCAAAGAACATAAGAGCAGGTAGAGTACTTGGAGACTCGATCCAAAGTAGCAAGCCGACTCTTAATTGCAGTCCACAGAATGAACGAGGATTTAGGAATAGCAACCCGAGACCAAACCAAATGGGCCCAGGGAACAACACTCCCACCAGAATTAAACTCCTTCCACAACGAATTGGAAGAAAACAGCCCATTCGAAGTAAGAGCCCAAGAAAACCTATCCTCCCGAGTATGATCCAAGATCACAGAGTTGCATGAGTTCCGACCATAAATTAAGTAAGATTTAATAGTCTAATGATGTAATTAAAAACCAAAATATTGCATCGCTTACCAATATATTACCACTTACATAATAATGTGCTTGAGTTTCTTTTTCTTTTTATTTAACTTCAATTCATTCTCAAAGTCTCCACCTTATTTACTAATTATGTTATCATTAATTTCATCTTAATGATATTAATGAATTATTTTTATGGCATAATAAATAAATCGTTAATTTACTTATAAGTTAATATTTAAAAATGATAAGAAAACACCATAAATAAAATTAAAAATTATTTATTCATTTATATATGTGAAATCATGAATCGAAATTATTTTGTTTGCATAGACGCGCATGCACGGAGTGTTTGAATAATGTATAATAATGGTATTTGGGGATATACTCACGAGGAATCAATATGAGCAGATGCGCGCAGCCTGCATTGCAACTTGACTTTAAAATCATGCAACTTGGAATGCAACTTGGCTGGTTTCGCCTTCCTAACTACCTTTTATATTCACATGAAATCAAATATCTCCTTCATTTTTTTCGATCGAACACAAATCTTCCTCCATCTCATCCCACTTCTTATTCTCGAACAATTTCAAAGTTGATGCACACCGTAAAAAATTGGCTTTACAACTTGTACGACAGCCTGACAAGTAATCAAAATGTTCACCGCCAACCAGTGATAACGTAACTGGATGATATCTAATTAAGTATACAATTCATTTTACAGTCGTTGGTAAACAACATAATCTCACATATCCAAGAAATATGAGGGAAAAAAATACAGTATATATAATCAAATGCTTTACTTCTAACACCGAGTTCTATTATGATAAAATCCAAACTATTCAAACGATGAGTCAGCATCTAATCCAATTATGAAATCATAACAAATTAGGAGGACAATATCGATATTCAAAAGGACAACTGCTGAAGTAATTAAAATCTCAACGTTCATTCTAGCTATCAACCAAACACCACTAGGGTTTATAAAATTGACCATATGGAAATTGCTTATAGATCGTTGTGTAGTGTATATTAAGGAATATATTTGCATTTCACTTTGGTGATATTTTCTTATACCACATTTTCAATTTATCGAATTTTCTTTATACATATATCGTAATCGAAATCATTCATTCTCTAAATCATTATGTCAAGATTATCTTCCTAAAAAGTCAAAAAGATTGAAATTCGTTTAGTTACTCATATGTATCAAATAAATAAATGGTATTTGTAAGAAGGAAGATTCTCGCGGCTAACCATCCATTTAGTTTATATATATAAATGATTAAAAAAACTTCTAATCTTATTGATATTTTACGGAGATGATCTTGATATGATAATTTAAAAAATGAATGATTCTGATTATGTTATATGTATAAAGATAGTTCAATAAATCGAAATGGTTATATAAAAATGTACTATTAGGATGAGACGTAAATATTATCCATGATGTGTTGGAATGGATTAGGATGAGCAAGTTGTAGAGGCAAGTGAGCAAGCAGGCAATTGAATGTTCCGTCTTGTTTACAAGAGAGAATGAAATCAAAGCCACCCATAGCTTATTTGCCTTTGCCTCTCTCTCTCTCTCTCTCTCTCTCTCTCTCTCTCTCTCTCTCTCTCTCTCTCTCTCTCTCTCTCTCTCTCGTGTGTCCCATATATGACGGATTTGACTACACGCCCAACCCCAACACTAATTCTTGGTTGCTCTCAAATTTAATTTCGTCATGCCAGGCCGACTAATTTCTTCCTACCACACCGACTAAGTTTGGGGTCCTAAGGCCACCAATATTAATGATGTTAATTTGCGATCATCATTACTACGTTTTTCAAACATACATTGACCATTAATTGTACTATACTCCTATTTCTAGCTACTAATCTATCATATTTACTACTTTTAGCATCTAGCTTTTTTTCGTCCTCATTAAAGTCATTATTTCATGCCATCAAATCAAAGTTTTCAATATTCATGTCTATTCATTAACCTAATATCAGTAAAGTATTAGACTATTAGCAAGTGATCAGTGTTACTTATTATGAAATTATTTTAAAAGTTAGATTTGAATTTGAATTTCATAATAACGTACCTACGTGGTGATTGTTACTTGTTATGATATTGTATTAGGTTTATTTTGAAAGTGATTTAGATTTGAATTTTATAATAAAGTTCAATTTGTTATTTAGAGTATTACAATTCATGTATGTTACTATTAGGATTTTTTTTTTCAATTTAAGGCATTTTCGGAAAATAAATTAGAAAGAACGTATTTACCCCTGTGTTTATTAAATTCCCAAAAGCAAATTGGAATTTGGGAAACTTGTCAGAGATTCTGATTGGACCGATGCGTAAATCTCGAACTACGAATTCGTAGACAGGCGACACATAAAAAATAAAAATCGTAAGAAAAAGTTACGAGTCTAAATATTCAAGGGTATTTTGGTAATTTTGGAAAATATGTACATTTTTGTAATTCTGGCGAGCTGTTTTTAATGATTAAGCAATGATGTTAACTTAACTTTTCTTGAGGTGACAGATGTCACTTGTGAAGGGGGTTAGGGGAGAGTCAGTCTCCCTTCCATGTATATGGGGTAGGAGCCAAAAAATGGCTTTGGGAGGGAGGAAGAAGAAAAATCTTCCTGGTTTTGTTATTGGAGAAATAGGGGAAGGCTTCTTGATCCCCAAACATGAACATAGTCGAATGGTGAGAGGGAGAAAATGCATAAACCTAAACCCAAACTAGAATAGGACTGGGAATGAGTCTTCGACGTTGAAATCCGAACGGGAAAAACGACCACACGGTCAGACCCGTATTATCCCTCTAAGCGATACCTTCATCTTGGAATTAAGGCTCAAACTAAAGGCACGAGTGGGTTCCTTGGACCCTTGTGATAAAATTTAGCTAAAATTCGAAGATTAAGGGTGTTGGAATTGGTCCAAAATAGCTTTCGAGCATTGTGTCAAGGAATGATCGCTTTGATGTGGTAATCTTGTTTCTGCCATTGACTTGATGAAACTTGGTAGTTGAAACATGGAAAATAGTGGAAAATCCAAGAAATGGTGTTGGGTTGGGGTTACCCAGGTCAGGACTCATTGTAGGGATCCTAGTCAACCCATCGCGAGGAAGCAAGCAACTGCAATTACAGTGCGTATGAGTGACACTCACCGGCCATCCACCGGCGCGTGGTAGCACGTGCGACATCTCCTTGTGTTTCTGTAAACATAAAAGTTACTCCTTTTGAAATTCTAGATCCAATGATAAAATTTTCAAGAAATTTTCATATTATTTTAGGGTAATGTCATACGCCCAAAGTGACGGTGTTGCTTGTTGGCATACATATGGACCTTCCAAGATTTTGGGAGTATGAGTAGGGATACCATAAGATATTAATGCGGTGATAGGACTCAAAAAGAGTCGAGATATCAGTTGAGACACGAAAGAAACCGGGAAAGTCGGGTTTAGGGCTCGGGTGGACTCAAGGCATCGGGTAATGCGATTCATCGAGGGTTAGTGGGTTGGTGTGGACGATAACTCCAGAAGGACGAAATGTGTTTGATTCATATACCGAGATAATAATTTCAACATGATCAAAGTATATCCCTTAGCTGACAGGTCTTCTGGTTGTGTGTCAAGTCCTAAGGGTAATTATGGAATATTAGAATTGGTTGTTAGATGAGAGTAGAATCGGGCACAATTATCAAAGTGATTCTGGGAGGAGTTCTCTCGATTCTACTTAATTAAACTATCGACCAATAAGAAATAATGTTCTCCTTGTAAACTATTTAATATTAAAAACTAAATAATATGTATATATAAGACTTATTTATTAGTTGTAGAACCTCTCAACCCATGAGAATACGTCACTGACTTATGAGCCTTATTTATAAATTGAAGAGCTTGCCTCACTTTTTAGGCAACTTGAAACATGTCATATTTTAAGTCTGTTTATGTTTATAATGATATATATATATTATCGTGTTAGCGTAAAAATTAATATAAAATAAATGCTTCTTAATTTTGGAGACTTTGCCACAAATTATGTAAAGATTATCAAACAATTGGTGATAGTTGCTTAATTTTGGAGACTTTCCAACCAATTACTAAAGCCACGTATCTTGCCCCCAAGTTATTTATTTTGGTGTTTTTTTTTTTGGACAATATTTATTTTGGTGTTTATGTTAATGGATTGTAGTATATATGTCATCAACTATCTATGTAATGCGCATACACGTAATGCTCTTACATGTCGGCTAACTTCTTCTAAAAAAACAAAAAAAAAAAAAGCAAAAAATATGTCGGCTAACTTATTTTGTACTATATATAGACATGCCTCCATTTTAGGCCATGCTCATGGGTAGAAAAGCTTGGCAACTAATCTGCACGGTTATTAGGGTTTGCAAATATCTCTGGGGTCGGTGGGCTCCACTTCTTTTTGTAGGTTGACCTGAGTGCATCTTTCTTTTTTTTTTTTTTTTTGGAAGGTGGTCAGTAAGTGCATCTTTGCAGTAGGTTGGAAGTTGACTATTATAGTTGAGTGATGTTCGGAAATGTAATCGAAACCGTTGATCTATTGAACACCTCACCTTTTACCTTCATTGCTGCGTGCTTCTTGGTGGAATGGGATTCCCAGTAGTTAGGATCTGCAATCGAACTGGTTTAATTTTAGACGTTAATTGTCTCTCATGGTTCACCATTTAAACCTTGAAATCTCAACACGTTGATTTCCTCTGATTAATGGACAGCTTCTATGAACTTCTTCACTTATCTTTTAGATTATAGCCTTTAATTTTTAATTAAAGATTAATCAAGAGACAGTGTAAGAAATTAAGTGCAGAAAGAGAAATCAAGAGTATGAAAATCACTCCGAACTTCAAAACCTTAATTTTTGAAATATCTTCCACATCGAAATTTGTGAAGAAATTGAACTCGATCAATTTCCATGGAGTGACATGCTTGTGTAGAAGGGCTCTTGCCTTCTCGGGGTTCAAGTTAATTCTACGGCACCTTTACAAAATTTCTTTGTTCTTATTGATCATCGTCGAAGGATTATAGCCTCAAAATTATATCTCAGGAAATTAGACGGAAGAAACTTCATTTGTCCGTAGTTAGGAATGCTGGCAAATATTAATTAGAAATTGATTTTTTGTTTTGAATTAGTAATTGGTTTACTTACTAGATTTGGTTAAATTTGTTTTAGGATTCTGATGGTAAGTTAGGTTTTATTTTCTTTATTTACATAGGATTAGTTGTCTATATAAGACTTGATAACCCTTCAGAAATCTTAATACTCGCATATAAGCATCATTTATCCATGCATCATAGGGCATGAAATTTCCCTTGTATTAGTTTTCATGTATGCTCTTGTTTTTGTTTGTTTGTTATAAAATATCAATTTGACAGGAAAGAGTTGGGGGAGTGATCATGATTAAGGTGTTTGCCTGATTGAAAGATATTAATTTCTTCAAATTGATAATTTGCATAATCTGTAGACGAACATGACCTTTATGTAGAACACAGTAAAAGCCAGAGCGTCCTTTCCCATGTTTATTGATAGAACCACAAGTGATAAAAAAAAATGTGTAGAGCGGACGTATATACGTTGTATTATTTGGTCGAACTAATGAGGATTTTTATGTTGGATTTGGGGCATTGAGCATTGGGCCACACAAAGACATAATACTCCGGCCTAGCCGGTTCGATGAGAGTAAACCGGTTTGACAATTGAAGACAAGCATATTAAAAGAAAATCGCAACATTGGAGGAAGAGGAAGGCAATGGTGGCTTCATTATCTGCATGTCAGCTCTCTCAATGGTGGCTTCATTATCTGCATGTCAGCTCTCTCTCTCTCTCTCTCTGGGACCAATATTGTGAGTTTGTGACTTGAATTTGATTTGATTTATTTGTTCGTTTTAAGAGGGTTCTTTAAATTGGAAAGGAAAGCACAAAAGATGATCCAGTGGCGATTAATGGTCCTTCAACATTTGATTAAAAATTAGGTGTGGTTTTCCAATGGGAAAGCTTGCAGTTTTTGCAATGGATATTTTTCCTTTTTTCATTCTATCATTATCGTTATCATTATTATCATATCAACTAAAATTCCTACACTTAAAAAATCCCACATCCAAAATGGGGCAAAATCTTCGATATATCATCCACTCATGTTTCCTCATCTTAGATAAATCACTACTGTCTCTGTGTCTGTCTAATTGAAGAATCTTCTAAAATGCAATTTATATTCCTTAGGTACTGGTAACTTTTCAATTGCAGTAAAATAGTACTCAAAATCTCCTTACCACAATAAAAAATGGATTTAAACTCAAAATTGAATTTACAATTTCATCGGTACCTTTTACTTTTTCTTTCTTGACCGTTTTGAAATCTCCGAAAAGAAAACATTTTTACACCCTATTCCTTTCTCTTTGATGAGTCGTATTTTCATTGCAAACATAAAATTAAAATCTTTGATCAAACTTAAAAAACAACAATGTTGGAAGTTGTTCAGTGAAGCCAGACCAACCAAGTGACTGTAATGCATTTCAATGATTCTGTACTTTCTTATATTCAATCATTTGAACTATAATTGTTCACAAACCTCAAATTTACCAACAAAATTTTCATTTTGACATGTCAACTTCAAAACAGCATGCAAACTATCTTCTTGTATGTGCATCTATAACACACCCTCAGCACTCTTTCTTTTGCGGCCTTCCATATCACAATTTCAAGGTTGATTTACACAATTCAATTGCCATCACCTGCTAGATTTCATCACAAGACTATCTGAAAGGAAGAAAAATCACCTTTGTTGGGTTTCAGCGATGATCAAGGATAAAAAAGTTCGGCAAACAGAAGCTCGTTCCAAGTGTCTTGCACGCCAGGCAAACACCAATGCACGCAATCTGCATAGCTAACGGGGTTGGCGAGTTGCTCAGGAGTCAATGGATTCCACTGCTTCTTGTAAATTGATGTGTGTGCGTCTTTGCGGTAACTAGAGAGTTGGGTGATGTTGAGAAATGTAATCGGCACCTTCGATTTACCGAATACTTCTCCTATCACCTCCATTATATTTTTCCGGGAATCTGAACCCCAATAGTTTGGATCTTCAATAAGAGTAGTTTGATTGTAACAGTTGCCTTCAGGTTCACCTCCCCAATCTATGCTCCTGCCAGATTTCAAATGTTAGTCCTCAACCTATATGTTGACAAAACTTTAAGTACAAGTTACCTTCTAAAACCCTAGGCATCGTTGGATAAACATTTCATTTTTTGTTTTCAGATTTAATTTTTGTGCTTGAGATATGGAGAGGAGAAAGTATATGAGAGAGAGAATGTAAAACAGTATTATGGAGAGGATAAAAGGAAGGAAGAAAGAAAAAAAAAAACCAAGAAAGTGAAAAGTGAAAACCCACAAAAAACAGATTTTGGTTTTGTGTTTTCAGTTTTCATTTTGTTTATTCTCCTTCTACAATTGTTCATTATCCTCTTTCACTATATCATCCCTCCACTCCTATCCATTCTTCCTTCTCTCATATCTTAAGCATAAAAAGTGAAACTGAAACAAAAAAACAAAATGGTTATCAAACAAGTCCTAACTTTGTTATTGTCAACAACGAGTGTAAATTTCTCACTTTTTATCTCTATTTTTCAGATTGAGCTCATCAAAAAGTTCACAACTTACATGCTCAATAGGATAAGATGAAACAGGGTGAAAAAATGGTACTTACTTTCCATGAGAAGGTGACATGCTGGTGAAAAAGACCCTTGTCTTCTTGGGGTCCATGTTCCTCCGCACCCATCTCAACATAGTTTTCATTGCCATACGATACGCATCTGCAGTTGGCACCTCCACAATATCTTTCACTTCATCATCGAAGGAGCCTTGCCTAAAGATCAAAACTTAAGCAATTAAACATTTTGTGACGCCATCATTAACAGAAACATGTATCATTTGCTAGGGTTAAGGACGTACAATATCTTAAATTTTAAGCCAGTCATCCACCACAGATAGGTATTGAACACCAATACATCGACTCCCTTCCAACGTTTGCCATGCTTATTGATGGACCCTTTCCGGACAAGCCTATCAGATATCCTATGAACCACAGCATTATCTGCATTTGATTCGAGAAGAAATGGCGCCCAATAGAACTCAATTGTGGCATTGTATTCCTGCATTGTGGAAAACAAGAGTAGTACCACAATTCAGTAAAATGTAAATAGGTAGATGTGCACATTTGACAACTAAGTACGACCTACCTTGGCTGTGAAGACAGTTCGTGAGTCTGAGTCGAAGGTTTCCATGGATTTGGCATCATCGGGGATGACCGAGTGGAGAAGACAAATCATGGAAACATACTGACCCCGGTTCAGAGAATCTCCAACATACATCATCCGCTTCCCTCGAAGTGTCTCAAGCATCAGCGTGGCGTTGAATCTGTACGATTTTTCAGATAAATACACGTCACATTATTGGGATTTAGAGAATCCAACATCAAAGAGTGTAACTTTATAAGATGGCTTTGATAAAAATAAGTAAATTAAAAACCTCTCTAAGATGACAAGATCAATAGTTGATCAATAAAACCCTACAATGTTCGTTGTGAAGCTTTAAACGGAAAGCAAAATCAGCTGGGAGTTTCCCAAAACATTAGCAAACTAATAACACTGACCTCGGAAGATCGCAGCCGTGAGGCTGCCACCGCCATTTCTGGTAATCTTTGTCGGGTCGTCCGTGTTCTTGGCAGGTCAACTGTGGCTGAATGTACGGACACTCCGATTCCTCGTACAGCGGCCGATTCGACTCGTCCCAAACCCACCGTCCGCTGAATATGTCGCACGCTGGTACCTCTGACTTACCTACTGCGAATGGCATCTTCTCCCTCTTCTTCCCTGGCCCCAAAAACAAAAACCCCAATTCAGTAAATCCAGTTTAATTTTATTTTTCACGGGAGATTTGTTGACTATGGATTGTTGTTGAGTTGACTCACCGGGTGTGATGACAAGTGGGTTGGAGTTGGGGCTGAGCTGGAGCTGCTGGCCGAAGATGCACATGAGGTCCTCGCCGTAGAGGATGGCGACGAAGAGGATGAAGGCGAGTAAGGTGAATAGGTAGGGGGAGAGTCGAGCCTTGCGGAAAACAGAGGAGGAAGAGAATGGCGGTGGCTTCATTGTTCTCATCTAAAATTGTAATTTGGGTTATGTCTGTATTGAAGATTAGAAAATGAAAGGGATTTAATTTGTCTCAAGTTTACGAGATTGAGGTCCATGGACAAGGAAATTCATAGCTATTTTGTTGAATAAATATATGAACTTCGTGGAGATGGATTAATATATGCAAACGCAAACTTTTTAGTCATCGAAATTAAAGTTGATTATTATAGTACTAGTGTGACAGAGTTGGTTAATGGTTTTTAAAAAAAAAACAAATATTCAAAATTTGTGCGAGATGCGAATTCAACCATTTCCACTGTCAATTTTAAGAAATAATTTCAAATTCGATTCATATAAAAATAATAATTACGACCAAATTTAATACTTAATTCTGACTATCTTATGGCCTGATGTTTTTAATTGAACAACAGATGGGATGCATGAAATGCTAAAAATATATCATCCTATTTAATTCCTTTCTATTAAAACCAAAACAGATCCAAACATTCATTTGCATCTCATTAATTACACCAATAGTAAGTTTGGCCCGAAAAGATTAACTAAATTCTTCCAATGAACAAATGTGGTGGGTGCATATGATGATGTGGATGGTTTATAATGTCCCTTGGCTTCTAAGGTAAGTGTGGGGTCGAACATTGCAAATTGTTCTCTCTACTTAATTTCTTATCATCACACCAACATAAAAGCAAAGCAATTCTCGTGTCTAGAAGACTCATCACAGTGGTTGATTGCAAGTGCGGCATACAATCCATTAACGCTCAGAATCAGTGCAAGTCACACTAACATTCTACTGTAAAAAGAGGGCAGGGTGAAAGACAGAGAGATGAATCAACAAATATAAATCATATGATAGATTCTGTAAAGAGGTCGTCAACGTTTAGGTGGAGAGTGGTTTGAAATCGGGTAACATTTCAGCCTCAAAGTGGTTGGCAATCAATTGCTTCTTACTCATTTCTCCGAGATAATACAAGAACAAATAAGGATAGTAACCCAACAACTTATTAATTAATCTATAATTTTCTAACTAAATAACTTGTAACCCGACATCTATGGTTTAAATTAATACTCTCAGAGTGTGTTTGGTACACCGTATTACGATCCGTATAGGCTAAATAATTCGAAACCTGTGTTTGGTGTCAGTCGTATTAATTAGTCACCGTACAAATTAATACGGTTGAATATTTTTATACGGTCACGCTAAAATAATACGCTCGAAATTGTCCGTATTAAATAATCGAATAACTAGTAATCTTGTAAAATATAATAATAATAATAATAATAATAATAATAATAATAATAATAAATAGTAATATAATAAAAATAAAATATTAATTTAGTAAATATTAATAATAAAAAGTAACAAAGTAATAAATACTACTAATAATAAATTAATAATTAATGATATTTTAATAAATAATAATGATAAAATTAAAAATAATTAATTAATAAAAATGTAATAAATAGTAATAATAATTATTATTAAAATAAATAATAATAAAAATAATGACATATATAATTAATATTTAAAATATAAGTATTTCGTCAATTACTATAATATAATCCGGTCAGTATAATATAGTCGGCATTCTAATCCGGAAAAATACCAAACGCCGACTAAATAATCAATTTATCCGATGAACAGATTAGTCTATCCGATTGAAATAGTCAGTACAATACGGCATACCAAACGAGGCCTCAGTCTATGGCTTCCTCTCTCTCTCTACTCCATATATATTGCACTGACCTTTGTACTCGCTCCCCAGATATGTTAAGTTATCTACCTCGAGAGAGAATGTGTAACATATGTTCTTTAATCACCTTAGATATTATCGGAGTGTCAACTTATTTGTGCACTCGTTCATGTCCTCTGTCTCAAGTGACATTCAGATAGAGCGGGGACATGATAGACCTAACAGACAGTTTGACCATGATTTCTTTAAACCTAAGGGATCACAACATCAAATCCAAGAATGAAATATAAAGTGTATTATATTGTAAAGATCTACTAAACAGTTTAACATGTGAACAGGTAAATTCAGAGTTGAAGCATTGCCTCCATGGATAACATGTTCATGGGATGTTCTCTGGCTCCTAAGCTTGTGCCCAGGTTTTAACAGTAGACAAAAGACTCTCATATCAATCACCAATATAACTTCAGCACAAACAATTTCAGAAAGTAATTGCAAGTCAGAAAATGTACGCATTGATGGAAAAACAAAAAGTTTGATCCTCTTTATGCCGGTAGAGCTCATAATGTATATGCTCTACAAAAAATATTTTCTTCGCCATTCACCTCCCAACCCCTTTCCCTTCCCTACCAAAATATTAAAAATGGAAAAGAAATCACAGTATATATGGTACCTGAGACTGAAGAGACATAAGAGTAAGTGAGTAACACATTGCAAAATAACAGAATCCCAACCCCTTTCCCATCCCTACCAAAACATTAAAAATGGAAAAGCAATCACAGTATATAAACTCCATAAAAAATGTAATATCGTACCAGAGACTGAAGAGACAGAGAGCAGCACATTGCAAAATGAAAGAATCAGAATGTGGCCGACGATATGAGGTAGCTTGTACTTTGTCTTTGGACAAAGAATCTTCAATCTTGCTCTTATACCTGTCTGGCATCTTGTTGGGCACAACTAGCAGTTGCTGCATTTGCGGGTGCTTTTCAAAGAACCTCCACAATGGGGTTAGCCAACCACATCTCAATCAGAAAGAAAATAATGGCACATCAAGTAAGCCTTGTACAAGAACCAACCAGTCAAGAATTCATCAGTTGACCAAGGAGTTTATAGCTAGTTACAATCTGGAAATCATACTATACTAACAGGAACTCTTCCCTGTCTCCAATAAAATTGCCCTTTAATAGGTTAGGTTCAGCATCAACAGAATCAGCATCTATTACACCCGATCCGTGAGATACCCCTCAAACATCTACCCACAAGGTACATGACAAAGTAACTGCTCAGATATGATACATATCAAGGTAAGTGGATGATACTTCCAGTATACTAATCCAAAATCCAGTCGGTTTTTGTAAAGTAAGCATCAACCTATAACACAATTTTACTATAAATTTAGATTTGTCCAGTATCTGATCTATTCAAACATCTGGATCAGACTTCACCAATCCAGACTACAAATGAGAAAGATACTAACATTCAATGATTAACATTTCAAAAACAAAAATTCACACTTCACACAGCAAATATCTAGCAGCACACAGCACACCATCATACATTCCAGTAGCCAAGATATCGCATGATACCTGAAATCTAATCTTTTCATTTATCAAAATCTATAGAAATTTTAAGGTCCATTCCAAAATTGCCAGAACAGAAGCTGACAAAATGTAAGAAAATTTTTAGATTACAAATAAAATAACTGATGTAGAAAAGAAAAAATTTGAAAGCATAGGTGGGAAGAAGAAAGCACCGTTTACAATATGGTGCATTTCAAGCATAAGTGCTAGCTTTGACTAGGCTGTTGTCTGCCCACTGACTCATTCTCTCTTGTTTTCTAAAGGGCAGAATACAGATGATACAAAATGAACTAAACAGTTTAACCTAAACGAAATATCTGTATGCTCAGAAGTTGACAGGAGAATAGGTGCTTCGATGACCTTGAGAAGATCCCCTAATTTTGCGCAATAAAGATGCGAACAGACTCTGGAATGAGAAGAGGTGGTGAGTCATTAACAACATATTAGAGAGCTTAAGAATAAGGAAAAAGAACTTTAGCTCAATAACTGTTTATATCTGTGTCACACCCCCAGAAGCATAGAAGCGAGAGACAAACGATTACACATAAACTGAATACCTGCGTTCTCTGTGGTAAGCTGGTCCAAAATTCCAAGTTTGGTATAATCTGAAAAGAGGAGGAGCAACACATCAGAATTTAATTACTAGATTTAAACACCAAAGGAAATTGTTAGATCTTTGCCCAGGTTCCAGAATGCAGGTAATGATTATCATTTTTCCTATTACAAATGTGATGTAACATGTCATGATCAGCTTTGGTATCGGACTGAATGATAGGGATTCAAAATTTTCTACACGGCATACTGCCATAAGAAGAAAGATAAAATAAAGGATTTATTCCCATTTCATGGCTGCTACAAGTTTGATTTCACTCGCCCTAAGGTTCATGTGGTTTAGTTCTCTCTCCCCTTCAACATATCCTGCCATGGCCTATGCCCTATTTAATACACCACCATGTTTCCTATGCCTAACTTACAACCCCCACTTTACCTTACTCGCTGACCTATTCCAGTTCTTCCTCTGTGGATTTTAAGAAAACTTGATTTCAATTTCCAAGCAATGAACAGAAACTAAATGGAGCAATGAGCAAAGTGACTTCTTGACACATAAATGGACAAAATCAAAGCATAACCATAGTTGAATGCAAGAAGTTGATAAAATTGAGAAACATACGTGTATTCCACGAACTCCAAGACTGAAATATCGATAAACTGCCCCAGACAATAGATATGCTCCAAAAAGGCATAGGACTCTGGAAGTCGGATCAATTACCAATCAATGAAGATGAATTAATAAAACTTCAATAGTTAGGCATAGTCAATTCCATTTGTTAGGTAACAACTTTCAGGCCAAAAAGTGACTCTTACATGATTCCTAAGGTACCAAACCAGCCCCACCCTGTCCCATGAACATGCTCAATCTTGGCACACCCAGAAGGATGCATTAACACTGTCGCCTGTCAAATAGAGAACATTATGAACCTTAACATTACAAATTATACATAAAAATTATGAAATGCATATACTTGCTAAAACCACTTTTCGTTGTTACAAAATAAATTGTCAAAAGAGAATCAGTACTATGCACTTCAGAGCCTTCATGACATCCATATCTTGAAATCTACCATGTAACCCTCTGAACCATATAAACAAAACGACAGCCTAAAGCATAAAAATCCACCATGAAAAAAAAAAGGGTTCACCAAACCCTCAGCCAACCCAGAAGCACAAAAGTGTGAAAAAGGTTGAACACATCTTCAGTTCAATAAAACCAAGGGAAGCATCAAGCTAAAGGAACTTATTACATCAGCAGGCTATCAGCTTAGTACAATAGCTAAAGGGGGAGGTCAAAGGTCTCGGTGTACACTGTAAAGTTCTTAGACTATTGGATAAAATATCCTTACTCTCATGAATAACTGTACCAAAGTGACATCCTATTTTATATACCATTAAACAGTAAGCATGTAAAAGCAAAGGCTTTTCTAAACTGAAAACACTCACATAGTCGCATTTCCCAGTTTTTTCCAGTGACTGTGGGCCCTGTAAAACAGAAAGATAAGAACCTACGTCATTAACACGTGTCAGAACTCCAGGATTGTTTCAAAATACACAAAAATATTTTGTATAAGGTCTTGCCTGAACTCTATTTGGATTACAAATTACAGACACAGACAGTGAACAGTTGAGCTTTATTCCACTATTGGACATCTTAACAATGACACCATTGTTAGGATTCTTCTTATCTGCCATATAGCAAGAAAGCCATAAATCTTCTGAAATTTTATTCCCAAACAGAAGAATCATTATGGACAGACTCACAGACATCTCCAAACATATTACAAAATTCCATAATGAAGCTACAGAAATGAAAACCTCATAGTATCATTCAATTATATATCAAGGAAGATTCTACGAAAAATAGAAAAGAAAAACTCACCAATTACGGTAATATCCAGGCTTGAGGCACGCCCAATGGTAGTGCACACATCGTAACCTGTAGTAACCAGATGCTTAATTTCCAATAAATAGTCTTCTAAACTACTTTTTTTTTTGTCAAAACGAGATGAGAAAGGCCTGGCACAGGGTCCTGCTTGGTTTGAAATTTAAAAGAGAGCAGCACATTTATTGAGATCGGAAGGAAAATCATTCCTTCATCAACATGTTCAAAAATTCGCTAATGTGATGGAACAAAGCACACTGAAATAGAAAATCCAGAGAAATTGAAACCATACAACATAGGATACTATTAAAAAGTTTAACTGAAACAGATTTTTGACACTATTTATGAAGAGCAAATGTATATCGCAAAACAATTTCTAAGAGAAATTCATCTGACCACAATCCTTAAAGCTTTTACTTGATCCAATTACGACCTTCAATAACACATGTCCAAATTAAACATCCATCTCCGTACTGTGGGTCAATTGAAGGGAGTAATTTCTAAAATCAGTTAATTTGTTAAAATCCAAAACATGATTAAGTCACTACTACCACTCTCATAGGCTCATACTTATGCAATAAAAATAAACTCCTTTTTCAGTATCAACAAGCAGCAGATACGGTACCTGGAAGGCTACAACATTAATCATATGAAACAGCAAAGCATATGTACCTCCTATATTGTTTGCTACAAGCGCACTACAACCCATGCCACAGCGTGATTGTCCCCCACAATCCTGCAGTTCTCAATATAATATCGCAATGAATATGATATTCCATCAAAAAATGGATAGAGCTAAATTTAACTATCAGAATGATTGCCTTCAACACATCTAGGTGGGTCATGATATTCCATCAAAAAATGGATGGAGCTAAATAACAGCATGGAAGCTACGAAACTCACCCAGCAATCAACACATCTAGGTGGGTCATGATTAAAAATCATTCCATCGCAAGGCTGTTCCAGACAGTCAAAGAAGAGAAACTCAATCTAGCTGCAATAATAAGACTTATGCTTGTCGAACATAATTATATCTTAGGATCAACAACAATGATCTAGTCATAGAAATTAACTTCACTATGGAATCTTTCTCCTTTAAAACATGTTATGGAGAAAGCACAATGGTTCAACTGTCAAAAATCGAAAACAGAATATGTATTTTACAGCTTTCAATTAATCAGTAACTGTCTGATAAATACAAACTGCATTGTGGTAACAGGAGTCGTACAAAATATCAGTTGAAAACAAAGGTGTGACCTGATGGAGCGAACCTGAAACCAAAGTACGGTGTCATTTGCATGCCACCTTGTAGAACCTGTAGTAGTGAATTTTAAGAGCAAGGGCAAATGAATGTTTGCTTATATTAGCATCTAACCAAATTGATAACTAAAAATCATCACAAATGCCACCATCAACTAAAACAGCACGGTTGTTCATAAACTGACGGTCCACATCTTTGACACCCATTAAAGCATAATATTCCACCCTTAAAATTATTCTATTGCTCTTTTAGATGCTTCCTAACAGTAAACTAGAAAAATCAAAATTGCTTAAATAAGTTTCTTCAGGATAAAGATCATGCCTTTATACAAAAATAAGATTAAAAAATCAGAGGAAATGAATAATGGGACATTACTTGCAAATTTAGAAAAACTCAGCATCAGACAACACAGAAACTGGATTAAAAATCTAATACAGAGAAAGAAATGACCTTTTTTTAAGAAAGAAAGTTAAATTACATGGCATCATTAGCGATTCATGTAAAATAAGAAATAACCATAATCAAGTAGCAGAGAGAGATAGGGGGGAGAAAGAGTACCCATCTTCGCTTAGGACACCATGAGGGAAAGAGGGGATGGGAGAGTCCAATCTGTAGTTGTAGAGCTTATTATCGTCAATTACACTGAAATGGCAGTTGGCAGATACCGGGTTAAGGGAAATGACTAGGTCGAGAATCGTTAAAATAACTACAACCCATTTCGGAAAACGGCCTCCGACTACCATTATCGACCGCCAAGCTCACACCAATTCTGTTAATATCTCATCAATGGTGCTGATATGCATAGTTCTCTGAAAATACCGAAATGGGTCCGAGTACTTGGTGGAGAGAAGGGACCAAAGCAAAACAACTGATGGCCCATCACTGTTCACTTACTTATGGCAAAAGCTAGACATTTTTTCTCTCCCGACATTTTCTCTTTTTACAACGGACGGCATGTCGTTTAATAAACGGTAGATAATCCAATCCCACTTTACCGAGCTCCAATTTGTCTCATTTCTACGCACAACGGAATAAATAAAAGAAACAATATTAATTGAGAAAAAATGGGAGTTCAAGCTGGTTTCTTTCACACGTTCGGGCCTCAAGTGAAGGGTAAAGTTTTTGATCTGGTGAAGGATTTTTGAGAAATCGGACAAAAAATCGAACCAAATTGGAATCGAACCGTAAAAAACCGAAATTGAATAGTAAAAATTAAACCGAACCATGTCCAAATTGGTTATGTTTTGGTTCTTGATTTTAAAAAACCGAACTGAAAAAAAAAACCGAACTAAATGAAATCGGCTTCTATTTTGGAAGCCCAACGTAAAAAACCAGGTAGAAACCTCTGTTTTTGGAAGCCCAGCCCAAGAAATAAGATACAAACCCAACTCAGGCCCAAAAACAATTATCCAACAGTCCAACTCAGCCCTAGAAAATAAGTGGAAGCCCAACCCATTACCCAATCCCACTCTTCCAAAACGACGCCGCTCACCCTAATCCCTAATCCCCCTCTCGCTCATTCAGTCAATCTCCCATCTCAGACTCACACTTACCTCAGTACTTCACTCGAGTCTTCTTTCCCACCCAGCCTCCATACACAGTAGACCTGAGGTTGAGACTCCAGTCTCCCGGTCCCTCCTTAACTCATCTCATTCTCAGGCTCTCAGCTCTCCCTCGTCCTCCTAACTACCATGCTCTCCATCTGAGTCTCTGACTCTGTCAATCTCTCCTCCATGTCTAATTGTCTCACGACCTATCAGCGTTGCCTGACGGTTGCCCTCACAGCATCGGCTGAAGCCTCCTCTCACGGCTTCGCGAGTCCGACCCTCACGACCCCCTCAATCTCTCCACCTTCATCTCCCACAGGAACCATCGCTCCGTCACCAGATGAGAAAACTTCTCACGGCCTCGATATCTCCAGTGAGGACAGTCTTCGTCTCCTTCTCCCTCGATCTCTCTCAACCCCCTCTCCTCCTTCGAATCGTCAATCCCCCTCTCAATGAAAACCAGTTTAAAATTGGGTCAAAACCGAACCGAACCGATTTAATCAATTTTCGGTTCAAACGGTTTTGAGGGTAAAAATCGGACCAAACCGGAACCGACTTTCTACTCTGTTCGGTTTTGATTTCGGCAAAAAAATCGAACCGAAAAACCGATTAACAGGGCTACTCTTAAATCCTTAAATCATACCAATGTGGCTTCTTCTTTTTTATAATAAATAATCTAATGTTCATTCAACAATTTAAACCAATTATAATTTTGATTCGAACTCACTCCTTCAAAGAATGATATTTCACAAGTCAAATAGTTTCTACTCGACAAACATCAACTAGTCTAAGCATAAATTAAAATAAAGCTAACATCAGACAGAGACTAAAAATACCAAAGTTTTGGCTTGTTACAGAAGCGAGCAACTGTGAATAGGAAGAGTATTTTCCATCGTAACTTCCCCACAACAACCTTTTTCCGAAAACAGACTACCAAGAACCCCCATCAAACTACACCAACAGAGGGGAGGTTACAACCACAGAGGGAAAATAACATCCACAAATGGGAGACTATTTATGGGAAAAAACCCAAATCAACAGGAAAAACCAACTAGAAAAACAACCGAAAAATGAAAAACACCCCAAGCACAGCCCTCCACCTTAAAGGAAAAATTGGTGAGCACAACACTTTGCTCAGCCGCGAGAGAACAACTGGAGTCACTCGCTGTGCACCACACACAGGAAACCTTGCCATCGCACTAGGCGTCCGTCGTCCACCACAACACCAAAAAGCCACCAGGCCACCGTTACCTGCACAAGAAGAGAGAGACGAGAACAACCATCTCCACACCAATGACAAACATGGGCAAGATAACAACATGGAGAGAAAAGGAGCCTGAGAACAAGACCAATAGGAAGGAGAACCAGTCGAGGGGGAGGGGGCGCAGAGGATGAGCTCAGAACCACCACCCAAAGGTGAAGATTTGAGAATCCCCCCCCCCCCCCCCCCCCCCCAAACTAGATCTACTACATTATATAAATTAATTGGTATAAAGTAATGACTAATATGGCCTTAATCCCAAAAATTGAGCACCCAAAATCCACTAATTACTTTAGACCAATTAATTTATGTAATGGAGCTTATAAAATTATCTCAAAGGTTGGGGTTGATAGGCTAGAAAATATTCTAAAATTATCATTTCTCATAATCAAGATGCTTTTGCCTCTAGGAGATTCATTTTTTATAATATCTTGACTGCAAATGAAATATTCCCTAATTTAACAGGAATAAAGGTAGGTTGGGCTCTATGGCAATCAAAATTGATTTGGAGAAAACTTATGATCTCCTTGATTGCATGTAACGACCTGGAAATTCGGAAAAGGTAATTTCGGGAATTTAGAAAGATAATTTATGATTTTTTCCCCTATAGGTCAAAATTTGACCCTTTGGCTATGGGTACTTTTTGGACTTTTCGTGAAAATCGTTACGTAGGCCTCAGAATCTTGGATATGTGGATAAGCGACATGTCGGAATCAGAGATTAGATAGACTTGTTACGGGTCTGAAATAACTAGGGGCATTTTGGTAATTTGGTATTATGGGGGCATGTTGGTAATTTCACAAGTGGAGATATTTTGGGATGGTGACAAGTGTCCATCCTTATCTTTTTCCCTCCCTTATCTTGTGTGTGTATGTGTGTGTGTGCATTGACTTACTGCATGTATATATATATATATATATATATATATATATGTACGGTTTTGGTGTGCGGGTGGTGTGTGTTTCAAAACCAAAACCCATGACCAAACCGTGAAATGAAGGAAGAGAGAAAACAAAAGGAAAAAGAGAAGAAAGGGAGTGAGGAACTGGGAAAAGAGAATGAAAACCGGAGAGCGTGGAAAAATCGGAAAACCAAAAAATTGGTGTTTGAGTCATTCGAGGCCTTTAAGATTTCAACCAAGGTTTCCAAGCTCTTATTTGAGTCACCGTGATCATCTCATGACAGGACCCACCCCGATCCCCCAGGGACCATGAGGGGATGCGACCTGCTCCCATCTGACACAAACCCAGGAAATGCCCGAAATACCCATAATAGGTTAAATAATGCACAATAAAACATTTTAAACATCAAATACATCCGAGAATGGGTCCGATAGAGCCAGACAAGGGATAGAGAGCACTACAAAATTACGAGCACGTATAACAGTTTTACAAAATGGTCCTCGACCTACCCAACCAGGGTATCAGGTACGCAGCAGTAATAGGACTATGTCTTCACCTCGGGACCTGCCTCTACCTCTAGGTCACATCCTGGAGGCGTCAAGAAAACAAAG
The DNA here is from genome assembly GCA_032719365.1 of Prinsepia uniflora. NCBI lineage: Eukaryota > Viridiplantae > Streptophyta > Magnoliopsida > Rosales > Rosaceae > Prinsepia > Prinsepia uniflora. The sequence goes on from CM064869.1 coordinate 69,048,649, forward strand.
AAAGTGTGAGTGGGTAGAAAATAAAGGATATTTCAAAAACCATTCATAATACATAGTAAAAATACCATTTTACCCCTCCATTTTCAAATCATGCATCCATTTGAGTCAAACCATATATATATATACATATAGTAAAATTGAAACATATCACACATCACCAATCAGGTATCATATCACCACATACACACAATAGTATAATAATAGTGCATCTACCATAATCATATTGCACCGTATATCCCAACCTTGACATCCCAGATGTCAGACGTCCCAGATGTCTAATAAGGTCACAGTCACGGTCCGGGTATGGCATCCCAGATGCTTAACGTCCATGACGTCTCATACTAGCAATCCTGTTCCTAAGCCACCATACAGTTCAGTCACTCTGTAGCATAACTCCTCGCAAACAATGCGCCGTGACCTTTCCAAGGTACCAATACTGGAGGAGACAGTAATCTATATGGTCAATCTATCTGGTGCAATAGCATGAGCATGTGACATCCCGGTATGATTCCACAACTCACATAATCACCGGGCGGTCACATGCCACATAATGTAACATAGATAGGTACATAGTAAATAAATAAGATTCAATACTCATACAAGCAATCATATACTAGTAAAATGAAAACAGTTATGCATGCTTTCCGTTAGAAATCAAAAGACCCACTCACAATACTGTCATGCTGCTTAATCAACGTCTAAAACATGTCCTGTAGCTATATCTCAGTCTCTGACCTATCCAAACACATTCAAAGGTCACAAGTGATCTCTACAAACCCATATCTAAAACCTAGGAACATTTTCGGCTCGTAAACTCGTCCAGAACACGCTTTCCGAGGCTATAAACTCCATTTTGACCCACCAAATGATCTCTGATCGACCCGAAACTACCACCATTGGATCCGGATCGTCGAAAGCATTAAAACGGCACTGGTCCCACCTAAAAAAATGTGCTCATGCACCCTTACGTACGGGTCAAAGTCACTGCCAACGTTGACAAAAAAATCAACGCTGACGTCAGGTCAATGGTCAAAGTCAACGCTGACGTTATCCGACAATGTCAGACTGATAGGTGCCACGTGTCAACTACGGGTTGGTACATGTCACTGACATGTCAGTGACACGTGGCATCCACTGATTGGGTCACGTCACTGACATGTCAGTGCTGACTGTGCGCTGACATGTGACATGTGTCTTGTCCTCATTAGCCCCTTCCTGACAGCTGTCAGATGATGACATCACCCGCTGACGTCATCATCGTCATTAACCTCTCGACCGGGTCTGCAAACCGAGTCGCACAGACCCGTGACCCTATCAGATTTCAAAACCCAGCTTTCTCAACCATTTTAGATCAGGTTTCTTCCTATGCACTCGTCTCGACCTAACTAAAAGATCTGTGTGATTGAAACTAGGAAAACAAGCTTAAACATACCTGAAAGTCGATGAATAGTGAGTCGTGAGCTTTGAACTAGTTTTTTGGCCAACTCCGGCCACCTTAGATCCTCAAATTAAGCCCAGAGTGATCGTCTAGAACCCTAGAACAAGTTAGGGGTCATTAGATCGATCGACGCACGTCCTAAGACCAACTTCCATTTTTGACCCAAAATGAGTGTTTCTACCTTCCTGTCGTGTCTACAGTCGTGTGCCACCGTCGTTATAGCCTCGCCGTCAGCTTCCTCAAGTCACACACTGTAACGCCCCGGACGTTCTGGTAATGTAATATTATTAAATAATGAATAAAATGACGTTTTTACCCCTGTGTTTGTGTGGTCAATTTGTTGACTTTTAGTTTTGGAGGTCGAACGGACGTTGGGTGATGACCGTGACGTAGTTCGGGATGTCACGAGTTCATAGACAGGTGGCACGTCCGATTCGGACGCTCGGAGTGAAAGTTATGATGTTCGGAGGTTCGGGGGCATTATCGTAATTTGGGCGTTATAAGGGGAAAAAGTTGACTTTTTGTTTGACAATTGATATCCAATTGACTCGAAGAGACCGTTATGTTCGTCTCGACGCCCCGAGTACAACGACAGGCGGCACGCTTGAAACGAGCGTCGGACGACCGAGTTACGGGTCACGGAAGTTGGGAGGGTAGTTTGGTAATTTTTGCCCTGGGGGCATTTTGGTAATTTCCACACGGGGTACTGTTCACCACCGTGGAAAACAGAGTGCTGCGGCCGTGGGTTGTGCGATCAATTGTTATGGCTTAGTGGATTGCTCAGACGTTTTGTTTATGTAATTTTAGGCAGTGGAAACGGGATTGAGTGACCTTGGTGCACGTTTGGGCAGAACTCAGAGCACGGGAGAGTGAGGAGTGGCCGTGGTCTCTGTGCTTGCGGGAAACCGTTTTCAGAGACTTCAGAGTGTCTCCCACGAGTTGCTGCCGTTTGAATCGATTACTCTGATTGCTGTTGGACTTAGGGACTCATTTGCATCCTTTCTGCGTGGGAAAAACTAGAGAGAGAGATTGAGAGAACCAGTGTTGAACCATTTCGGGTTTCTGGGGGGGAAATCGCTGAGTTCAAATTCTGAGGGTCGAAGGATCAAACCAAACACACGGTGAGACTTCTGGGAGTGTTAGGATCACTACGGTGTAAGAACTGAAGGGATTGGAGTCTGTTTCGCCCAGGAACCTGAGCTGCGGTTCAGAGTTGAACCAGTTGGAGGGAAAAACTGAATTCGATTTCTGAGGTTTGTTGATCGAAACCGGGGGCCATTCTAGTCTTCTGGGAGCAAAAGGAAACCAACCACATCAAATTCGAAGGACGACATTCACGAATTGGCCAAGAACGGAGTACCCTGGTTCTGAGTATTTTCGAGCTTGAGGACGACGACTTCCAGGTAACGGCAAGATCAATTGACAGTACCATTGTGTTCGTATGAATCACCTTAACCTACTGGTGAAATTAATTTGAGATTGGGGTTAGTTTGGGTGAGTTCCAGAATGTCGATTTGTTCGACTGATCGAGTTTGAGTTGGGTCGTTGGGTACTAGTCGAGGTTAACCTTCATTGCAGACCTAAAATTAAAGGGTTAGGGAAGATAATAGGATTGAAAACGGGTAGTTTTGACTGAGAATTGAGGGCTAACTGATCGGGTTGAGTCGCGGGTATCAGACCCGTTTAGCAGGCTGTTCGGGTAAGGGAGATGACACTGTAGCTTGGCGCGTGGCCTTCACGCGCAGCCGCTTTGGGCGGCGCGTGACGGCGCGTGTGGCGTCAACTCCGATCACGGTCAACATGAGAATTGATCCTTACAGTCTAAATAACATTTTATCTTTAGAGTTTGAATCGATCGGGAGTCATACGGGATAACTTCGGGAGTCCGGAAGATTAAGTCTTTAAGTTTATTTTCGCCGAAAAACCCGAAAAAATTAGGAAAAATCCTACGAGTTATTTTGGGATGTTTGTAACCCTTCTTGTACGTTTTCACAGGCCCGGACACTTCCGAAGCTACGGAGGAGCACGCGGGACGCGATTGACGTGTCCTAAGACTGTGAGTGGACTCTTTGATTTTTAAATTGGGCATGCATGACTATTTTGCTTATTTATCTCATGGTTTTACATATGATTTTAAGATGGTGAGATGATATATCGGTTTTACTTGTTTTCACGTTTTTCGAGGTAATTATCGTATTTCACGCATTTCGAGATTTCGGTTTTTGCCTATGCATGCGTGATAATTTTTGATGAAGTATCTGGTTATGAATATGCATGTTTCGGATTTATGATGTTTGATCATATTGTGAAGAAATCTTCTGTTAATTGCATGTGTTGGAATTTACCTGTGAATTCGGGCATGAGTCCTGTTACGATGAGAAATGTTTTAGAATAACGTTGGAAAAAGAATTGTGATTAATCCTGATTTATTATGTTTAAAAACGGTTTTGGGTTTAAAGACCCGGTTGATGGTTGGATCTGGTTTTGGGTTTAAAGACCCGGCATGTTGATTCTGGGGGCGGGCCCGAAAATTGAGTTTAAAGACTCGTGAGTTTAAAGACTCGATTATTATGATACCCCCGAGGCCTACTAATTGTGTTTTGAGTTTAAAGACTCGTTGATATCCCGGGAAGGCCTAATGTTGAGTTTAAAGACTCGGATGGATCCAACGACATAATCATGATTATTGTTTATGTTTCACTTGATTTGTGCAAACAATGTTTCAAAATGATGATTTCTGGAATCTGGTATTATTACATGGTTTTACATGAGTGATGACGATCCCTGTAACGTTTTTCTTGTGTTTCGGAAAAAGAGTTTTCAAAAGTTACACACACAAATTTTGAATACTTGGTTATGCATGCGGATTACAAAACTGGAGGGCGAACCCAATTTCGGAAAAACTGTTTTTCCTGTTAAACTTATGTTTCGGTCCACTCACACCTTGTTGTTTTAAATTCCCTCCAGGTCGTGGTAGAAGCGTGGGGGCAAGCGCCGAGGCAGAGGCGGAGGCATAACGTTTTCCGTTGCGGAGTAGTTAGTTTCACAGAGTAGGACTTGTTCTTTTAATTTGTTTTGTAATATTGCTCTGTGAAACTGTGGACTCGACGTCCAGTCGGATGTATTTGTTTAATCTCCCTGGTCTGACAATGGGTGTGTTGTAATTTTAACTAGTTTCCGGTCTTTTTGATTCGATTGTCAGACGGGAGCAGGATGCTTCCCGATTATCGAGGCGATAATCGGGGTGGGTCCTGTCACACACTCTCACTTAGGCACTCAAATGTCAGAGAAATGATGAAGAAGTGGGGTGGTGAAGTTATGGAGTGTTTGTGTGTGTTAGTCCTTCACGGGTTTAAGAGAAAATGATGATGAAAAATGAATAAAATGGGTGAGTTTGGAACCTTAAACTGATCCAAGTGCATGGGGAAACCCACCAATTGGAATCAGCCAAGCGTAACATTCCTGGGGTTTCGTGAATAGGGCCATTTTCGCACTTCTGACCATAACTCCCCCGTCCGGACTCCGATTTCGGCGTGCCACCTGTCAACGGATTCGTGACGCCCCGATCTACATCACAATCATGGGTCAAAGGTCAAAATGCAGTCTGAGTTAAAAGTCAACAAATGTCCCAAAATAAGGATAAATCAGTTATTTTACATTAAAATTTCAACTTTATCAAATCCGAAAAGTCCGGGGTGTTACATCTCAAGCTAGAAAACATGAAGGTTTGGATGTGGGAAAATTGGAAATAGAAGCTTGAAGATTGGCCGAAAGTTCGGATATCTGATTGCGGATTTGGAGGTAATTTTCAATGTTTTGACATCATAGAGATGTTTCTAGGTATAATTAGATAAATTTTGGTTATTGGAATATGAAAAATAGTTGTGACATGAGGGTTTTAGGACCGGGTTAGGTCAGGTTGGATTGTGAAAACCTACTAGCAGACCCGCAAGAGGTATGAGATGATGAACAGTACTGGCGTGTGAATCCCCTACATAGAGACCGTGGGTGGCATATGGGGACACGTGCCACCCTACCTCGAAATGTGATCAATATTATTTTTCATTTAATTGACGTATGAACACATTGGCCCGGATTTTGAGTCGATCAGATATAGTCTCGGGGTAGTTTTAGGTGTCCTAAGCGTTACGTTTAGGTTTTAAATTAGTATTTAATCCTAGAAATTAGGGACTTGGATGCAAGATTATTTGAGGCGTTGGGGGTTAGTGTAACAACCCGTCCCGAGAGCCGGGATTAAGATAGTGATTAAGGTGGGATTAGTGAGGTTTATCGGTGGTTAGGTGGTCCCGATAGGTCCGTAAGTTTAGAATGACGATTTTGCCCCTGACTTGGGCAAAAATGTTGACTTTAGTTCGGGTGGTCAAATGGGTGTTGACCAGTGACCAGGACGTAGTTTAGGATGTCACGAATCCATAGGCAGGTGGCACGCTTGATTCCGACATCCGAGGAGGAAGTTATGATGTTCGGAAGGTTGAGGGCATAACCGTAATTTGGTTAAAAGAAGGGGAAACGTTGACTTTTTGGACGATCGGGTTTTGGTACGTTGACCGAGGATGGTCACGTAGATCTCGTTGTCCTGAGTTCGATGACAGGCGGCACGTATTCATCGAACTTACGATGAGTGAGTTACGGGTCTAGGAAGTTAGTGGCAAAAGTGTAAAATTGGGTTAAAATGAGGGGCAGTTTGGTCTTTTGTGCTCTGGAAATTGTGCAGAGAAAGGGACAGATGGACGGCTGGGATTGAGCCATGTGGGAGAGGATGGAGTGGATGGTGACATGTGGCACGTGTGTAGTGGCTTCTGGGGGGTTCTTGTGTGTGTGCACGGCCCAAATAATTGGGGTGCACCCGTGCAAGTGTGTTCGTGTTCTTCAACCAGAGTGAAACAGAGGGAGATTGTGAGGAAGAATTGAGGGTTGATCGAGGGTGCTGGTGAGTTGTGAGTGTGTGAGAGTGAGCAGGGAGTGAGAGGGAAGCAGTGAGAGAGGCTGACGGTGTGGTGGCTGTGTGTGAGGGCGTCGAGAGCTGCGGGAAAATCAGGGGGGGAAACAGGAAGGAAATCAGGGAGTTTGTGAGAAATCGTGGCGGTGGCGGCCGTGTACGGTGCTACTGAGATCGTGGTGGTGTCGTGAGGGATGCGAGGAGTCCACCAGCCCCAGCGGAGCTCACGACGGTGACGGAAGGCAGGTAACTCCCTCATCCCCATTTTGATGCTCTGTTTAGCCGTAGAAGTTCAAAATGGAAGTCGTAGCCTTAGAGGTAGAATCGTTGAGTCTAGGGTGGTCTAGGTGACTCAGGGGAGGCCTGGGTATCTCCTGGTTGTGCTGCCGTGACGAGGGTATACGGTGGCGGTTAGCACGACGGCAGGTGCTCTGCGTGCTCTGTTTTAGCCATGACTTTCAAACTGAAAATCGTGAAGATTGGCGTCGAGTCGACGTTCCAAGTGAGTTGGATGAGGTTTAGGATGGTCCTAGGAAGAGTTTTAGGTTGCCACCGTGACGGGAGGTGACCTGGGTGGCCGGGAAGGCAAATAGGGGAGTTCGGGCCGTCTGGTTTGAGCTTGAGTCGATGAGCTACGGGTTGAATCTCGGTGATTCAAGGACGGGGATGGATAGAGTAGGGCTGGACGAAGCTAGAGGTGAAGAAAGGAGGTGAAATGGTGGCCGGACGGCAGAGAACAGGTCTCGCCGGTCCGAGTTGCAGCACTGGTGTGAACCGGGTCGATGTGAGGTTGACGGTGGTACTGTAGCTGGCGTGTGAGGGCCACGCGCAGCCACTTTGGGCGGCCCATGGGGGCGCGTGCGGCGGTTCTGGGGAAAGTGGTCAACATGGTTTTTGGTCCAGGAGTTGTGACGAGTCCATTGGAATTGGTTTCGGGTTAATCGGACGTCGTTTGAGTTTAGTGTCGCGAGGGTGAAGGTTTAGGGTTCCGGTTCGTTACGTTTAGGAACCGAGGATTTTTGAGGGAATTTAGGTGGATACTCGTGGACGTGTTAGTGACGTAATTTGGTGGTTGTTGACAGGATCGGGATTTCCCGAGGAAGCCGAGGAACGTGCAGGACGTTCGGGACGCGATTGAGGGCTTGGTACTGTGAGTGGACCCTTTCCTTAAACTCGAACATGCATAACTGTTTTTTTATACTTGTTTTATATATGTGATTTCATGATTGTTGGATTTATGATGTGATTTTACATAATTGCACGTTTTTCGAGAAAATACGGTATTTGGCACGTTTTACGATAAAAGGTTGATTTCTGATTATAATGTTATAGTTTTGGGATTTTCAAATGATAAATGATTTCTAATGATTATAAATGGATTTTGGAACATGATTTCGATGATCAAGGTTTTCGGTTTTATAATCGGATCTCGTAAAGCAGAATTTGGTTTTAAGTTGAAAAGTGAATTTCCGGATTTGAGTTCGGAATGACGGTTCTGGATGCCGGAAGGGCATCAGACCGGTGATTTCGGATTCGGGTTTGGATATGGATTTAGAAATGGGTTTACAAATGGTTTTGGATTGGATTTGCTGGATCTGGTTATTGGGTTTAAAGACCCGGATATTGATTTGACGGGGGACGGGCCCGGATTGAGTTTAAAGACTCGGGAGTTTAAAGACTCGGATATATTGATATTTCCCCCGTAGGCCTGTTGAGTTTAAAGACTCGGGAGTTTAAAGACTCGGATATTATTGAGGCCTGTTGAGTTTAAAGACTCGGATAGGTCCAGCAGGTTTGATCAGAAATGATGATTTGATGTTCATGGTTCATGATATGGTCTTATGGTACATATGCTATGATTTATATAACTGTTTTATAGTGTTTATGTTTCTTATGATGTTTTCTGGTGATTGATTATAACTGTTTTGATAACTGAGTTATGCATGTGGTTTCAAAACGGAGGGTTAAAACTCGGTTTTCTTATAAAATGGTTTTCGAACTTTTCTTTTACTCTGGTCCACTCACACCTTCTGTTTTAAATTGCCCTCCAGGTTGTGGAGCTAGCGCGGGGTCTTGACGTCGAGGCAGTGTCTGAGGCATAGAAGTGACGAGCGGGATTCCCGAGTGTTTAAGTTTTTCTTCCACGTGCGTGTAATTGTCATCGGTTTTTATTTCATTGTATTCGTACTATGCTCTGTAAACTCTAACTTCGGTTTTTATTGAGTGCTTTCTCCTGCGTCTGACTGTTTTTGTGTCGGGGTGTCAGACGGGAGCAGGATTTACCTCGGGTTTCGGGGTGAAACCGGGGTGGGTCCTGATAGTTAATGTTTCTCAAGCAGCCGAAGCTAGGGGTGTTCCCAGACGGCTGATGCTCGAGGTGGTTGTTATTGTGTTTTTTTTTTCAGGGAGCCGAAACTAGGTGTCTTCCCAGACGGTTGATACTTGGGGTTACTGTTATTATTGTGCTTCTTCCCAAGTAGCCGAAGCTAATGGTATTTCACATACGGCCAATGCTCGGAGGAGTTGATGATTGGTTGTTGATTGGTTTTTCATTTGTTATGGATATTGGTGTCCTGGATTTCTCACATGGTTTTATAAACGGGGATTACAGGGAAATGTGGGTCATGGGCTATTTACTATATTTCATGATTGTTGTAGTCACGCTGTCTATGATTTGTTTTGATTTGGAATTCAATTGTTTACGTTTTATTCTATACATGTATGTTTTTAGAAAATGGAGGATAATATTTTTCTCGAAAAATATGTTTTTTAATGGTTATTTTTGTACACTGGTTATTTTTGTACACTAACAATTTTCATGTTTTCGATGACCCTTCAAGTCATTGCACGCAGATCATGGTTGATTAAAAGGCAGAGGCATGAGCAGTAAACTTGTACGAGTATCCCTTGTGTGACAAGCGCTGAGGGTAATATCAGAATTTCGAATCGTTTTTTAGACAGAAGTAGGATCAGACACGATTATCAAAGCGATTTAGGAACGGATCCTATTATTGGAAGTATATTAGAACTTGCTTTTCGAAATTTGGTTTCTCTCTAAACTGGATAAACTTTGTTATGGAATGCATCACTTCCGCTATTTTCTCAGTACTCATTAATGGGGGAGCTGAAGGACATTTTCCCCATCCAGGGGCATTTGTTAAGGACCTTCTTTCCCTTATATCTTCATAATTTTCCTGGAACCTTTTATTAGGTGTCTCAGTGCTCTTTCTAATTATAGTAAATCGCATATTGGGGTGTTTTCTTCCCTTCACGGTGTCAGAATCTTGAATCCAATGTTTGCAGATGAATGTTTGATTTTTTGCGAAGCCTCTATCATGGCAGCCACGATGACTTTGAATGTGCTAGAAGATTTTTCTCAGGCATCTGGATAGAAGATAAACTTCCACAAGTCTTCAAATTTTACTTCTCTAATAACGTGCTTTCACATGTTAGAAACTCAGTTGCTTCCAGTTTGCGTATTCATAATAAATCAAAAATTTGTAAGTACCTTGGAATCCATAATTGTTTTCTGGAAAGTTCCTATTAATGCCAGAGAATTGATCCAAAAAGTCTATAATAAACTAGATGGGTGGAAAAGTAATACCATTTCTAAAGGTGGTAAATTAACTTTGTTGAAGCCAGGTGTTACAAATATTCCCAACTAGCCCTCGACATAGGGCCGGGCCGCGCCGGGTTTAGTAAATAATTTTGAAATTTGCGGGCCGGGCCGGGTCAGGTGGGCTTAATGACATAAAAAAGAGCCCACGAACTTTTATCGGGTTGGGTTTATATCAGGCTTTTCGAGTCGGGCCTATTAAACCCACTTGGATCGAGTTTACGTGGGCTTTTACAATAAACTATGTCTCAAATTTTAAAGTTACAAAAAAATATATGCATGAAAAAAAATATTAATAATGAAAAAAAATACTCAAGGGTACAAAAACGTGGCCTCATTAAAATAAAATACTCAAGGGTGCAAAAACGTTGGGCCTATTAAGTAGGTGGAGGAGTGGTTAGGGTTTGTATTGGGTATTGGGCTTTTTAAAATAAATTAGGTGGGCTTGGGGGTGAGATTTGAGTTTGGGTTAAAATATTAGTATTAAGAATGAGTTGAGTATTAATTTTTAAATAATAAGTATTTTATATTTTCGGGCTTATGGGCCGGGTTTATTACGGGCGGGTCGGGCTGGGCTTACCGGGCATTATCGGGCTCGGGCCGATCGTGCCTATTAGGTTTGAACACCATAAGCCCAAAGTCCAGCCCGCTAACTCTCGGGTCGGGCCAGCCCACGCCCATAGCGGGTCGGGCCAAAATTTTGTCCATCAGGCTTATCGGGCCCCCATAAGCCCATGGGTTTTTGAGCCAAATGGTGAGGACTATTCCCAACCATGTCTTATATTTTTTTTCCTTGCCCTAAAAACCTCTCAAAAGCAATTAATAATGAGTGCATGAAATTCTTTTGGGGAACCATTCCCATGCTCCTCACGTGCCTTAAAAAGATGTGTACTCTTCAAAGAAGAAAGGTGGGCTTGGTTTAAGATCAGTGGATGGTTTCATTGTTGCTGGTCTAACCAAACTTGTATGGAAAATCTTAATTGGTGGGCCAAAATTATGAGGTCAAAATACTTGGGGCATAAACCTTTGTTTCTATGTTCCAAAAAAGCAAATCATTCTATGGCATGGAAAGGTATCTTTGATGTACCTTCGATGTTAAGAAAATTATTTATAAGGGAATGCCATGGATTTTTGGGGGGGAAAATCCATTAACTTCTTGGTAGCATATTGGGCCCATATGCCTTTGGCAAATCTGTTAAGTTAAGCTAAGCTTATTGACTGGAGTTTAGCTGTGGAGAAGTTTATCATCAGTAACCAGTGGAATACCCCAAATCTTCTTGCCATTCTTCCTGAAGATGTTGTTCAAGTCATCATGGCCATCCCGCTTCCCGTGGAGGACCGCAATCACTGACAGACCGACTAAGGGGCAAGGACGGTCACTTGAACCTCCGCTTGCTGGAGAATCCTTCAGGCAGGGAGGCCTTGACCCTCTCCTCTACACCAAAGTCGCTTACCAGATGTTTGATAGAAGGAGGCATTAGGGAAGATGAATGCTGATTCTTTTTTTTTTTAACAAAAACAAAATGACATTGTTTCATGTAAGTGAAATTTTTGCATTCTCAACCAAAACGGCGCCATATCATTAAATGAAAAGAAAAAAAATACAAAAAAAAATTAGAAAACCCCTATTTTAGTTTGTTCTCTGCATCTGGGGAGGACTAAAATCGAGCATAAGGAGACTGAAGACTGAAGACATCGGACCACTGCACAAGCGGCACATCGCACAGGTGAGACCAGCAACATCACACCATCGCATCATGTAAAGTCCTGTATCTTGAATTTTGGTACACAACAGTAAGATGTGTATTTTACCTATCATTGACTTAGGCAATTTGGGTTTCTTATTAAATGTATTAATCAATTTTGTTCAACGAACATTAATCAAAGTATTTGGCTTTGTTGATTTCTTCTGGGTGAGACTATGAATGGGTCATTGGGTGACTCACGACATCGGCACTTGAGACTTTTGTATAATTGTATTGTGAATTTGTGATATTGTTTGTGCAATTATGAAATTGTGATATTATTTTGTCATCTTGTTAATTGTTAATTGCTATTAAAGATTTTTAGTGATATATTTAAATAACTTAGTGCTAATAGTTCCAACCGCTTCAGTGGAGAAAGCATTTTTCACTGAGAATATTGTGAAAACTTTACTCTGTAACATAATGGGAGATCAATGGTTGAGTGATAGTTTGGTTGTTTACATTGAGAGAAATATTTTCATTTGTATTGCTAATGAAGCTATAAGTAATGCAACATTTTTAGAATATGAAAAGTCATCGTGGACAATTGTAATTTGTAATCTTTTATAAATTATGAATTTTAATAGTATCCTTTAGTTTTAAAGGATATTTTTGCTTCCTTATTTTTTTTTTAATTATACATGTTGATCCTGCCAAATAAAAGTTATGGGTCCGTCATTGGCCCCAATCAGAATGACTAGTAAATTTGGGATCCAGATACAAAAGCAACTTCACAATCAAGCCAACATTTTTGTTTCTAGATGCGAGCATCTTGTCCATCCTTAAGCTAGATTCCTAAATTGTATGTGGAACCTCAATATCCCTCCAAAAATTAAGATATTTAGTTGGTTAATGCTTAGAAACCTTCTGAGTACTAGAGACCGTCTACTTCACAACTCTTTAAGTTTCTAATCCAAATTGTGTTATTTGTGCGGAATCCCCAAACCATCTATTTTTGAAGTGCTCATTTGCCCAACAAGTGTGGTCACTGTCTTCACTAAGGCTTACAAATGTTATCCTCCTAGATTGGCTTGCAAACTTAGAATCCTCGAACCTGCAGTCTCTTTCTCCTCTAAGCCAAGGTCTTCTGATTTGTTGGCAAATCTGAGAGGCTCAAGTTTAAATATGCATCATGGTAGAGATTTTAATATGGTGCATATTGTGGGTTCTAGATATTATGCTGCTAATTCATCTCAGAGATTGGTTCCTCCTTATTTGGGTGCGATCAACTGGAGCCCCCCAAGTGAAAGACGATAAAAACTTATTTTAGCCTCTATGATGCCGGAGAGGGTAGCTGCTACGGGATTCATCGTCAAATATTGTTTTCGCCTTTCGCTGGTCTCTAGAGTCAAGTTTCTTGGATTTACAAATTGCTTGGTGGCTGAAAATTAGCTCTTCTTGAATGTTTCAAGACTACTGATGAGATGAGATGCACTAAAGTTATGGTTGAAGGATATTCAAAACTAAATATTGATACTGTTAATGGTTCTTTCCAATAACTAGGAGGATTATGCGAATTGACTCCAATGTTTGGGAATAGAAAAGGAAGTTTTTGGACATTCATTTTTCTCATGCCTTCAGGAAGACAAAGGCAAATGTTTTGATTGCTATGGGTCGTCAAAGAGGAATCAATCAGCATTGGGAGCGTTCTATCCATGCTCGGGTTGCTTGACAGGACCTATCTGAAAAAAAGTCTCGTAAATTATGTTTGGGCCCTACTTCCATCTGACACGCAATATAGAATACTAAAATTATCCTCAGCTGGTTAGACAAGGGATATTCACCTTATCAAGCATGCCTCCGCCTCTCGTTCAACCCCGAATTTCGTGCAACGGCCCTAGAAGGTTACACAAACACGAATACCGTGTGAGTGGATAAAAAAATAATTTTAAAATATAATCTCAAAATATGTGAAAACCATAAATCCAAGAATTTAGTGACACTAGGGAATCAGTCCACAAACTCACAATCATACACACATCAAGCATCACCTAAGAATCATCACAGCACTTACATACAATCATATCACACCCAAGCCATTCTCAAAGCACCAAATCAATCATAATATCACAAGGGAACTACCGGCAGACCATCACAAACTCACTCGGGATTACTCGGGATTTAGAGCCCAGCTCGACGTCTGAGTGAAATCTAACTCAGGATTTGGAGCCCCCAGCTCGACTTCTGAGTCGCCACCACAATATCAGTCTCAGGATTTAGAGCCTCGGGCTTGATGTCTGAGACCCACAACCTGTCCTGAATTTACGGGATTGATTAAGAATTAATTAGGATTAACGGGGATTAGTGAGACTAATCGGGAATTAGTCGAGGATTATCGGGTGATCGGGGTAAAATTACGATTTTTTCCTTGAAAAGGGAAAAAGTTGACTTTTGACCCGGGAGGTCAAATGTACGAGGACCGAGGTCCGTTGACATGACCCACCCCCAATCCCCCGGGATTAAGGTGTAACGACCCGTCTCGGGAGTTAGGATTAAGGAAGTCATTAGTAACAGATTAGTGAGCTTAATCGGTGTTTAGTTAGTTACATTTGGCTCGTTAGTGTAGAATGACGATTTTACCCCTGGTTTGAGAAAAATGTTGACTTTGAGTTCGGGCGGTCAATTTGATATTGAACGGTGACCGTGACGTAGTTCGGGACGTCACAAATTCGTAGACAGGTGGCACGCCCGATTCCGACATCCGAGGAGGAAGTTATGATGTTCGGAAGGTTGAGAGCATTACCGTAATTTGGGTAAACGAAGGGAAAAAGTTGACTTTTCGTACGATAGGGTTTTTTATACGTAGACCAAGGACCGTTAGGTAGATCTCGTCGTCTTGAGTTCAACGACAGGCGGCATGCTTTAATCGGACGTCGGACGATCGAGATACGGGTCTAGAACGGTGAAGGGAAAAACGGTAATTTTAACTCATAGGGGCATTTTGGTCTTTTGGGTGCTTTGGGATTTGTACAAATAGGATGAGGACAAGTGTGCAGTGCTAATTGGGATATTTTGGATTGGGACCATTGGATTGAGGACACGTGGGGTGTGTGTAGTGGGTTCTAGGGTGCACGGGCATGAATTAAAATTGTGATCAGTGTGTGTAGCAGTGTTCGAAGAGAGAAGAACAGAGACTGGGAAGAGGGGTGAAATCGATTAGTTGCTGGGTGAGAGTGTGAGTTTTGTTAATTCAGTAAGTGAGAGCAGTGAGAGATGGTGAGACCAGTGAGTGTGTGGGTTGCACTGAAGTGAGTTCGGGTGTGTTAGAGGTGAGAGTTCTCAGAAAAAAAAAAGAGGGGCGTTGGCGGTGGTGCTGTCGTGTAATTGATCAATCGAGGCTGGTGGTGGTGTCCAGAGGACGGAGGAGGACTAGAGGAGTCGAGTGGGCACGACGGAGCTCACGGCGGCGGCCTGAGCACAGGTAATTCCATAATTTCCTTAAAATGCTCTGTTTTCCAATTTAGGTTCAGACGTTGAGTCGTGAAGTTTGGGGTCGAGTCGAGGGGTTTGGTGAGTGCTAGTCGACTCAGTGAGTCCCTAGGGAGCTTCTGGTTGTGAAGCCGTGAAGGGGAAGTGTACGGCTGGTCGGATTGTGGAACAGAGTTTTGGGAGGTTTCGGGTTCGAGTTAGGGAGGTGTGTTTTAGGTCGTGATGTCGAGTTTTTAAGGTTGGATTGAATTTCTTAGGATAGGACGAAGCTAGGGGAGGAAAAAGGAAGGAAAACGGACGGCGGACGACGAAAGGCGGAGAACCGGCCACGCCGGTCCAGAACAGTGACTGCTCGAGGTTGAAGATGAACAGTGTTTCTGTTCAGGCGCGTGAGGCCCACGCGCAGCCATTTTGGACGGCGCGTGGAGGCACGTGGGGTGGTTTCTGGGGAAAATTCCAACTAGGTTTTTGGTCTAGAAGTTGTAACGAGTCTTTTGAGATAGGTTTCGGGTTAATCGGACGTCGAATTGAGTTAGTTCTACGAGGTTGAAGGTTTAGGGTCTCGGTTCATTACGTTTAGAATCCGGGGAATTTTGTGGGGAATTAGGAGAACCTTCGTTAACGTGTTAGTAACGTAGTATGGTGACTTGTGACAGGATCGGGAATCCCCGAGGAGGTCGAGGAACGTGCAAGACGTTCGGGACGCGAGTGACGTGCCCTGTATCTGTGAGTGGACTTCTTCCTTAAACTGAGCATGCATAACTGATTTTAATTACTTGTTTTATGGTTTTATATGTGATTTCATGGTTATTTGAATATGCTATAACTGTTTTACTTAATTGCACATTTTTCGAGAAAATACGGTTTTCAGCACGTTTTACGAGAAAAGTTTGATTTCTGATTATGGTGCGATGGTTTTGGGATTTCAAACGATAAAGGGTATTCAATGATTATAAAGGGATTTTGGAACATGATTTTGATGATCAAGGGTTTTCAGTTTTAGAATCGATTTTCGGAAAGCGGAATTTGGTTTTAAAGTTGAAAAGTAGATTTCCGGATTTGGGTTCGGAATGACGGTTCTGGATGTCGGAAGGGCTTTGGACCAGTGGTTTCAGATTCGGGTTTGGATGTGTATTTAGAAATGGTTTTCAAACGGTTTTGGATTGGATTTGCTGGATCTGGTTATTGAGTTTAAAGACCCGGATTATGTTTGATGGGGGACGGACCCGGATTGGGTTTAAAGACCCAGATTGAGTTTAAAGACTCAGAGTTTAAAGACTCGGATATATTGATATTTCCCCCGTAAGCCTGTTGAGTTTAAAGACTCGGATTATTGAGGCCTGGATTGAGTTTAAAAGACTCGGGAGTTTAAAGACTCGGATAGATCCAGCAGGTTTGATCGGATGATTATATTGGTATTCGATGTTTTAATGCTAATGTTTTATAACGTTATTATACTGTGTTTATGTTGCTGTGGTTTTCATGATGAACATAATGTGATTTATACATGTTTTCGGAAATTGGGTTATGCGTGCATGTTTTCAAAACGGAGGGCCAAACCCTGGTTTGTTTATGAAATGGTTTTTGAACTTTTATTCTTTATGGTCCACTCACACTTTCTGTTTTAAATTGTCGTCCAGGTCGTGGAGCTAGCGCGGGGGTTGACGTTGAGACAGCGTCGGAGGCATAGAATACTCGAGGGTTTCCCAGAGTGTTTCCAATTTTTCGTTGTGCGTGTAGTGTATCGGCTTTGTTTTCTTTTGTTTGGTACTATGCTCTGTATAACCGTTGACTCTGGGGTGTTTTAAATTCTCTTGCGTCTGACAATGTAATTTGTGGTTTTCCTGAGGTTGTTTTGGTTTTTCGTTTTTGGGTTGTCAGACGGGAGCAGGGTTTAGTCCCTAATCCTAGGGGATTAGGGATGGGCCCTGACATAAGGGCTAAGTCATGCTCCCGTCTAACTTACGCGTGACACGAAGGCTAAATCGATGTCCAACCTATATGTAACACGTAAGTCGGATAAGGGATTTCCAAAACGAACCGTACACAAGTACCGGACTTCCCAGAGCTCGCAGAATTTACTGTGGGTCGCGTATGTGATGTCTCCGTCTCTCTTTACCAACAGCCCATACCGCAACAACCTGAAGGGTATCGAAAGCATAAAAAGATTGTGAGTGGACAAAAATAATCAATACGTTCTGAAAACAGGTTCTCGAAAAGTACATTTATACCCTCCATTTAAAAACCAATGCATGCATATAAAACTCATTTCATATCCGAGATAAGAAAACCATCATTGAAAACCAGAATCATTTCCTTTTCTCAACTCCGTAATTCAAATCCAGGGCCTCAGCCAAGAATCATAAATCCTCATCATTTGGGCCATTGCCCAAAACATCTGAAAACGAGTGAAAAACCAGTGAAAAATATCAATCAATCAAGTTGCTGGATCTCAAATGCGCCAGAGTCTTTAAACTCAAAACACATGCGCATAATCACGCCTTCCCGGGATATCAACGAATCTTTAAACTCAAAATACAATCAACAGGCCTCGGGAGATATCACAATAACCGAGTCTTTAAACTCAAAACATATCAATCCAAGGCCCTCCCCCGTCAATCAACCGAGTCTTTAAACTCAAAACCAGATCCAGCCATTTTTCGGGTCTTTAAACCCAAAACCAAGTTTAACAGGTCTTGAAACCCAAAACCAAGTGAAAACCATAGAAAATCTATATCCGAATTCACAATAATGATTCTGTAAGCTAGCATCCGAAACTATCATCCCGAACCCAAATCTAGAATTTCTCCTTCCAAGTTTCAAAACTGAATCCGAATCGTTTTTCCGAAATTCAATTCCAAAACCGAAATCACTTTTCCGAAATCACTTTTATGAACAGAGCTTCAAGCCCGAAATCACTTTTCAAAATCCATTATAAATCATTGAAATCAAATCATATTTCCAATCCCAAAATCAAATCATCAAAACCATGATCAAATCGCAACATAAATCGTAAGCTCGTAAAACGTGCAAGTACGTCATTATCTCGAAATACGTGCAAAATCGTAAATCATCAAGATCATAATCATAGAATCACGTATAGAAAACATATAAAAACATATATGCATGCATCATAATTAGAAAACAAAGTCCACTCACAGACCATTAGCGTCGCCGCCTCGATATGCGTGCAAATACACTTTCCCGGCCAATCCACTATCACCGGCTTTTCCGAACTTGTCCAAATCTCATAATAAGGTCACTAACCACTTCATTAAGCTTCTACTAAATCCTCGTAATTTTCTCGAATTTTTAACTATTTTTAAAGAGCCCTAAAACAATCAAACATCCCAAAACATATCAAGACGATGTCCAATCGACTCGAAACCAGTCTCAAAATGTTCGGTACATCGATTAGAGTGAAAAATATGTTGAACACTTCCCCAAAAGAAGCCCCGCGCGCCCTCACGCACCGCCCAAAGGGGCTGCGCGTGAGAGGCACGTGTGGCACTGTTCATCATCGTTAACCTCCAGCCAGCCCTGTTCAGACCGATCCAGACCGGCCCAGTCCAACTGAGCCGGTGAGGCCAATTTTCACCCATTTCCAGTCCAATCTCGATCCTCTCTTCACCATTAGCTTCATCCTTAAGTTTAAGTTTGATTTGACTAATTAAAACACATAATGGAATCCTATTTCATACCTCTCAAAGTCGAACCAAAGCTCATAATTTTCCAGCTCTCTGTTCCCGGCCACCACGAGTCTCTCCGGTCACGGTTTTGAGTCCTTAAATCCAATAGTAGGCTTCTACGACTATTTTCAGTCCTCCACCGTGGTTTCTCAACGTCCTAGGTTCACTTGTGCTCACTGAACACCACCACAGACAAGATTTAGGTTGGTTGTGATCGATTGCACTCATGGCTGTTCACGGTTTGCCTTCTCTGTTTTCTGGGTTTTTCTCATTTCTCACACATTCTTCACTCAGTCCTTCACTAAGACACACTCACAATAGGTTATAACAAGCCCTTGATCTCTCACTCAAGCACACTGAGCTCACACACGATTCACAATTGAACCAGCTGCACGATAGCCCTAACTATCTCTGTTTTCCCATTTGATCGATTTCAGCCCAAATTTAAAAATGGCTTATCCGTGTGAGACTTGACTAGAAACCACTGGAGGGTAGACATATGTCCTCATCTCTGTGGTTCTCAGCCAAAATATCCAATACATCCAGCCCAGGTGTCCTCATCTAAGTGCTCACATAATTCAAGTTGCCAAAAGACCATTTTGCCCTTTAATGTCCAAATTACCATTTTACCCCTCATATAATTAGACCCGTAACTAAACCGTCTGACGTCTGATGACGGCGTACCACCTGTCATTGTACTCAGGGAATCGAGACCTACTTAATGGTCCTCGAAATGCGTGAAAATCACTTTTCGTCTAAAAATTCAACCATTTGCCCTATTTCAACCAATTTACCAGAATACCCTCGACCTTCCAAACGTCATAACTTCCTCCTCGGATGTCAGAATCAGACGTGCCACTTGTCTATGAACTCGTGATGTTCCGAACTACGTCACAGTCCTCAGTCAAAGTCCATTTGACCGCTCGAACAAAAAGTCAACCGTTCACCCAATTCCAAGGGCAAAACCGTCATTTTACCTTGTCCGTCCGAAATCACCCAACTAATCACCAATTAACTTTACTAATCTCTCATTAATCACTAATCTAATCCCAATTTTTGGGACGGGTCGTTACATCCATTATGCAGATGGAGTCGATACGAGTCCATAGATAGACGGCTCGTCAAAATCAGACATCGTACAGGAAAGTTACGGGTCACGGAAGGTTTCAGGAACTATTCCCGGTTGTACAAAATACGAGACGGATAAAGTTCACTTGTCTTGTAGTGGGCCCAGATATTTGTATTTAGGCCTAATGGATGAGTGACAAGTGTCACTCATCCATTGCTCACCAACACACATACATGCATCTACCATTTTCCCTTCTCTATTTCCATCCAACCCGTACCCACTCCCAAACCCATTCGATCTTCTTGCTTCTGGACCAAAGAAAGAGGTAGAGTGAGGTATTGAGCTGGAGAGACTTAGAGACGAAGGCAGGGAGGCGTAGCCGCCGTGGACGGCGGAGGAATCACGAAAAACAAGATAACCGTGGGTCTTGAAATTGGGTTTTTCAGTTTTGGACGTATGGGTTGTTTCTAATGCTTGGGTTATGTTTATTGGATCCATAAGAGTGTATGGGGATCAAATTGGAAGATGAAGGACATCTGGGCAGCTCAGGACAGAAGCTAGAAGCTTGGCCTTGACTGTTCGATCGTGATAGGTAATTTCTAGCCGTTTTCTCTCGATTTTGAAGTCATAGATAGGTTTATGGGAATGAGACGATCATAATGGTCAAAGAACAGAGAGAAATGGTGGTTGGAGGAGGAAGAACGGACTGGGTCAGGTCAGGTCGCGGGGCTGTTTGACCCGGTTGCACAGATCCGGGTCTACCCGATTTGAGGTTAAAGATGATGACATCATCAAATGGCATCATCTTCTATCAGACCTGATAGATGTCAGATGTCAGGCTGACATCAGCATGACGTCAGCGTTGACAGTTGACTTTGACCAACGTTGACTGAACTTTGACCCGCACGTGGGGGCGCGTGGGTACGAATTTCGATGTGAGATTGTCTTGTTCAAAAGATTTCGACGATCTAAATCCAATGGTGGTTATTTGAGGTCGATCAGAGATCGTTTGATTGGTCAAATAGAGGTTTTTAGCCTCGAGAAGCTTGTTCGGGACACGTTGACTATTTCGGGAGTTTTGGGGGTTTATAGTTTGGACTTGTATGGGTTAGTAGTAACCTTTGAGTGTGATTTGGACAGGTGTGGACGTCCTGGAGAGTATGGATTATCTTCGGAATGGCTTACGGCGCGGATTGCAGGCGCACAACAAGGACGGTGTGTGAGTGGAATTTGCTTTCTAAATGATGCATGCATATATGTTTTAATGTTTTATAAACATGGTTTGAAATGCATTGATTGCATAATGATTTGAATGATTTACGGATTCTTGTGAGAG
This sequence comes from Prinsepia uniflora, assembly GCA_032719365.1. Lineage (NCBI taxonomy): Eukaryota > Viridiplantae > Streptophyta > Magnoliopsida > Rosales > Rosaceae > Prinsepia > Prinsepia uniflora. Next base: position 69,069,931 of record CM064869.1, read on the forward strand.
GGCTTGAGACCTTATTGAAATGATTTTGGGCTTGTGACCTAGTCGAAAGGTTGAAAAATAATAGACTTTGGGAGTAAGTCCATTGGAAACCATGTTTCGGGCCAAGGGCCCTATTGGGGCTTCAGACCCCGTTTGATGTAACATTGGACACCGTTTTATGTTATTTGTGGAAACTAGTTTTGGGCCGATACCCGGTACAAATAATTACTTTATAAAAATAAGTTTTCACTGTTTTTATTATGACTCTGGCAGGAATGTGTTTCCCCAGATGGGACTCGATGAGATGCTGGCTATGACTCCGACAGGAATGTGTTTCCCTGGAAAGGACCTGATGAGATGTTGGCTATGACTCCGGCACGAATGTGTTTCCCCAGAGAGGACCCGATGAGATGTTGGTTTTGGATCCAGTAAGAATATGTTTCCCTTGGATAGGGCCTCTGGCAGGAATGTGTTTCCCCGAAGAGGACTCAGATGGTTATGACTCCGGTAGGGATGAGTTCCCCCAGAGGGATTACGATGACACTACCTGCAGGAGTGTCGGGTTATTGCACTGAGGCGTCGAGTCAGGGACTCTGAGCCTAGTGCCACACCTAGATGTCGAGTCGCGGACTCCAGAGCCAGGTGTAGATCGGTTGTGTAAATCCGAGTCGCGCGCGTGTCGATATGAAAATCGTGACAGTGATAGAGATGGGTGATTTCCCTAATAAAGACAGATGATCAAACGGATAGGAGAATGGGTGTAACTACCCGTCCCGGAAGTCAGGATTAAGGAAGTGATTAGTAACGGATTAGGGAGTGTAATCGGTGGTTAGTTGGTTACTGTTGGAATTTGGACGCAGAATGACGATTTTACCCCTAGTTTGGGCAAAATGTTGACTTTTAGTTCGGGCGGTCAATCACGGCGGTTCACCGTGGAAAGTGGCCACGATACCAGAGGAAACAGAGCAGACGAAAACCGTGAGGAAAACAGAATTCAATCACCCAACTGTGGACTTGAACTCATGATTTCTGAATAGAAAATGGTTGGAAGCTTGCGAGAAGCTTCACAGATTGCAAGTTGAGACCTGGATATGACGGTAAGTAGAAGTTCCACAAACTTCGTTTTTGAATTCAAAAATGGTGATTTGTGTTTTGAGGATTATTAATGGAATTGAATGATTGGATGAGGTTTTGGAGGTCCTAAAGGGTTTATTGAGCTTGAAACCACGGAGTTTGGAGGCTGGGATCGAGCAGAAGCTATGGTCGAAGATGGCCGGTCTATATGCACGTCCGATTTGGGCAATCTGAGAAAAAGTTATGGTGTACGGAAGGTTAAGGGCGTTACCGTAATTTTGTTAAATAGAGGGAAAATGTTGACTTTTTGCTGGACTCTTGGTTTTCACGTAGACCGAGGACCGTTTGGTAGACCTCGATGCCCTGAGTCCAACGACAGGCGGCACGCAGTCGTTGGCCATCGGATGACGAAACTACGGGTCTAGGAATACGAAGGGAAAAATGGTAAATTGACCTTTAGGGGCATTTTGGTCTTTTTCTGTGTGACGACCCGTCCCGAATTAACAGGATTAATTAAGAATTAATGATAGATTAGCGGGACTAATCAGAGATTAGGCGAGGATTAGCGGACGTGCAGGCGAAATGACGATTTTACCCCTAGATTGGGTAAATCGTTGACTTTTTGTTCAGACTGTCAAATGGACTTTGGCCGATGATCGTGACGTAGTTCGTGACGTCACGAGTTCATAGACAGGTGACACGCACGATTCCGACGTTCTAGGAGGAAGTTATGACGTTCAGAAGTTCAAGGGCATTTTGGTAATTTGGGCCAAATGTTGACTTTTTGACCGAGAGGTCCGATGGCCGAGGGCCGAAGACCGTTACGTAGATCACAGTGATACGAATCCGTAGACAGGCGGCACGTCGAATTTGATCGTTCGACGGCCAAGTTACGTACGGTTCACGGAAGTTCTAGGTTACTATTCACAACGACACATTTTACGAGGACCGTTTGTCTTTAGTGGGCCCAGTTACTTTTCAGCAACCAATGGATGAGTGACAAGTGCCACTCATCCACTGGCCACTAGCCCACATTCATGCATAACCCACACCATCGACCATTTCTTTTCTTTGTTCCCAAACAAACCCGATCTCATTCCCTTGAAACAAAACCAATCCAAACCTTCCCATTTCGACCATGACAGAGACCAGGGAGTGAGGAGAAGATTGACGGAAGTGGTGGCCGGCCAGGACGGCGCTGCCGTGTACGGCGGAGGCCCAAAACCCGTGCAAGTATCGGTTTTGCCCATTTTAAATTCATTTTCGATTTCAGTTGTTATGGGCCGTTTTAGGTGTTGGTTTTGAGTTAATAAAGTTTCTAGGAAGTTTTTAGGAAGGTTTTGGGAGTGGTGAGACGTCGATAAGCCCTGGGATGAGTTTTGAAAATGTGGACCGTGAGGAAGAAATCGAACCGTTAGGATTTTGGGTGTTTTAGCTAGTTTGGTTAATTGGAATGGGTAGGAAATGAGAAAATAGGAATTTAGGGATTGGATTGGAAGAAATTGGACGAAAATTGAGGAAGATAGAACCTTGGACCGGTCACGCCGGTCTAGTTGCGGGCTCGAACCAGACCGGCCGGTCTGAACTAGCCGTCGAGAGGTTGAAGACGCACTGTTCACAGGCGCGTGGCTCCCACGCGCAGCCACTTCAGGCGGCGGGTGCGGGAGATTTTGGGCAAGGTTCCAACATGTAATTTCATCTATTCTATGTAACAAACATTTTGGGACTGGTTTCGTGTCAATCGGACATCATTTCGATATAGTTCGAGTTGTTCGAAGGTTTAGGTTCGCGTTTAAAAATAGTTAGAAATTCCGGAAAATTACGGGACTTTAGTGAGGGGTTATTTAAGTGGTTAATAACCCTCTAAATGAATTTGGACAGGTTTGGGAATCCCGGAGGCGACGTTTGACCCGGGAGACGGTTATGGCACGCGTATCGAGGTGCGGCTTCGGACGGGCTGTGAGTGGACCCTTCTCTCGAAATTGATGCATGCATAAATGTTTTATAATTGTTTTAATATATGTTTTGTGATGCCATGAGTGCATTTGTTTGTGGTAGTCTAGGATTTACGTATTTGCATGTATTTCGAGATTTACGATTTTATACGATGCATATACGTTCTAGGTTTTCAACGAGGTTTTAATGAATGGATTTCAGATTTAGAAATATGAAATCGGGCACGAGACCCATTTGATTTACAACTCTCGGACTTGGAGTCCATTTGATTTGACGAGGAATCAGAACTAGGGTCCATTTGAGCTATACGATCGGACCGAGGGTCCAATTGGTTTACGATTCGGGTTTGAGGCCCAGTTAGTAGTACTATCGGGCTTGATGCCCCGTTGATTGATGATATCGGGCCTGAGACCCATTTAGTTGAGATTTCAGGTTTAAGGCCCCGTTGGTTGTGAAACTAGACGTGAGGTCCTATTGAGTCATGGTTCGGGCTTAGGGCCCTGTTGATTGTGAAATCGGGCTTGAGTCCCAGTTTGATTTATGAAATGAGTATTCGGGCATGAGACCCTATTGAACTGTGGATTTAGGCTGAGGCCTGGGAAATGGATTTGAATCGGATTCGAGGAATTCTGTTGAGATGAATCGGGTATGAGACCCAGTTGAAAAGTGATTTGAGAAAGAAAGAAAGTATTTGAAAATGAATGAACCCTCCATATGATTATATGGTCTCCTCCAGCGTTGACATGGAGAGTCACGATCCACAAACCAGAGTGGGTATCCCAATAGGGATCCCGTTCCAAGAGTGGTGGTTACTTATATCGTTGTGGTCCCGGACCAGATTCCGAAGAGATGTGTGGACTAGATCCAGAGAGAGAGCTTGGACTAGATCCAATGATTGAGCCTCCCAGATGGAGATTCCTGGGAAAAGACTCGGAGTGAGACCCCGAGTAGTGTGCACACTAGTATGGATTTGACATCGTAACTATTTCGGGGGTGTGTTCCCTAGGGGTTGTGTGCCCCGAGTTGGCATCTTCTCGGAAGTGTTGCAGATGGGTTATACGTATGTTGATACGTATGAGGTTTTATGGAAAAGTGATTTGAGGGCGGAGACCCTATGTTTTATGATTAGAAAGTGATTTGTGGCAGCGACCCCGTATATGAGATTTGGAGCTGCGACCCCGTATACGAGATTTGAGGGCGGAGACCCTGTGTTTTATGTTTCGGAAAATGATTTGGGGCGGAGACCCCCGTATTTGAAATTGTGAAAGTGATTTGGGGCGGAGACCCCGTTTGTGATATTTTGAGAATGGTTTTGGGTTGAGACCCACGTGATGTGAATTGGGCTGAGTCCCTATTGTTTTGATTTATTGTGATTTCGGGTCGAGGACCCAAATGGATTTATGGTTCATGACGGTTTATGGGAACCGACATGAACCTTTGAAAGGTGTTTGTGGGTCATGACGGTTTATGGGAACCGGGCATGAACCCTTGAATGATTTCAAAAATATGTTTGATGAATTGATTGATTTTATGAATGTTTTACTAAACGGTTTTTGGAATGCATGCGGATGTATTTATGAAGGGCATAAAATATCTTCTTATGAAAATGTTTTTTTAAATGAAAAGTTTAAATTTTCCACTCACAGTTTTCGTGTTTTAATGCCCTTCAGGTTGATCGCGGATGCGGGCTGTAGCAGAGAAGAGACAACACTCCCCTCCTCCTACGATCCTGATGCACTCTGATAGCCCCGGCGAGGGCTAGAGATGGAATTTCCCTGGTCTGACACGTGGTGTCAGACAGAATCAGGTGGGTCCCACGCTAATCCCGGGGGATTTGGGACCGGTCCTGACATTCTGTGCATGGGGATCTGTGCCCACTGGAAAGTGGACACTTGGTTGTGTTAGTGCCCATAGAGACCTTGACACGTGGCTGGGTCTGGATGGTTGTAGAAGCCTCTGGCTGTTTCTGTTTTTAAACCCGTGTACGGTTTGCCTGCAAAGAGAAAAACAGAGAGGTTGTGTTAGCCATGGAATCCCAATCCAATTAACCCATTAATCTCCATCCTTTGCCTTAAAGAGTGAACGAAAAAGGAAGAGGGAAGTGAGAGGGTTGCTATGGTGTGATCACGGCGGTTCGCCGTGGACGGTGGCCACGATACCATAAGAATCAGAGCAGACAAAAACCGTGAGGAAAACAGGATTCAATCACCCAACTGTGGACTTGAACTCATGATTTCTGAATAGAAAATGGTTGGAAGCTTGGAGAAGCTTCACAGATTGCAAGTTGAGACCTGGATATGACGGTAAGTAGAAGTTCCACAAACTTCGTTTTTGAATTCAAAAATGGTGATTTGTGTTTTGAGGATTATTAATGGAATTGAACGATTGGATGAGGTTTTGGAGGTCCTAAAGGATTTATTGAGCTTGAAACCACGGAGTTTGGAGGCTGGGATCGAGCAAAAGCTATGGTCGAAGATGGCCGGTCTATTTGTGACCGGGAAGGTATTATCTGGACCAATACTTCGTGTTTTTTTTAGCATAGATCGATTAGAACTAAGAGGACGAAACTGTAAGGACAAATAGGATTGAAAAAGCTGGAAAATTGAACGGAAACCGTGAACGCAGGTTCACGGCTGGACCGGATCGGTTCGAACCAGGTGAACCGGGCTCACCTGAGGTTGACGACGACATTGTTCACGCGCAGAAACTTCCAGACACGCGTAGGGGAGCGTGAGGGGTAGTCTGGGAAAGTGGTCAACAAGTGAAATGATGTAATCGATGTAACGAACATTTTGGCGCTGGTTTTGAGTCAACCGGACATCGTCTCGATAGTTTTCGGGATGTCCGAAGGTTTTAGGCCTCGGTTAAAAATAGTTAAAAATACGGAAAAATTATGGGGCTTTAGTATGACCTTTGTAAAGTAGTTAGTGACCTTGGTATGAGATTTGGACAGGTTCGGGAAAGCCGAGGATAGCGGAATGGTCGGGGACGGCGTAAGTGCGCGCGTATCGAGGCGACGTCGGAATGGTCTGGGAGTGGACTTTTCTTTCTAACTCTTGATGCATGAATATATGTTTTTATATGTTTTCTATACTTGATTCTATGATTTGATTTATGATTGTGATGGTTTACGGTTTTGTACGTTTTTCGGGAGTTTAAAGACTCGGATAGATCCAGCAGGTTTGATCGGATGATTATATTGGTATCTTATGTTTTACTGCTAATGTTTTATAAAGTTTATCCTACTGTGTTTATGTTGCTGTGGTTTCCATGATAAAATAGTGTGATTTATAAATGTTTTCAGAAATTGGGTTATGCATGCATGTTTTCAAAACGGAGGGCCAAACCCTGGTTTCTTATAAAATGGTTTTTGAAACTTTTATTCTTTTTGGTCCACTCACACTTTCTGTTTTTACTTGCCCTCCAGGTCGTGGAGCTAGCGCGGGGGTTGACGTTGAGGCAGCGTCGGAGGCTTAGTGTACTCTAGAGTTTTCCCGGAGTGTTTTCAGCTTTTCCGTTGTGCGTGTAGTACTGTTTATTTCGTTTGGTACTATGCTCTGTATAACGGTTGACTCTTGTTCGATTTTAAGATTCTCCTTCGCCTGACAGTGTGAATTGTGGTTTTCGTGAGGTTGTTTGGGTCTTTTGTGTTGGGTTGTCAGACGGGAGTAGGGTTCACCTCGATTATTGGGGTGATAATCGGGGTGGGTCCTGACAATGGGTCCCGAGGTTTTCACTGAGTGACTGTGTCCAATATTTGTTTGTAACTTTTGATGGTTTTATTATGAAAGTACTTTTTTTCCACATGTGTTATTTCACTAAAAGTACTAATTTTAAAATGATATGCATGCATGCTTGTAAAACAAAGGGTGAAAGCTTTATTTGGTAAAAGGTTTTTAATAAATGCTTATTTTTGTCCACTCGCACGTTTTTTTGTTTTTGGCACCCCCTAGGTTTATTGCGGATGCGAGCTATAACAGAGTTTGAGACATCGCATACCACCACAGATCCTGGCGTACTCTAGGTAACCCCAAGCGGGTTACGATGTAACGACCCAGAAATTCGAAAAAAAGGAAGAAAATTTGGAAAATTTGAAGGAAGTGACGATTTTGCACCTAGTTATAAGGGCCAAAAGTTGACTTTTTGGACTTTTCGAAGAGACTGTTGAGTAGGTCTCGGGATGCTGAATCCACAGACAGGCGCCATGCGTCAATCGGAGGTCGGATGTGACAGTTACAGATCTGCGAAGGTGATGGGCATTTTGGTACTTTTGAAAGGTAAGGGCAAAATGTTAACTTTTGATTCAGACGGTCAAACAGACTTTAGCCAATGACTGTGACGTAGTTCGGGACGTCACGAGTCTGTAGACAGGCGGCACGTCAAAATCGGACGACGAACGAAAAAGTTGTGGTCACGGAAGTAAAATCGATTAACCGAACGAACCGAGATTTTGAATAAAAAATTATTAAAATATTGAATAGTGATCAGTGTTTGTGGACACTTGGATGGGTGACAAGTGTCACTCATCCCTTATTTTGAGGCCCTAAATTATGGATCTTGTTCCCACTGATTCATTTTTAATCATTCCTTATCATCTTTAGTTAAACATCATCATTGTCATCTTTAATTATTTCTCATCATCCTGATTCATGATCAAGAAAACATTTTTCTTCTTTGTTCTTTGAACCGTGAAGGAAGCAGGAAAACAGAGCTTGAGAGAAGTGAGCATTGAGCTTCCTTCCACAACTGATCTTGAGGGGAAAATTGAGAGAGTTAGGAGACTAAGTTAGAGAGAAAAACACGAGGGATAGAGAGGAAATCTGTAGCTCAGAATCGAAATTTGGAAAAATATAGTGAATTTTCGAATTCTAGGTTGTGAGCGTTGGGGATGAAAATTGAAGTTGGAATTAGCTTCCTGGGATTGAGACGAGTCGAACCCAATGAAAATTGAGGTGAATTGGGGTCGATTTGACTAAGAACAGAGGGAATGAAGTTCGTGGATTTTCGACCTTGAGTCGAGGAATTTGAGTCATGGAATGCTGAAATTGGACTGGGGAATATGTTCATTAAGATCCCACGATGCTTTTGGATGCATGAATTAAAGGAAAACAATGGGAAATTGTGGAGATTAGACGATGAACAGTGATTCGATGTTCTTCGAAGATTGAGTTCAATTCGATTGGATTAAGGTAAGGTTTTATGTAATTGAATTCATAGAACTTTAATTGGGTCCATAACGATGCTGTTAGATGACTGAATTGAAAGAAATGATGTAGGATTGATGGACATTGAATCGGGTTAATACGTGGGTCGTAGGATCCGTTTACCAGAGGAATGGGTTGGGACGACGACTGTGCAGGTTACTGTAGCAGGCGCGTGAGCTCACGCTCAGCCACTTACGGCGGCGCGTGGGGGCACTTGAGTGAGAATCCCAAGGTGAGTTCAACATAACTTTTGTTCCATTTAATGTAACGAACATTTTGGCACTGGTTTCGAGGAAATCGGATATCGTTTCGATAGTGTTCTGAGTATTTGAAGTTTTAATATACGTTTAAAATACGTATTTAAATTCCAGAAAAATGAGGAAAAATTATATAAGATATATTGAAGTGTTAGTGACCCTCGATAATGATTTTGGGCAGGAATTGTGATTTCCAGAATTTACGGAAAAACGTGCAGCTCGGAACCGGGCCGTTTGGACGGTGTATGTGAGTGGACTTTTGTTTGCTAACCGTGATGCATGCATATATGATTTAAATGCTTTATTATATGATTTGATATGATTTGACATGATTGATGTTTCAATCCGGTGCTTTCTCGATTTTCTGGATTATTATATTATTTTTGGCACGATTTTCGAGAAATTTTGAAATTGATGTTTTGGGCGTAGGCCCGGGATTGAAAATGATGTTTTGACTCGGGTTATGAGTCAGGGATTGAAAATGATATTTGACTCAGATTATGAGTCAGAGATTGAAAATGATATTTGACTCAGATTATGAGTCAGGGATTGATTTCATGGATTTACGTGAAAGTGGCAATTGAGGTTGCGATCGCATGGGTTTGCGTGAAAATGATATTTTGGGCTTGAGACCCAATTGGATAGTGATTTTGACTCAGATTTGGAGTCACATGTGAATATGATTAAATTGATGATTTTGATTTATAAAGTGAATTCTAGACACTGTTTTATGATGGATTTGTGGAATTTTCTTTGTGAAAGATATGTTTCGGTCATAGGCCCTATTGAAATGTTTTTTATTCGATTTGAGTCATAAATGATTTTAAAATGAGATTACTGGATTTGGTGACTGTCCACATATGCCATCCTCTGTGATTTGATAGTCTCCTCCAAACGTCGTAGATCCTGGAGTAGTCACGATCCACTGCCTAGAGATGAGTAGCTCCGAGGGAGGCTCAATCTCAGGAGTGTGAGATTATGATGATATCCTCCAGACATCGTAAATACTAGGGGATGTACTCAGACGTGAGACTCCCGAGTTTGTACGCGTTGCATTGATATCGTGACGGTTACTTGGATATTGAGATTGGATATCGAGGATTGGTGATATTGGTGATTTATTGATATTTGTGTCCAGATGCTTTATATCATGAACTGATTTGATGAACATGAGTTTTACGGACCATGGGAAAACATGTTTTGATTTTATCGGTATACTATTCATACTTGATTAATTTCACACTATTACTCATGTTTTATGATATGCATACATGTTTGTGAAAACTGGAGGGTAAGAATGTGTTTCGGTAAATTTATTTTTAAAGGTTTGTTTTATCCACTCACACCTTTTCTGTTTTATTGACCCTTCAGGTCGTGGCGTGATGATCGAGGCTATTCGAGAGGTGGATGTATGAGTGGGCACAGGTGCAGTTATCCCTTGTTTGGCAAGTCTTTGAGGGTAATTTTGAAACTTCAGTTGACTTGTCAGATGGGAACAGGATCGGGCATGGTCATTTACGTCCTTAGGGGACGGGTCTTGTCATACGGTTTTATCCCTGGTCTGACACGCGGTGTTGGTCGGGAGTAGGCACATCCCGCGATAATCCCAAGAGATTAGGGATGAGCCCTGTCACAACCAATCCACACAATCACCACACAACATCATAACATTTCACATCACAAAAATCCAGAATCCACACACGTGCCATCGAAATATATCCGAAAACCATCCAGAAATCATATGAAAATCACCAATAATCCAACATCAATATCCCAACTCATAAATCACATTCAATCCCAATATCACAATCAAAACAGGATTCACAAAAGCAATTTATAGAAAATTTCGTAAAATGTGCAATAAAATAATAATTAATTATCAAAATTATCAAAAATCATATAAATATTTCAATCACCCAAATATCACCAAAAAAAACATAAAAAAAATATTTAAAACACATAAATATGCATGCATAATATTTTAATAAAAATAAACGTCTACTCACACGTACCTTTTACGCGATCGAACCGAACTACACGTTTTTTTTGTAAAATCCAAGGACATCAATTCCTGTCAAAAATCACCTCAAAAGGTCACTAACCCCTCTAACTAACTTACACGTGAATCTCATAATTGTCCGAGATTTTTAAACGAATTTAAAACGAAACATAAATTTTTGGATAGTCAAAACTACCCCGAGATGATGTATGATCACCTCGAAAATTGTACAGTTGGATTCGCAACATCGAATACATTAAAAACCATGTTAACACCACCTCGCAACTCCCCCTAACGCGCCACCCAATGTGGCTGCGTGTGGGAGCCACGCGCTAGCTACAGTGTTCGTCCTCACTCGTTTTCTCTACAAACCGGGTCATACGACCCACAACTTGGCCCGGTCATAACTTGCTCGTTCCTTAACCGTTTTCACTCCATTTTCGACCATTAAGTTATAATCTTCTTTTAGGTTAGATATGTGACTTCAAAATAGGGAAAAAAAATCATAAGTTAGGCAACCATACCTTCATCTTTCGGCTAACGCTCGACCTTTAACCTGCACCATCTCCAACGTCCAAAAGCTTCATTTCCAAGCTTTACTCGCTCACAAAGCCTCTAGGAAGATGTTAGGGTACCTGTTAGAAGTTTATCAGGCCTTAAACCCACGTTCCAATTCACGAACCCATGAAGACCGTTTTCATGTTTCTGGTTTCTGGGGTTTTTCCATCCCCAGAACACACCCAAGTTGCTCATTTCCCCTCATGGTCTTCTCTCCTCAATCTCTCAATCATTTGATATGTCTTCCTCCCTCAACACAACCTCTCTCTCTCTCTCTCTCTCTCTCTCTCTCTCTCTCTCTCTCTCTCTCTCTCTCTCTCTCAGCCACACCATACATGGTGTTCGACCCATAACCACCGAATCACAAAAGAGCACACACCCAATAAGTAGAGGACTAGGTCGGTGGAAAGGGGAAATATCAAAACTCTCTAGTTCATGACACTTGGCATAATTCAATAGTTTCATAATGTAAATGAACAAAATGCCCTTGGTGGCAAAATGATCAAAATACCCTTAAGGGTTCTTGACCCGAAACAACCTCAAACGATCTTCGATTTTGGCGTGTCGCCTGTTTACGAACTCATGATCATGAGATATTCGTAATAGCCTTCTCGGAATTCCCAATAGACGTTCCTATGAAAAAAAATCAACATTTTGGCTTTTTGAAGGGAAAAATCGTCCTTTTTTCTATTTTTTTCCCAACCTTGCTTCCCTTAAAGGTCTAGGTCGTTACATTTCTAGAGCTGTTGAATTTGATTATTTTGGTTGTGGATGCCCTAAGGGCTCCTTTTTTTTAATTTTAATTTTTGCCTAAAAAATAACAATATTAATTGTGATTTGAAACTGATTATAGAATATTTAAAAAATTATCCTTTTTTATACTATAAGAAGGGAATTACTTAATACACAATGAGTATCTATTATAAGTCGTTATGAAACTGGATTCTATGATCTTCCATATATCATGTGCTTAAAATATTTGCAGCCCTTATACAACTTTATTGCTTATGTTTATTTTATTTGCACTAACATCTTATTTATGTTATAAAGTTAAGTCCCTATAAATCAAATAGTCTTCAATTTGTCATATATCAATAATTACATTGTATATCATAAATAATACATATAAACATACCATCGAAATCAAGGTCTGACAACAAGACCGGTCCACGAGTCAATACAACAACACTAATAACAGCAAACAAACTCATATAACTGAAATATATTATGCAAAAATAAAATTAAACTCACAAAACGCAAAACAACCAGTATCCTAACAACGGTTATAACGCTAAATAAACTATTTCCACTAAAAAACAACCATCGTCGTCAAACCATCACATCTGATTTTGAAGAATATGTAGAGCATGCCGGATCTAAAGAAGGTTCAATCTTCAACTATCTAATTATGCATAAAACTAAATAAATGATCAAAAATCATAATCTAACTAATGTGACAAAAAACAATGAGAAATATTGCAGCAATTTCAAGAAAAAATAAACAATGATGGAGTCTTATTTTAGAAAGACCTAGTGTATAATCATAATTAAGAATGCATTATCTTATATCTTACATGAGACCAATGCGACTTTTCTAATTATTTTATTAATTTAACAAATTCTTAATTTAGCACATAATTTCTAAGTCGGGCCAGGCCAAAAATATTATTGACCCAAAATTATTAATTTATCAGGTATTAAATTATCGAAATTATAGTGTATATGAGGGATGGTTACATAAGACATGTTACATATAGAGAGCAATATCATTGTACTAACAACTTTACCTTTACCTTTACATTGCAATTTTATATATTCCTAGTATCTTGGCACATGACTATGCATCCACACAAGGGCGCGCCCTTTCACCCTTATGCCTTTACGCTAGTGGCGAATGCATTTTAGGGCAAGGAGGGTCACTTCACCCTCTGCATGTAACAGCTCAAAAAATCTGAAAATGTAATTTCAGAAACTTTCTTATAAATTGACTATTTTACCCTTAATGGTTTTAAAGTTGACTTTTTTCTCGGATTACTTTTGGGGCTTTTCATGAGTGCTGCTACATAGATCTCGGGGCCCTAAATCCGTAGATAGGTGGCATGTCAGGATCAGAGATCAAATAAGGTTATTACGAGCCTAAAATAATTTTGGGTATTTTGATAATTTTGTCATAAGGAGTTTTTTGGTAATTTTACAAGGAGATATTTTGCTTATTATAATGAGATGGTGACAAGTGTCCCCTTATCACTTCCCCTCCCTTATCTCTTGATGTGCACTGACTTAACACATATAGATATGTGTGTGTGTGTGTGTGTGTGTGTGTGTGTGTGTGTGTGTGTGTGTGTGTGTGTGTGTGTGTGTGTGTGTGTGTGTGTGTGTGTGTGTGTGTGTGTGTGTGTGTGTGTGTGTGTGTGTGTTTTGGGTTGAACTCACCAAAAATCCATGATCAAAATGTGAGGGGAAGGAAAAAAGATAACATAAGGAAAGCCAGAAATAAGAAAAGGGGGGGGGGGGGGGGGGGGGGGAGCGAGAGAGAATAAAAAATGAGGAAATCAGAGGAGAGGTAGGAAGAAAAAGAAAAACCTGCAAACTCGAAGACCTGAAACACCCACCCGTGAGCCTCCACCTTCGATGTGGAATTCTGGACATCTAAGCTTGAAACCGAGGATTGCAGCACATTGTTGGAGTTCCCACGATCATCCTGAGCTAGAACCATGAAGGTTTGCACGCGGGAACAATCCCCAAAATAATTTCGAGTTGGGTCGTGAGCCTTAGGTTGATTACCCATGAATTCGAGGTAAGTTTTAATGATTTGGGCATCATAGAACTTCTTATAGGATATATTAGAGCCATTTGGATGCTCGAAACTAGGGGTGAAAATGGGTCGTGTCGTGTCGGGTTCGTGTCGTTTCATGAACTCTGTTTTACCTATTTATGCTGAACCCGAACCCGACCCGTTTAATAATCATGTCAAGAATGTCCAACCTGAATCCGACTTGTTAATGACCCGCGTAACCCGTGTAACCCATTTAATAAATAGGTCGTACTCAAAACCCAATTAACCTATGACCCCTTTGACCCCTTTAACCTGTTTAACCTATTTGAATTATAAGATTTAATAGGTATTTAGGTAGGTAAATGGGTAGATATATGAGTTAAGGAATGACAAGTTTATTAAATGGGTCAATATATAAGCCAATATATGGGTTAACCTGTTAACCCGGAATCTGCCTATTTATTAAACGGGTTAACATGTCATTATATGGGTTAACAGGTTGAACCGAAACTCACCCGTTTATTAAACGGGTCATAACAGGTTGACCCGAAAATGATCCAAAATTTTAATCGTGCGGGTTGACCCAGATAAATCTCGTGCGGGTTTCGATTCGTGTATCGAGTAGTATCGAAATTTCCACCCTTACTCGAAACGTGGAAATCAGACATAAAACATGGGTTTTTGAATCAGGTATGGCCATTCGAGTCAGGTCCTGTGCACAAACCCACGGGCTAACCCTGCTCAAGGTCAGGGATGACCTGCAGTAGGCGCGAGGGCACCACGTACAGAGACTAGGGGTAGTGCGTTGAGGTGTATGCCACCCCACCTCGAAATGTAGTGAACACAAGTTTTGATGTTCACTATGTTACAGACATATTGGTGCAGATTTTGAGTCGATCAGACAGCGTCCTAAGGAAGTTTTGGGTGTCTGAAGTGTTATGTATAGGTTTTTAATTCATATTTAATTCCAAAAAATTAAGGGACTTAAATATAAGATTATTTGGGACAATAGTGACCTTTAGTGGTAATATTTGACAGACGATATAATTCTCGGAATTTACGAAAGAGTGTGCAACTCAGAATTCGACTGTGTGGACGGTGTGTGAGTGGAATTTTATTTTGTAATTATTATGCATGAATAGTTAAATATTTTAATTACTTTATTGCATGATTTGAGTTAAAATTATTTGATATGATTATTCAGTGATTTCTAAAATTTATTGATTAGTATTGCATACGATTATTTTAGGCTGTTTGGGTTCAAGCCCAGTTTGAAATTAGGATTTTTGAGTTGGAATGTGAGTCAAGCTATTTCATGATTTATGTGGCAATGATTTGAAAATGATTTATATACGATTATCTCTTGATTTTCAGGATTTTTCGATTGTTTATTGGACACGGATTTCTACTGTATTTTGTGTAATTGTGTTTTGGGCTTAGACTCGGGTTTTGAAATGTTTGACTGGTTTTGAGTCAAGGATTTATGTTGAATGAGTTGTCTTGGTTTGTGGACTATTTTTCCATGGTCAACCATCCTTGGATACGGTCAGCGCTCAAACGTCTAAAACACAATTTTGTTTTCCTAAGGCCAGAGATTGGATTAGTTCTCAAAAGTCCAGAGTAGGGCTTTGTTTTCCTAAGACTGGTGATCGGATTATGATTCGGACGTCCAGAACTCGGCTCTGTTTTCCCGAGTCTTCACTCGAACATCCAGAGCTCGGCTTTATTTCCTCGAGTGATTTTACCTACTAGTAGTGCAGATTTGATATGGTGGCTGGTATTCAGCATCGAGAATTGGTTGGTCAGTTGATTTACTGGTATTGGTTGGTTGTGTAGGATATTGATGCTTGTGTCCAGATGTTTTCGTATTGGTTGGTCTGATTTACTAATATTGGATTGGTATCGGTTTTGGTTTAATTTACTGTTATTGGACTAGTTGGTTTCATTTACTTTATCGGTATTGTGTCCAAGTGATCTTATTTGTTCTAATGATCATGGATTTCAGAAAATGTAGGTCACAGACTGTTTACTGTATTTTATGATTGTTGTGGTCCCACGGTCTATGATTTGTTTGATATTTGAAATTTGATTGTTCGCTTGTTATGTTTTATTCTATGCATGCATGTTTTATAAAATTGGAGGGTAAATGTGGATTTTCTCGGTAAATGTGTTTTTAAAATGCATATTTGTGTCCACTCACACTTTTTCGTGGTTTTGGTCACCCTCTAGGGTAGTTGCACGAAAATTGGGGTTGATTGAGATATGGAGGCATGAATGGTAAGGAAGTACGAGTATCCCTTGTCTGACAAGTATTTAGGGCAATTTTAGTATTTTGGATCATTTGTCAAACAAGAGTAGGACCGAACATTTTTATCAAAGTGTTTTAAGAACGGGTCCTATCAACTTGGTATTAGAGCATGTGTACTGAATTGTGTTTTCCAATGTTATGCCTCCAAGATGCTAACCTCATACATGGCCTGGTAATGAGACGAGTATACAAGCCGAGGATAGAACCAGGGCTATAATGGACCCCAGATTATTGGGTCAGATATTGGTTACTACGGTTCAGTATAGGAGGAATGATATGGGTCTGGATAATGAGTTAGCTTAGCGAGTAAGGTCGTAATGTTTACAAGCAAGTTGGACCCGAATAAGATAGATGAGTGAGTTCCTCAGTTAGAGTGAAATTTGAGGTGAGGAATATCCTTTATAGGATGTGGTACACTTAACGATGTTTCTACTTGGTAATTAGACATACCAGTAATGGCATGGATGACGAATATCGAATTATAACTCAGACGAAGTAGGGATATTGGACTATGACTCATAAAAAGTCGGAATTAGGAGTAAGTTTCGGGAGGTACTAGTCAAGCCTGAGTACAGTTGACTGGTAGACATGAGAGTAGACCCATTCAGTCCCACAAGATTTATTATTATGCTTCAGGGAAGCCCAGTCATATTCAGAGGGATTTCTCGAATCGAGCAGGCGGTGGTATGATCGGACATGATGCTGCAGATTATGGTCAGACTTCTAGTATGTCAGGAGGTAATTAGCCTCGTGATAAGTCATAATTTATGCAAGTTTTATTCATGATTTAATGTCATTTTACTTATGTTTTATTAATATTTCGTTCTATACAATTGGAGAAAGTAATATATTTTGTGAGAAATGTTTATATCAAATAGATCTTGGAATTAGGAGAATTTGGGCGAAAGAATCACCTAAATAGGAGTTGAAACGAAAAAGTTACGAAGGAAAGAAGATTGCACAAGTAATGCGGTGGCTATCCACCGAATGAAGCAATGGGCATGCGGGTTACTGTAGAGCCTCCCTCTTCGATAAGCGCATGTCGAAAGTCTATTATCCTTCATGACGTGCATGTCCTGAAGCCACTGCTCCAGAATTGGTGTGCTACCACCGAATCCACCTTCACAGCAATCTGCCGCATTGACCATGGTTGATCATGCCTTTGACCGCCCCAATTTCGGTGGTTGACCACCAAACTTGACTACTGAAGCTTTATTCCGTGATTTTCCTCCCCTTTTAGGATAATTCCAACTTCCTTTCACACCTAATCTCCATATTGTATAAGGATTTTAGTCCTACTTTCTTTTATATTCTTATTTTCAATTCCTTTACTTGTAGGAAAAGTTTTTAATTAGATTTCGTAATTATTTAGGAAGCCTTTTCCTTATATAATTGGATTAAAAACTCCAATTTTTAAAGGGATTAATTATTCTCTTATAAATACGGGTATTAGGATTTATGGAAGGGAGGCTGAATTTACCTCTTGAATGTCCCCGAAACTCTGTCAAAAACTTCAATTCATGTTCTTAGTTTAGAGTTTTGTAATCTTAATTCAAGTACTCTTTACAATTCAAACATCTTAATTTCAGCACGTCTATCTTGAGGGAGTTTTCCTTCATCTCTTTTATTCATTGTCCTTTTATTATTTCTTACTTTATTTATGTTTATGCACCTTTTAATTATGTCCTTGTTTTTTTCAATAATGTTTGAGTAGTGTAATTAGGGTTAGAGTTACTTGAAGCCCTAGCCATGTTAGTTCTTGTTTGATTTCTGGCTCTTGATTATGTTTTTTAGGCATGCCTGGATTTGTTGGATTACTACGCTTCATGAACTCAATTTATGCTTATAAGCTTAACTACCTTATTTGTGTATAATTGTTGATGTAATTGCTTGACGGATCACCTCGATGTTTATGTTCACCCTGCAATTTGTAGCATCACGTTTAAGAGGGGGAATATTATTCGTAATCTAAACTCATAACTCACTAGAATTGTACATCACTTTCTAGGGATAGTGTAGTGTCATCAAATTTTCTTCATGTTCCATGCATTATCACGCACCATTTGTAATAGTTGTTTAAGGGCGGGCACATCACGCTTAAACATGCAATCTAAGAGAAGATAATATGTGTGGGATGAGCCTTAGCCGGACCCTTGCACGGGCACTTAATTCATAAAACATGCATATTAATCTAATCAAGGAAATCAGAGGAGAACTATAATTGGTAAAGGTGGACAGAAACCCTAGCTCGACTTAGTTAGTTAATTGTAATTAATTTACTTACCTTCATAAAACGTAACAAACCTCCCATTGAATTTTAATTACTCCACTAAAGTCAATTGAACCAAATCAGATTGGATATTGTTGAGCAAGTCTCTGTAGGTTCGACCTTTGCTTGCATCTATACTATCTACATGTCTTGTGGGCTTGGAAATTTTATTACACGTAGAGGTGTTACCTAGTACATCTTTTGTGCTTAGTAAAATCACTATCAAGTTTTTGGCGCCGTTGTCGGGGAGTTGTGTAACGACCCGTCCTGGGAATTAGGGCTAAGACAGTGATTAGTAAAAGATTAGTGAGCTTAATCGGGGGTTAGTTGGTCCCGATAAGGTCGTTAGCCTAGAATGACGATTTTGCCCCTAGTTTGGGTAAAAAGTTGATTTTTAGTTCGGGCGGTCAACTGGATTTTGACCGATGACCAGGACGTAGTTTAGGACGTCATGAATCCGTAGGCAGGTGGCACGCCCGATTCCGACATCCGAGGAGGAAGTTATGATGTTCGGAAGGTTGAGGGCATAACCGTAATTTGTCTAAACTAAGGGGAAAAGTTGACTTTTTGGACGATCTGGTTTTGGCACGTTGACCTAGGACTGTTAGCTAGATCTCATTGTCCTGAGTTCGATGACAGGCGGCACGTATTCATCGGACTTACGATGTGTGAGTTACAGGTCTAGAAAGTTAGTGGCATAATCGTAATTTTTGGATTCAAGAAGGGCATTTTGGTCTTTTGCACTTGGGATTTGTGTAACAGAGAGGGACAAATGGAGGGCTGAGATTGAGCCATTTGTGTGAGAAAGAGAGAGAGAGGGTTGTGACGTGTGGCAAGGGCCTAGTGGCTTCTAGGTTTGTACACGGTCCCAATTATTTGGGGTAATCGTGCAGGTGTGTGTTGTGTGTGTTCGAAAAACAGAGGGGGAGATTGAGAGGGAATTGAGAGGTGATCATGAGTGTTGGTGTGTCTTGGTGAGGGGGTGAGTGACCAGAGAGTGTGGGAGAGTTAGGGAAAAGGTTAGAAGGTGCGGTGGTGGTGAGTGTGTGAGTTGTGAGCCACGGGAAAATCAGAGGAAACTGAGAAAAGGTGAGGAGTTTTGGGTGGTGGTGCTGCCGTGTTCGATCAATCGACGCTGCTGGTGGTGTTCAGAGATAGGAGTGGAGCCTTAGGAACCCAGTGGACACGGTGGAGCTCACGGTGGAGAGCAGGACGCAGGTAATTTCTTTACTTTCCTCTCTGTGCTCTGTTTTGCCGTCTAGGTTCAGATGCCAAGTCGTGGCTTTTGGGGTTGAATCGAGGAGTCTAGTGAGGTCTGGGGGACTCAGTAGGGTCCTAGGTAGCTGCTGGTTGTGCAGCCGTGATGGAGGAGTACACGGCAGAGACTAGAACGAGGGAGAGTACCCTGTGTGCTCTGTTGTATTCGTTTTGCTTTAACGTTGAGTCGTGGGTTTTGAGTACGAATCGACGGTTTTGGTGAGTTGGGTGAGGTTCAGGAAGGTCCTAGGAACCGTCTACGGTGGTCGCCGTGATGGGGGAAGACCTGGTTGGCCGGGAGGAAGAACAGGGGACTGGTTCTAGTTTTGTTCGAGTTTGAGTCGAGGACTTAGAGGCTGAGTTGAGGTGTTTGGGTAAGGGGAATGGATAGCTTAGGACAAGACGAAGAGGATGGTGAAGAGAGGAGTTGATTTGGTGCAAGCATAGCGGAGAACCGGTCACGCCGGTTCGAGTTGCAGGGACTGTTTCAAACCGGGTCGACCAGAGGTTGCTGGTGACACTGTAGCTGGCGCGTGAGGGCCACACACAGTCACTTTGGGCGGCGCGTGGAGGCGCCTGCGACGGCGGTTGGGGAATTGGTCAACATGGTTTTTGGTCTAGGTGTTGTGACGAGTCCATTGGAATTGGTTTCGGATTGTTCGGACGTCAAATAGAAGTAGTTCCGCGAGGGTGAAGGATTAGGATTCCGGTTCGTTATGTTTAGGACCCGGGGATTTTTGGGGGAAATTAGGTGGACTTTCATAGACGTGTTAGTAACGTACTTTGGCGGTTGTTGACAGGATTGGGACTTCCCGAGGAAGCTGAGGATCGCACGGGATGCGATTGACGCACACGCAAGTTGTGAGTGGACTGTTTGTTTTCTAACTAAGCATGCATAACTGTTTTATTTATTTAATTATGTTTTAAACATGTTTTTGTGCTTTCACTATATGCTTCATGAATTATGTTTCTATGCCCTGCTCTACGTAATTATGCTTTATATAACTGATCGGATTTGCACGTATTTCGAGAATAATGGTTTTTGTGATGCCTTTGCGTATGGTTTCGGATGAATGAATATGCTTATACACATTTTGTTAATTGAGATTTGTGGGATGATTTGAGGTTGGATTTGAAATTCGGGAGGAATTCCCTTTTTAAGTAAATGTGATTTTGGGTTTTTGGAAGCTTTCTGGTTGGGTTTTGGTTTTCGAATTTTGACGATTTTCTTATTTATGTGAAAAATGGTTTTGAGTTTAAAGACTCGGAAAAACCTACTGGATCCGGTTTTGAGTTTAAAGACTCGAATTGATATACGGGGGGGAGGGCCCTGGATTGATGTTTTGAGTTTAAAGACTCGGTATGGATTTGAGTTTAAAGACTCGGTGATATTGATACCCCCCGAGGCCTGTGCTTGTGTTTTGAGTTTAAAGACTCGTTGATATCCCGGGAAGGCCTGGCTATTGCGCATTGTGTTTTGAGTTTAAAGACTCGGGCGCATTTGAGATCCAATAAATGTGTATGATTGATGTTTTTCACTGGTTTTCGAATATTTTGGGCTGTGACCCGAATAACTTGGTTTTATGGCTTTAAGGCCAAGTGCCGGACTTTGGTTTTGATTTCTGGTGTTTTCTGCATGTTGTTTCATTTCGTACTACTGTTATTTTAAATTACTTGGTTATGCGTGCATGTTTTCAAATGGAGGGTGTAACCCTGGTTTATTTGTCATAAAGGGTTTTATAACTCCTTATTTTTGGTCCACTCACATTTTTAATGTTTTTAACACCCTCCAGGCCGTGGAGCTAGCACGGGGTTTCGGCGTCGAGGCAGCGTCTGAGGAATAGAAATCACGAGAGCGATCCCGGAGTGTTTTAAAATTTTCCGTAGTGCGTGTACTCTGTGTATCGGTTTTCCTTCTTTTGTATTTAGTACTATGCTCTGTAAATTTTAACTTCGGGATGTTTTAAAGTTCTCCTGCGTCTGACGGTGTATTTTAGTGGTTGCTTTGGTGTTGTGTCGGGGTGTCAGACGGGAGCAGGATTTACCTCGGTTTTCGGGGTGAAACCGGGGTAGGTCCTGACAAGTTGTTCCTCAACGGTGTCCATTTTATTTGATTCCTTTGACTTAGTGGTTTTCTTTTTGTTTTATATATAATTTTTTGGTTTTCTTTTCGTTACGTGTCTAGGTACCATGAAGCTGTGGAATTCTAATTACTATCCTCAAGATTGGGCCTACGAGCCCTATGCACACATTCTTTCGATTCCAAGTAATCAAGGGGGATGGGCATACCCCCAAGATTGCATGTACATGTCTGAGCCTTACAATCAGCCCTCTATGGAGCCATACCACAACGGATGGAGTGAACCAGCACCATACACTTGGAATCCTCCTCCTTTGGATCCTAGGCCTGCCCGACCTCAAAAAACACTCTGAGATGCCCTAAACGAGGCCCGATCTCAAAGAACACTCCAGGAAGCCCTCTTAGAGGACAAGGAACTAGAGCACCTTCGACTGAAACTTCTTTGGGAACCCGATTGGGATGATGAGGATAATGATGTGTATGTCCCTTTACCACCCACAGATAGCACCAATGAATGCACCTCGGGTCATGCTCTTGATGTTCATGAAATAGAACCAAATCCGCAAGCATTGCTCCAAGTTTTGGCTGAGGTCCCTGAAATTTCATCACCTATCCTTACTGCCTCAACTCCTCAAGCACATCATATCCTTACTTTTCCTGGGCTTTCCTTATCCTTATCTTCACCATTTAAGTTCCTTACACAAATTAGGTGTTTTGGTGAGAAATTTGATGTTGTGCCTAATGGTTTGTGCAGGTTTAATGATCCTTATAGGAGGCAAGACGAATGAAGTATCAAAATGGTGGTATGCACCTTTGAGACATTCAGCTCCACCTAAGGCTCAAGACCACGACCCAAGCAGCACAAGGACCCTCCATGGCCCCCCCACATCCACCTTCATCCTTATTTTTCCATTGGGATCAAGCACTTCTTGCTTACTTTCAAATCTTTGTTGTATTTGTTCCCTGAAATGTTAAAGTCTAGGAAGTGGATTTATGCTTGTCGAACTAATCAATTAATTTATGTTGCAGGAAAGATACCACTAAAAGGAGGGCCAAGTTTGGAGTCCCTCGAGTGCCCCGTGGCCCGTGAGCCTACCCTCACATGAGTGGCTATCATCATCTCGCCTAGACGTTAAATCAAGCGCTCCTAGGAGGCAACCTGACCCTGGTTTGTTCCCTTTTTCGTATGGACATTTTTCACCTTCTAACTCATGAATTTGTCTTCCTTTTATGCTCAAAACATTGGGGACAATGTTTCATTTAGGTTTGGGAGTATTGGACTTAAGTTTAGGGGTACACAACTCAGTTTTTGTTTTGATTTCCTTGCTGTTTTTTTATTTTCTGCTCTTATTTCCTTGCTATTTTTTATTTTCTGTTTTGTTTTCTTTGCTATTTTTTGTTGTGTGATGCTAGTTTTTATGCTTAGGACAAGTTAATATGAATGTATAGAATGTGAGAATTGCTTGTACTTACTATGTATCATTGCCATTACCATTGAACTCACACTTACACTTCACGATTCCATAATCAAGTGATTAAGCAACCAAAACAACTGAATTTGAGCATGCTTAGAAAATTAGTGGAGACTACCATTGTGAGATCTTTGAGCTTGATTTCCTTTCTTTCTTAGTGATCTACTTATTTCTACTCTTAAACACTCATCACTTTGTTCATAATTGCATGATCTCTTTCTATTTGCATTGATGTTTAAAGAACCATATCTATTGGATGCTCTTGATTTAATTTGTAATTGTTTATGAGATGTGATATAGGCTATCTGTGTTTTAGCTCCTAAAGGCCCTTCTTTTCCCCATCCCAATTGCATGCTCCTTAAGCCCCTTTGAAGCTAAACACTTAGCCATTTTGTTCTTCACATACAATATGACCTAACCAAGTTTTGAACAGTTCATAATGGCCATACCCTATAATCTAAGCTTGTTTCAAGGTTGCATCAAATGGGATTCACGTTGAGGAGGAAATATGTTGATGTTTTGTGCTACTTATACTCATGTGATGGAAGCATGCTTGAATGGAAAAGATCGTTCGTTTATTTGTAAAGTGGGAAAGGTATTGCATGATCTTGGCTCAACTCATATAAACAAAAATGTATCAAGTTCATTAGTGAAAAGAAAAAAAAATGCGAGAAGAAAAAAAAAGAAAAAAAACAATGAACTTTGAGTTGAGTCAAGTGAGCCAAGTACCTCAATTAGAGCATTGTTGTGAGCTTAAGCACGGTTTTGTCATCTAATACTCAAGGTACGAGTCAGGACTTCTCATGCCTTGATGCGGTTTAGGTTCTTTGAATTCCAAATTTCCTTTCTAAACCCAAGAACCTAGCCCCATTACAACCCTTGAATGAAGACCTATTGATCTTATGAATGGTTATGCAAAGGATTAAGGTACGTATCTCCGTTCTTCAACTTCAATTCCTTCTTGAGATCATATTTACATATAAAGTGCTTTTCTCCATTGAAATCCATATGTGATTAACTTGATTTTCTTTACATAAACTCTTCACATATGCTTGTTGGGAGAAAGCCTTAGGATTCTTGTGTGTTCATTGAGTGATGCCTAGTGAGGATTAGAGTCGAGGCGAAATCCTTTTAGGGTGTTTAGATGACGTTGTTTTCTAGTTTGATCATTTGCGATGTTGGAATAAACACTCGACACCTTGAGTTCACGGTTATGGCATGTTCCTTGGTTTTTGTGAGTTTGTTTTCAGTTCTTGGTTTTTAGCAACTTGTTGATGCATGATTTCTAGCATCCTTTGTATATCCCTCATGAGACAAAACTCCTCATACTAGGTGAACCTAGAGGTTTAAATGCTTATCTTAACTAGATCAAGTCTTTTGTTTTTGTGTTTTGCTCGAGGACTAGCAAAATATAGGTTTGGGGGTATTTGATAGGTCATAATTTATGCATGTTTTATCCATGATTTAATGCCCTTTTACTTATATTTGTTAATATTTCATTCTATTCAATTGGAGAAAGTAATATATTTTGTGAGAAATGTGTATATCAAATAGATCTTGGAATTACAAGAATTTGGGCGAAAGAATCACCTAAATTGGAGTTGAAATGAAGAAGTTATGAAGGAAAGAAGATTGCACAAGTAATTCGGTGGCTATCCACCGAATTAAGCAATGGGCATGCAGGTTACTGTAGTGCCTCCCTCTTCGGTAAGCGCCTATAGAAAGTCCCTGTTCCTTCACGGCGCGTGTGTCCTGAAGGCACTCCTCCGGAAGCTTTATTACGTGATTTTCCTCCATTTTAAGATAATTCCAACTTCCTTTCACACCTAATCTACATATTGTATAAGAATTTTAGTCCTACTTCCTTTCTGGTGACATTGCCAATTTCTGGTGATTAATTTTCACTCGGGGTGGTCGAGTGTAGTCAGTACGACGTGCATCTGTGATGTGACGTCTGAGTGCAGACGAGTTCTGCGTTGGCTAGTGGGTGTACAGGTGTACACATGTTGTGAGGCCCAATTGTTTTCCACGAGGTAGTTGTGGAATACGGATAGTTGGAATTTCGGGGACGAAATTCTTTAAGGGGGGAAGGTTGTAATGACCCGTCCCGAATATCGGGAATGAATATTAATTAATTATGGTTTAGAATGACTAATCGGGGATTAGTTGAGTGAAATCGGACGAATTGTGCAAAATGACCGTTTTGCCCCTAGCGTGGGCAAAATGTTGACTTTTAGTTCGGGCGGTCAAATGGACTTTGACCGATGACTGTGACGTAGTTCGGGACGTCACGAGTTCATAGACAGGTGGCACGTTCGATTCCGACATTCGAGGTGAAAGTTATGGCGTTCGGAAGTTGAGGGGTATTTTGGTAATTTGGCATATTAGGGGCCAAATGTTGACTTTTTGACCGGGAAGTCCGATGGACGAGGGCCAAGGACCGTTAAGTAGGTCTCGTCGATACGAATCCAACGACAGGCGGCATGCCGAAATCGGAGATTCGACGATGAAGTTATGATCACGGGAACGGACTCGATTAACCGAACGAACCGGGATTAAAATAATATTTTAATATGAACAGTACCCGGTGACTGAACACACTTGGATGAGTGACAAGTGTCACTCATCCCTTAAATTCAGGCTTAAAACCAGGATCCTTGTCTTAAGGGAAACATCATTATGATGTTTTATTAATTAATTATGTTTAATTATATTTCTTTCCTCCATTAATCATCCATGTTCTTCAAACCGTGCAAATTGGGGGAAACAAAATTGAGAGAATTCAGCTCCCTTCCACTGCCGGTTCTGAGGGGAAAATTGAGAGTTTTGGTAGACAATTGCAGCTGGGCAAACACGAGAGACAGAGAGATGCTGGAGAGTGAGAATCGGGAATTTGGATTTTGGGAGGGAAAATTCGAATGATGGGAATTGAGCCGTGAGGATCGAATTGGAGCTTAGAAGTAGCTTCCTGAGGTTGAGACGAGTGGAACCAGATCAAAAACGAGGAGAATTGAGGCCCAATTGACTCTGAACTGGGTCTGGTAACATCAACAAAGTTCGAGCTTGAGTCGTGGAGTTTGAGCCATGAATTGATGCAATTGAGTTGGGGAAAGAGTTTACCTGAGTCCATTGAAGCTTCTGGTTGCATCAATTGAGGGAAATCGATTGAAATTGAAGGAGTTCGAATGATGAACAGTGGCCGGATGTTCTTCGAATGATCAGCTTTGGTTTGAAGGATTAAGGTAGAGTTTCATGTAATTGATGTTTCAGAACTTTAATTAGACTTGAATTGAAGCTGACTGAATGTTTAATTGATGAAAACGGTGTGGAATTGACAGAAAACCAACCGGGTCTGTTCGCGGGTTAAATGACCCGTTTACCAGACAAACGGGTAGGAACGACGACACTGTAGCAGGCGCGTGGGTTTCACGCGCAGCCACTCATGGCGGCGCGTGAGGGCGCGTCCGGCCTATTTTCAAGGTGAGGTCAACATGACTTTTGATCCTCATTGTAACGAACATTTTGACGCTGGTTTCGAGGAAATCGGATATTGTTTCGATAATGTTCCGCGTATCCGAAGTTTTGTTTTACGAGTTAAATACGTATTTAAATTCCGGAAAAATTGGGGAAAATTATATGAAGTATTTTGAGATGTTAGTAACCCTCTATAATGATTTTGGACAGGAGTTGTGATTTCCAGATTTTACGGAAAAACGCGCAGCTCAGAAACGGACTGTTTTGGACGGTGTGTGTGAGTGGACTTTGTTTTCTAACCGTGATGCATGCATATATGATTTAAAAGCCTTATTATATGATTTTATATGCTTTGGCATGATTGATGTTTCAATCCGGTAATTTCTCGGTTTTATGATTATTATATTATTATTTTTGGCACGATTTTCGAGAAATTACGAAATTTGGTGAAAATGATGTTTGGACTTGGTTTATGAGTTCGGGATTGAAATTGATTGAAAATAATGTTTGGACTCGGATTATTGAGTCATGGATGGAAAAATGATGTGGTGACTCGGGAATGAGTCAAGGGTCAATTTTGTGGATTTACGTGAAAATGGCAACGGAGGTTGCAACGCATGGATTTGCGTGATAATGTTATTTTGGGCGTGAGAACCCAAGTGAATAGTGATTTTGACTCGAATTTGGAGTCACTTGTGAATTTGTGAAATTAACGATTTATGGTGATTTTATGATTATTTTAATCAGTCTTTCGGGCACGTTTTACGAGGAAAGTGCAAATGATGTTTTGGGCTAGGCCCGGAGTCTAAATGATTTCTAAAATGATGTTTTGACTTAGTTGGTAAGTCAATGATGATTTCTGGATTATTTTATTGTTTTGACAGGTGATTTTAAAGAAGTACGTGTAAATGGTATTTTGGGCTTGAGACCCAGTCGGGAATGATCTTGACTTTGTATGAAGACAAGATTTGATTGAAATGTTTTGGGATGTAATTCCCGAGATAGTTTTCATTGTGATTGTGATATTCCCAGACGGTCAGAGCTTGGGGAGATTACCCAGACGACCGGAGCTTGGGGGATGTGATTGTAGGATCAGGAGTCGATCCTATGGTAGTCAGCTTCTCGGATGAGACTGAGCCTGGATGTACCACTCGGATGGGTCTGAGCCTGGGGTTGTGTTCGCCTAGAGGTGACTGAGCCCGAGGGGGGTTGAGCCCAGAGGTGTCTGTTCCCGAGAGAGTGGCTGGATATTGGCCTACGCGTAGTGCAGCGCTTGTGAGTAGTGCAGTTGATGGTTTGATTGTGCACTTCTGAGTAGTGCAGATGTGATTGTGATAGTTTATGCACTTGTGAGTAGTGCGGATTGATTGGATTGATATATTTATTGTGCACATGTGATTAGTGCTGATTGATGTTATTTGTGATGACGTACTGGTATTGAGTACGGGTTCTTGGTCTTTGTGGCCAGGTGATTATGTTTTCACATGTTTTGGCCTGAGAGCCGGGATTTGATGTTTTATAACATGAACTGATTTGATGAACATGAGTTTTTATGGACCATGAGAAAACGTGTTTTGATTTTATCGGTCCACTGTTCATACTTGAATGATTTCATACTATTACTCATGTTTTACGATATGCATGCAAGTTTGTGAAAATTGGAGGGTAAGAATGTATTTTGGCAAATGTTTTTATAAGAGGTCATTTTTGTCCACTCACACCTTTTCTGTTTTGTGACCCTCCAGGCCGTGGTACGACATTCGGGACTGATCGTGAGGCAGTGGTAGCAGCAGAAATCCGCGCAAACATCCCTTGTCTGGCAAGCACTGAAGGGTAGTTTCGGACCTTTAGTTGACTTGTCAGACGGGAGCAGGACCGGGCACGGTTTTTGACGTCCAGTTGGGACGGGTCCTGTCATGCCTAGATTTGTTGGATTACTGCGCTTCATGAACTCAATTTATGCTTATAAGCTTAGCTATCTTATTTGTGTATAATTGTTGATGTAATTGCTTGACGGATCACCTCAATATTTGTGTTCACCCTGCAATTTGTAACATCACGTTTAAGAGGGGGAATCTTATTTGAAATCTAAACGCATGACTCACTAGAATTGCACATCAGTTTTCTAGGGATAGTGTAGTGTCATCAAATCTTCTTCATGTTCCATGCATTATCACGTACCATCGGTAATAATTTTTTAAGGGCGGACATATCACGCTTAAGTATGCAATCTAAGAGAAGATAATATGTGTGGGGTGAGCCTTAGCCGGACCCCTGCATGGGCACTTAATTCAGAAAACATGCATAGTAATCTAATCAAGGAAATCAGAGGAGAACTATAATTGGTAAAGGTGGATAGAAATCCTAGCTCGACTTAGTTAGTTAATCTTAGTTAATTTACTTACCTTCATAAAATGTAACAAACCCCTCATTGCATTTTAATTACTCCACTAAAGTCAATTGAACCAAATCAGATTGGATATGGTTGAGCAAGACTCAATGGGATTAACCGTTGCTTGCATCTATACTATCTACACGTCTTGTGCACTTGGAAAGTTTATTACACGTAGAGGTTTTGCCTAGTACATCTTTTGTGCTTGGTAAAATCACTATCACCTCAAAGTTGATTTCAACTTCCTGGACCTTCATGACTTCATTATGATCTTAGGGATGGATTGGTTTACCACCCATCGTGCTTCTATTGAATGTTTCGATAAGAATGTGACGCTTCAAAGTCCAGGGTTTCCAGAGGTAGTATTTCAATGGGATCAAGGAGTGTTACCTGCCAGACTGATATCAACCTTAATAGTGGGGAGGCTATTGAGGAAAAGTTGTCACTACTATTTTGCTCACGTGGTCGATATTAGGAATGCCCCAGCAAGTATTGAGGAGATACCGGTTGAAACGACCCATCCCGGGAGTCGGGATTAGGGAAGTGCTTAGTGACGGATTAGCTGAGTTAATTGGTGGTTAGTTGGTTACTTTTGGACTTTGGGCACGGAATGACGGTTTTACCCCTAGAATGGGCAAAATGTTGACTTTTAGTTCGAACGGTCAATTGGGCATTGACCGATGACCGTGACATAGTTTGGGACGTCACGAGTCAGTAGATAGGTGGCACGTCCGATTTGGACAATCGGAGAAAAAGTTATGGTGTTCGGAAGGTTAAGGGCATTACCGTAATTTTGGTTAAATAGAAGGAAAATGTTGACTTTTTGCTAGACTCTTGGGTTTCAGTAGACCGAGGACCGTTGGATAGGTCTCGAAGTCCTGAGTACAACGATAGGCGGCACGCTGTCATCGGACGTCGGACGGTTAAGTTATGGGTCTAGGAAGTTGAAGGGCAAAATGGTAATTTAGGACTTAGGGGCATTTTGGTCTTTTCACATTGGGCCACTCAGATAAGGCCATATGGGATTATGGGATTGGATATTATCTTGTTGTCCATGGAAAGTTGGACACGTGGGGTGAACCTAGAGGCTTCTAGGAAGGTTATCGTGTGCACGGTTATAACTTGCACAAATTTGAACCGAGCAATTGTTCCTTTAACAGAAACAGAGAGTGAGACGGTGAGGATTCCTGATCGATTCTGTGAGTGTGTGGGAGGCCTTGTGACTTGGTGAGAGTGACAAAGAGAAGGGAGAATATGGTGAGTGGCTTGTGAGTGAGAACTGTGCGAGGAATAACGGTGGGTGTGAGGTTTGAGTTCTCAGGAAAACAGAGAGGGTCGAGGTTGTGGGGCAACCACAGACGATCGTTTGATCCAATCAAGTTCAAAGGAAGGCTAGAACAGCTGAGGACAACTCTGTGGACGCAGAGGAGCACGGCGGCGAGTACGGCGGAGGTGAGAAAGACGGTAAGTCCCTGTTTCCCCTGTTTTGCCGTTTTGATTCAAACTTAACGTCGTGACTTTTGGGGCTGAGTCGAGGGATTCTGTGAGTTCTATGAGACTCAGTAGGTCCCTAGGAATCGTTTAAACTCGAATCCGTGACGGGGGGATGCGTGGTTGGCCGGGAACCGAAACAGGGGTTTCGGACAGGTTTTGTTCGAGCTTGAGGACAACGGGTTAGATGCTGTAATGTTTAGTTTTTAGGATTGGGAATAGTTGCTAGGAAGGGGACGAAACTAATGGGATTTAAAGGACTGAAATCAAGTAGAAATTGAGGGAGAACCGATCACGCCGGTTCGGTTCGGTTGAACCGGCTAGCTAGAGGTTGAAGATGACCATGTAGCAGGCGCGTGAAGCCCACGCGTAGCCCCTTTGGGCGGCGCGTGAGGTAGAGTCTGGGGAAGTGTGCAACATGGTTTTTACTCTAATCGGTGTAATGAACATTTTAGGACAAGTTTCGAGTCAATCGGACATCGTCTCGATATGTTTCGGGCTGTCCGAAGGTTTTAGAGCTCGGTTAAAAATAGTTAACAGTATAGGAAAATTATGAGGCTTGAGTATGACCTTTGTGAAGTAGTTAGTGACCTTGTTATGGGATTTGGATAGGTTTGGGAAATCCGAGGATAGCAGAATGGCCGGGAACGGCGTAAGTGCGCGCGTATCGAAGCGACGTCAGAATAGTCTGTGAGTGGACTTTGTTTTCTAACTCTTGATGCATGCATATATGTTTTAATATGTTGTCATACGTGATTCTATGATTTTCTTTATGATCTTGATGGTTTATGGTTTTGCATGATTTTCGAGGTATTTTAAGGAATCTCACGTTTTACGAGGTTTCGATTTCTCTTGTGATTTGACGATGGTTTTAATGGTCTGATTTCGGGATTTGAAATGTGATTTGATGTCAATGATTTGATAAGAATTTCGGAAAAGAGCTTTCGGACTTGGAGCCCCGTTTATGTGATTTCGAAAATTGTGTTTCGGATTTGGTTTTGAGACTTGAAAGGGAAAGTCTGGATTTGGGTTCGGGATGATGGTTCCAGATGCTAGCTTATGGAATCATTGTTGCGAATTCGGAGAAGGATTTTCTATGGTTTTCACTACTGATTGAAAAATGGTTTTGGGTTTAAAGACCCGGAAAAGAAAAGAGAAAAATCCACTGGATCTGGTTTTGAGTTTAAAGACTCGGATTGATTTACGGGGGGAGGGCCGTGGACTGATGGTTTTGAGTTTAAAGACTCGGATATGATACCCCCCGAGGCATGTGATTATGTTTTGAGTTTAAAGACTCGGATATCCCGGGAAGGCCTGGTTATTGCGCATTGTGTTTTGAGTTTAAAGACTCGGGCGCACTTGAGATCCAGTAAACTTGTATGATTGATGTTTTTCACTAGTTTTCTGATGTTTTGGGTAATGGCCCGGATGAAGTGGATTTGACGAGTTTTGGGACTGAGTTCCCGGATTTGAGATTGAATTGTGATTTGAGGCTGAGGCCTGGATGATACGGGTTTTCAAATGGTTTCGTGGATGGTTTTTGATTTGAGTGGTTTCATAACGTAAAAATGTAATTGTTTTATTGAACTGTTTTCTAAATCATACTTTATTTTTGTCCACTCACAGTCTTTTTGTGTTTTCGATACCCTCTAGGTTGTTGCAGCGCGGGCTGTCGGTCGAGAGAGACGGAGACATCACACGTATGATCCACAGTAGACTCTGCGCACTCTGGGAAGTTTGGAAAATATTGGACGGTCGGATCGAAAATCCCTTGTCCGACTTACGTGTTACATGGAGGTTGGAAGTTCGTTTAGCCTTCGTGTTATGCATAAGTTAGACGGGAGCAGGGTTTAGCCCTTAATCCTGGGGGATTAAGGGTAGGCCCTGACACCGGTGGTACGAGAGTTTCTAGATGTGTTCCCGGAGGATTTACTGGGGTTACCACTTTATAGGGAGCTTGAGTTTACTATTGAGTTACTTTTGAATACTCCATCGATATCACAGGTGCTGTATAGGATGGCTTCAGCTGAGTTGAGGGAGTTGAAAGTACAATTGAAGGACTTAATAGATATGGGGTTCATCCGACGAAGTGTATTACCTTAGGGAGCTCCAGTGTTATTCATAAGAAAGAAGGATGGTAGTTTGGCATTGTGTATTTATTACAGACGGTTTGTAGAGGAATTTTTTTTATGATTGTAGCTCTGTTGACTCTTTTGACTGGGAAGGGATTGAAGTTTTTTGGGATGAGAACTGTGAGGGAGTTTTCAGAAATTAAAGAGATGATTGACTTCCGCTTTGATATGAACCCTTCTTGATGATAGTAGGGAGTTTGAGGTTTATAGTGGTGCATCATTACAGGTTTTAGGATGTGTATTTATGCAACATGGGAAGGTTATTGTTTACATATCCATACAACTGAAACCTCATGAGTTGAACTACCCCACACATAATTTGGGGCTGGTGGTAGTGGTGCACACGTTAAAGATTTGGAGGCATTATCTCTATGGTGAGATGTGCAGGATTTTTATGGAACATAAGAGTTTGAAGTATTTCTTCACCCAGAAGGACCTAAACCTGAGACAACATAGGTGGCTAGAACTGATAAAGGACTATGATTGTATTATCGAATGTCACCCAGGGAAAGCCAATATGGCGACTGATGCATGAGCAAAAAGCCTGCGAGTTCTATAGCTCATATGCATAAAATATATCTACCACACATTCTAGAACACCGAAGGATTGGAGTTAGACTTGGGATTGATGATTAGGGAGCACTCTAAGCTGGTTTTCATGTGCGACATGTTCTCATTGATCGGATTATTGAAGCTCAGTTGCAGGACCCTACCTTGTGTATAATTAAGATGGAAGCGGGATCACATGACAATGGATTTTGTGTTTAAACTTTCAAGGACCCGAAAATGTTATGATGTGGATTGGGTTCGTGGATATAATAAAAGAAAAGATTAGAATCATCTAGAAAGACTAAGAGCCACTCAGGACCGTAAGAAAAGTTATGTTGACCGTCAAACCAGAGACCTCGAGTTTGAGGTAGGAGATCATGTATTCTTAAAATTGTCTTTTTGGAAGGGTATTATACGTTTCGGGGGACGCAGAAAGTTGAGTCCCCACTACATTCAGCCATATGAGATTATTGAGAGGATAGGCCCAGTAGCTTACAATTGGCATTACCCCTAGAACTCTCTCGAGTTTACGATGTGTTTCACATTTCAATGCTCAGGAAGCACTTACATGATGAGACTATATGTGTTGGAACAACAACCTATTGAGCTCCGAGAGGATTTAATTTTTGAGGAGCAACCTGCACAGATTTTGGACCGAAATGACAAGGTGTTGCGCTGGAAAACAATTCCAATTGTGAAAGTCTTGTGGAGGAATCACAACATAGAGGAGGCCACGTGGAAACCCGACGCACTGATGCAGGCACAATATCCACACTTATTTGTTTGAATTTCGAGGGAGAAATTCTTTAAGGGGGTATGTTGTAATGGCCCGAAAATCTGAAAATGTAAGTTCGAAAACTGTTCTAGTAAATTGACTATTTTACCCTTAATGATCTTAAAGTTGACTTTTTACTCGGATCACTATTTGGACTTTTCTTAAGTGTTATTATGTAGGTCTCAGAGTCCGTAGACAGGTGGCATGTCGAAATCGAAGATCAAATAAGGTTATTACGGGTCTAAAATAATTAAGGGCATTTTGGTAATTTGTCACAAAGGGGGTATTTTGGTAATTTTACAAGGAGATATTTTGCTGATTCTAATGAGATGGTGACGAGTGTCCCCTTATCACCTTCCCTCCCTTATCTCTTGTCATGCATTAACTTAACACATATAGATATATGTATATGTATAGTTTGTGTGTATGTTTTGGGTTGAACTCACCAAAAATCCATGATCAAAATCATGAGGGGAAGTAAAAGAGACATTAGAAGGAAAGCTAGAAAGAAGAAAGGGGGAGAAAGAAAGAGAGAGAGAGAGAGAGAAGCAAAAGGGAGGAAATTAGAGGAGATATAGGAAGAAAGAACAAAACCTGCGAACCCAAAGACCTAAACACCCACTTGTGAGCCCCTATCTTTGATGTGCAATTTTGGACTTAGAAGCTTGACACCGAGGATTCTAGCGCATTTTTGGAGTTCCTATGATCATCTTGAGCCAGAACCATGAAGGTGTGCATGCGAGAACAAACCTAGAAATAAGTTTGAGTTAGGCTGTGACCTTAGGTTGATTGCCCATGAATTCGAGGTGAGTTTCAATGATTTGAACACCATATAACTTCTTTAGGATAGATTAGAACCATTTGGATGCTCAAAACATAGAAAGGGACATAAAATAAGGGGTTTTAAACCAGGTATAACCATTCAGGTTGGGTCCTACGCACATACCTACAGGCTGACCTGGCTCAGGGTCAAGGATGACCTGCAGTAGGCGAATGGGCACCACGTGCAGAGGCTAGGGGCAACGTGTGGGGTGCGTGGCACCTCACCTTGAAATGCGGTCAACACGATTTTTGATATTTTCGATGTTACAGACACATTGGTGCAGGTTTGGAGTCAATCAGACAACATCTCAGGGTAGTTTTGAGCGTCCAAAGTGTTATTGGTAGGTTTTTAATTCGTATTTACCCAAAAATTAGGTGACTTAAATGTAAGATTATTTGGGATAATAGTGATCTTTAGTGGTGATATTTAACGGGCAGTACAATTCCCAGAATTTATGGAGGAATGTGCAACTCAGAATTCGATTGTGTAGAAGGTGTATGAGTGGACTTTTATTTTATAATTATTATGCATGCATAGTTAAATATTTTAATTGTTTTATTGCATGATTTGATATGATTGTGCGGTGATTTCTCGGATTTATTGATTAGTTTTGCACACGATTATTTTACGCTATTTGGGTTCAAGTCTGGTTTGGAATAGAGTTTTTGACTTGGAATGTGAGTCAAGTTATTGTATGATTTATGTGACAATGATTTGAAATGATTTCTATATGATTATCTGATTATTTTTGGGATTTGTCGATTTTTTATTGAACACAGATTTCTATGGTATTTTGTGTAACTGTGTTTTGAGTTTAGGCCTGGGTTTTCAAATTTTTTACTGGGTTTGAGTCAATGATTTGTGTTGAATGAGTTGTCTTGGTTTGTGGATTGTTTTTCCACAGTCAACCATCCTCATATATGGTCAGCACTCAAACGCCCATAACACGGCTCTGTTTTCCTGGGGCTGGAGATTGGATTAGTTCTCTGACATATTGAACAGGGCTCCATTTTCCTGAGACTCGTGACTGGATTATGACTCAGACATCCAGAGCTCGACTATGTTTTCCAAGTGGGTTTTTCTACTGGTAGTGCGGATATGATATGGTGACTAGTATTCGAGCATCGAGGATTAGTTGATCAGTTGATTTACAGGTACTAATTGGTTGTGTGGACTATTGATGCTTGTGTCCATATGTTTTCGTATTGGTTGGTCTGATTTACTGGTAATGGATTAGTATCGATTTTGGTTTGATTTATTGGTATTGGACTGGTTGGTTTCATTTACTTTATCGATATTGTGTCCAAGTGATCTTATATGTTTTGATGATCATGGATTTCAATAAATTTGGGCCACGAACTCTTTACTATATTTTATGATTGTTGTGGTCCCATGATCTCTGATTTGTTTGATATTTGAAATTTGATTGTTCGCTTGTTATATTTTATTTTATGCATGTATGTTTTTATAAAAATGGAGGGTAAATGTGGATTTTCTCAGTAAACATGTTTTTAAACTGCCTATTTTTCCACTCACACTTTTTCGTAATTTTAGTAACTCTCCAAAGTCGTTGCACGAAAATCGAAGTTGATATAGAGCCAGTGGCATGAGTAATAGGGAAGTACGAGTATCCCTTGTCTAATAAGTATTGAGGGCAATTTTGATATTTTAGATAGTTTTTTAAACGAGAGTAGGACCAGACGCGATTATCAAAATATTTTAGGAACGGACCATGTCGCTGTTTGCCAAAAAATTTCCAATTAATGTAGGGGGTTAACCCCATCCCTCCCAAAAATCTTTCCTTGAAGGTTGAAGTCATCAACAACATGTGCCAAAAAAAAAAAATCCCTGAAGAAACCTTGGGTGGGGCAAAAAATTAAAGACACCATTGGAAGCTCCTTTTTTACTATTCTTGCTTCGAGGCGCACCTTGCGAGTAAGGCTGAGGTATTTTCCTAATGCGCTTCACTGTTTTAAGAATTGCATAGCGTCACCTTGGTGATATAGAGGCTGCGAAAAGATGAAGATGACATGCGGTCTTTTCTCAAGTATCTCAGACGTCACCGTTTTACTATTTTTTTAATATCATTTTATTGAATAGGTGGACTTACGTTTTGTTATTTTGTGAAATAATCCAACCCCCACTCTTCTCCCTCGAAGAATATGAGAATTATATATATATAATATATAAGCTCAAAATATTTCAAGAAAGTTTCTCTAATGCTTTGGAAGTTGGACATAAGAAATAAATTTAAGTGTTAATTATTGTGCTTAAATCATATTATGTTGGTTTAATTATTTTACATTTTAAATAATTTATAACACCAATGGTTTATGCATTAATGCTTTGAGGCCTATACCTTACTTTATAACATATAGATGTATTTATTTTTACGCCTTGTACTTCAAAACCATACGACTATAATACTTTTAGGTGATACAAATTCATATGATAACGTTTTAGGTGATGAAAATTAGATGGTGACATTTTAATTGATGATAACTAGACGATGACATTTTAGGCAATGAAAAACCATACCACGCCGTTTTATTAGTTTAGGGTGACCAAAATCACTTTTTAAAAAAAAAAAAATTGAAAACAATTCTTGTCTTTAAATGAGAAAGGAAACCTCATCTTTATGTTCAACTATTAATTTTTGTTCAATCGGTTGCCGTTTCAACCTAGAATATAATAATATTTTATGTCATTTTTCTTATTCACCTATGAAAGGAATAAAATTGTAACATAAAAAAAGCTTGAATGTGGAAGCAATTAATAATATTTTGAACATAATAAATATACGTATATAGTGTATAAAAAAATTGGAATCCTCTGCGGTGGCACCTACAACACCCTATCGGTGACCCTATTGGTAATAAAAAAAAAATTGTCATGGAAAACTATCATTTATAGTATTTTTAGAACTATAACTCTCCACAGTTGACCCTTTAGGAAAACAATTCTGAGTTTGCCACTGCCTTACGCACTCCTTTATTATTATTGACTTTGCATCCGGTGCACTAAATATATGGAGTATCGATTTTGCCTTCAATGCTACAAAAGACAATGACATTAGAGAAATAAATTATAGTATATATCTCATCATTTACGAGAGTCGAGACTTCTCATATAATATATGAAGAGAAATATTTTTCATATAATACTAAGCGACAATCTTGATACTTTTTTTTTTGTCAGAAAGATGTTTTGAATATAGTACATGTATAGATATTAGGTATATCAAAAACCTAAGACCATATCTAATGGTAGAGGTAAAGACAAGGAACTAGGGGCAAAATTTAATACCTCAAATGACATTGTTCATGACATTTTGTCTAAATCTATTTGCTATGTTTCTAATGGGGAAGGACAAAGGGCAAAAATTCAAATTTTTTTGTGAATTATTTTTTTAAAGATAATAATATAGAAATCATATATAATGTATCTAAAATACAACTTAATTCCATTTTATCTTGTTTAACTTATATGAATATAAAAATAATAACTAAACATTATCATAACGAAGAAATTTTATTTTATAAAATTTAGATTACATTAAAAATAGTACAAGTCTAATAAAAAATACAATTATTAATTTAAATAAATAAATAAATATATATATATATATAATTTGACACGTGGCAGCTTCTCATTGGTTGCTGTGAGCCCAATCTAAGCCATGAGAGAGGCTAGACTAACCACATGTCAGCCCTTAGCCCAACCCATTAGAAAGTCAGCCCGAGGTTGTGGGCTGACTGCTGCCAAGCCCTAACCAAAACATGCGCGCTAGACGTGCTCTAATTGAGTAATTGTGAACATCATGAACAATTTAAGCCTTTATTGCAGAGAAAAAACCGAAACGCTCGTTGCGCACGCACCAACCCGCAGCAGAAAGACAAAAAATAACCTTTAAACCTGCAAAAGACCAAAGCCTAACGGTGCGAAGCGCGAAGAAAACAGAAAAGGCCATGGACGCCGACTCTTTCAACCCCAATAGCGCCCTAAGCGATACCCGCTTCTCCGACCTGAAGCCGCCACTCTCCGAGCCGGTTCTCGAAGCCCTATCCGAAGGGGGGTTCGAGTTCTGTACGCCGGTTCAAGCCGCCACAATCCCCTTACTATGCAGCTTCAAGGACGTGGCGGTGGACGCCGCCACCGGCTCGGGAAAAACCCTAGCTTTCGTCATCCCAATAGTGGAGATACTCCGGAGAGCTTCAACCAATCCGAAACCTCAGCAGGTCTGCTCTGCACCATTACTTCTTTGCCTTTTTTGCTATATACTGTTTAATTAGTCAGAAAATAGAACAATTTTGCTACACGCTGTATGGTTATGATAAAGAATAATGCGACATCAACATGTTCACTAAATGTGGTCAATTTAGAGGGAAGAAGAAATAGCATTGCCCTATGATAAAATATAACGAACGGAAATAGAAAAATTTATTAATTTTTTTTTAATTTTCGAAGGTGATGGGAATAATTATTTCTCCGACTAGAGAGCTGTCTTCTCAAATATACAATGTGGCAAAGCCCTTTATTTCGACGCTGCCGAATTTCAAGTGTGTGCTTTTGGTTGGTGGAGGCCAAGTGAAAGCAGACACGAAGCAAATAGAGGAGGAAGGAGCCAATTTGTTGATTGGCACACCTGGGAGACTATACGATATTATGGAACGCATGGGCGGGTTGGATTTGCGGAACCTTGAGGTTTGCGTTTCAGCATTTGTAATTGCAATTGCATTTCATGTGATTTTATTGAAGTTAGATTTCATGTGAATTTAGTTTTACTGAAATTGGATTTCATGTGGGTTTTATTGAAATTAGATTCCATGGAATTTGATATTAGGTGAGGCTATAGGCTGATATAGGCTCATGCCAACTACAATTGTTGCAGATTTTGATCTTGGACGAGGCTGATAGGCTCTTGGATATGGGATTCCAGAAGCAGATAAATGACATTATGTCTCGCTTACCAAAGCTTCGTAGAACTGGTCTCTTTTCAGCTACACAAACTGAGGCAGTTGAAGAGTTGGCTAGAGCTGGACTAAGGAATCCTGTGAGAGTCGAAGTACGTGCAGAAGCAAAATCGACTAATTCAGCATTGTCGAAACAATTAGCTTCTTCGAAAACACCTTCTGGCCTTGCCATTGAGGCAAGCTCTATAGCATTGCCACAAAATAATAATGTGTAACTTTTGTTTTCTTCTTTATCATTTCATTATTTCCTCCTTTGATTTGCGCTCTACATACAGTATATGGAGTGCGAGGCGGACAAGAAACCGGCACAACTTGTGGATCTTCTTGTTAAGAATAAGTCTAACAAGACCATAGTGTAAGTAATATGAGATTAGTATGTTTAGTGAATTTGATCAAATGAGATTGCGATGTTAAAAGTTGCTTTGTAAAGTGATTTCTTTTTTCGTTTTGTAGATACTTCATGACTTGTGCTTGTGTTGACTACTGGGGACTTGTTCTTCCCTTTCTTGGACCTTTGAAGGGATTTCCTTTGATTCCTCTGCATGGGAAGATGAAGCAGGTAAGTCATTACATGGTAGCATACTAGGTTAATTTCTGAATTAGTATTTCACAAACTCATCATGCTTTGTGCTTGCAAATGTATTTGGGTTTTAGGTCGCAAGGGACAAAGCTTTAGCCTCATTTACGTCTCTCTCAAGTGGAGTCCTTCTGTGCACTGATGTTGCAGCGCGTGGACTCGACATTCCAGGGGTTGACTGTATAGTGCAGGTAGCTGGTTACAATAGCGCATACTGGTCATCTCCAGTTCTGAGGGCTTAATTGTGTAACTTATCTCTTTTTTGCATTGCAGTATGATACCCCTCAAGATCCTAATGTTTTTGTTCATAGAGTTGGCCGAACAGCTCGTATGGGTAGACAAGGAAGTGCAATTGTTTTTCTATTGCCAAAGGTTTGTTATAGCCCCGATTCTTTGTTTAGAAAAGTTTGTTTTGACTCCACTTTTAGTTTCTTTCTTTCTATGTTGCTTCTCATTTATGAGGTTGAAAGTGCTTATTATAGTCAAACTTATTGTAGGAGGAAGCTTATGTAGAATTCCTGCGGATAAGAAGAGTGCCTCTTCAAGAAAGGGAATGTTCTAATGATGTTTCTGATGTTGTTCCTCAGGTAAGCGTCATTAGTTGGTAATTTTAATCTAATTTCATAGGAAAAAAGAACATACTCAATTGATCCCTCGTTACCACCTGTTATAAATATGAAAAAAAAAGAAGTGATCAGAGTCTTCTTTCTACAAGTGGACATTGATAGAAATTTTGTGCCAAAGGTTCCAGCATTAATATGTAGGACAGATTGTATTCTTGCCCATATATTCTAATGATATTAACTAAATCAGCTCATTGAAACTATTATGCTATCTATCATGGTGTTTCTTGCAAATCTGGAGCTTGATTTTATGGCGGCCTCTCTTGTTTTCAAATTATCTGGTCCAATATTATGTGGATTGTTTTACTATCTGAACACTTTCATAATTGTTTTCACTTGTTAGTAATTGAGTTGGCATAGTGTTAAACGTTGTTACAGATACGAGCTGCTGCCAAAAAGGACCGTGATGTCATGGAAAAGGGACTTAGAGCATTTGTTTCTTACATCCGTGCATATAAAGAACATCACTGCTCTTACATTTTTAGGTGTCTATCAGTGCCTTGTAGTTTAACTTCAGACTAAAAGGAAACCCTTTCTTTATCTAATTCAAGTTTTTAATGCAGGTGGAAAGAACTTGAAGTTGGGAAATTGGGCATGGGATTCGGACTACTACAGCTCCCTGCAATGCCTGAGGTAAAACACCACTCACTTTCCACGGCGGGCTTCATCCCTGTTGAAGACGTCAAGTTGGAGGAGATCAAATTTCGGTAAGAGATACTCTTCAGTCTTTTGATTGTATAACATTGAGATGTCGTGAATGAACAACTTTGGCATGCGGTAGCATAGGCTTGACTTCATGCT
The DNA here is from genome assembly GCA_032719365.1 of Prinsepia uniflora. NCBI lineage: Eukaryota > Viridiplantae > Streptophyta > Magnoliopsida > Rosales > Rosaceae > Prinsepia > Prinsepia uniflora. The sequence goes on from CM064869.1 coordinate 69,111,730, forward strand.
TGTTTTGTGCATGCTCGGAAATTGATTACATTTTCTTCGTTAATATAGGGATAAATCTCGGGAGAAGCAAAGAAAGAGGAATTTGCAAGCGAGAAAAGAAGCAAAAGCCAAAGAACATAAACCTCAAAAACCCAACAAAAGCCCAAACACTACAGCCGCTACGATGAAGAAGAAAACAGCTAAGCAAAGACGAGCAAACCAGACAGCTGAAGATGCAGATGAATTGACAAGAGATTACCGCTTTCTAAAGAAGCTCAAAAAGGGGGCTATCGACGAAATTGAATTTGCGAAGTTGACAGGTACCGAAGACTTGTTTTGAGCTTTGAAGGCTGACAAGAGAATCCTCAGAACGCGATTGTGGGCATCCAGGCTTTGCAGAAGTTTCAGCCATGGACAGGTGCTCATATTTTGGATAAAAGAAAGCTGAGTAAGGCGTCCCCAAGCTTGTTTGAAAGACAAAACTTACAGATGCAACATAAATTCCTGGTGATGGATGCAACGAGCTTTTGTCCTGCCAATTTTGGATATGGTCTTGTGATGAGTATAATTTTTTGACACCGGTTTGGTTCCTCTGTTTATTTATTGTTGTTTTCTGTCCTCATTTGATTTTCGTAATCTTTGTGGCTTTTTAATATAAAGCTGATACGGCAGAAATTGCAGCAACTGAGAGTTGTATCTGAGAAAAGGAAACTCGACTTCTATGACAATATGTTATTTAATTTACTTCTCAAAATTGAACAGAAGCATTCAGAAGTCACTCCATCCTAATAATAACCCTTTCACTGGAGTATATCAATAGGGTTTCTTGTGGCTCTTAATCACGGGAGAAATATTCTTTGGTGTTTCTTGTGGTTCTTAATCGTGGGAGAAATTTTGGGCGTATTAGACTTTCTTCATATTATTAGACTGATGATAGAGGTATCAAATTTTTATATCAAGTATAATGTACTAATATATTAATGTACTAGTATTTAATTTATTACTTGCTTGAGTCTGCTTGTATTCCCAACAAATAAAAAGTGGTCATATATATATATACTCATATCACACTTGTTACAAAATTTAGTACAAAAAATTGGAATAATATTTTTCTTTATTAATATACCCTACCTATCTATTATGACTTTATTCATTCACATATAAACATGAGACAGAAATACATGTCACATTTGTTCAAGTATTGCCAATTTTTGTTTAGAATTCTACAAAGCAAGAGCCACTTGAAAACAATTTCAAACAATTTTTTGAAATTTTCTCACTTTACATAAATACATAAAATTGACTTCATTCGAAACCATGACACTACGGATCCTTCCCTTGAGTGGGCTATAGCCCTTCCTGCCTAAAATTAAGTCCTTTATAATTATAAATAGTTTTATAAAAAAAAAAATCAATTACCTATTTCAAATCTAAGTAAATGTTTTTGTTTTTGCTAATTGTTAATATTGAATGTTTGGTTATAAATGTTTTTTTATACGTATACTATTGCAATTGTGAAATAGATTTGATTGGTTTTCTACTTTTCTTGATTAGTTCGTTGGTAGATGAATTCACAACCTTCTTATTTTTAGTTTTTTCCATTGTAGGAATTCTTATAATAATTTGTGTTCATAAGTTTTGCTTATATAAATTTTTAATCATCATCAATAGAGTTTTGAGAAGTAAGGTTTATTACGTCCCTTCCTAACTAGGTGTATCTTTTATGTTTATTAATAAAATTCATTTGTACCGTTGAGTTCATTTTATATAACAAATTAACATAACAACTATGTAAAATAAAATTCAGGCCTCCCAAGATAAGGCCCAAGACAGCTGTCTTAGCCGTCTATTCTCAGACCGGCTTACCAGATTATCCTTAAATCGATCTTCAATTTAGTCTATTTAAAAATGAGATTGAAGAACCGTTCTTAATGACCCTACAAATAATGCAAATAACGCCATACATAATATGAGAATTTAATTTTACCCAATTCTATTTGTAAGAGATAATAGGACCATGGGAGAATGCAAATCGCGTCCTCACATGGAATCCGAAGTCACGTTATTCCAAAGTTATTTCTCTTTTCTTTTTTTCAGAAGCAAAAAGGAAAAGATGATTCGATTCCAAAATAATTAAGGAAAGCCATGCAATTCGTATTCCTATATTCTAATATTTTCTTTGAGTGAAAAGCAAAAGATGATTCGATTCCAAAATAATTAAAAAAGCCATGCAATTCTTATTCCTATATTCTAATATTTTCATCAAAGAAATGGATCTAAAGGATTTAGTGTCGGATTCTGAATTTCTGACCTAGCAGTCGTCGCTGCTTCACGTGTTGAGTACTACTACGAGTTAATTTTAAAATGGTGGTTTTCGTTTCGAAAGTAAGTTCCCACCATCAACTATCTCCATCACCTGTCGACTACCTGAAACTGTCACGCTTTGCCTATTACATGCTTCTTTCTGTGCTTCGCGCGTGTTTCAGCCGCCAAACGCTAGTCTCTCTCCTGAACCTCCCCACACGAATTCTGCAAAAGGCCCAAGCTTTCTTCAAAATGTCCCAACCCACCTCCGACCCAAACCTTCAATCCTCTGCTCCAGCCCCTCCACCGTTCGACCCCACCGAGCCCTCCGTACCCATCTCGTACCCAATCAAAACCCTCGAAGAGCTCGAGGCCAGATCCTACTTCCAGTCATTTCACTACCCTTTTAACAAATCCTCGGTAGCTGTGCAACCTGGGTCGTCTTCTCTGTCTCTGCCCAACAGACGTAGAGTGATTGTGTGCCATGATATGTCTGGTGGCTATGGAGATGATAAGTGGATCCAAGGAGGGACTAACCCAAATGCTTATGCAATATGGCATTGGTATTTGATGGATGTTTTCATCTACTTTTCGCATAGTCTTGTTACTCTTCCACCTCCATGTTGGACCAATACGGCTCACAGGCACGGCGTTAAGGTATATTAAACTTTTGAGCTGTTGAATTTACTAGGAAATGTGTTTTGGGCTTTGTTGGATCGAATAAATAAAGTTTGTGCTTGAAATTCCTGAAAGCCTCCTAAATATGCCATGAATTTTTGTTAGTTTAGACAGAAAATTTGATTACTATACATTTACATTTGGTTACATTCTGCTCGTGGATTGTGACATGTTTGCTTTGGAGCTGTGTATAAATCCAAACGAATGATGGAAAAAAATTTGCTATTTGTAACCTTCGTGGTTTTGGCCTATGGAAACTAAGGTGTTGGGGACTTTCATCACAGAATGGGATGAAGGGAAGCTTATTTGCGACAAATTGCTCTCAACAAAAGAGTCTGCTCACATGTATGCCGAGTGCTTGACGGAGCTTGCTTTTGAGTTGGGCTTCGATGGATGGCTGGTATACATTTCACCATAACTATAACTGCATTTTCTTTCTTTCTTGAGTTTCCATGTTCTTTCCTGTTTTTCCAAGGTCCTATAGCTTTTAGATTTTAGTTACTTGCCCACCAATTTTGATTTGGCTCACGATGTATTGTTCAATTCTTTGCAAAAAGCCAAAAACACATGCATGCAGTATGCACATAAAGGCACATGTTGTATTTCGTGGAAACATGAATCAAGAAGTTCAATTTGTAAGCCATGATAATATTCATAGTTGAAGTTTTAAAGTTCAAACGGTTCGAGGAAAGAGAGATGACAGGAGAAATATGGAAGCTTATTTTATCAAACTGATGCTTTCTTTCATGATTATGGTTTATGGCAATCCAGTCTAGTGGAATTTTGTCATATAGTTGTCATAACAACTGATACTTGCAGATCAATATGGAGGTTAAGTTAAAGTCAAGCCAAATCCCTAATTTGATAGAATTTGTCAGCCACTTAACCCAGAGAATGCATTCCTTAGTCCCTGGATCTTTAGTGATATGGTGAGTGGTTGGAGATAGGGTGTTTCCAGTGACTTCTTTTCCGCTCCTTTTTTTTTCTTATTTTATATTAGCATCTCAAGTTGATTTTTATTGATTATTGTTAAATTATGCAGGTATGATAGTGTTACGACTGATGGTAAACTTAACTGGCAAGATCAACTAAACGAAAAGAATAAACCTTTCTTTGATATATGTGATGGAATTTTTGTGAACTATACATGGAAGGTTTGGTTTTCACTTCTTCCTTATGGAAATTGGTTTTTATTTTCATATTTTATATTTCACCATTCTCTTACATGTACTGTGCAGCAAAACTATCCAAGGCTTTCAGCAGCTGTTGCTGGTGACAGAAAGTATGATGTCTACATGGGGATTGATGTGTTTGGAAGGGGCAGTTTCGGTGGTGGACAATGGAATGTATGTGTCACAGTAATTTCATGGGATGTCTGAACTCTTACATACTCAAAAAGAAGTAAATGAAAGGAAAAAAAAAATCATCCTAACCTGTTTTATGGGCTGTATTTATATTTCACCGTGACCACTGAGTCTTAAGTCTAGGACTTCATCAGTTAAATAAGAATGACATGTCAGATCTTTTAATTATTGCTTCTACATAATGGAGAATTCAGGTGATTTATTGTAGTTTTTTTTTTTTGGTAGTCCACATTGTTTCTATATGAAATAAATTGAATGGATAATTATTGTATTTTGACTTCTAATAACTCTGCATATCAGACCAATGTTGCACTTGATCTGCTGAAAAAGGAGGATGTGTCAACTGCCATATTTGCTCCAGGATGGATCTACGAGACTAATCAACCACCAAGTTTTCAGATTGCTCAGAATCAGTAATAAACTTGCCCTTTCTTGAAAAATTTCACAAACTTGTACTTCCATTGATTAGTATACAAATTATTCCTTCATAGTTTATTTACTTAGTATTCAGAACTGTTTTTGATAACAAGGAAATTTTCGGCATCAATTACATCAGTTTATAGGCATATTTACAGGCAAAAGCTTGCATGCTGTTCCCAGTTCTTTTGAAAAAATCTGGTAGAATGATGCATTGTTTCCTGATAAAAGCTGGCACAATGATCAAAAGGCTTTAATAGTGAACATAAACCTAGTTAGTTGGAAGAAATTTAAGTATGACTTCTACATTTATTAGAGATTCTTCTAATAATTCCAATTGTTTTATGACATATTCTCGTATATATTTGGCAGTTGGTGGGCCCTTGTGGAAAAATCGTGGGGAATAGCACAAAATTATCCTAAAGTTCTACCATTCTATACAAATTTTGATCAGGTTGTGACTATGTTTACACTGCAGTGAGTCATTGATGGATGTTAGATGCATGACCCTAGTTCGTAAACCTCATATATCCTGTGTCTGCTTATTTATAGACGTTATTTTCTTTATTATTGTTCAGGGACATGGATATCAGTTTTCTGTTGATGGAGGGCAAGTATCACGTGCTCCTTGGTGTAACATTTCGTCCCAAGGTTTTCAGGTATTGACCATATAAACCTGTGGATTCTATCCTTTGTTATGATATTTATTAGTCTAATCACATATCATTAAGCCTCAGTTGAATTTCTCCCTATTTTGTTTTTCCCTTTATCTTTCAGTAAAAACTTATCGAAAATGCATTTTTGAAGTTTTTAAGCTTTGAGAGCTTCAAAGAGAATTCTGAGTTAGATATGTAGGATTTATCGTCTGTAGACAATATTTTTCCCATTGTCTTTGTGAAATAAGATCTCTTGGTGGATTCCCAAGGTACCAAGTTCAAACAAGCATTTTCCTACTTATCCATGACAATAAAATCTTCATAACATTGAAATCTAATTGTAGTCATTTTTATTATTTTCTCCTGCATGATCGAGATATATCTCTATTAATAGGAGATGCGCACTAGTATGCTTCCACGTGCAGTGCAGTGTGTCATTTCTTGTTCACGGTCAAGCATGTTGATTATTGTTATTGATATTGGTCCTGTGAATGTGGCAGCCTTTCCTTGAGTTCAGGGACAATTCAACTCCTGATGGTATTGAGGTCCATGTTGAGTAAGTTTCTTACTATCAAACTGTGATCTTTGCTTCTCCAACGCCCTGCCCAAAACGGGAAAAAAAAGTTAATCAACATAGAGTTTAGAAAATTCTGAGACAAGCCATTCAAAATATGATTTTAAAAGGTAATTTGATTGTACTGTGAAGTACAGACAGTTTTTTGGTTCAGTTTTGGAACCTAAAGCATTGCAAAACTAAATCACATTTTCTGATATATTTGATAAACAAACCACTTACTAATATATTATAAGATCCTTTGAGTATTGTTCCTCATTCAGTCTTATCTTGGCAAATAACAGTTTCAATGAAGCATCTTATAGTGGAGGAGGTAATGTCAGTTTTAAAGGAAATCTGAAAGACAATGCTGATTTCACAGCAAGGCTCTTTCAAGGAGACCTTCTTTTAGGGGAGTTACCTCTCCACTTCACATATTCAGTAAGTAGTCCCTTTTGTGCGTGAATCTTGCTCTGGTTGTGCAAATCTTAGTCCGACTCATCCTCGATGTGCTTTATGTCTTCGACATTAAAATTGATAGAAACTCAAGTCTGCAGTTTTTTCACTTGCATCTTTGTTAAGCTGTGAATATTCCAACTAACGCAGGTGAAATCGGAGAATAATTCTCGACTAGGCCTGTCTCTTAATTTCTCTTCTGCTCTGAACAAAAGGATATCGGTACTTCTTGTATCCTGGCACCTGAACCAGTTCTCTACCAAATTTGATAAAGTGATAATGACAAGTCAAGTTTCGAAGCTGGGAACTTCCTCAGGTTGGGTCATACAGGAGGGTACCATCAAAATGAAAGGATACAGACTAACAGAAATACATGCCCTCTGTTACAAATCAAAGCCTGAATTCAACGAAAGAAACCCGAACTCCATTTCACCGGGCCAAGATAGTTCGTCTACTCAAAACCCAACAGAGTACTCAGCAGTGCTTGGTCACATTTCAATCAAAACTTGTGGACTGAACACAGATTTTCCACCTTCTGATTCGTGGATTGTCGAAGGTCAGTATATCAAATGGACGGCAGGATCTGAGGATTCCAAGACCCTGAGTGTTAAGATCACCTGGAAATTGAAAAACAGGAACGATTATGCAGCATTCCCAGAGTACAATATCTATGTTGAAAAACTAGAAAAGGGAAAGGGAGGACTTGGCAAGTATCTTGGAGTCGCGCGAGTGGAAGCTTTTTACGTTTATGACCTTGCGGTTCCATCTGGTACTTCCGACGTCAAGTTCATCATTCAAGTGTGTGGTGTCGACGGGAACAACCAGAAACTGGAAGATTCGCCGGTGTTTGTAGTGGATACTGAAGCCTTGGTGAACAAGCTATGAATGTGAGTTTTAATGAGGGTGAATAATGTTGATTCTGGTTAATGTTTGTAACATGGTAATAACATGATGGTGAAAATGTAATAATTATTTATCTTCAACATAAGATAACGTGTAATCAAAGTGCTTCTATGCTGCATGATTGCATCTAGCACAACAGTTTCCATATCTGTCATGAAATGATATGCCTCGTCTTTTCCTTATGCCTCTTAAAATCAGACACGAGATTTTTGCCAATGAATAACCATTAGGTCATTCGGTAAAAAATTTAAAAAAATTCGTCATGTCGGTTCTATTGCCGACCCGTGGAAAACAGACTAGTTAAAAGGGAGATTTGATTCACCCAATTCCTTGATCTCCTAATTAACTACATACTTTGGTTTCCCTAATTAAGCTTCCAAACTCTGCACGTACATAAGACCCTAGCTTGTTCCACAAACACAAAAGGGTTCGAAAATAAAAGAAAAAAATTACGAGCGGCGTGGAGCTTAATTAGTAGAGAGAATCTTTTGACTATGACATTAGAGCGTTGCACAAGAAAGCTCATATATGGACCTCAGACGTAGAGACCAGCCCTAAGCCTCTAAGGATATTATGAGGGCACTGGGCATTCTGCTGACGATGTTGGTTTCAGATCACTTCAAGAATTGCAGGGAAGGAAGTAGGGGATTGCCGTTTGCTCAAGAACACACCTGCGATGGTTTTTCAGTGAGGTAAGTATTTTCTCTCTTACACTCTTAGCTGCAAACGGTTGGTTAGGATAGATTTAGGTTCTTGTGATGTAAATTTAGATATTAAGTGATTGTTTAGGCTTAGACTTGAGAAAAATGGAAGAATTGATCACAATAAAGAAACAGTTATGCAGAGAATGCAGAATGCACACCAGGTGCTTGTAAAAATGCACTAGTGAATTTTTTGAGTGATCCTGGTGCTCTCACCATCTAGAGAGAGTCACACATGCTTCTCATTAGTTTCTTAGTTGATTACAATTGTATTCTCACTCTTTTACACACACAATCCGTTAGGATCCACATGGCATCATCCTACAAGGTTTCCTCTAGTTTCTTGCTCACTAAGTCACTCACCCTTCACTCAATTTTGTTATAACAACCTGCCTAACTGGCACTCACACACTCCCTAGAGTGTAGGACAAATGTCATTGATTGAAGAAGAGCTTTAGATCAGGTGCATTGCACCCTGATCATCACTGTTGCAGTAGCAGCTTACACACCAACACTTCCTCCTAAGCTGCTAACTGGTTTAACCCCAAGCAATGATCTTATATAGTTAAACCTGCCTTAGGAAGTGCTTTGGTGAATATGTCAGCCAGTTCTTCCTCAGACTTATATAGTAATGCAACAAAATGTCACCATTTTGGATTGCTTCTCTAATGTAATGGAACTTCATGTTGATATGTTTAGACCTCTGATGGAAGACAGGGTTTTTAGCCATAGCTATTACTGACATATTGTCATACATTAGGGCTGTAGGACTTAGCTGTTTTTCTCCAAAATCCTGTAAAACAAACCACAGTCATATAGCTTGAGTTGTGGTTTCTGCAGCAGATACATATTTTGCTTCTATAGTAGATAGAGCTACACTGCTATGTTTGACAGAAGCCCAGGAAAATATGCCACTGCCAAATGTGAATGCATACCCTAAGGTACTCTTGCTATCCTCCTCTGAACCTCCCCAATCACTATCACAGTGTTCCTTGTATGTATCTCAGTAGTCTTTTGGCTGTACCAAGATGTTTCTTGGTAGGATTATGCATGAAGCTAGATAGTAGGCTAGATGCATACATTATATCAGGTCTTGTTGCAGTTAAATACAATAAACTGCCTACCAATTGTCTGTAAAGTTGTTCATCAGCAGGCTCACTGCCATCTTCTTTCTGCAACCTTTCATTACCTGCTAGGGGTATACTTACAGGTTTGTATCCTTTCAAACCAAACTTTTCCAGTAGTGTAGAGGTATATTTCCTCTGATGGATATAGATCCCAGACTTAGATTGCAGAATTCCCATACCCAAAAAGTGATGTAACATACCCAAATCTGTCATTTCATATCTCCCCATCATTTCCTCCTTGAAATCCTGCATCATAGCCTCACTATCACCTGTATAGATGATGTCATCTACATAGATAGACACTAGCAAAGTTCCTTCATCTTGCTTAACCTTTAGGTACAATGTAGCCTCACTTGAACTTCTTTGAAAACCAAAAACTAACAGATAAGAATTGATCTCACCATACCAGGCCCTTGGAGCCTGTTTTAATCCATAAAGTGCCTTTTTTAACTTGTAAACCTTGTCCTCCTGTCCTTATCTTTCACACCCTTCAGACTGATCAACATAAACCTCTTCCTCAAGCACCCCATTTAGAAAAGCTGACTTCACATCAAGCTGAAACAGCTTCCACTCCTTTTGTGAAGCTAGGGCAATCAGAGATATAATAGTATCTAACATTGCAACAGGTACAAAAGTCTCATTGAAGTCAATCCCTGGTTTCTGGGCATATCCCTTAGCAACCAACCTAGCTTTGAACTTCTGAATTGAACCATCTAGGTTCAACTTGGTCTTATAAACCCATTTGACACCAATTTCAACTTGATCTTATAAACCCATTTGACACCAATCATTGGTTTGTCTGTTGGTCTTTCCACCAGTTTCCAAGTGTCATTCTTTTCAATCATCTCTATTTCTGCTTCCATTGCTTTCTGCCGTGCCAAGTCCTTAACTACATCCTGATAGCCTTCAGGTTCAACAATTGCTACATGGCACCGTGCATATATCTCATTCAAGCTGCTCAGCTTGACAAGAGTGTTACTAGCTTCTGTATCACTCTCATCACCCTGGTTGTTTTAAGTGTCCTGTCACTGACCTGCTCCTGTTTAATCAGTGACTGGCAGAACAGCAACAGTTTCTTCTTCAGAGTTGAGTGGTACACTGAACTCCATGCTTGTCTTCTAGTCCCATGTGGCTTTCTCCTTGAAATTCATTGTCCTAGAAATCACCTGACACGACCCATCCCAATCCCCCCGGGATTACCATGGAATGTGTCATGCTCCCGTCTGACAAGAGGTGTCAGACAAGGGATAACCTGTTGCCACTACCCAAACGGGTTTCCAGAGTGCGCAAGGATCGATGGAGGAGGTGTGCGATGTCCCAGTCTCTGCTGCAGTCGCTTCCGGAATCAACCTGAAGGGCATTAAAAACAAAAGCTGTGAGTAGACGAAAATAAACAAGTATGTTTAAAACAATTATAAAGACATTTATGCCCCTCAGTAAAAACATATGCATGCATCGAAAGCCAATAATCACATATTTATTTAGAAATAACCATTAGGGCATTAGCCCAGAAACCATAAGCATAGTTTCAAATCCCAAAGTCAATCCAAAAGTTATTTCATAAATCCAGTAATATACATTTATTATTTTTCCATCTCCGGCATCCCTGATGCCTAGCGTCCCCGACGTCATATCTCACGGTATTAAGCAACGCGTGCTGCCCGAGGTCTCACCGGGTCCATATCTCTGACATTCTCGATGTCTGATGTCCTTGACGTCTAATCATAGCAATCCTGCTCCTGGATCACTATACGGTCTGGTAGCTCCGTACAATGACCCCTCGCAGGCAATGCACCGTGACTTCTCCAGTGTCCCCGACACTTGGAGGAGACCAATATATATATCCTCATATCGAGATGGTTTTATGGAACACATTTTATTATTCATTTCCAAAATATCACAAGGGCCCTGCCCCGAATTTCCATAAAACCGTCATAAGTCCAAATATTTGATTATTAAATCCGAAATCATTTATTCAATTCCATTTTAGGGTCCCCGACCCGAAATCACATATACAAATCAACTGGGCCCCTGACCCGATTTCATAAGTCAACTGGGCCCCTGGCCCGATTTCATAAATCAACTGGGCCCCTGGCCCGAATTTACTTTATCAGATCCGTAGCCGTTTCATGAAATCATATCCAACCACAATTATGGAAATCAGTGCAAATCCAGAAAACTTTGATTTACGTGCAAACACGTAAATCGCCTCGAAATGCGTGAAATCATATAAATTCACCGATATCCAAAATAAATCATTTAATCACAATTATAACAATCATGAAACAGTTATGCATGCATCGAATTTATAAAACCAATGTCCACTCACAGACTGTTTAACCGAATGCCTCGATACGCGTGCCATAGGCTCTCCCGAGCCACACTACTATCACCGGGACTCCCAATCCTGTCCAAATCACATTAGAGGGTTACTAACCTCTACATTAACATCCTATTCAAGTCCCGTAATTTTTCCGAACTTTTAACTATTTTTAAACTGGATTTAAAACCTTCGGACATCCCGAACAATATCGAAACGGGGGTCCGATTGACGCGAAACCAACGCTAAAATGTTCGTTACATGGTATAGGACAAAAATCATGTTGACCTCACCTCGAGATTCGTGCCCACACGCCGTCACGCGCCGCTGTGAGTGGCTGCGCGTGAAAGCCACGTGCCTGCTACAATGACTACTACAGTCATCGTCCTCACCCGTATGACTGGTACACGGGTCTGATTACCCGCGATCTAACCCGGCTAGATTCCTCCCAATTCCAACTCCTTTCCTTCAATTGATTAATCAGATAGCACCGTTAGAGACCCAATTAAGGTTCTGTAAACTTAATTACACGCATTAACCTTAAATCCAACAATTCTTCCAAGATTGAACTCACGGTTTTAACATTCGAAACTCACTCGAATCAGCATGGTTTTCAATTTAAATGACACAGTAGTTTCGTATGACCAAAACAATCATTAATCCGTAACCAATTTCATAAATCCTTACCCGTAGGTGGTCGTCCTCAAGCTTCAAATTTCCCAGAAACTGGAACATGTGTCCATGGCCAAACCGTGATCGATTCCCCTGCCAATCGACACGGTTGATCTCCAAATGGTCCCAGAAGACCATCACAACCTTTGGTTTCGTCCAAAACGTCTCACATTTTAAATTCCGATTTTCCCTCTATTTTTCCAGATTTTCCCGTTTCTGATTCTCTCCAGTTCGACAGCCACAACCTGCTCAGTATGATCCTCTCGACTCACACTCACCCCTTTAATCCAATTCAGTCATTAAAAGTGCCCCAAAGTACCACTCAGTCCTCTGTGTAAAGCTTCCTGCACTGACCCGAAACCAATATAAAAACAGTGCCCATGTATGTGCAATCAGTTGCCAGCTCCTCACATGTGCAACCATACCTCAAAGCTGCCCCAAAATCAGTTCTAAATGTTAAACAATCCATGGAACAGATCGGACAAAACATCCCATTTCACGGCTGTTCGATCAAACAGTGCCCATGTGAAATTACCATTCTGCCCTTGTGCAGAAAATTACCAAAATGCCCATCACGCATCCAGACCGGTAACTTGGTCATTTGAACTCCGATTGATGCGTGCCGCCTGTCTACGAACTCAGGGCATCGAGACCATCCTAACGGTCCTTGGCCCACGACCATCGGACCTCCCGATCAAAAAGTCAACATTTTCCCCTATTTCGTCCAAATTACGAAAATGCCCTTTGGCTTCCGAACATCATAACTTTCACCACGAACGTCGGAATCGAACGTGCCACCTGTCTATGAACTCGTGAAATCCCAAACTACGTCACGGTCATTGGTCAAAGTCCATTTGACCGTCCGAATTAAAAGTCAACATTCTGCCCACGCCTAGGGGCAAAACGGTCATTTTGCACAATTCGTCCGAATTCACCCAACTAACCCCCGTTATAGGTAGTAAACCCTATAACCTTTCTCACAACTGCCATATCCCATGAAAACTCCTTTTGAGGCTGATGAATCTAGCTTCTACCTGAGCTGATTAGGAATCTGGAAATAACAAACTGAACCAAAGATTCTTAGATGATTCACACCAAGTTCACACCAGGTTTCCTTCCACTATAAACCTCAAATGGTGTTTTCTTCTTGATAGCTTTGGTAGGGCACTTGTTGAGCAAATAAACAGTTGTGTTTACAGCTTCTGCCCAGAATTCATATGTAACGACCCGTCCCGAATTCCTGGATTAGATTAGTAACTAATCATGATTAGTGGGATTAATCAGTGATTAGTAGGGCGAAATCGGACGAACGATGCAAAATGACCGTTTTGCCCTAGTCGGATGGTAAAGTCCTGCCGTTCTCCAGCTTCAACCAACACTGGCCGTACATGGAAACTGGCCAATAAAGCTCCATGCTCATCCGTATCTAAAATAACTCCCGCCTTCCGGAGTTCCACCAGTAAAGGAAGATACACCATCCTTAGGTGTACAACTGACCCTACTGATTTCCTGCTGAGCGCATCTGCCACCACATTAGCCTTACTCGGATGGTACTCGATCGTACAGTCATAATCCGTGATCAATTCCAACCATCTCCGTTGCCTCAAGTTGAGTTCCTTCTGGGTAAATAGATACTTTAGGCTTTGGTGGTCGGTGTATATCCTGCACGTTGCACCGAAAAGGTAATGTCTCCAGATCTTCAAGGCATGAACTACCGCCGCCAACTCTAAGTCATGGGTAGGGTAGTTCAACTCATGAGTCTTTAGCTGCCGTGATGCGTAGGCGATCACCCTACCATTCTGCATTAACACGCATCCCAAACCCTGTAGTGAGGCATCACTAAAAACTACAAACTCTCCATTGTTGTCGGGCAATGCAAGGATAGGAGCAGTGGTCAAGCTGTCAGGGCCCACCCCTAATCCCCCGGGATTAAGGGCTAAACCCCGCTCCCGTCTAACGTACGCATGACACGAGGGCTAAACAACCGCCTAACCTCCGTGTGACACGTAAGTCGGACAAGGGAGTTCCAGACCAACCACCTCAACAACCTCAAACTTCTCAGAGTGCGCAGAGTCTACTGTGGATGGTGCATGTGATGTCTCCATCTCTCTCAACCGACAGCCCGCACTGCAGCAACCTGGAGGGTATCGAAAACACGAAAAGACTGTGAGTGGACAAAAATAAAGTTTAAATTCAAAACAGTTATCAGAAAACACAAACAGTTATACCCTCCGTATTAAAAACCAATGCATGCATATCAATTTCATATCATAAAACCATGTACGAAAACCAAAGCACATTTTTCCTTTTTCCAAAACCCGGGCCTCAGCCCCAATATCACCGGAAGCCAGTATAACCAATGAAAACCATTTCATCCGGGCTACTGCCCAAAACATCATCATCAAGTCTCAGTGAAAACCCAAACCACATTTAAAACCACATTCTCATTCATCGAACCTGCTGGATCTATCCGAGTCTTTAAACTCCCGAGTCTTTAAACTCAATCCAGGCCTTAATCATATCCGAGTCTTTAAACTCCCGAGTCTTTAAACTCAAGGCCTACGGGGGAAAATCAATATATCCGAGTCTTTAAACTCCCGAGTCTTTAAACTCAATCCGGGTCTTTAAACCCAATCCGGCCGGTCCCCCGTCACATATATCCGGGTCTTTAAACCCAATATCCAGATCCAGCAAATCCAATCCAAAACCGTTTAAACTCATTTTCCATTTCCATATCCAAACCCGAATCCGAAACCACCGGTCTGATGCCCTTCCGGCATCCATAACCGTCATTCCGAATCCAGACCCAGAACTCATTTCCTTCTCATTTTCCGGTCCGAGTCCGCAACCATCATTCCGTAAGCTAGCATCCGGAATAACCATTCCGAACCCAAACCCGAAATCCGCTTCAAGTCCCGAATCGAATTCCGAATCGTCACCCGGAATTCCGATTCAAAAACCTGAAATCACGTTCTTAAAACCACTTTTCTAAACTGGGCCTCTAAGCCCGAAGTCACTTTTCAAAATCCTTTTACTTTCATTGAAATCAAATCGTATTTCAAATCCTGAAATCAACCATTAAAACCAGGTTCAAATTACAATAGTTATCAAAACCTCGTAAGACGTGAAAACCGTCATTTTCCTCGAAAAACGTGCACAAACCACAACCATCACAACTATAAATCAAATCATAGAAGCTAGTATAGAAATCATATAAAAACATATATGCATGCATCAAGAGTTAGAAAGCAAAGTCCACTCACAGACCATTTCGACGTCGCCTCGATACGCGCGCACCTATGTCATTCCCTGCCAAACCATTATCCTCAGCTGTCCCAAACCTGTCCAAATCCCATAAAGAGATCACTACCTACTTCATAAAGGTCATACTAAAGCCCCATAATTTTCCCGGATTTTTAACTATTTTTAACCCAGCCCTAAAACCTTCGGACATCCCGAAACATATCGAGACGATGTCCGATCGACTCGAAACCAACGCCAAAATGTTCGTTACATCAAATACTTTAAAAGTCACGTTGACTACTTTCCCAAATTACCCCTCACGCGCCCCCACGCGCGTCCAGAAGGTTCTGCGCGTGAAATCCACGCGCGTGAACAGTGTCACCAGCAACCTCAGGTGAACCCGGTTCACCTGGTTTGAACCGGTCCGGTCCAGCCGTGAACCGGCGTTCACGGTTTTCATCCCATTTTCATCCATTTTTAATCCCGTTGAATCCCTTAGTTTCGTCCTAACCTCCTTAATCCATTCCCCACCAGAAAACCCAACATCGAAGTCCTTAACTCGTCGACTTCGAGTTTGAAAACATTTACCCGAAACCCCTGTTTCGGTTCCCAGCTAATCCAACATTCCCCCCAGCCAAAAGACCAAAATACCCTTCTTAACTTCAAAATTACCATTTTACCCTTACCGTTTTAGACCCGTAACTTGCCCGTCCTAACTCCGATAAACACGTGCCGCCTGTCGTTGAATTCAGGACGACGAGATCTACCCAACGGTCCAAGGTCAACACGTCAAAACTCGGTCGTAGAAAAAGTCAACTCTTTCCCCCCTAATTTAGTCAAATTACGGTTATGCCCTCAACCTTCCGAACAACATAACTTTTCCTCCGGTTGTCCGAATCGAACCTGCCACCTGTCTACGGACTCGTGACGTCCTAAACTACGTCACAGTCAAGGGCTAACACTCATCCAATCGATAGTACAAAAAGTCAACTTTTCGTCTACTATTCACAAGGGCAAAATCGTCCATTTACACAAAATTTTACAAAATTACCTTTTTACCCTTCCCGAAGGTACGGGTTGTTACACAAGCGATACTTCAATTCCTGAAAACTCTGCTCACACTGCTCGTCCAAGATGAACTTCACTCCTTTCCTGGTCAAACGAGTCAACGGTGCAGCAATCTTGGAGAAACCTTCCACAAATCTCCGGTAGTAGCTTGCCAATCCGACAAAACTCGGCACCTCTGTCACTGTAGTCGGTCTGGCCCAGTTAGTCACCGCTTCTGTTTTCTGGGGATCCACGCTGATCCCATAAGCCAAAATCACATGTCCCAGAACACCAATGCTGCTCAGCCAAAACTGGCACTTACTCAGTTTGGCGTACAACCGTTCTTGTCTCAGCTTCCCTAACACCAACCGTAGGTGTTCCTCATGTGCTTGGGCACTCCTCGAATACACCAAGATGTCATGGATGAACACAATCACAAACTTATCCAGGTAGGGTCGGAAAACTTTGTTCATCAGATCCATGAATGCTGCTGGAGCATTCGTCAAACCAAAAGGCATCACAAGGAATTCATAGTGACCGTAACGGGTTCGAAATGCCGTTTTCGAAACATCCCCTTCCTCAATCCTCAGCTGATGATACCCAGGTCGCAAATCAATATCCGAGAAGCACTGTGCTCCCCGCAACTGGTCGACTAAGTCGTCGATCCTGGATAAAGGATACTGGTTCCTCAGCGTCACCTTATTCAGCTGTCGGTAATCCACACACAAACAGAGACTCCCCTCCTTCTTCTTCACAAACAACACCTGCTCCCCACGGTGAAGTACTTGGTCGGATGAATCCCAAATCAACCAATTCCTGCAACTGTGTTTTGAGTTCCCGTAATTCTGTCGACGCCATCCGGTACGGTGCCTGAGATATAGGTCGGGTACCGGGGAGTAGTTCAATGGTAAACTCAATCTCCCGCGGTGGTGGTAATCCAGGTAGATCTTCCGGGAACACATCCGGAAACCCCCGCACCACTGGTATCTCCTTGATGCTCGGAGTATCAACCCGCTCCGACACAACATGCGCCAGATAGCCCTGGCATCATTTCCGTAGAAGTTTAGTAGCGAAAAATGAAGAGATCACTTCAGGAAGCAAACCATCCCGCTCCCCCTGGAAGGTAACTTCCGGCAAACCCGGACTCCGCAGAAACACTTGCCGACTACAGCAATCAATAAGCGACCCATGCTCCGATAACCAATCCATTCCTAGAATCACATCGAAGTCATGGATGTCCATAATAATCAAGTCTGCTGGTAGATCCACATCCTTAATTCTCACCGGGCACCTCCGAATCACCTGATTTACTAAGTACACGATGCCCATAGGTGTGCCAACACCCATCTCACTATCTAAGGCTGATATCTCACAATCTAACATACCAGCACAACTCCTCGAAATAAAAGAATGTGTAGCCCCCGCATCCATCAATACTCGTACAATAAGGTTCGAGATATGAAGTGTACCTGTAATCACGTCTGGGGATGACCTCGCTTGCTGCTGAGTCACTGCAAAAACAAGAGCCCTGGGCCCCGCAGTCTGTCCTCGCCCACGCGCAGCATCCTGTCCTCGGCCTCCGGCAGTGTTGGAAGCCGAACTCTGTGCAACACTAGCACCTCCAGTATCGTTGTTCCTCGACAACAATGGGCAATCTCAGGCATAGTGGCCGGCTCCTCCACAAGAAAAACAATTAACTATCCTCGGTCTATCCCAAGACCCTCCTGATGCACCACTCCAAGCCTGATGCTGCCCAGCACTGAATCTCGACCCGCTCCTCTAAGAGCCCCCTGATCGACCTGACCAGCCACGACCCCGCAATGATGAGGGTGCTCCTCGATAACTTCCCCCCTTAGAGATCTTCCAGCCGGTTGGTCCCGGATGGGGAGGATCCCGGCGCCGCCCCTCGCTTGATGATTGTCGCGCCTGGTGTGCCGCCAGACTGGCCTCGACACGAACTGCAGCGTCGACCATGTCCCTCAGAGTCGCATAAGTGGCAGCCGTCACACCTGCCCGTATCTCTCCTCAGAGCCCCAACTCAAACCTCTGACATTTGTCCTCCTCATTACTCACAAAAGCTGCCGCAAAATGGGAAAGCTGATAACGCCCAAACTATGCATTAAATTAAACATGTAATTTGAGTATTATGCAAATTTAAACCCTTTTGTGTAGTTATAGTATTGGTAAGTAGGGATCGTTCTTAACAGAGGAAATTAGGGAATATTAATAATATGTTAGTTAAAAAGAATAATGAATAATCAAAGAATAATGAATTGAAGAATTAAAGAATTAAAGAATTAAAGAATTAAATAATCACATAATTAATTAATTGAATAATCAAGTAATAAAGAATTAAAGAATTAACGAATAAAGGAATAAACGAATTAATAAATAAGAGAATCAATAAATTAATGGAATAACGAATAAATGAATTAAAAGAACAAAAGAATAAAGATGGGGGTTTTTAGGGATTTTGATCATGCAAAATAAGTAAAGACATAAATGAACTAATTCTATTCATATTTTAACATATACACAAGTGGACTTTCTTTAAACACAAATTCTACCAACACTCTAACATTTGCAAAGTTTGAATATATCACAAAATTCTACTTTTACCATCTCCCTCATGCATACATTTTTTAAAACATTATAAATGCACCGAAACGCGGTCATAAACACTTATAAATTGATTAACCCACTGTTTATGATTTGAATGTGTATTAAACATTTAAATCTCTTCAATTTTATACTATGTGCACCGAAACGCGGTCATAAACACTTAGTATAAAATTGAAGCTTAAGCACTCAAATGTATGAAGTAAATGAAGTTTGAAAAGTAGAACTCATTATAATAATATCCTTGTCTACAAAAGTTAGAAAGAAAATACCCACAAAAATTTTGAACTAAAGAAAATAAAACCGAAACAACAATGAGAGTAATGACATGTTATTCATAAGATTTTCTGACAGCAGAAGAAACCTTATGAAGATGGATGAATAAACATGAGAATGCGAACTTAAACTCAAGAATTGCAACGGAAATACTAGGCTTGATATTTCTAAAGGAAGGATACAATTTTGTGTTTTGGAGCTCTTTCTCAAAACAAAGTCCACCCCTTTCAAGTGAAAATGAACTCCTATTTATAGGAGGAAAAAACTACTAAAAACAAATAAAATAAAGTAATTAAAAATTACAATAAAATAAAAGAAAATGAAATGATGACTAATTATGAACAATGATGTTTAATGATGAAATTTAGGTAAGGTTTGGAATTAATTTGTGGCTGGAAAATATGAGAAATATGAGAAAATTGAAGCAGTTGGACGGTTGGGCTGGACTGTGGCAAGTGGGCTGCACTGTTGAAGAGTAGTTGGGTTGGTGGGCTGGTGAGCAGGCTGTACGGCATGGGTTTGGTGAGACTGCAGCTGGGCTGAAGAGTGGTTTCTGTGCGGCTGGGCCCAGGAGCACGAGTGGAGACTTGTGCAGACGTGCGGGCTGTGCAGGCTTTGCGTGATGGGCTGGTGCAAAGCAGGTGGGCTGGCTGGTTTGGTGAGCAGCAAAAGTACGGGCTGGAGTGATGGACGGGCTGCATCAGTGGAGCAGGTGGCGTACGGGTTGACTTGATCGCACGCGTGGGCTGGTAGCGCGGGTCTTGGGCTTCAGCGAGATGTAAGTGGCTGAAGGGTTGGAACAGTACAACGTACGGGCGGACTGGACAGGTGGGGGCAGGCTGGGCTGATCTCGCAAGTGGGCCGCATGCAGGCTGGAAGCAGACGTCTAGGGGGCTGGTGACTGGACTGTAGCAAATGGGTTGCGCGGGTCTTGGGCCAGTGAGCAGCCTCAGTTGTGGCGAGCAGTAGGACGACATGGATTTGGGCTAGACGATTGCGGGCCGAGCTGCTGGTTGCTTTGATCTTTGGGCTACATAAGAAAAATTGGGCTGGAGATTAAAAACAAGAATTTGGGCTGCACAAAATTAATAATATATAATTCAATCGAATTTCGTCCATAATTTCTTCGTTATAATTCCGATCGGGACGATTCTTTCGTTAAAATGCTCCAAATTACAAACTCTATTTATCTAAATAGAAAAATCACAAAATAAATCAATTTATCTAATTATTTATTATTTTCATATTAAAAGTCAAGTATAAGGGTATAAAATAATGTTGACTTAACGGCCTATCAAATACCCCCACACTTAAACTTTGCTAGTCCCTAGCAAATACTGAATTTAAACTACAAAGTCAAAACAAGTAAACCCTTAACCATTCGTCTCAAAATTCCATCAATATTATGGCATAAAAGATTTTCACTTAAGGCGTTTAAGCATATGGAATTCAAGAGTTAATACATGGTAACAAAATATTTTAACAAGTAAGATAATGAGTAAATATGGTGAAATGGATCTCATCATGAATAAAACAAGTATGAATCAACTCACAAGGATATACACTCATAAATTCACTCAATTTTGTAAGGGTCTGTGTTTGCACTCAAAATATGTGAGAAAAATGCTCACATAATAGAAATGAAGTACTTTTTGCAAAATTTCAAACAAACACCTCATGATAAAAACAAAACGTACTTGCACAAATGAACCAAACCATAAGCTTACTCAAGTGATTGACTCCACTAATCAAAATTTACCATTTTAAGGATCATAAGGTCTTTACGAAGGTTGTAATGGGGCTAAGTTTAGAGGCAAGGAATATATATGACAAGTGGTGCTCAAATTCGTTCCAAGACTTAAACGATTCCCAAACCATAACTTCCCGATCTTAGTATGAATTCATTCCTTCGAACATGTTCAATTATTCAAATGTAAAGGACTTAACTCAAATATAATCAATCTTTATTACCTTGATAGAAACCCAACTTCTTCCCTTTTTTTTTTTTTACAAATATCAAGGTAATAGCATAATATACAAAGTTTGAGCAAGTAAATCCATACACATAAAAGTCTTCCAAACATCATCAATTTTTCTTCACACCAATTTCATGTCTACAATCAAGTTTTTGGAACAAGGGTGAAAGATGTCTATACTAAGCTCAAGTGTTTAGATAATCATGGTGATGAAGGAAAGGTTTAATGTGGGCTCAACTGGGTTAAAACTAAGGGGGTCGCAACTTGTGCGCGCAAAATAGGGAGCATGGATGTTTGAATTTATGGTGTTAACCCTAATGCCTTAATCATATCCAAAATCAGAGAGTTTAATGACTTAAAAGCTTTGAAAATCAAATCGAATAAGTTCTAGTACTCTAGAGTTCATTAAGATCTATTGCAAGTAGTTATGAGGCATATGTTTATCAATTTAAACAAAGAACTTATGAATCACTTATCAAAGATGTATATATAGTTCTAAAGCTCACATAAGGTTTAAATTATTCATACTTGTCTTAGCATGCTCGTTTATGTACCAATTTACATGCACTATCTTAAAAGTTATAACATTTAATCACAAAGTATTAACAAACGAATTCAATTTATAGTGATCATCTTTAAAGCCATAACATGCTTATTCCCTTCATTATTATCATTGACAGGTTAAAGGGCAACTAAAGACTCGATAAAAACGAAAAGACTCAAGAAAAGCAAAATAACTCTTTTTTTTCTTTTTTTTAAAACAATTTTATTGTGCACTTAAAATTGTAAACCACTCCCCCACACTTAAATTCTACATTGTCCTCAATGTAAGAAAGTAGAAATGAACATAGACTCTAAGTAAGGAAGAGAATTTTACGAAAATAAACTAAAGACACGAAAGACATAAACATAAAAGAGAGTGAAGGGATTAAAGAGAGCAAATCTGCGGTGATGGCTCCTTCACGTCTCGGGAATACGTTGGGTTGCCTCCTAACAAGTGCTTTGACGGAGTGCTAAAATCAACTCATATGATGCGAGGCCGTAGCACCTTCGCTGTTTCCACATCGTGCTCTCCAAATGCCTCTATGTACGGCTTTAATCTGTGGCCATTGACTTTGAACTCCTTCTCGGTTTCGATGCTTTTGATCTGTATGGCTCCATGGGCAAACATACTAGTAACAACAAAAGGACCTACCCATCTAGAACATAACTTACCAGGAAAGAGTCTGAGTCGGGAATTGAATAGCAAAACTTTATGTCTGATGTCAAACGTTTTACTCTTGATCTGCTTGTCATGAAATGCCTTAGTCTTCTCCTTGTAGATCAGAGTGTTTTCGAATGCATCATTTCTGATTTCCTCAAGCTCACTCAGCTGGAGCTTTCGATGCAAACCGGCATCATCTAGCTTGATGTTGAACGTCTTGACAGCCCACCATGCTTTGTGCTCCAGTTCCACCGGAAGGTGGCATGCTTTTCCATAGACCAACCTATAGGGTGACATCCCTATAGGAGTTTTGTAGGCCGTCCTGTAGGCCCAAAGTGCATCATCCAATCGCTGGCTCCAATCCTTGCGACTAGGGCCCACGGTTCTCTCTAAGATCTTCTTGATTTCCCTATTGCTGACTTCGGCCATTCCACTCGTTTGAGGGTGATACGGTGTAGAGACTCTGTGAGTGACACCGTATCGTTTCAGTAAGGCTTCAATGGTCTTGTTGCAGAAGTGACTTCCACCATCACTGATCAAGACCCGAGGGATCCCAAACCTGGAAAGAATGTTAGTTCTGAGGAAATCTGCAACGGTTTTATAGTCATTAGTCCTGGTGGCTTTAGCTTCCACCCATTTCGAGACATAATCAACAGCAAGTAAGATGTAGAGATAACCATTAGATTGAGGAAATGGACCCATAAAATCAATACCCCAAACATCAAATATTTCAACAGTTAAAACATAATGTTGTGGCATTTCATCCCTTTGTCCTAAGTTTCCTGAACTCTGACATTTATCACATGCTAAACAGAATGAATGTGTATCTTTAAAAAGTGTGGGCCAATATAATCCAGATTCTAAAATTTTGAGTGCAGTTTTTCTAGATCCAAAATGGCCCCCACAAGCATGGTTATGGCAAAACTCTAGGACTGACCTATGTTCAATATCAGGGACACATCTCCTAATCAATAAATCTGCACAGTGTTTCCATAAATAAGGTTCATCCCAAACATAGTACCTAGCATGCTTCTAAAGTTTATCTTTTTGTGCACGGGTGAGAGTGGAAGGTAACTGCTTGGTGACTAAGTAATTTACGATATCAGCATACCAAGGAGTACTTACCTGAATTCCGAAGAGTTGTTCATCCGGAAACATCTCCTGAATCTCCACGGGATCTCGTTCATTTGCTATGCGACTCAAATGGTCTGCCACCACATTTTCTACACCTTTCTTGTCTTTAATCTCGATGTCAAACTCTTGGAGAAGAAGAATCCATCGGATGAGCCTTGGTTTCGCCTCCTTCTTGGCGAGGAGATACTTCAGTGCTGCATGATCAGTGTAAATAATGACTTTAGTTCGAAGTAAATAAGAGCGAAATTTATCTAAAGAAACACTACAGCAAGCAACTCCTTCTCGGTAGTGGTGTAGTTCATTTGAGCATCATTCAGAGTTCTAGATGCATAATAAATGACGTAGGGCTTCTTGTCCCGCCTTTGTCCTAGTATAGCACCAACTGCATAGTCAGAGGCATCACACATTAGTTCAAAGGGTAAGGACCAATCCGGGGCACAAAGAATGGGTGCAGTGGTTAGAAGAGTTTTAAGCTTCTCAAAAACTTCCTGACAGTCAACATCGAAGACGAATGGTGTCTCCTTCTGAAGCAATCGGCACAAGGGCTTTGCAATGTGGGAGAAGTCCTTGATAAATCTTCTGTAGAAACCTGCGTGACCAAGAAATGAACGGATCTCTCTCACCGAAGTGGGAGAGGGTAAGTGTCGCACAATATCAACTTTCGATTTATCAACTTCAATTCCTCTTTCAGAGACAATATGGCCTAAGACTATCCCTTGTCTAACCATGAAATGACATTTTTCCCAGTTAAGTACTAGATTAGTTCTGACACACCTTTGTAAGATAAGTTCTAAGTGTTCTAAGCATGCATCAAAACTATCCCCAAAGACACTGAAATCGTCCATAAATACTTCAATTATTTTTTCGACATATTCAGAAAAAATAGAAAGCATGCATCTTTGGAAAGTACCTGGGGCATTACATAAACCGAAAGGCATTCTTCGGTAGGCAAAAGTGCCAAAAGGACAAGTGAAAGTCGTTTTGTCTTGGTCATTTTGAGCGATACAGATTTGATTATATCCAGAATAAACATCAAGAAAAAAGTAATAGGAGTGACCTGCTAACCTTTCAAGCATTTGATCAATGAAGGGCAAAGGAAAGTGATCCTTCCTAGTTGCTTTGTTGAGGCGCCGATAATCGATACAAACTCTGTATTCGGTCACGGTTCTCTGGGGCACCAGCTCGCCTTCGCTGTTCGCCACAACTGTGACTCCACTTTTCTTTGGGACTACTTGGACTGGTGAGACCCATTTGCTGTCTGGAATTGGGTAGATGACACCACAGTCCAAGAATTTGATGACCTCTTGTTTCACGACCTCCATCATCGGGGGATGAAGGCGACGTTGAGCTTCGCGAGAGGGTTTTGCATCATCTTCAAGCAAGATTTGATGTACATAGGTTGTAGGGTTGATTCCCTTGATGTCGGACAGAGTCCATCCAATGGCTGTCTTGTACTTTTTCAAGACCCGTACCAATCTATCTTCCTGTGATTCGGTTAGTGCAGAGGACACTATGACAGGGAGAGTCTCGTCCGGGCCAAGATAGGCATACTTCAGGTGGTCCGGCAGAACCTTGAGCTCGAGAACGGGGGCCTGCACTACTGAAGGAGGAGTGGCATTAGTACTAACTGGAAGGGACAAGGGTACCTGAGGATTTACCATTCTGGGGGCCTCATTTAGGATCATGACTTCATCCAAAATTCGAGGCCCTAGTTCATAATCCGCATCTTCAACCAAGGCGTCCCCTGATTGAGTAAGGCCAACTCTTTCCTGGATTATCATATTGAGCGTGTCTTCTCGAATTGATTCAAGATGTTTTTCTGCAAAAGAAGTGCACACGTCAATAGAAAACGTAGTTTGAGTTGTGGAACTAGGGTACCTCATGGCATCGAAAATGTTGAAGCCAATTTCCTCTCCATCAACTTCCATTGTTAATGTACCATTGAATACATCAATCTTCGTCTTAGCAGTTCTCATGAATGGTCTTCCCAACAACATTAGTGGAGCTTGATTCGTAGGGGAATCCTCCATTTCTAGGACATAAAAATCCGTGGGGAAAATGAGCTGGTTAACCTGCACAAGAACATCTTCGACGTATCCCTTGGGATACACATTAGAACGATCGGCTAATTGAATGATAACATCATCATGTTGTAATTTTTCTAAACCTAGGGCAACATATAGCGAATATGGCATAACATTAATGGATGCACCTAAGCCTAGCATGACTTTATCAAAAGACTTGTTACCAATCACGCAGGGAACCGAAAAACTCCCTGGATCCTTCAACTTTGGGGGTAGCCGTCGTTGGATTACAGCCGAAACTGTTTCACTCACCATCACAACCTCCTTCTCCCTCGTTTGGCGCCTTGGAGTGCATAACTCTTTCAGAAATTTTGCGTATTTCGGCACTTGTTTGATGCACTCGATCAAGGGCATGTTGATTTGCACCCTTTTGAAGATTTCCAAGATTTCCTCATCGGATTCATCCTTCTTAGATTTGGCAAGTCTACTTGGAAATGGTGCACGCACAGACGAGGAATTAGTAACAACAGAACTTGAAGGGATTGGGTTGTTACCTTGTGTGTGGGTAGGTTGAACTGGCGGTTGTGCCGTGGTGGTCTTAGTTGCCACCTTGTGCTTTTCAGCCTCAGAAACGGCTGGATCTGGCTCTATTTCACCGAGCACTTTACCACTTCGAGTGATAATCGCATTGGCTTCAGGTCTTGCATTCGGGTTGGGTGTAGGTTGAGGTGGAAGAACCCCACTAGCTTGGATTTTACCCATGAAGTCCACGACCTTGCCCATTTGGTCCTTGAGATCAGCGATGTCTTTTTGCTGATTTTGCTGACTTGTGACAAGAACTTGAGTCGAAGCCATTAGTGTTTGCTGCCCTTGTGAAAGAGCAGCCATCATTTTATCATAATCAGGATTAGAAGATGAAGAGATATGATTATTTGCATGATTATGAGAAAAGTTAGAAAATGGAACCGGGGGCCTTGGTTGCCATGTGGGCTTTTGGAAATGTTGAGGATTCGGGGCACGGGTTGGGCCTGTCATCATGTGTTGAGGGTTTGGGACATTGTTCGGATCTCTCCAACTATAGCCTTGGGTCCTTGGCCCTCCCTGAAATCCACCAATGGCATGTGCCATTTCAGTCCCGGGGTCTTCCTCCCTTGCAGTGTAGGGGCATTGGTCCTCAAGATGGCCTTGGGAGCATATGGAACACACTGGGGCTACCTGCTTCTTTAGTTCCAACACATTCGAAAGCATAGAGGTGATTTTATCTAATTTAGAATCATTAATAACTTGGGCACTTACTTCATGTACCTTTCTTGGAATAGGCTCGGCACCTTCATACTGTGCATCATTGAGTGCACGGCTTTCAAGTAATGCACGACCGTCTACTTAACTCCGAGCTAAGAAACTTCTGTTAGCTGCAGCATCAAGTAGTCCTCTATCCCAACCTTTGAGTCCTTCGTAGAAGTAGGTTAAGAGATATCCTTCAGTGATTCCGTGAGTCGGGCATGAAGCACAGAGTTCTTTAAACCTTTCATAATACTGGCTGAAATTCTCATCATGATCTTTTTGCTTGATTCCAGTGATCTCCTTTCTTAACACCGTAATCTTTGAGGCAGGAAAGTATTTGGTAAGAAATTCCTGAACCAGCTTCTCTCAAGAGTCAATATGATTGGGTGGGAGACTCAAAATCCACACCTGTGCTCTATCTTCCAAGGACAATGGGAAAGCCTTCAGCTTCATGATTTCCAAATCCGCATCATCGGGACACATGCTACTGATAATGAATTGGAACTCCGTCAACTGTTTGTGTGGATCTTCATTTCTGATTCCATGGAACTTGGGTAACTGATGAAGGACTCCACTCTTGAGCTCAATATCTTTCTTGTTGGTTCTAGGCTCGGGATACTGGATGCAGAAATTCGCAGTGCCACTTGTGTTAGCACATGTCTGCTCTCGGATACTCAGATTTCTTGCCATGAATACTGGTGTTCCAAAAGTCTGTTCCTCGTCTGAATTAATCTTCTCACTTATTGATTGACCGAGTATTGGGGATGGCGGTCCGGATGAGCTGGTTTTCTTAAGTGCGTCTCTGAATGTTGCGTTGCTTGGTGAGATGTCAAGTTGCTTTCTCAACTTATCAAGCTTATACTGATG
This sequence comes from Prinsepia uniflora, assembly GCA_032719365.1. Lineage (NCBI taxonomy): Eukaryota > Viridiplantae > Streptophyta > Magnoliopsida > Rosales > Rosaceae > Prinsepia > Prinsepia uniflora. The sequence goes on from CM064869.1 coordinate 69,139,534, forward strand.
AGCGTGCATTCATAAGTACGTACCTAAATTAAAAGTGAACACTAAGTTAGAAGGTAAATATACACAAGTACTTAGCTAGTGAAAGTTAATTTAAACAGAATAGTTGCGACAAGAATTAGGGTTAATGTTCAGAATACAAGTTAAGAAAGTCACAATTAGCAAGAAAATGTGAGTTATGAACAAGTATTAACTTAAGCTGGAATTAACATATACACAAAAAGAGATAGTAAGGGTATCAGAGTATTGATTTCATACAGTTTGACATAAATAGAAGCTAGAATTAACAAAAAGTCACAGTAATAGCGAGAAAATGCACAAGTTCCAAATGCATCTAAACTAATGCAACACAAAAGTATCTATATGAAGCATGGTGTGAATGCATTTATTAGAACCTGCACAAGACATAAGAGTTACGTGACAGTTCATGAAAGAATGGCCTACACCTTCGATCTCACTTCCCTAGATTCACTTAGTCTAGGGGGCCCGATGATGAATTCCGAGCATCATGAAATCTCAGGGAGGGTATGCAACTATTTATGCAATAAGTAGAGCCTTAGAGTGTCATGAATAGCTTTCCCCTTCCGCTTCTCATAATACTTTCCTGGGCGTACGGCCTGCGCGTACTGATAACCACCCTTCCACCATTCAACGTTAATCATGGCCAGTTGAGATAGATGTAACGCGAGAAGCAAGGATAATTTTGAGAACACCCTGAGGCTTGCATTGGCATATACTCCATTGGTGTTCTCTTTCTTAATCCAAAACTTGTCACCAGTCATAACCCTTCTAGACACCATAACCAACCGATGGAAGATTTGGTGAATTACCAAACCCGAGTGTTTACAAACTCCGCCTCAACCTCATGCCCATAGATTCGAGTCTATGGTGTGTGGTGATGAAATCCACACATCACGAAGGGTTAAGGAGAAAATAAACACAAGGGGCGCTACTTGTTCCCGAAAGTAGAATTTTGAAGAAAAACGGGCCTTGAGATTCATGCAACTCTAAAAGATTTAATAGGAAACAACATTTACATTTAGGAAAGTCACATATATAAATATATATAGCTCCTAAAAATTAATAAAATAAACAAGTATAAAATACAATTCATGAAATAACACAATAAAGGCATTAAATACAATTTATGAAAAAAAACATATTATGAACATTGTGAATTAATATAATAAGGCAAGCATAAGACATAAAAGTTGTGAACAAAAATGGATACTCAAATATGAAAATAACTCAAGTGTGTAAAAGTATAACCAAATTATGAACAAGTATACAATTATGAATAAGTATGACAAAAAACAAGTAACATAATTACAACTTATTTATGTTAACAGAAAAATAAAAGGTATGAAAATTTCGTAAAGGTAATTATAAAAAAGTAGGAAAATTTAATAAACATAATAAAAGTAAAATGAATAGTTAAAACACAATCTAAAATTAAGTATGCACAAATTAAATTGCTTATTTATTTACTACTATTGATTTATACTTATCCGAAATTTTCTTATTTTTTTAATTTTTTATTATTTTTAATTTTTTTTGTTTAATAGAAATATTAAATAAACAAATAAATAATCATAAAATAAAGTAATTGTAAACAAGTAATATACATGTAATACTATGAAAGTAAACGAATAAAATATGAACAAGTATTATGGCAACATAATTAAATAAATAAATAAAATTTAAGAATATGTATACTTAATTCACAAATATGAACATTTCAAATATAAACAATTTTATACATACTAACACATTAAGAATGATTTTTAATTTCCCCGGAAACGGCGCCAAAAATTGATAACGCCCAAACTACGCATTAAATTAAACATGTAATTTGAGTATTATGCAAATTTAAACCCTTTTGTGTAGTTATAGTATTGGTAAGTAGGGATCGTTCTTAACTGGGGAAATTAGGGAATATTAATAATATGTTAGTTAAAAAGAATAATGAATAATCAAAGAATAATGAATTGAAGAATTAAAGAATTAAATAATCACATAATTAATTAATTGAATAATCAAGTAATAAAGAATAAACGAATTAAGGAATAAACGAATTAATAAATAAGAGAATCAATAAATTAATGGAATAACGAATAAATGAATTAAAAGAACAAAAGAATAAAGATGGGGGTATTTAGGGATTTTGATCATGCAAAATAAGTAAAGACATAAATGAACTAATTCTATTCATATTTTAACATATACACAAGTGAACTTTCTTTAAACATAAATTCTACCAACACTCTAACATTTGCAAAGTTTGAATATATCACAAAATTCTACTTTTACCATCTCCCTCATGCATACATTTTTTAAAACATTATAAATGCACCGAAACACGGTCATAAACACTTATAAATTGATTAACCCACTGTTTATGATTTGAATGTGTATTAAACATTTAAATCTCTTCAACTTTATACTATGTGCACCGAAACGCGGTCATAAACACTTAGTATAAAATTGAAGCTTAAGCACTCAAATGTATGAAGTAAATGAAGTTTGAAAAGTAGAACTCATTATAATAATATCCTTGTCTACAAAAGTTAGAAAGAAAATACCCACAAAAATTTTGAACTAAAGAAAATAAAACCGAAACAACAATGAGATTTTAAGCAAAGGAAAGAACAGGCTACACCTTCGGAATCCAAGAAAGCTTGTGATTCCGAAAATGGATGGAATAAAAATGACATGTTATTCATAAGATTTTCTGACAGCAGAAGAAACCTTATGAAGATGGATGAATAAACACGAGAATGCGAACTTAAACTCAAGAATTGCAACGGAAATACTAGGCTTGATATTTCTAAAGGAAGGATACAATTTTGTGTTTTGGAGCTCTTTCTCAAAACAAAGTCCACCCCTTTCAAGTGAAAATGAACTCCTATTTACAAGAGGAAAAAACTACTAAAAACAAATAAAATAAAGTAATTAAAAATTACAATAAAATAAAAGAAAATGAAATGATGACTAATTATGAACAATGATGTTTAATGATGAAATTTAGGTAAGGTATGGAATTAATTTGTGGCTGGAAAATATGAGAAATATGAGAAAATTGAAGCAGTTGGACGGCTGTGCTGGACTGTGGCAAGTGGGCTGCACTGTTGAAGAGTAGTTGGGTTGGTGGGCTGGTGAGCAGGCTGTACGGCATGGGTTTGGTGAGACTGCAGCTGGGCTGAAGAGTGGTTTCTGTGCGGCTGGGCTCAGGAGCACGCGTGGAGACTTGTGCAGACGTGCGGGCTGTGCAGGCTTTGCGTGATGGGCTGGTGCAAAGCAGGTGGGCTGGCTGGTTTGGTGAGCAGCAGAAGCAAGGGCTGGAGTGATGGACGGGCTGCATCAGTGGAGCAGGTGGCGTACGGGTTGACTTGATCGCACGCGTGGGCTGGTAGCGCGGGTCTTGGGCTTCAGTGAGATGCAAGTGGCTAAAGGGTTGGAACAGTACAGCGTACGGGCGGACTGGACAGGTGAGGGCAGGCTGGGCTGATCTCGCAAGTGGGCCGCATACATGCTGGAAGCAGACGTCTGGGGGGCTGGTGACTGGACTGGAGCAAATGGGTTGCGCGGGTCTTGGGCCAGTGAGCAGCCTCAGTTGTGGCGAGCAGCAGGACGACATGGATTTGGGATGGACGATTGCTTGCCGAGCTGCTGGTTGCTTTGATCTTTGGGCTACATAAGAAAAATTAGGCTGGAGATTAAAAACAAGAATTTGGGCTGCACAAAATTAATAATATATAATTCAATCGAATTTCATCCATAATTTCTTCGTTATAATTCCGATCGGGACGATTCTTTCGCTAAAATGCTCCAAATTACATACTCTATTTATCTAAATAGAAAAATCACAAAATAAATCAATTTATATAATTATTTATTATTTTCATATTAAAAGTCAAGTATAAGGGTATAAAATAATATAAAATAATGTTGACTTAATGACCTATCAAAAGCTTCCCGAAAGCCTGCTCATACTCTGCCACAGACATATCCCCCTGCTTCAGTCGCATGAACTCTGCCTCTCGTGCCGCGTGAAAAGATCGCGGTTAGTACTGATCTAAGAACCGAGCACGAAAGACCTCCCATGTGGTGGTGTGGACAGACCACCCTGACATCTCAAGACCCTGCCACCACCAGTAAGCTCCGCCTTCCAGTAAGAAGGCCACCAAAGTCACCCGCTCGTTGGGTGGGCAATGCATCACTGTAAAGATTCTTTCCCATTTATCAATCCACTCATAGGCATCCTCGGGGTCAGATCCCCCGTTGAAAGGTGTGGCTCCCAACCGTTGAGCCCGCTCAATACTGGCTCATTGCATCTCTCTCTCAAGTTCCTCAACAGTCCGTGTTGGAGGGATTCTCCTCGGAGGCATAACCAGCTGTTAAGAGGCATAGATTAGTTAACATAATTCTCAGACTCGAAAAGTACCTAGTACTAACCGCTAGTCTAACATGCTGACCACAACCTAGTGCTCTGATACCAAACTAACAGGGACCCGCCCCGATCCACCGGGAACCACAAGGGGACGTGCCCTGCTCCCGTCTGACACCGGAACCAAAAATTCAATTTTAACCTTAAAAACTTAAATGCATAAATGTCTGAAATATAAGGTCATACAAAAACCAAATTTTACAGATGTCAGAAAAGGGATACAATCCAAAATATAAAATCCGAGCACGACTCTAGAAAAATCCTGCGGGTAATTTGACCCGACAGGGGTTTCAGGTGCGCAGTACGAAATCTATGCCTCAGCCTCGGGGTCCTCACCAACCTCAGCAGCACGACCTGGAGGGGTTACCAAAACATGAAAGGTGAGTGGGCCGAAACTCAGGTTTATAAAACAGTTTAATAAGTAAAATATACAATTTACCCCTCCGTTTTCCAAACATGCATGCAAGCATTTAAAAACCATAAATACATATAATATACCACAAGCATTATACTAAGCTAGAAATGTAATATAAACACAGCTACTGCACTACACACTCCGATAACGACATCCCAGATGTCCGACGTCCCTGACGTCCAATAATGGTCACAGTCCCAAGGCTACGCGTGCCACCCGGGGTCTCAAATCCCGAGTCCAAACTCCGAACCCAGTTCGGTTACAGAATCCCAGATGCCTAGCGTCCCAGACGTCCAATCATAGCAATCCTGCTCCTGAGTCATCCTACGGTCCGGCACCTCCGTAGCATGACCCCTCGTAGGCAATGCACCGTGACCGCTCCGGGGTACCACATCCGGAGGAGACAGTTTCATACGGTGGATTATACAGTGTAGTACCTGAGATAGTCATCCATATCCACATGCATATATAAATATATATATATATATATATCACCCAAAACAGTGTTCAATTTCCGTAAAACGAGTCTCAAGCCCAACACCGTAAAACGTGTCGTAACCGTAAATCGAGGTAATCAAAATCCATTATTTGATTCACACACACATATAGATATACGGAAATGAAAACGGTTATGCATGCAAGTGTTTATAAAAACGGGCCCACTCACTGTACGCTCCCGTTGCGAATATTGCGCGTACGGACTTGTTTCCGGAATTAGCGTAAGTTTCCTGTCATTCCAATCACAAGCAAGTGTCAGCATAGGTCCTTAATATACTCTCAAAATGTCCGAAACAGAAACCAGTTCGGGAAAGCCGTCCGACACATCCGGCCCTAAACTGACCTTTCTCACTATCTCAGATCATCATGGTTATTTCACAGAAAATGTTCAAAATGATGAGAGGATTAAAAGTCATGTTGACCGTGAACCGAGATAGTGCTCAACGCGCCCTCACGCGCCTCCCAAAGTGGCTGCGCATGAAAGTCACGCGCTGCTACAGTGACACTGCTACAGTGTCGTCGTCCTTGCCCGATTCATTGTTATTTGGGTCTTCAACCCGCGGTGTGACCCGATTGATTAACCTTCCATTTATACTTAATTTCATTTATTCTTGATCCTAACATGTTCTATCATCATTCAATTACAGTTCTGAGTCCACAACCACCACCAAGTCCCACGGCCTTCTCTGTTTTCCCTGAAAATCGAACTTCACGACCACCGTGTTTCTTGCACGATTTCACTCCCAATCCCCGTCACCAACTTCTCTTCTTCTCTCTGTTACTCTCGCAACTCACAAGAACTTCACACATTCACTGAATCGATCACAATCCTCACCGCCTCACCTCTCTGTTTCTGTTCTTCAGCCTTCAAAACACACGGTTTAAAACCAGCCAAGTTACACCCGTGTTTATTGTAAACAATCCTAGAACCATCTGGTCACTTCCACATGTCCAATTTCCCATGGACATCAGTACAAATATCCAATCCCACGAATTCCACATGCTCTTATCTGATTGGCCTTAAAGGAAAAAGACCAAAATGCCCCTAGCATTAAAATTACCATTTTGCCCTTCAACTTTCCAAACCCATAACTATTCCGTCCGACGTCCGATGACAGCGTACCGCCTGTCGTTGTACTCAGGACGTCGAGAGCTATCTTACGGTCCTCGGTCTACGTGAAAATCAAAAGTCCAATAAAAGTCAACATTTTCCTCTATTTAGTCAAAATTACAGTAACGTCCTCAATCTTCCGAACGTCATAACTATTTCTCCGATTGTCCAAATCGGACATGCCACCTGTCTACGGACTCGTGACGTCCTAAACTACGTCACGGTCAATGGTCAACGCTCATCCAACCTACAAATCAAAAAGGTCAACTTTTGACACATTATTCACAAGGGCAAAATCATCCTTTTATACAAATCTTTTACAAAATTACATTTATACCCTTTCTGCAGGTACGGGTTGTTACAATTTACCCCTCTAAAAAGAATTTCGTCCTCGAAATTCAGTGAAACAAGTAAGGGTACTGTTCATGCATTAAGGCCTTGGGTTCCCATGTAGCTTCTTCCACCTGATGATTCCTCCACAAGACTTTAACTAAGGGAACCGTCTTCCTCCGTAAGACTTTATCCTTCCGATCCAAAATCGCTACAGGCTGTTATTCAAAGTTCAAATCTTCTCTAAGCTCAATAGGTTGTGCTTCTAGAACATGTGAATCATCCCGAACATACTTCCGAAGCATGGATACATGGAAGACATTATGTACCTTTGTCAAGTCCGCTGGTAAGGCCAATTGATAAGCAACAGGACCAATCCGCTCGAAAATCTCATAGGGTCCAATGTAACGAGGACTTAACTTCCCTCGCCTGCCAAACCGTACGATCCCCTTCCAAGGAGATAACTTCAAGAAAACCCAGTCTCCTACTGCAAACTCCAAATCCCTGATCCTACGGTCGGCGTAGCTCTTCTGTCGGTCCTGGGCTGCTTTCAGCCGATCTCTAATCAGTGCAACTTTTTCTTGGGTAAGGTCTACCAGCTCGGAACTAGTCATCTCCTCTCACCAACCTCGGTCCAACACAACGGAGTCCGACACTGTCGCCTGTACAAAGCCTCATAAGGAGCCATCCCAATACTCTCCTGATAACTGTTATTGTAAGAGAACTCCATCAAAGGTAAATGTGACTCCTAAGTACCTTGAAACTGTAAGACACAAGCTCTCATCATATCCTCTAGAATCTGGATGGTCCGCTCAGACTGTCCATCGGTCTGAGGATGAAAGGTAGTACTGAAATGCAACTTCGTCCCAAAAGCTTGCTGTAAGCTCTGCCAAAACCGGGAAGTAAACCTCGGATCCCTGTCAGAGACTATCGACTCTGGAGTACCATGCAGTAGAATAATCTCATCAATAAAAAACTGTGCAAACTGTGCCATCCTGAAATTCTCCCGTACTGGCAAGAAATGTGCAAACTTCGTGAGTCTATCCAGGATCACCCACACGCCATCGTGTCCCTTCGGCTTCCTGGGCAGCTTGAATACGAAGTCCATCGTCAAATGATCCCATTTCCACTCGGGGATCGGCAAAGGTTGCATTGCTCCATAGGGTCTTTGTCGCTCGGCTTTCACCTGTTGACAGATCAAGCATTTACTGACATATTCCGCAATCTCACGTTTCATACCTAACCACCAGTAATGCTCTCGAAGTGTACGATACATCTTGGTCCCACCAAGATGCATCACATAGGCTGAACAGTGAGCCTCATCCAGTATCATCTTCTTCAGTGATTCGTCCTCAGGTACACACAACCGTCCATCCTTAACCAAGGCTCCATCTACCCGAATCTCAAAGTCCTGTCTCTCTCCAGCCTTGACCTCAATCCGTATGATGCCCAAAATGGGATCCTCAAACTGAGCATCAATAACCTGATCGTTCAAAACAGGTCGCACGTGGAAACTTGCTAGTAGTGCTCCATGACCATCCACAGTCAACTCTACTCCAATCCTACGAAGCTCAATCAACAAAGGCAACCAGACTGTCCTCAAATAGGACAAAGAACTAGCTGAATTCTAGCTCAAGGCATTGGCTACCACATTAGCCTTTCCTGGGTGATACTCGATCGTACAATCATAGTCCTTAAGCAGCTCTAACCATCGACGCTGTCTCAGATTCAGCTCTTTCTGCGTGAACAGATACTTCAAGCTCTTGTGGTCTGTGAAAATCCTGCACCTCTCGCCGTACAAATAATGTCGCCAAATCTTCAGTGCATGAACCACTGCTGCAAGCTCCAAGTCATGAGTAGGGTAGTTCATCTCATGGGGTTTCAACTGCCGGGAAGCGTAAGCAATCACCTTCCCATGCTGCATCAACACACAACCCAAACCCTGTAAAGAAGCATCACTATAAACCTCAAACTCCCCACTGTCATCTGGAAGAGCTAACACAGGAGCAAATGTCAACCGTCTCTTAAGCTCCTGGAAACTCTGCTCACAGTTCTCATCCCAATCAAACCGAACTCCCTTCCGAGTCAGCCGAGTCAATGGAGCAGCAAGAATAGAAAAGCCTTCAATAAAACGCCGGTAATAGCCTGCTAATCCCAGAAAACTCCTAACCTCCGTCACCGTCTTGGGCTGTTCCCAGTTCGCTACCGCCTCAACCTTCTGAGGATCCACCCTGATGCCCTCTACTGAAATCACATGACCCAGAAAACCAACACTGGTCAACTAAAACTGGCACTTGCTCAACTTAGCATACAACTGGTGCTCTCTCAGGGTCTTAAGTACTATCATCAAATGCTTCTCGTGCGCCTTCGCACTCTTCGAATACACCAAGATATCATCAATAAACACAATCACAAAACGATCCAAGTATGACCGGAACACTCGGTTCATGAGATCCATAAAAGCCGCTGAGGCGTTAGTCAACCCAAAAGGCATCACAACAAACTCATAGTGGCCGTACCTGGTCCAAAAGGCTGTCTTGGGTATATCCTCCTCCTTGACTCTTAGCTGATGATATCCGGAACGAAGATCAATCTTCGAAAAGTACCGTGCTCCCTTCAACTGGTCGAACAAGTCATCAATCCGGGGTAGGGGATACTTATTCCTAATGGTTACCTTATTCAGCTGTATGTAGTCAACACACAATCTCAAACCTCCGTCCTTTTTCTTGACAAACAGCACAGGAGCTCCCCAAGGCGATATACTCAGTCGAATGAATCCCATATCGACCAACTCTTGTAACTGGGCCTTTAGTTCCCTCAATTCTGCAGGTGCCATGCGGTAAGGAGTCTGTGAAATAGGTTGCGTACCTGGAAGAAGATCAATCGTGAACTCGATGTCTCGATGAGGTGGTAATCCTAGCAATTCCTCGGGAAAAACATCGGGAAACTCCCGCACCACTGGTATATCCTCCACCCTCACTAGCGTAGCACGTGTATCTGACTACGCTCAAACTACGCATTAAATTACACATGTAATTCGAGTGTTATGCAATTTAAACCCTTTTTGTGTAGATGTAGTATTGATAAATAGGGATCGTTCTTAACCGGGGAAATTAGGGAACATTAATAATATGTTAGTGGAATATGAATAAAAGAATAATGAATTAGAGAATTAAATAATAAAAGAATTAAACAATCAAAGAATTAATAAATTAAAGAATAGATGAACAAGATAATAATAAATTAATGAATTACAAAGAATTAATAAATTAACGAATTAAAGAATGAAATAATAGAAGAATAAAGGACTTAGTTAATCAAAGAATAAAGGAATTAATTAATCAAAGAATCAATAAATTAAATAATAAAGGAATGAAAGAATAAAAGCATCAAAGAATAAAAGAATAAAGAATAAAAGAATAAAGAATAAACAAGGGGGGTTTTGAAGAGGTTTGTAATTATGTAAATAAGTAAAAGCATAGATAAACTCATTCTATTTCTATTCTAACTTATGCACAAAGTAGACTTCCCGTAAACACAAACTTCAACAACATACTACAATTGCAAATATTTGAATTAATCACGAAATTATACCTTCACAAACTCATATTTCTTCATACATTTTTCATATTATAAATGCACCGAACAACGGGTTTTTACTTATAATATAATTACCTTAAGTTTGTGATTTAATGCGCCGAACAGCGGTCATACATTAAATCTCTCCAAATCTACTCTAAATGCCCCGAACAGCGGATCAACATTTAGTTTCGAAATGAAGTTTAAGCTCTAAAATGTAAGAAGTAAATGATTTTTAGAAAGTAAAACACATGGAGATTATACTCAATTTTCACAAAAGATAGGAAGGAGAAACCAATACATATATTGCATTATAATTAGAACCAATATCAAATAAAAGAGTTTAAGAGAATGGAGAGCAAATGTTACACTTTTCAGATTGGATGAGAACAATGGATTGTTTTTCACAAGGAACACCGAACAGCGGCTGGAACCTTATGAAGATGGAAGAAGATTAAACAAGGAAATTCGGACTTGAACTCTCAAAATTGTATTGGAACTATTTTGCCAAGATTTCTCCTAAAAGAGGCTCAATTTTGTGCTACTTGGAAGTGATTTCAACAAGTGAAATCAACTCCTATTTATAGGGGAAAAACTCAAATTAAACCCTAGAAAATAAATAAAAACTAAACAAAAATTATAATAAAAATATTCAAAAGTGAAATGATGAGTATGGGTGGTTTTTGGGGAAGAGAAATTAAACAAAACAAAGGAAAAAGCTTGAAAAACAGCAAGAAAATCCACTTAATTGCTGCTGGTGGATTTTTTGGCAGAGAATAACTGAAAAAAGTCCCAAAATTCGGTCAGAGGGAGCTGGAAAGTGGCTCCGTGGCCGACATGTGTGCGCTGAGCTGGAGCAGGGCTGTCGGTGGCGTGCGCTGGAAAGGAGGAGAGAAACTTCGGCGGGCAGGAGCTGACTTGGGCTGTCTTCCTCGGGACGCGCGCGCCGAACAGGAAGCTTGACGCTCGGTGCCAGGCTGCAAGGCGATCTTGGGCTGCGCCAGAAGAGAAGCGGGCCGGATTTCCTGCTGGGCCGAAGCTGATGGGCTGACGCGCAGTGGACTGGGCTGTGTTGACGCGGGCTGCCTGGGCTATTGGTCTTTGGGCCGGAGATTCAGAAATGGGCTGCACAAATTTATTTAATTAATTTAGCTAATTTAGTAATATTTCACCCGAAATTCGTCCATAATTTCTTCGTTATAATTCCGATCGAGACGATTCTTTCGCCAAAATACTCCAAATTACAAACTTTATTTATTTAAATAAAAAATAACACAAAATAAATTATTTTATCTATTTATTTATTATTTTAATATTAAAAGCTAAGTATAAAGGGTATAAAATAATATAAAATAATGCTTATTTGATGACCTATCAAATACCCCCACACTTAAACTTTGCTAGTCCCTAGCAAATACTAAAATTAAACTACAAAATCAAAACAAGTAACCTTTAACCATTTGTCTCAATATTTCATTATTACAATCATGGCATAAAAGATTTTCACTTAAAGCGTTTAAGCATATGGAATTCAAAAGTTAATACATTGTAACAAAATGTTTTAACAAGTAAGATAATGAGTAAATATGGTGAAATGGATCTCAACATGAATAAAACAAGTATGAATCAACTCACAAGGATATGCACTCATAAATTCACTCAATTTTGTAAGGGTTTGTGTTTGCACTCAAAGTATGTGAGAAATACTCACATAATCGAAATGAAGTACTTTTGCAAAATCTCAAACAAACACCTCAAGATAAAAACAAAACTTACTTGCACAAATGAACCAAAACCATAAGCTTACTCAAGTGATTGACTCCACTAATCAAAATTTACCATCTTAAGGATCATAAGGTCTTTACGAATGTTGTAATGGGGCTAAGTTTAGAGGTAAGGAAAATATAGGACAAGTGGTGCTCAATTCGTTCCAAGACTCAATAGCCTCCCAAAACGTATCATAGATTCTCAACCTTAGTGCAATGATGTCGGTAATCCATCCCTTCGAACATAGGCCTAATTCCATCATGTTGGGCCTCATAATCATTATTTGTGTCGGATTTACAAATGTAAGGGACTTAACTCAAACATTACATAACCAAACCTTATTACCTTGATCGAGACTCAACTTTCTTTCTTTTTTTTTTGATTTTTTTTTTTTGATTTTTTTTTTTGATTTTTTGATTTTTTGATTTTTTAGATCAAGGTAATAACATGTGTCAACAATACAACAAAACTTGAGTCGGTAAATCCAAATAGTTCACATAAAAGTCTTTTTAACATCATCATTTTCTCCTTACATAATCTTTATATCTTCAACCGAGTTCTTGGAACAAGGGTAAAGGATGTCTATACTAAGCTCAAGTGTTTAGATAATCATGGTGATGAAAGAAAGGCTTAATGTGGGCTCAAAAGGGTTAAAACTAAGGGGGTCGCAACTTGTGCGCACAAAATAGGGAACATGGATGTTTGAATTTGTGGTGTTAACCCTAATGCCTTAATCATATCCAAAATCAGAGAGTTTATCGACTTAAAAGCTTTGAAAATCACATAAAATAAGTTCTAGTACTCTAGAGTTCATTAAAATCTATTGCAAGTAGTTATGAGGCATATGTATATCAATTTAAACAAAGAACTTATGAATCACTCATCAAAGATGTATATTAAGTTCTAAAGCTCACATAAGGTTCATATGATTCATACTTATCTTATCATGCTTGTTTATATGCCAATTTACATGCATTATCTTCAAGTTATAACACTTAATCACAAAATATTAACAAACAAATTCAAGTTGTAGTGATTATCTTTATGGCCATAACATAATTATTTTCATTCACTTATATCATTGACAAGTTAAAGGGCAACTTGATGACTCGTAAAAACACTACGTTAAAAAGACTCAAGAAAGCAATAATTTTTTTTTTTTGAGAAAGAAATAAAACAATTGCAAATTAAGAAAGACTTAATAAATCAATTTCAAATGCACAAATAAATTTGTAAACCATTCCCCCATACTTAAATTCTACATTGTCCTCAATGTAGGAAAGTACGAAGTAATTTAAACATAGAATCAAAGTAAGGAAGATGATTTAAGAAAATGAAATAAGAAAGAAAAACATAAAAGAGAGTGAAGGGTTGAAAGAAAGCAAATCTGTGTTGATGACTCCTTCACACTCGCGAACACATTGGGTTGCCTCCCAACAAGCGCTTGAAGTTTAACGTCCATCCAGCCTAGACCAAATTTAGTTCATCTGATGGGACGTCGTAGCACTCTTTCTGACTCCACATCGTGTTCGCCAATTGCCTCGATATAAGGCTTCAATCTATGGCCATTGACCTTGAACTCTTTTCCAGTTCCAACGTGTTTTATCTGTATGGCTCCATGGGCAAAAATATTAGTGATAACAAAGGGTCCTTCCCATCTAGAACATAACTTACCAGGAAAGAGTCTAAGCCGAGAGTTGAAAAGCAAAACTTTCTGGCCAATGTCAAATGCTTTACTCCTGATCTGTTTGTCATGAAATGCCTTTGCCTTTTCCTTGTAGATCAGAGTGCTTTCAAATGCATCATTTCTGATTTCCTCAAGCTCACTCAGCTGGAGCTTCCGATGCAGACCGGCGTCATCTAGCTTGATGTTGAACGTTTTGACGGCCCACCATGCTTTATGCTCTAGTTCCACCGGAAGGTGACATGCTTTACCGTACACCAACCTATAGGGAGACATTCCTATAGGTGTTTTGTATACCGTCCTGTATGCCCAAAGTGCATCATCCAACCGTTGGCTCCAATCCTTTCGATTAGGACCCACAGTTCGCTCTAGTATCTTCTTGATCTCTCTATTACTGACTTCCGCCATTCCACTCGTTTGAGGATGGTAAGGTGTAGATACTCGATGAGTGACACCATACCGTTTCAATAAAGCTTCAATGGTCTTGTTGCAGAAATGACTTCCTCCATCACTTATTAGGACCCGCGGGATCCCAAACCTGGAAAGAATGTTAGTTCTGAGGAAATCTGCAACAGTTTTAGAGTCATTAGTCCTGGTGGCCTTAGCTTCCACCCATTTTGATACATAATCAACGGCAAGTAAGATATAGAGATAGCCATTAGATTGAGGAAACGGACCCATAAAATCGATACCCCAAACATCAAATATTTCAACAGTAAGAACATAATGTTGTGGCATTTCATCCCTGCGTCCTAAGTTTCCTGATCTCTGACATTTATCACAGGCTAAGCAAAATGAATGTGCATCTTTAAAAAGTGTGGGCCAATATAGTCCAGATTCTAAGATTTTGAGTGCAGTTTTTCTAGATCCAAAGTGGCCTCCACAAGCATGGCTATGGCAGAACTCTAGGACTGACCTATGTTCAATATCAGGGACACATCTCCTAATTAATAAATCTGCACAGTGTTTCCATAAATAAGGTTCATCCCAAATATAGTGCCTAGCATGCTTCTTAAGTTTATCTTTTTGTGCACGGGAGAGGGTGGTGGGCAACTGCTTGGTGACTAAATAATTGACAATATCAGCATACCAAGGAGTACCTCCCTCGATTCTGAAGAGTTGTTCGTCTGGAAACATCTCTTGAATCGCCACAGGATCTCGCTCATGTGCAATGCGACTCAAATGATCCGCCACCACGTTCTCTACGCCTTTCTTATCTTTAATCTCGATGTCAAACTCCTGAAGAAGAAGAATCCATCGGATCAGTCTTGGTTTCGCTTCTTTTTTGGCTAGGAGATACTTCAGTGCTGCATGATCAGTGTAAATAATGACTTTAGTTCGAAGTAGATAAGAACAAAATTTATCTAAAGCAAATACAACAGCAAGCAACTCCTTTTCGGTAGTGGTGTAGTTCATCTGGGCATCATTCAAGGTTCGGGATGCATAGTAGATGGCGTATGGCTTCTTATCCCGCCTTTGTCCGAGTACGGCTCCAACTGCATAATCAGAGGCATCGCACATTAGTTCAAAGGGTAAGGACCAATCAGGGGCACAAAGAATGGGGGCAGTGGTTAAGAGATTTTTAAGCTTTTCAAAAGCTTCCTGACAGTCTGCATCAAAGACGAAGGGTGTCTCCTTCTGAAGCAGTTGGCACAAGGGCCTTGCAATGTGGGAGAAGTCTTGGATAAATCTTCTGTAAAATCCTGCGTGACCAAGAAATGAACGGATTCCTCTCACCGAAGTGGGAGAGGGTAAGTGGCGCACAGTATCAACTTTAGATTTATCGACTTCAATTCCTCTTTCAGAGACAATATGGCCCAAGACTATCCCTTGTCTAACCATGAAATGGCATTTCTCCCAGTTAAGTACCAGATTAGTTTCGACACACCTTTGTAAGATAAGTGCTAAGTGTTCTAAGCATGCATCAAAACTATCCCCAAAGACACTAAAATCGTCCATAAATACTTCAATTATTTTTTCGACGTATTCAGAGAAAATAGAAAGCATGCATCTTTGGAAAGTACCTGGGGCGTTACATAAACCGAAAGGCATTCTTCGGTAGGCAAAAGTGCCAAAAGGACAAGTGAAAGTCGTTTTATCTTGGTCATTTTGAGCGATACAGATTTGATTGTACCCGGAATAACCATCAAGAAAACAATAATAGGAGTGACCTGCTAACCTTTCAAGCATTTGATCAATGAAGGGCAAAGGAAAGTGATCCTTCCTAGTTGCTTTGTTTAGGCGTCGATAGTCGATGCAGACTCGGTATCCGGTCACTGTTCGTTGGGGCACTAGCTCCCCTTCACTGTTCGCAACAACTGTGACTCCACTTTTCTTTGGGACTACTTGGACTGGTGAGACCCATTTGCTGTCTGAAATTGGGTAGATGACACCACAGTCCAAGAGTTTGATGACCTCTTGTTTCACGACTTCCATCATTGGAGGATGGAGGCGACGTTGGGCTTCGCGAGAGGGTTTTGCATCATCTTCCAGTAAGATTCGATGCACACAAGTTGTAGGGCTTATTCCCTTGATATCTGACAGAGTCCATCCAATGGTTGTCTTGTACTTTGTCAAGACCTGTACCAGTCTATCTTCCTGTGACTCGGTTAGTGCAGAAGACACTATGACGGGCAGAGTGTCGTCCGAGCCAAGATAGGCATACTTCAGGTGCTCAGGCAAAACTTTGAGCTCGAGAACGGGGGCCTGAATCACTGAAGGAGGAGTGGCATTAGTACTAATTGGAAATGACGAGGGTACCTGATGATTCACCATGCTGGGGGTCTCATTTAGGGTCATGACTTCATTCCAAATTCGAGGTTCTAGTTTGTAATCCGTATCCTCAACCAAGGCGTCCCCTGATTGCGTTAGGCCAACTCCTTCCTGGATTATCATGTTGAGTGTGTCTTCTCGAATTGAATCAAAATGTTTCTCTGCGAGAGAAGTGCACACGTCAATAGAAAAAGTAGTATGAGTTGCGGAACTAGGGTACCTCATGGCATCAAAGATGTTGAAGCCAATCTCCTCTCCGTCTACTTCCATAGTTAATGTTCCATTGAACACATCAATCTTTGTCTTGGCAGTTCTCATGAATGGTCTTCCCAACAGCATTAGTGGAGCTTGATTCGTAGGGGAATCCTCCATGTCTAGGACATAAAAGTCAGCGGGGAAAATGAGTTGGTTAACCTGCACAAGAACATCTTCGACGTATCCCTTAGGATACACATTAGAGCGATCGGCTAACTGAATGATAATATCGTCATGCTGTAATTTACCTAGACCTAGGGCAACATATAGTGAATATGGCATAACATTAATGGATGCTCCTAAGTCTAGCATAACTTTATCAAATGACTTGTTACCAATCACGCAGGGAACAGAAAAACTCCCGGGATCCTTCAACTTTGGGGGTAGCCGACGCTGGATTACAGCAGAAACTGTTTCACTCACCATCACAACCTCCTTCTCCCTCGTCTGGCGCCTTGGAGTGCATAATTCTTTCAGAAATTTTGCGTATTTCGGCACTTGTTTGATGCACGCGATCAAGGGCATGTTGATTTGCACCCTTTTGAAGATCTCCAAGATTTCCTCATCGGATTCATTCTTCTTAGATTTGGCAAGCCTACTTGGAAATGGTGCATGCACAAACGGGGAATTAGTAACACCCAAACTTGAAGGGATTGGGTTATTACCTTGTGTGTGGGTAGGTTGAACTGGTGGTTGTGTCGTGGTGGTCTTAGTTGCCACCTTGTGCTTTTCAGCCTCAGAAACGGCTGGATCTGGCTCTATTTCTCCGAGCACTTTACCACTTCGAGTGGTGATTGCATTGGCTTCAGGTCTTACATTTGGGTTGGCGTAGGTTGAGGTGGAAGCACCCCGCTAGCTTGGATCTTACCCATGAAGTCCACGACTTTGCCCATTTGGTCCTTGAGATCAGCGATGTCTTTTTGTTGATTTTGCTGACCTGTGACAAGAGCCTGAGTTGAAGCCATTAGTGTTTGCTGCCCTTGGGAAAGAGCAGCCAGCATTTTATCATAATCAGGATTAGAAGATGAAGAAGTATGATTATTTGCATGATTATGAGAAAAGTTAGAAAATGGGACCGGGGGCCTTGGTTGCCATGTGGGCCTTGGTTGCCATGTGGGCCTTGGGAACTGGTCTGGGACACGGTTTGGCCCAGTCGACATGTGCTGAGGGTTTAGGACATTGTTCGGATCTCTCCAACTGTAACCTTGGGTCCTTGGCCCTCCTTGATAGCCTCCAATGGCGTGTGCCATTTCAGTTCCGGAGTCTTCTTCCCTTGCAGTGTAGGGACATTGTTCCTCAAGATGGCCTTGAGAGCATATGGAACAAACTGGAGCTACCTGTTTCTTTAGCTCAAGCATATTCGAAAGCATAGAGGTGATTTTATCTAACTTTGAATCATTTATAGCATGGGAACTTACCTCATGTACCTTTCTAGAAATAGGATCGGCACCTTCGTATTGTGCATCATTGAGTGCACGGCTTTCAAGTAGTGCACGACCATCTACTAGGCTCCGAGTTAAGAAACTTCCATTAGCTGCAGCATCGAGCAGTCCTCTATCCCAACCTTTGAGTCCTTCATAAAAGTAGGTTAAAAGATAGCCTTCTGTGATCCCGTGAGTAGGGCATGAAGCACAAAGTTCCTTAAACCTCTCGTAGTACTGGCTGAAATTCTCATCATGTTCTTTCTGCTTGATTCCAGTGATCTCCTTCCTTAAGACCGTAATTTTTGAGGCAGGGAAGTACTTGGTAAGAAACTCCTGAACCAACTTCTCCCAAGAGTCAATATGATTGGGTAGGAGACCCAAAAGCCATACCCGTGCTCTTTCTTCCAAGGACAACGGGAAAGCTTTCAGCTTCATGATTTCCAAGTCCGCATCATCCGGACACATACTACCAACGATGAATTGGAACTCTGTTAAGTGCTTATGTGGATCTTCATTTCTGACTCCACGGAACTTGGGTAGCTGATGAAGAACTCCACTCTTAAGCTCAATATCTTTCTTGTTGGTTCTAGGCTCGGGATACTGGATGCAGAAGTTTGTAGTGCCATTTGTGTTTGCACATGTATGCTCCCGGATACTCAGGTTTCGTGCCATGGCTATTGGTGTTCCGAAAGTCTGTTCTTCTTCTGAATTACTCTTCTCACTTATGGACTCACCGATTATTGGGGATGGAGGTCCGGATGAGCCGGTTTGCTTAAGTGCGTCTCTGAATGTCGCGTTGCTTGGTGAGATGTCAAGTTGTCTTCTCAGCCGATCAAGCTTAGATTGATGAGCGCGCATTCATAAGTTCGTACCTATATTAACAGAACACTAAGTTAGAAGGCAAGTATACACAAGTAGCTAGTGAAAGTTAATTAAGACAGGATAGTTGTTACAAAGTTAGGGTTAGTAGTGAAAATATAAGTCAAGGAAATCATAATTAGCAAGAAAATGTGAGATGTAACAAGTATGACTGCAAAAATTTTAAACCGATATTACATATGCACAAGAAGAGAGTAGAGACTTGCATAAAATATCAGAATCAACAATAAGTCATGTTTATGGAAAGAAAATACACAAGTTCCAAATGCAAAATAATAATGCAATAGGTAGAGTTTTAGAGTGTCATGAATAACTTTCCCCTTCCGCTTCTCATAGTACTTTCCTGGGCGTACGGCCTGCGCGTACTGATAACCACCATTCCACCATTCAACATTAATCATGGCCAGTTGAGATAGATGTAACGCGAGAAGTAAGGATAATTTTAAGAGCACCCCGAGGCTAGCTTGGCATATACTCCATTGGTGTTCCCTTTCTTAATCCAAAACTTGTCACCAGTCATAACTCTCCTAGACACCATAATTAATCCAAATGATGACGTAGAGAATTACCAAACCCTAGTGTTTACAAACTCCGCCCCAACCTCATGTCCATAGATTCGAGTCTATGGTGTGTGGTGGTGAAATCCACACATCATGAAGGGTTAAGGAGAAAGTAAATAAGAGGGGCACTACCTGTTCCCGAAAGTAAGATTTTGAAGAAAAAGGGACTAAGAGATTCATGCAACTCTAAAACAATTAATAGGAAACAATACTTACACTTTAGGAAATTCAAAGATGAATAAAGTTTCATAAAAAAAATTTAAAAATTTTTATTTTATTTTATTTTATTTTATTTTATTTTTTTTAATTTTTTAATTTTTTTTTAATTTTTTTTATTATTCCGAATTTTCTTTTTTCTTTTTTTTCCATTTAAAATGTAAAGTTTAACAAGACATAAACAAATAATTGATTACATAAAAATAAAATAAGTGTAAACATAAAGTTAGTGGAACATAAAGGTTATGGAATAAAATTAAAAGAAAGTTAATGGAATAAATAAAAGTAAAAGTAAAGAAAAGTGATCATATAAAATATGCATTTATGACAAGTATCAAATTTAATATGAACAAATATATATAAAAAAATAAAATAAAAATTATGAACATTTATGAACAAGTATAAATTAGAAATTAAGAATAAGTAAAGTATGAGCATTATAAACAAAAATAATAAGAACAATAATAAGATGGATAAATAAAATATAAACAAGTAAGTAAATGTTATAAACAAATATATTATTAACAAAAGTAAAATTTATAAACAAGTATAATATGCACAATTTATATACATACACTAACAAATTAAAATGATTTTCAATTTCCCCGGCAACGGCGCCAAAAATTGACTACGCTCAAACTACGCATTAAATTAAACATGTAATTCGAGTGTTATGCAATTTAAACCCTTTTTGTGTAGATGTAGTATTGATAAATAGGGATCGTTCTTAACCGGAGAAATTAGGGAACATTAATAATATGTTAGTGGAATATGAATAAAAGAATAATGAATTAGAGAATTAAATAATAAAAGAATTAAACAATCAAAGAATTAATAAATTAAAGAATAGATGAACAAGATAATAATAAATTAATGAATTACAAAGAATTAATAAATTAACGAATTAAAGAATGAAATAATAGAAGAATAAAGGACTTAGTTAATCAAAGAATAAAGGAATTAATTAATCAAAGAATCAATAAATTAAAAATAATAAAGGAATGAAAGAATAAAAGCATCAAAGAATAAAAGAATAAAGAATAAAAGAATAAAAAATAAACAAGGGGGGTTTTGAAGAGGTTTGTAATTATGTAAATAAGTAAAAGCATAGATAAACTCATTCTATTTCTATTCTAACTTATGCACAAAGTAGACTTCCCGTAAACACAAACTTCAACAACATACTACAATTGCAAATATTTGAATTAATCACGAAATTATACCTTCACAAACTCATATTTCTTCATACATTTTTCATATTATAAATGCACCGAACAGCGGGTTTTTACTTATAATATAATTACCTTAAGTTTGTGATTTAATGCGCCGAACAGCGGTCATACATTAAATCTCTCCAAATCTACTCTAAATGCCCCGAACAGCGGATCAACATTTAGTTTCGAAATGAAGTTTAAGCTCTAAAATGTAAGAAGTAAATGATTTTTAGAAAGTAAAACACATGGAGATTATACTCAATTTTCACAAAAGATAGGAAGGAGAAACCAATACATATATTGCATTATAATTAGAACCAATAACAAATAAAAGAGTTTAAGAGAATGGAGAGCAAATGTTACACTTTTCAGATTGGATGAGAACAATGGATTGTTTTTCACAAGGAACACCGAACAGCGGCTGGAACCTTATGAAGATGGAAGAAGATTAAACAAGGAAATTCGGACTTGAACTCTCAAAATTGTATTGGAACTATTTTGCCAAGATTTCTCCTAAAAGAGGCTCAATTTTGTGCTACTTGGAAGTGATTTCAACAAGTGAAATCAACTCCTATTTATAGGGGAAAAACTCAAATTAAACCCTAGAAAATAAATAAAAACTAAACAAAATTATAATAAAAATATTCAAAAGTGAAATGATGAGTATGGGTGGTTTTTGGGGAAGAGAAATTAAACAAAACAAAGGAAAAAGCTTGAAAAACAGCAAGAAAATCCACTTAATTGCTGCTGGTGGATTTTTTGGCAGAGAATAACTGAAAAAAGTCCCAAAATTCGGTCAGAGGGAGCTGGAAAGTGGCTTCGTGGCCGACATGTGTGCGCTGAGCTGGAGCAGGGCTGTCGGTGGCGTGCGCTGGAAAGGAGGAGAGAAACTTCGGCGGGCAGGAGATGACTTGGGCTGTCTTCCTCGGGACGCACGCGCCGAACAGGAAGCTTGACGCTCGGTGCCAGGCTGCAAGGCGATCTTGGGCTGCGCCAGAAGAGAAGCGGGCCGGATTTCCTGCTGGGCCGAAGCTGATGGGCTGACGCGCAGTGGACTGGGCTGTGTTGACGCGGGCTGCCTGGGCTGTTGGTCTTTGGGCCGGAGATTCAGAAATGGGCTGCACAAATTTATTTAATTAATTTAGCTAATTTAGTAATATTTCACCCGAAATTCGTCCATAATTTCTTCGTTATAATTCCGATCGAGACGATTCTTTCGCCAAAATACTCCAAATTACAAAATTTATTTATTTAAATAAAAAATAACACAAAATAAATTATTTTATCTATTTATTTATTATTTTAATATTAAAAGCTAAGTATAAAGGGTATAAAATAATATAAAATAATGCTTATTTGATGACCTATCAGTATCCACCACGTGAGCTAAATAACTCTGGCATCCCTTCTGCAACAACTTGCTAGCCTCAAGTGCCGAAATAACTCCTGTATGGGGTGCACGCTGATCACCCTGAAACGTAGTCTCTGGTAAACCTGGACTCCGAAAGGTCACTCTTCTATCGAAACACTCGATAGAAGCATGATGTCTCGTTAACCAGTCCATACCCAAAATAACATCAAAGTCTCGTAGATCCAACAGTAACGAGTCCGCCACTAACTCAACCTAGCCTACTATCACCGGACACTCTCTCAGAACCTGAGTCACTACCAACACCTCCCCAGTAGGCGTACTCACCCCTAAAGCACAATCCAAGGTAGACACTTCTCTCTCCGTCACCAGACTACAACTCCGGGCTATAAACGAGTGAGTAGCCCCGGGATCTATCAAAACAAAAACAATGTGGCCAAGTATGGTGAGTGTACATGTCACCACTCCAGGTGCTTATCTGGCCTCCTACTGTGTCATAGCAAAAACTCGCGCCTAGGTCCTGATAACCGACCGCGCCCTCTAGAACTGCTCGTAGCACCACTGCCACCTCTAGGGCCTGCCGCCCCTGACACTGACGTAGTACTCCGCCCGGGTTCTGCTGCACCTCGACCTGCTCCACCCTCCTGGGCTAACAACGGACACTCTCTCCGGAAGTGGCCTCGCTCTCCACAATAATAACAAGCATCCCGACCGGGTCCACCGGTCTGCCTCCCAGTAGAAGCAACAGAAGTCGCACTCGCCTGAGGAGTCGGCTGTGCTCTAGCTCCCCGAAATCCAGAGCCCTGAAAACTGCCTGGTCTGCCAAACCGGGCTCCACCAGCCGATGAAGTACCACCATAGTTGCCCCGCTTCGGGGTCCTCTGACTCGACGCTCCAGGAAAAGAATGCTCACGGCGTCGCACATTGCCCGAGTACTGTGGCCGGGCAGGCAGACTGGCCTCCACTCTCACAGCAGCGTCTGACAACTCCCTGAAGGTAGCAAATGAGCCAGCTGTCACAATGGCCCTAATCTCTCCCCGAAGACCCAACTCAAACCGACGACACTTATCCGCCTCGGTAGCCACAAATGCAGGAGCGAATCGGGACAACATCTGGAACCTCTGCTCATACTCGGCTACTGTCATGTTCCCTTGTTTCAACTGAAGAAACTCCGCCTCTTTGGCATCCCGGAAAGAGCGAGGATAATACTGGTCCAAGAACCGCTCCTGGAAAGTCTCCCAAGACACCATATGAGCATCCCAACCTGACAACTCCAGCGTATACCACCACTCATACGATGCGCCGTCTAGCAGAAAAGTAGCCAACAACATGCGATCCCCTGGAGGGCATCGCATCACCCCAAAAATCCGCTCGAGTCGGGTGATCCACCTGTGGGCTTCCTCTGGGTCTGCCCCCACCACTGAATGTCGTAGCCCCTAGATGCTGAGCTCGCTCTATAGAAGCACTCTCTGCTTCTCTCGCCACGTCTTCAGGTCGTGGAGGGGGTTCACGTCTCGGAGGCATGGTCGATCGTACGCTGAAAGAGGCATAGAGTTAGTAAAACAACCTAAATACGACCTCGTACCGACACAAACCGACAAACCTATGCTCTGATACCAATTGTCAGGACCCGTCCCAAATATCACCTCGATATCCGGGACAAACCCTGCTCCCGTCTGACAATCATACTTAAAGTGCCAAAAGAACCTCAAAATAACCATAAGCATAACTATCAGACAAGGAAGTAAATATAATACAATCGTAATTCAGAGCATAACATTATACAAAACAAGCACAAAAGTCCTACTAGGCTAATCTCGCAATAGAAGAACGTCGTAAAGCTCTATGCCTCGGTTCCTGCCTCAACGTTCACCCCAACGCTATCACCACGACCTGGAGGGTAAATTAAAACCAGAAAGTGTGAGTGGACTAAAAGAAATAAGAGTTTCAAACACGATTTAGAAACAAACAAGGATTAAGAAAAGCAATAAGGTTTTTCCCTCCGTTTTAAAATAAAGTATGCATGCCTAACGAAGTAGCAGAAAATTACCCATAAAACAGTATAACAAATATGCTAAGATCATATCATAAAAACCAAATCCACAAATGTCAAGTCTGATCAAACCTGCTGGGTCTATCCGAGTTTTTAAACTCAAACCAGGCCTCAAATGTTAAACTCCCGAGTCTTTAAACTCACAGGCCTACGGGGGTAATATCGTAAATATCTGAATCTTTAAACTCCCGAGTCTTTAAACTCAATCCAGGCCCGTCCCCCGTCAATCAGAATCCGGGTCTTTAAACCCAATATCCAGATCCAGCAAATCCAATCTAAAACCAATTGAAAACAAATTCTAAATCCATATCCAAACCCGAATCCGAAATCACCGGTCCGAAGCCCTTCCGGCGTCCAGAACCGTCATTCCGAACCCAAATCCGGAATTTCACTTTTCCGACTTTAAAATCAAATCTCGCATCTCGAAATCCGATTTTAAAACCAAAACCTTGATTACCAAAATCATATCTCATAATCCATTTATAACCATCAGAAAACAATTATAGATTGAAAACCCAAAAGCTTAGCATCATAATCAGAAATCCAGTTTTTTCTCTAAAAACGTGCGAAAACCCGAAAATGTCTCAAAAAACGTGCAAGTATAGCAACCACATATAATCATCATTAAGAAGCATAAAAACATATTTAAAATCATAAAACATAAATAAAAGTAGTTAGGCATGCTCATAAGAAAAGAAAGAGTCCACTCACGAGTCAAAAAGTGTCAATCGCACTCCGTGCGCTCCTCGACCGTCTCAGGCGTCTCTCGTCCGGTCAATAGGCACCAAATAGGATCACAAATACGTCAAATATGCTAACCCTAATTTCCCCAATTTATTTAAATTTAAACCCTAAACCGTCCGGATCCTCGAACTAACCCGAAACAACGTCCGATTTTCCCGAGACTTGTCCCAATGGATTCCTTATAACATTTAGACCAAAAACTATGTTGGAAGGTTCCTTAGAATCCTCCCCACGCGCCCTCACGCGCCGCCGAAAGTGGCTGCGCGTGGGCCTCACGCGCTGCTACAGTATCATCGTCTTCCTCGAGTCAGCTGGTTCGACTGTACTGAACCGGCGTGACCGGTTCTTCTTCATTCCTCCACCATTTTCCACCCTTTCAATCCCACAAGCTTCGTCCAGTTCCCAGCAATCATTTACAGTTCTAAAATCTAGAAATCAAAGCCCTAATCCTGTCGTCTTCAACCTCGAAACAAAACTGCCCGAGAGCCCTGTTTCAGGTTCCTGCCACCCAGGTCATCCCCCGTCACGGTACCAACCTCAGACGATTCCTAGGACCATCCTGAGTCTCACACCACTCACCAATTCCCTCGACTCTAATCCAAAATCCACGACTTTCGAATTGAACAAAACGGGAAAAACAGAGGATTTGGGTCTTACCTTCGATTCGTCCTCCACCGTCCGCACCGCCTTGTACCACGGTGTCCACTGAGTCTCCCTCAGCCGTCTTAGCCTCCTCTCAGCTTGGATTGAACCAACACACGGCACAACCACCACCAAGTCCCACGGCCTTCTCTGTTTTCCCTGAAAATCGAACTTCACGACCACCGTGTTTCTTGTACGATTTCACTCCCGGTCACCAACTTCTCTTCTTCTCTCTGTTACTCTCGCAACTCACAAGAACTTCACACACTCACTGAATCGATCACAATCCTCACCGCCTCACCTCTCTGTTTCTGTTCTTCAGCCTTCAAAACACACGGTTTAAAACCAACCAAGTTACACCCGTGTTTATTGTAAACAATCCTAGAACCATCTGGTCACTTCCACGTGTCCAATTTCCCATGGACATCAGTACAAATATCCAATCCCACTAATGCCACATGCTCTTATCTGATTGGCCTTAAAGGAAAAAGACCAAAATGCCCCTAGCATTAAAATTACCATTTTGCCCTTCAACTTTCCAGACCCATAACTATTCCGTCCGACGTCCGATGACAGCGTGCCGCTTGTCGTTGTACTCAAGACGTCGAGAGCTATCTAATGGCCCTCGGTCTACGTGAAAATCAAAATTCCAATAAAAGTCAACATTTTCCTCTATTTAGTTAAAATTACGGTAACGTCCTCAATCTTCTGAACGTCATAACTATTTCTCTGATTGTCCAAATCGGACATGCCACCTGTCTACGGACTCGTGACGTCCTAAACTACGTCACGGCCAATGGTCAACGCTCATCCAACCTGCAAATCAAAAAGTCAACTTTTGACACACTATTCACAAGGGCAAAATTGTCCTTTTATACAAATCTTTTACAAAATTACATTTGTACCCTTTCTGCAGGTACGGGTTGTTATAGTCCACCGTGTCCATTTCTAGCTTGTTGATCAAATTTTCTGATCCAAGGTTTAGTTCCACATTTGGAAAAACGTTTAGGCTTGTTTGAACCGGAGGAAGCTCCTATATGCATGCTAGAGAAGGCTTTCTCCACTGTGTTTTCAGAGTGGGATTCTAGCCTTTGATCATAGGTTTTGATAGAAGCAATCAGATTCTGTACATTAACCTCACCTAGATCTTTAGTTTCTTCTAAAATTGACACTATTGGATCACAGGGTTTGGTTAAACTAATAAGGATTTTCTGTCCCATCCTAGCTTCTTTTACCTCTTCTCCATAAGTCCTCATTTGATCCACAGTCATATATAATCTAGATAGGTATGCACTTAGTAACTCTTCATCCTTCATTCTCATATATTCAAAGTCTCTCCTTAAGCCTTGAAGTTTAACTGATCTAACCTTTTGATCTCCACGAAATTCCCTCTTTAGTAGATCCCAAGCAGCCTTGGAACTCTCTTCATTTGTAATCCTAGAGAAAATGGAGTCAACAACTGAGTTTTGGATAAATCCTAGTGCCCTGACATCTCTGATCAGATCAGCTCGAGTAGGCACCACCATTGCTCCCTCAGCACCTTCTAGATCTATGTTGAAGCCCCTGTTGACTAGCTCCCACAGATCTTGAGCTCGAAGCAAGGTTCTCGTCTTGATGTTCCAAAATTCATAGTTGTTACCATCAAAGATAGGAGCCCGTAGCTCATTTGTTCCAGCACCAACCATTACAGTTTCAGCAGCAATTTGAATTCAGCATCACAGTCTCCGATCACGTCCCAGCACTCTGATCATGAACCAGAATGCTCTGATACCATGTGTAATGACCCGTCCCGAATATCGGGATTGAATAGTAATTAATTACGAATTAGAATGACTAATCGGGGATTAGTTGAGTGAAATCGGACGAAACGTGCAAAATGACCGTTTTGCCCCTAGCGTGGGCAAAATGTTGACTTTTAGTTCGGGCGGTCAAATGGACTTTGGCCGATGACTGTGACGTAGTTCGGGACGTCACGAGTTCATAGACAGGTGGCACGTTCAATTCTGATATTCGTAGAGAAAGTTATGATGTTCGGAAGTTGAGGGGTATTTTGGTAATTTGGCATAGTAGGGGCCAAATGTTGACTTTTTGGCCGGGAAGTCCAACGGACGAGGGCCAAGGACCGTTACGTAGGTCTCGTCGATACGAATCCAACGACAGGCGGCATGCCGAAATCGGAGATTCGACGACGAAGTTATGGTCACGGAATCAGGCTCGATTAACCGAACGAACCGGGAATAAAATAATATTTTAATAATGAACAGTACCCGGTGACTGAGCACACTTGGATGAGTGACAAGTGTCACTCATCCCTTAAAATCAGGCACAAAACATGGATCCATGATTTTGGGGGAGACCTAATTATTATGTTTTATTATATTAAATTAATTAATTAATCCTAATTTCCATTAATCTCCCATATTTTCTTCAACCGTGTACAACCCACAAATCAGTTTTCTCCCAACCTCCAATTCTCTTCCATTTCTGAACCAAAGTGTGAGCATTTGAGAGTGAATTGAACTGGGAAAATCGAGGGATTAATTGAGAGCTGAGGACTGGGATTTCGGGTTTTAGAAAATTTGGAGGAAAAATCGAATTGGTCGAATTGAGCTGTGATGATCGAATTGGACATTGGAAATAGCTTCCTGAGGTTGAGACGAGTTGTTTCAAATCAAAAACGAGAGGAATTCATGCCCAATTGGCTCTGAACGGGTTTGGTAACAGTGGGAGATATCGAGCTTGAGTCGTGATCAATGCGTGATCAAACGACGAAATTGAGGTGGGGAAACAATTCCTCATGGTCCATTGATACTTCTGGGTTCGTCAATTGGGAGGAATCAGTGGCCAAGGTGGAAACTCCATGGTTGCACACTGTTCGGATGTTCGAGTTTGAGTCGTGAAGATTGAGCAATGATTTGATCCAATTGAGTTGGGGGAAAGGTCTACCTGTGATCAATGAAGCTTCCTGATGAATCAATTTGGGGAAACCTTGTGGAATTGAGGTAATTCGACTGATGAACAGTGGCCGGAGGTCCTTCGATTGTTCATCCTTGATCGTGAGGATTGAGGTAATGTTTCAAGTAATTAAGGTTACAGAACCCTAATTGAACTTATAACGAAACTAACTGGATGCTCAATTGATGAAAACAGTGTGGAATTGACTGAAAACCAGCCGGGTCTGATCGCGGGTTGAACGACCCGTTTACCAGACAAACGGGCTTGAACGACGACACTGTAGCTGGCGCGTGGGTTTCACGCGCAGCCACTCACGGCGGCGCGTGAGGGCGCGTCCGGCCTAGTCTCAAGGTGAGGTCAACATGACTTTTGATCCTCTCAGTGTAACGAACATTTTGACGTTGATTTCGGTGAAATCGGATATTGTTTCGATAATGTTCCGCGTATCCGAAGTTTTGTTTTACGAGTTAAATACGTATTTAAATTCCGGAAAAATTGGGGAAAATTATATGATGTATTTTGAGATGTTAATAACCCTCTATAATGATTTTGGGCAGGAGTTGTGATTTCCAGATTTTACGGAAAAACGTGCAGCTCGGAAACGAACCGTTTTGAACGGTGTGTGTGAGTGGACTTTTGGTTTTCTAACTGTGATGCATGCATATATGATTCAAAATGCTTTATTATATGATTTGATATGCTTTGGCATGAGTGGTATTTCAATTCGGTGATTTCTCAGTTTTATGATTATTATATTATTATATTCTGACACGCTTTTCGAGAAATCATGAAATTGGTTAAAAATGATATTGTGGGCGTGAGAACCCAAGTAAATAATGATTTTGACTCGGATTTGGAGTTACATGTGAATTTGATGATTTTTGGTATTTTCGTGATTTTTGTGATTATTTTAATCAGTCTTTCGGGCACGTTTTACGAGGAACGTGCAATTGATGTTTTGGGCTAGGCCCGGATTGAAAATGATATTTGGACTCGGATTATGAGTCAATGATTGATTTTATGGATTTACGTGATCGTGGCAACTCGGGTTTACGGTTGCACGGATTTACGTGAAATTGGTATTTTGGGGTGGGACCCAATGGAATTGTGTTTCTGATTGGATTTGCATTTTCCATGTGATTATATGATGATAATGATGATTTCGGATTTATAAAGTAAATCGGGACTTTGGTTAACTTAGGGCCGAGACCCTGTATTGATATTTGATTTGGTTTTCAATGCAACTGTTTTTCACTGGTTTTAGTGATGGTGATATGTTGCGGATATTTAGGGCTTTCGGGAGAAAATATGTTTTTCCCCGGAGTGCACCCTGGAGATAACGCTCGCCTTCGGGATGGAAGTGTTTACCCCGAAGAGGTCACGTAGCACGATCTTTGTCTTGCAGCCCAGGGGAGGCTTGACTCAGATCAGATGTGCTGGATTACATGGATCGGTAAGTGATGTGTTCACGAGATCCGGATCGTCGGCTGGTGAGGTTTTTCCCAGCGACGGATTGCTGACTGATGATGTGTTCACAGCAGCGGATGCTCGGATTTTGAGCGGTCCTTGAGCCTATTGATATGCACGCGTTGCAGGGATAAACGTGACTCTAAGCAACAGGATATGGAAATAAGTCCCGTGGTTTATGGAAAATGATTTTGAGGAAACCGTGGTTTAGCGGTTAAAATGATTTAAAGAAACTGTGAACTTTTTGAGATGTTAAACTGATTTGGTGAACATGAGTTTTTGTGGACCATGGGAAAATATGTTTTGATTTTGTCGGTCCACTGTTCATACTTGAATGATTTCATACTATTACTCATGTTTTACGATATGCATGCAAGTTTGTGAAAACTGGAGGGTAAAAATGTGTTTTGGTAGATGTATTTATCAAACTTTATTTTGTCCACTCACACCTTTTCTGTTTTGTTAACCCTTCAGGTCGTGGCGCGTTGATCGAGGCTATTCCAGAGGTGGAGGTATGTGCGGGCACAGGCGCAAAAATTCCCTTGTCTGGCAGGTACTGAAGGGTAGTTTCGGACTTTCAGTTGACTTGTCAGACGGGAGCAGGACCGGGTACGGTTTTTGACGTCCAGTTGGGACGGGTCCTGTCAAATTGGTATCAGAGCACTAGGTTGCTGATGCTGTTGCCATGCCATACCTCCGGAATGTGAGCCTCGTGCGCGACCTGGTAGTGAGATGGGTATATTAGGGTATTTGAGACCTTGTGATGAATCTCGGAATGTAATTGACCTTGGTTTGTGAGTCAGATATTAATTTGTGTAGCTACGGCTTACTAATTGTCGAATCGGTATTCTTGTGGGTCCTAGGATTTGCTGGATCCAGAGGCTTGGAAGGTAGCACAATTGGGTAGGTTGGACCCAGGATGAGATTATTCTCAGTAATTCCTTGTGCGAAATGTGAGTTCCCAACGTCTAGAGTGTGTTGGGGGTATTCCTAGGTTTGGAATGTGGTATTGATGTGGTTCACCGGCGGTAATTTGCTGGGTGACCGGGTATGCCAGGGATGGCATGGATGAATGAGTCAAAGAATTCAGTTAGGACTCGAGATGAGTCATGGTAATATCTTAAGTCTCAGGAGTTGTCGGGTTTTGAGGGACCCTAGGTAGTAATCGCGGAACCTAAGGTGGGATGTTCGGTTCGGAAATGTGTGCTGGCGAGTGGTTTGACTCTTAATGACTTTTCGAAGTCGAGACCGAGTGACGATTGTGTCAGGTCTAGTCATGTCAGCTTTAGTGGTGGAACTGCAATCCACAGTCGGGGTTGGTGCTTGTCGAAGGAATCCCAGAGTGGGGATACAGGGTAGTCGTCCGAGTACTTGATTTCATTGGATGTGGAGTCTCGATAGTGATGTCTGATGGTTGGGTCTGCACAAGTCTGTGGCAGGCACTCATACCGAGAGTGGTTGTTGAGAATCGGGGGGGACGTCAGGGGACGTTTCTTTTTCTCACATGAGTTGTCAGGGTGACTGTACCCAGAGTTGTTAGGTGCGAAGGAGGCAGAGTTTCTCCTATTCGAGCAGAGGTACGGGGTCGTCGCTTGTTATGAGCGGAGATCCAGGGTTGTCAGTTTTGCACACGGTGTGCTCATACTGATACTGGTGTCATTGTTTTGTACTGGTGTGGGTGCCGGTGTGGTGCTGACGATGGGTCACGAGTCGGGTTGTGACTTCGTCGAGTTGGGTATGTGTCAGTAACCAGTCCAAAGGGGACACGTGGTTGGTGTCCGAGTCCGATGGTTCCAACGTGGTTGGACCTACGGAATCATGAGAAGTTGTGTTTGAAGAGGATTGCGGGTTTTCCGCATGGGGATTAGGTATTCTGAAGTCATCAGGGGTGATTTCTTATTTTCTGTTGGGTTACCTGGCGTGGGGAGTGCAGTGAGTTTTGTTTGCATCCACGTAGGATGAGTATTGGTGTCATTGTTTTGGATCATCCTTGGTTTTCCCTAGGTGGGATGGAAAGGATAGATACGAGGTAATCAGTAAGGGTGTAAGACCCTGTGGTTCCTAGTTGTTGACTGTGTGGATCCTAGGTGGATCGGGTTTGTGATGTCGTGGACTTTGGGCATTGTGACAATCTAGGATCGTGATGGTCATGGTTGGCTGACGTCGTGATGGATCTGGGTCGTGATTTCGATGATCCAGATTGGGTGAGAGTTTATCACTCTTACTTTGGTATGTGGGTCGTAAATGACGGGACTGAACTTCTTTTCGAAGTGGAGCCCCTTATGGTATGTTACTCGAACGAGTAGGTTTTCGACGGGGTCGAAATTGGTCAGCCTTAGAGTTGTGACGGATGGGATTGGCTTCCATATGAAGTCCATCGGATGTAATGTGTTACTCGCTTGAATTGGTAACCGATAGGTTCGGTTTTGGTGTGTCCGAGTGGACGTGAACCAGATTTCGGGTTTTGGAATCGAATTTCTGGGTGACGATTCAGGATTCGATTCAGGAACTTGAAAGTGGAATACCGGATTTGGGTGCGGAATGATTATTCCAAATGCTAGCTTACGGAATAATGATTTCGGATTCGGATTTGGATATGAATTAAAAACTGTGATGTATGGATTTGGATTCGGGATTTCTTACGAAATTGCGGATTCGGATTTGGTATTGAAACTAGCTGATTGGTGGAGTTTCGATTTGTCTCTTGCTGGTTTGGGCAAATGGACTCCATTATTGGAACGTGTTTGGCTATGACCTAGGTGGTTGTAGTCTGGTCAAGGGATAGATGTACGTACCTTATACGTGGTTTGGGGTACGATATTTTGCAGATTTGTGGTGGCCGGGGTTGATGTGAATCCCGGGAGAACTAGGCGTTCTTCCCTGTGGACACGTTGATGTGTCATTTTGAGTGTTGACATTTGGCGAGGTGTTTTTGGGTAGCATAGGACAAGGATTGTCGATGTTAGCAAAAACCCTCAGGCTTTTTACTTTTGCCTTACCTGGTTTGGGATCGACCATATAGGTCTATGGGTCGAGTACTGGGGTCCAGCTGTAGGATCATGCTTGGTGTACGATGTACGGTATCGTATGGACGAGGGTACTTGATACCTAGTGACGGTACATGGGATGTACCAGTGTTGTGTCGATAAACGTGTTGGTGTTTTGGCTTAGTTCCAATACCATTGGTTGTGGATGTGAACGTGAACTGGACATTGAACACGATGCACTGGGCAGAGTGATTCTGACGATTACAGTGATTGTTTGAGCAGGTGCTCTTAGCCAAGGTTGGCAAGTATAACTCTAGTGTTGAGTTGTGTGATTACTGCTAGGCTTGTGTTCAACGTGTTCCAGATGCACCGTCTGATTGAGTGTGATGACGGTATGCGTATACTCAGGTGAGTGAGTTGGTGGTTGGTGTGACCGCAAGTTGCTTTGCGGCGAGATGTTACCTTGTCGTGACCTTACCAGCATCTGGGATCGCTGAGGGGGTGACAATTGTGGTAACTACTGTAGGTATTTGTCGCAGGATTGAGTTTGCCCTGCGAGGGGAGATCATGTTGATGATCATATGCTACATTGACGGACGTTGTAGTATGGTGTGTTGTCACTGATTTAGTACTGATTGGCGCTTTACTAGGGTGGTAAAGCTTGGTAGTGACAGTTTGGCTTGTGGTGTCGGCTTGGACTAACTAGTGAGTTTTGGTGACTCTCTATGAGAGCGAAGGTCAGGACACATTAGTGATTACGTGGGGCCGTCAAGCTGAAAGAGTTAGCTTAATGGTGACATTGCCAATTTCTGGTAATCAATTTCATTCGAGGTGGTCGAGTGTAGTCAGTACGACGTGCATCTGGGATGTGACGTCTGAGTGCAGACGAGTTCTGTGTTGGCTAGTGGGTGTACAGGTGTACACGTGTTGTGTGGCCATTTGTTCTCTACGAGGTAGTTGTGGAATACGAGTAGTTGGAATTTCGGGGACGAAATTCTTTAAGGAGGGAAGGTTGTAATGACCCGTCCCGAATATCGGGATTGAATAGTAATTAATTACGAATTAGAATGACTAATCGGGGATTAGTTGAGTGAAATCGGACGAAACGTGCAAAATGACCGTTTTGCCCCTAGCGTGGGCAAAATGTTGACTTTTAGTTCGGGCGGTCAAATGGACTTTGGCCGATGACTGTGACGTAGTTCGGGACGTCACGAGTTCATAGACAGGTGGCACGTTCAATTCCGATATTCGTAGAGAAAGTTATGATGTTCGGAAGTTGAGGGGTATTTTGGTAATTTGGCATAGTAGGGGCCAAATGTTGACTTTTTGGCCGGGAAGTCCAACGGACGAGGGCCAAGGACCGTTACGTAGGTCTCGTCGATACGAATCCAACGACAGGCGGCATGCCGAAATCGGAGATTCGACGACGAAGTTATGGTCACGGAATCAGGCTCGATTAACCGAACGAACCGGGAATAAAATAATATTTTAATAATGAACAGTACCCGGTGACTGAGCACACTTGGATGAGTGACAAGTGTCACTCATCCCTTAAAATCAGGCACAAAACATGGATCCATGATTTTGGGGGAGACCTAATTATTATGTTTTATTATATTAAATTAATTAATTAATCCTAATTTCCATTAATCTCCCATATTTTCTTCAACCGTGTACAACCCACAAATCAGTTTTCTCCCAACCTCCAATTCTCTTCCATTTCTGAACCAAAGTGTGAGCATTTGAGAGTGAATTGAACTGGGAAAATCGAGGGATTAATTGAGAGCTGAGGACTGGGATTTCGGGTTTTAGAAAATTTGGAGGAAAAATCGAATTGGTCGAATTGAGCTGTGATGATCGAATTGGACATTGGAAATAGCTTCCTGAGGTTGAGACGAGTTGTTTCAAATCAAAAACGAGAGGAATTCATGCCCAATTGGCTCTGAACGGGTTTGGTAACAGTGGGAGATATCGAGCTTGAGTCGTGATCAATGCGTGATCAAACGACGAAATTGAGGTGGGGAAACAATTCCTCATGGTCCATTGATACTTCTGGGTTCGTCAATTGGGAGGAATCAGTGGCCAAGGTGGAAACTCCATGGTTGCACACTGTTCGGATGTTCGAGTTTGAGTCGTGAAGATTGAGCAATGATTTGATCCAATTGAGTTGGGGGAAAGGTCTACCTGTGATCAATGAAGCTTCCTGATGAATCAATTTGGGGAAACCTTGTGGAATTGAGGTAATTCGACTGATGAACAGTGGCCGGAGGTCCTTCGATTGTTCATCCTTGATCGTGAGGATTGAGGTAATGTTTCAAGTAATTAAGGTTACAGAACCCTAATTGAACTTATAACGAAACTAACTGGATGCTCAATTGATGAAAACAGTGTGGAATTGACTGAAAACCAGCCGGGTCTGATCGCGGGTTGAACGACCCGTTTACCAGACAAACGGGCTTGAACGACGACACTGTAGCTGGCGCGTGGGTTTCACGCGCAGCCACTCACGGCGGCGCGTGAGGGCGCGTCCGGCCTAGTCTCAAGGTGAGGTCAACATGACTTTTGATCCTCTCAGTGTAACGAACATTTTGACGTTGATTTCGGTGAAATCGGATATTGTTTCGATAATGTTCCGCGTATCCGAAGTTTTGTTTTACGAGTTAAATACGTATTTAAATTCCGGAAAAATTGGGGAAAATTATATGATGTATTTTGAGATGTTAATAACCCTCTATAATGATTTTGGGCAGGAGTTGTGATTTCCAGATTTTACGGAAAAACGTGCAGCTCGGAAACGAACCGTTTTGAACGGTGTGTGTGAGTGGACTTTTGGTTTTCTAACTGTGATGCATGCATATATGATTCAAAATGCTTTATTATATGATTTGATATGCTTTGGCATGAGTGGTATTTCAATTCGGTGATTTCTCAGTTTTATGATTATTATATTATTATATTCTGACACGCTTTTCGAGAAATCATGAAATTGGTTAAAAATGATATTGTGGGCGTGAGAACCCAAGTAAATAATGATTTTGACTCGGATTTGGAGTTACATGTGAATTTGATGATTTTTGGTATTTTCGTGATTTTTGTGATTATTTTAATCAGTCTTTCGGGCACGTTTTACGAGGAACGTGCAATTGATGTTTTGGGCTAGGCCCGGATTGAAAATGATATTTGGACTCGGATTATGAGTCAATGATTGATTTTATGGATTTACGTGATCGTGGCAACTCGGGTTTACGGTTGCACGGATTTACGTGAAATTGGTATTTTGGGGTGGGACCCAATGGAATTGTGTTTCTGATTGGATTTGCATTTTCCATGTGATTATATGATGATAATGATGATTTCGGATTTATAAAGTAAATCGGGACTTTGGTTAACTTAGGGCCGAGACCCTGTATTGATATTTGATTTGGTTTTCAATGCAACTGTTTTTCACTGGTTTTAGTGATGGTGATATGTTGCGGATATTTAGGGCTTTCGGGAGAAAATATGTTTTTCCCCGGAGTGCACCCTGGAGATAACGCTCGCCTTCGGGATGGAAGTGTTTACCCCGAAGAGGTCACGTAGCACGATCTTTGTCTTGCAGCCCAGGGGAGGCTTGACTCAGATCAGATGTGCTGGATTACATGGATCGGTAAGTGATGTGTTCACGAGATCCGGATCGTCGGCTGGTGAGGTTTTTCCCAGCGACGGATTGCTGACTGATGATGTGTTCACAGCAGCGGATGCTCGGATTTTGAGCGGTCCTTGAGCCTATTGATATGCACGCGTTGCAGGGATAAACGTGACTCTAAGCAACAGGATATGGAAATAAGTCCCGTGGTTTATGGAAAATGATTTTGAGGAAACCGTGGTTTAGCGGTTAAAATGATTTAAAGAAACTGTGAACTTTTTGAGATGTTAAACTGATTTGGTGAACATGAGTTTTTGTGGACCATGGGAAAATATGTTTTGATTTTGTCGGTCCACTATTCATACTTGAATGATTTCATACTATTACTCATGTTTTACGATATGCATGCAAGTTTGTGAAAACTGGAGGGTAAAAATGTGTTTTGGTAGATGTATTTATCAAACTTTATTTTGTCCACTCACACCTTTTCTGTTTTGTTAACCCTTCAGGTCGTGGCGCGTTGATCGAGGCTATTCCAGAGGTGGAGGTATGTGCGGGCACATGCGCAAAAATTCCCTTGTCTGGCAGGTACTGAAGGGTAGTTTCGGACTTTCAGTTGACTTGTCAGACGGGAGCAGGACCGGGTACGGTTTTTGACGTCCAGTTGGGACGGGTCCTGTCACCATGTGGGTTTCAGATCACTTCAAGAATCGCATGGAAAGAAGTAGGGGATTGCCGTTTGCTCAAGAACACCTGCGATGGTTTTTCAGTGAGGTAAATATCTTCTCTCTTACACTCTTAGCTGCAAACGGTTGGTTAGGATAGATTTAGGTTCTTGTGATGTATATTTAGATATTAAGTGATTGTTTAGGCTTAGACTTGAGAAAAATGGAAGGATTGATCACAATGAAGAAACAGTTATGTGGAGAATGCAGAATGCACACCAGGTGCTTGTGAAAATGCACCAGTGAATTTTCTGAGTGATCTTGGTGCTCTCACCATCTAGAGAGAGTCACACATGCTTCTCATTAGTTTCTTAGTTGATTACAATTATATTCTCACTCTTTTACACACACCATCCATTAGGATCCACATGGCATCATCCTACATGGTTTCCTCTAGTTTCTTGCTCACTAAGTCACTCACCCTTCACTCAATTTTGTTATAACAACCTCTCTAGCTGGCACTCACACACTCCCTAGAGTCTAAGACAGATGTCATTGATTGAAGAAGAGCTTTAGATCAGGTGCATTGCACCCTAATCATCACTGCTGCAGTAGCAGCTTACACACCAACAGACGACACTAAGCCTTGGAGATTATTATAAGGGCACTCTACTTACAACACTAAGCCTCGAATATTATTATAAGGACAGTCTATTCACGACAAGTAACAAATGATATGTTGCGCTTTATACTAGACAATCTAATCACATTATAATGATTGAAATTTATTTATGATGATGTGTTTGCAGATGGCATTAGGAGGGAGTTGTCTGTGCGTGGTTCCAAATGCTGCTGGAATAATACCTAGTTTAATATGAAATAATAACATATGAGTCACTTTGGCATATTTGCATTCCAAGTAAAGTGCCCTACAAGAGTTGATATTTATAATTGAAATGAGGAGAAGGAAAAAGATGGTATTTGAGATCCAATCAATTAACCTCGAGCCCTCAAAAGATAAATTATAAACCTAATTCCCTTCCACTATCTATTTTTGTCTCCATGAACAGGCAAACATCGAGGTTGAAAGATAAATAGATACATAGATATATAATAATAGGGAGATAGATACTTTAATTTGTCTTGTTAAATATATAATTAAATAAAATTTTAATACAGAATTTAAATATATAAAAAATGATATGCTAATTTCAATTTGATTTTTTACTCCAAAAAGTTTAGGGTTTAGAATTTAGGGTCTAGAGATTTCATTTCATGTACTAGAACACCAAGTTGACCCTCAAAAGTTCTTTCTATTCGATCTAGCTTAATAATCGATCTTGCTGAAATGCAAGTCATTGTCAACTTGGCATTGACAAAGTATGTATGAGCTTCTCAAAACAAAGAACATCTAGCTAGGAAGTATTAGATCTTCCAAGAACATGTAAACAGCTTGGAACTAGCTAGAGCAAAAAACTAATAATACATTACAGAACGTACTATAATCACCATCTTAATTATAATTTCGACTGAATTTCGTTAATTTATTTGTTCCAATTAATGTGACAGCTATCTTTAAGTAGGCTTAAATTTGGGGAATTAAATATGTCATCACTTTTTAGCGATACATGCAATGAAACTATACTGTGATTAGGTGCATGTAGACTTATTAAAATAACCTAATTTGTTTGTATATTGATCTATCTACTTAATTATTGGGCAAATTAATATATTTTTTGCACAAACGAGAGTAATCTACTCCTTTTGTGATCTTGATGTACGTGTGGTTTCATCTTCGAGGGAAAACCAATCATTATTTCTCCACTTTTTAAATTTTTAATAAACAAAAAAATTAATAAAAAATCGGGTTAGAAATTGGAGTATTTGGGTGAAATTTTTTTTAAAATTACCAAAAACTTTCCGAAAATTTGAGAAAAAAATTTGGCTAATATAAAATAGAATGATATTTAAACATAAAATTTAAGGTTGTTACATCAATTATAGTTATCATGATGAGATTTAGGAAATGGCATGCACCTCTTTATAACAATTTCAAAAATGAACCATTAAGGGCAACCAATAAAATGAAGTTTCTAACAAGACTACCAGTTCATGGATCAATGGTGGTTCTGGTATAATAGAAATCAAACCAAATAAGTTTCAGTAAGAAACAACCACATTAGGGTAGGGTTTGCTGCATTGCAATTGGAAAAGGATGATTAGCTAGATAGGGATAGATGAAAATGAAAATCAAAGAGACAAAAAAAATAAAATAAAATAAGGTTTAAGTTTGACTTGGAAATGAATGCTTGCTTACCCATTAAACAAAGCTGAGGAGGAATCTTCAGTTGTTGCCTTTTGTTTTTTCCTTTTTATCCTTTTGGAACTATTATTTTTTATTTCACATGTAATATATATTTTCTAGAGTTTAGATCAATAAAATATTATATTTCAATTAAGATATTAGCTGTAAAAATATGTAATTATGTCGATTAGATTTAGAGCAGATCTGTAGTACGTATATATGAATTTGTGTTTGTATCTCCCTCTTGCAATCCTAATTTAATTTCTTCTCATAGTAAATATTATACTGAATTGCAATTGTATAAGTCTGTACAATTTTGTATTCAAATTTTTCTCCTGCAACCATGATATAAATTTCTCTTTACATTCCACTTCACTTGAAATAAAATAATTGTCAATATAAATTTGTATTCATATCTTCTATCCGTAACTTCAATACTAATTTCTTCTTGTACTACACCCGACGTTAAGAAGGTAGAAGAACAAGTTATTATGGGCAACAGGTGGCTTCGTGCCAATTTTTTGGGTTTTTTTTTTCTAATACGGGAGATTAGGGTGGAGATTAGTAAATTAATATTTTAATTAGGAGCTAAAATTAAGTCAGAAATGGAAGAAAATGCAGGAGGTGCATAAGACAGTGGAAATTTGAAGTTTAGTGGGAGAAAGTTTCACTTCTAATGGCATCTTTTACTGGCCATGTGAGATTGTGAGAAAACATTGGACTCAACAAATGAATTAAAAATACCAGAAATTCCTTATATTCTGTGTCTTTATGTAGAAACTTTTTGAATTTGTGGGTTTGAGCGACAAGAGAAGTAATTTGTCTTTCTTGCAACAGGATCGAGGCCCATAAAATTCTCAACTTTGGCTTATTAGGTAGCTCAAACACCTTCACATAAATCTTTTGGATAGGTCAAAATTACAGCGTGAACTTTTTTTTTTGACTATTCTGATTTTGATGGGCTAGGTCAAAATAACAGGGACGGACTTACACCCAGGGCTACCTAGGTTTTGCAGCCTATGAGCAGCTGCTTTATTATTCTATAATCTATATTAAATAATAGGATTATATTTATATTTTAAAATATTTCATTTTATTATCATGTGAGTTATATCAAACAATAGAATTATATATATTTTAAAATATATCACTTTATTATCTTATATTTTAAAAAATATTGCACCATGAACTTTACGTCATATTTTTTGTTTTTTCTTTAATTAAGTGTTGATGTGAAATATGTTGGTTCCATAAATTAAATATTTTTAAATATTTTTTATGGTGAAGTGTGAGGATTTGAGTTTTTTAACTGCATCTAAAAACGTCAAAATGTGAGAGATTTGAGAGAAAATTTTAATTGGTTAATGAGTATTATTTTAAAATATAAAAATTTGATGTATATTGAAAATTATATGCTTCAGATGAATTAACAATAGTTAATCGGTGTGACTTATATACTACGCATTAGCACAAAATTGGAGAGAAAACAGAAAAAATGACAGAGAGTTCAAAGTGTAAGGTTTTCAAAGTATAAGATAGTAAAGTGAAACATTTTAAAGTATATGTGTAATCTTTTTATCTTGTGTAAACTACATAGTAGTAAAATGAAATATTTTAAAATATATGTGTAATTCTGTTATCTGGTGCAAATTATAGGATATTAAAGTGTAACTTGTCCTTTTTTTTAATACAAAATAAAGATTGTAAAAAAAATTCTAAGTATCCAAACTATTAACAGAATAAGTAATTTGTTACAAGAACATATTACGTCCAAGTGGTACACGTGAGGTAATTTTTCATGTTAAGATGGATTCTATGTGGATAAAAAATAAGTAAAAATTGAATATATATTAAAAATAATTAATAAATTTTAAAATAAATTATATAGAACTATTAGACGATTCTTTTTCATTTCTCTCTTTCTCTCTCTCGCATTGTGAGTCTCTGGCTTTCGTTGTTGGTCTTCCCCGCACTAGTAACCAAGCAAGCTCATTTCTCTTGATAGCTTGACTTCACTAATTGGAGAGGGGTATTGCTCCACTAATTCGTCGTTCCAAGACACTTTATCATGCCGCTAGTATAACCCCGAGAGTCCACAGGCATTGCCATTCCGACAGTGGAAATGCAACCCTCGGTCCAATTCCTATTCGGCGGCGGAGTTTTCCGTTTGCACCGATTGCTGGGTTCCAGAGTCGCTAGCCAATTGGAGAGGGGTTGTGATTACTGAGTAGTATAAAGGCTGGGTTGAGTGGAAAGAGAAGAGTTGGTTTGGGGTTTGGATTAAGATTGGGTAAATCTAGGTTTTTGGCCATGGGCGATGACATCGGGAAAATTGATAATGGCTTTGGTGGCGAAGAAGGCTCAAGCAAGGGGAGGGATCAAGATGATGGGCTCCTCAGTAATTTCAATTTCGCCGTCTTCGTTGCTGCTGCTCTGACTTTTGTCATTTTCGTCTTCCTCTTCGTTGTGGCTGCTCCGACTTTTTTAATAATAACTTTGTTTTATAATTTATTTCAAATTTTACTTATTTTTTTTTATCCAGAATCCAACTCAGCATAAAAAAGTGACCCTATATACCGTGGTATGAATATTTAAATCATTCAACTACTTCACCACCCCCTTGGATATTGGTACAATTCAATGGCATATGAAGTTTGGTCCCAAAAATGGTCATAAATGTCTTTAATTTATAATTATTTTATAATTCTTTATTAATGGAATAATTAGTTATAGCCATTTTATTAGTTTTAGTTATGGCTATTAATTTCATTTTAAATTAATAATACTAAAGTCTCCCCTTTTGTTTTATGTTTTTAGTTATAGAGGGTCTGCCTTAAGACCCCTAAGAAAAGGAAAAAGGATAAAAATAAAATGAAAGATAAAAGTGCAATCTAGATCATAATGAAACACC
The DNA here is from genome assembly GCA_032719365.1 of Prinsepia uniflora. Classification (NCBI taxonomy): domain Eukaryota; kingdom Viridiplantae; phylum Streptophyta; class Magnoliopsida; order Rosales; family Rosaceae; genus Prinsepia; species Prinsepia uniflora. Next base: position 69,182,405 of record CM064869.1, read on the forward strand.
CCTCCGGTTTCATTCGTAAAGGTGAAAACTAATAAAAAAAGAATCGACTGTTCAAGTATTCAAAACTGTACACTAAAAAAGATACAAATAAGGGCATATATAAGTATAAAAGAACATATTTTTTAAACGGATTACTAACGATAGGTACTTTGATGTTGTATTTTGATATTTGAGTACGTACGTAGAATCCATTTTTCATAATTGAAGGTATGAACTTAAAATAGCTCATATAATTTGAGTAATTTTATGTAGTTTATACTTAAAGAAATTGAGTTTCCAAATCTTGTGAAAGATATATGAGTACTTTTATGTAGTTTATTCTTAAAGAAATCATACATACTTCCAAGTCTTGTGAGGGAGGACTTGAGTCCATCTTTGATTTAATTTCCCATTATGTTCAACGTCCGCCAAATAAGTTAATTTTCAAAGGACAAGAGAGAATTGGATCGAGCTAGAAATCTGCTTTTGCATTTGTTGGCATTCGAGACAATACTAGAAAGAAATTATGGTCTATTAACCATATCACGTATGCAGTATTTTTACTATAATTTGGGTGTTGCTTTGTTGGTTAAGTACCCTTTCACACAGGTTCGGATTTCAATTATATCTCATGCAAAGAAAAATTGGTATAAAGGTAATCTTTCATAGAATTCAAATAATATCTCATGCAAAGAAAAATTGGTGCTAAAGATGATTTTCATATAATTCAAATCATTTAAAGATTTATACCTAGAGCTTAGACCTATTCAAAAAATAAATCTATTAAAAAAGTGTTTTATCTGGTAGTGAAATTTGAACTTTGGATAGATTTTTTATGGATCCGTCAATTCAGTTACTTTTTATTGAAAAAAAAAAATAGTCAATTATTATTGCCGATAAAGTTCGGATCACGTAGGTAATTTGAAGTATCATGGTGTGCGAGAAAACGAAAAAGAATTTTAACGCAGTAACAAGAATTTTATGTCTAAGATTGGTTGAAATGACCACCGACCCTTTTGCATTATATCCTCAGTAGTTTGTAAGTTGATTTTTTTTATATATAAAAAGTTAGGGATTATCACTTCCTCACATGCTACAGTTGACCCTTTAACATCTCAGCCTTAATAAGTCACCCATCCAGGCTCCAACTATTTATAGTCTCACTACATCTATTTAAAACTTACTAATAAATATAGATAACGAAAACGATTTATATTTACACTAAATACGATATTTAATTATAATTCTACTTTTTATTAAAATATTATTGTTGTATTTGAAAAAAGAGTTTGTCTGGAATTAATTGATTAAAAGTCTAGTACATGAGATAAACTTGATTATTAAGAAACCATGTCATGACCAAAAATGTTCTCCCTTTTGAGAGATTCATGGATTACATTGCTAGAAGTAGATGAAGGAAAGTTTAAGTACTGATGAGGGAGATTGTTAATATTGGCTTGGAGAAAATATGATGATGATTTCTCATGATGATCATCTGTACTAGTGTCCATCAACATCTGTGGTGGGGTAGGGACCATAGGCTCTTGCTGCATCTGAATGCGGAGGATCTCAGCTTGAGGCTCTTGCTGCATCTGAATGCAGAGGATCTCAGCTTGAGGCTCTTGCTGCATCTGAATGCAGAGGATCTCAGCTTGAACCACAGCCAATTGCATTTGGAGTTCAGAGACCTGGTTTTGCAGGTAGGAAATTGCCCCAACACAACCATAAACTGGGTCTTTTATTCTTGCATTGGCTTCATACACTAAGCTGCTCACTGCATCTGCTCTCTGATGAACTGGCAGCTCCTACACATACACATACCAATCAAAAAATCCGTATTAGTTTAATCGTGTTTCTCTTCATTTTCAGTACTAAAAAAGTTGTAAGTCTAAATCTCAAATTCGAACCGATGATAACCCATTACTCACAAACAAACAAAATAAGAAAAGCCCTTGTTTTAGGAAAGTGACTATCACACTCCATTTTATTTTATTTTGGGTCAGTACTAATATGTGAACTAAAGCGAAACAATGGACAAAAACGAACTGAAAGTTACCTGCAGCATTTTGCTAACATTGCTAGCACCAAAGACCTTGTGAACAATGGCAAACTTGTGGGGGTCATCTGAGGGAAAGTAAGGAGCAAAAGTGCAATCTTCGGCGCATCGGCGCCGCAGAAGTTTGCAGGAGGCACACGGTGAAGTTCCAACCATGTCGTTTTTCGACCGGAACGCTAATTGACTAGGCCGGAGGGAAGTGTGCAAAGGAAGAAGATTGAGTTTGAGTGTGATGAAAATAACTTGGAGAGAAAATGAAGTAGGGGTGTGTATTTATATTTGAAGATGAGAACGTGTGAGCCTTAAGTGCGAAAATATATAGATCAAACAACAGGGTCTTAGAAAGATAAATGAATTAATTTGTTTGTATATAATTAAATTATTTAATATCTTAGATGACGCGAGAGAGAGAGAGAGAGAGAGAGAGAGAGAGAGAGAGAGGATAGGTAGTGTTAGATTTTTAAGTCCGAACCGTGCTACAACGTTATCACTAAATTCGTTTATGTTAAATTATTGATTATTTTTATAATTTGAATTTAAGACGTTTTAATTTACAAATGCTTCGTGGTGAAATATTTGTTTAAAGCTACTGGAAATTTAATTTGTAGGGCCTATCCGAATGTGGAATTATTGAGAGTTTGAGGCTCATGAAAACGAGTTATAGGCAGCAGCCGCCTAATCCTGTAGGCTCAACACATCAAAGAGTTGTATGGCGTCCACGTTCTTCTTTGACTTGACACCACATTTGTTTTCTTCCGCCGATGATCTGATTGCACTGATTGCTTCTATATTATCAACCTCTCTATTTACAGCTTTTTAGAGGGTGTGTTTGGTACACTATATTACGGTCTATATATGTTAAATAATTCGAAATTTGTGTTTGGTATCAGTCGTATTAATTAGCCACTGTATAAGTTAATACGGTTGAATATTTTTATATAGTCCAGACACGCTAAAATAATACGTTTGAAATTGTCCGTATTAAATAGTCGGATAACTAGTAATCTTGTAAAATATAATAATAATAAATAGTAATATAATAAAAATAAAATATTAATTTAGTAAATATTAATAATAAAAAGTAATAAATACTACTAATAATAAATTAATAATTAATAATTAATGATATTTTAATAAATAATAATGATAAAATTAAAAATAATTAATTAATAAAAATGTAATAAATAGTAATAATAATTATTATTAAAATAAATAATAATAAAAATAATGACATACATAATTAATATTTAAGATATAATTATTTCGTCAATTACTATAATATAATCCGGTCAGTATAATATAGTCGGCATTCTAATCCGGAAAAGTATCAAACGTCCGACTAAATAATCAGTCTATCCGGTAGACAGATTAGTCTATCCGATTGAAATAGTCAGTACAGTACGACATACCAAACGAGCCCTGAAAGTTTATGATATTTATCTATGCGATTTTGAATTTTTATTTCGTGTTGAATTAATTAAAATGAAATATTGCATGGTTCGTCAAGCTTGTTATTAAGCAGTAATCTTATAATATGAATTGGATCAGAAAGCAAAAGATTAGTATATTATACGATACTAGAAGTAATACAATTTTTTTATTTTTTTTGGGTGAAAATTCAACATATCCTTTGTAGATAGGCGATCATTAAACCATAGAGCGCGTAGGACTCCGATATGGGGAGAGATCTTCATAATATTAGTTATTTCAATCATAATACTCGAACTTGAGACCTTACTTAAGAAGAATAAGGTCATTTACAGTTGAACTACTAAATATGGATAGAAATAATACAAATTTTGAAAAAAAAAAATCTTTCAATCTAATTATGAAATGACTAAATATGGATTATATTAAGTTTTTCAATAATTTATCGCAACATCACTTTTATAACGAATCTAAACATAATAACGTAATGATCTAGAGATACATATATAATAATAATAATAGGTGATGAGCCACAAATAAAGGCCAATAAATATTTAATTCTTGGCCTATTGAAAATAATAAAATGATGATTATTTTTTTTATCTGAAATAAAATGAAGAGTATATGTGCGTTGTTATGGGATGGATAGTCGAGACTCGAGAGAACTATAAAAATGGCTAACCGTGAATGTTTGTCACGACTTTGTTTTTTGGTTTGTCACAACTTCAGGCCCACAGACATTCACGTGAATGCACACAAATATTAATGCCCTCTCTCTTTACCCCCCCCCCCCCCCTCCCCCCCCCCCCCTCTCTCCCTGTCTCTAGATGAAATATGTTTTAATGATGACCCAAATCATTGATTAGACTTAACTCAACAAACGGTCCAAATAATGAATACCAATATAATAATTCACCTGTATTTTTTTAACTAACCTATATTGAATACCAATATAATAATTCACCTGTATTTTTTTAACTAACCTATATTAAAATTAATTTTATAGGTAGTCTTAAAAGGACCATAGGTAGGTCCTTATTAGTATGAACATCAAAATTAGATTAATTAAATTATGAACAAATTTAATTTAAAATGACTTAAAAATTATTAATAGCTAATTAGTTTTTATAGCTACCAAAATCAAGTTTTCTATATTTTTACCAACTTTGAATATTAACTTTATTATTTTCAAATTTCAATATATAACATTATTTTTCTACCCCTTTTATTTATAGAGACGCCGTTGGCACACGAATGTCGTCTTGGTAAAAGCGCATCAGTTATTACCACCTGCCACCTGTTGCACTCCCAATGGCCTCATGCATGCCCACGTTGGCTACTCAGAGGTTGCAAGAAGGGCCATACATCTGGCAACCCCTGACCTCCCCCACTCACGTCGACCACCTTACACATTATTTGGCACACCACGACGATGGAAGGTCAGCCCACACCCTGAACATCCTACGACACCAAACCATCCCCGAGCATACGTACCAGTCAGTGCAATATTGGTAAACCGACCCAACCCTACCTCGGAGATCGATCCGAGCTCCCATAGACAACCAACAACTCTACTCAGTACTCTCCCTCGCTTGAGGGACTTGGGAGACTAGAGGTATATTCCCACACCGAGTCTAGGATAATTTACAAGTCCCCAACCAACTGATAAATTTCACCTTGATCAATAACTTGAGGAACTTTTGTTGTTTTGATTTTCTATCAATTTGATTAATATTTTATTTTCCTTTTTTCAGTCAACTTGGTCCTTGTGGAATGATTTAGAATGATCTTTACACGACAACTTGGTTCATCTGCTGACATTATTTTAGCGTAATCAGTTCTATCATTTGTTTTTTTTTAATCTGATTCTATCATTTTTTTTTTTTAAATTTGTTGTTGTATATATACCGTATAGTATTATTGTATATTTCTTTTTAACGCGTCAAATGAAGAAAATATGACTTTAACACGCTTAAAAAAAAATTCCAAGCTTTCTTTTATAAATATTTTGGTCTAAGAAATGTTGCAATATTTGTGTTTGGTATGCATGTGAGCCAGACACAATTTTTTAATTATTGACCAGATTATATAAAGGGCATGAATTTTATTCAAATAATCTAATTAGTTACGCACGCAAAAAGATTATCCAACACAATAATCTAGCTTGTGACTTGTCTATAGGATCATCTTCTCACCTTTATCTATGTACACAATTGATAGAATTGATTATATATATATATTTATTTAATTTGTGCATATTTTGTACATATTTTCATTTTTGGAAAGAGAATGTGATATATGGTATACAATTAAACTAGAATTTTTCTTTGTACATGAAAAGGATTAGTTTAGTTTAGTTTTTTTTTTTTTTTTTTTTTTTTTTTTTTTTTTTTTTTTTTAACATGACATGAAAAGGAAATATAGAGATCGATCTCTGATACAAATCCTTATTTTTTATTTATGATTCTCGTTTTGTATATATATATAACAGCACACTTGGGAACGACTGATCTCGTGACCAATCAATCCTCAAAGAAAGCATGCATATATATATATATATATATATGATCTTAGCTATACACAATACAAGATGCATATGTATAGGAGCAATTAGTTGGTTTTATAAGTTTTAGAATGCAATATTGTTGAATATGCATGTGACATGGTCGTATTATTCATCACATGCAATCAGAAATCCTTGTTTGTATTTCCCATTTTTGTTTTTGGATAAAATAATATTAGAGAGGAAAATTATAATATACACATTAAGTATCGATCTTATCATTTACGAGAATCACATAATATATTTCACATAATATGTAGAGAAGAATATCATTAGATTATATGCCTCATAACACGATTAGGTGACATGTAATCAAAAATATTAACAAAATTAATATAACATGTTAACAAAATTTGAAAACGTTTTTCAGATGAGGTACGTATTTGTAATTTCTCAATTTCTTTTGAGAAATTTCTCAAATTTTTTGAATTTGATATCTCAATCCCTGAATTTTTCTTAATAATATTAGTGATTTTTGCTCCTATATATTCCGGTATTTCACCGATACCGGCCGGGTGATTTCTTCACCTTCCATGAATTGATATTACGAAAATTTCCACAGAAATATTCATGATATTCGATACCATAAGCCTAACCCTAAACCATGCATGTTAAAGTGATTTTGTTTTGGAGCTAGAAGCACCTCGCCCGCTCTAGAACTGATTTTTTTTATTATTTTTTTTTTGTACAGACAAGAGTCGCAGACTTCACTTTTAAAATTTTAATATTATTTAAAATCCTGAAACACTTCTAAATAAATTCTAGAATTAATTCTAAATTAGTCCAATTTTAAAGCCTAATTTTTGAATTAGTCCACTTAACATATAAAATAGTTCAAGTACTGTTTTTTATTATTTTTTTATTTTTTACTGTGTTATTTTTATGATTATTTTGTTTTTTTTTTAAGTTTTTAAATACCATTTATACATCTTTTTCAGATAAGGATGAGAAACTTTCAAATTTCAAATATTATTATTTTATATTTATTTTTCAAAGTTATTTAAATTAAGATAATTGTAACTAAATTTCAGAAGATTTATTTTATATTTGTTTTATCGGATAATATCATAATACCTGATATTTCTAAAGAGTCAGAGAGTTACATGTACGTTATTTCTCTTATTACTTTTCGCAGGTAAATAAATAAGAACCTGTTTATTTTATTTTATTTTGCTTGAGGTATATTGAAAATATATCTATTATGATACAATTAGAATTTCTATATATATATATATATCTCTTATTTATATGGGAGAGTTAAGTAGGTAATATTATTTAATTTACCTGTTAAGTCTAGAATCAACTATTGGTAGGTACATAAAGGATTTTATTACCTGTATAATGAAATTATAATATGTGACATCGAATACACATATAACTGAAAGTAAGATTAACTATATAGATGGTGAACTAAATGAATCGCGAGATCATCCATATAGATGGTGAATAAATTGAATCTAATAAATCCACTCTTACAAAAAAAAAAATCTAACAAAAATACGAAACAACATTATGCAAGATCCCAAATTGTTAAAAAAATATAATATGTAATGGTATACCTGTAATTGTTTAAAAAAATAATAGACTAAAAAGAATGATATAATTTAACAAACAATAAAAAACGTTATTTATTTTTTACTGTATATATTTACCATAATGAATTAACTTATAAGTTAAATCTAAAAATATCACTTATTTATAATTATCCCTAAATTCTATTCAATAATGAAAGGAAATATAATTAAAACATTTAAAAAACAAAACAAACCTTATCAAGAAATTAATGTAGCCCTGACATGAGTTTAGTTTTAAAGATTATATTTTCTCTATTTTTTTTCTTCATAGTTTTAGAGATTACTAAATTGAAACTCAAATCGAGGAAGATTATTACTGAAATTATAGTTTATAGGATTTGAAGAACCCCAAAAGTCTAATGCATTAATAGCTCTTCACACCATTCCATGCTGCCTTTCATGTTTTCCAAAATAAAACACCCTCCTTTTGCATCTTGGTATTCTCTCATTTTCATCCGCTTCCTCGTCCTCACTATGTTCCAAATATTTCGAAAATTTTCATAGTGGCTCTATCTAATGGAATGGAACACTGTAATTAATCGCTTAAATTAAAAATCTTACGATAAATTTTATTATTTTAATTAATAAAAATACTACAATTACCAAACCAATCCAAGCATACACCATCTCCAGCTTTCTTTTAAATCCTATGTATTTGTACAAAACTTTCCCATCGTTATCTATAATCTTTTCGTTATTCTTTTTGAGAATTGGTATAGATCGAACTTGAATCGAACCAAATAGATTACACTAACATAGAGTAAATCAAATAAAACCGTGATTACTAAAATTAATTACATTATAACCTCTGGTTTTTATGATAGAGGGGCCATCGAACCAAATAGATTACACTAACATAGAGTAAATCAAATAAAACCGTGATTACTAAAATTAATTACATTATAACCTCTGGTTTTTATGATAGAGGGGCCACGATACCTAAGCTAGGTCTATCTAGTAAGTGAGACCAATGTAATTAAGGGGTAAATAAATAACACCATTGTTGTGGTTGGGTTGTGTGAGAATCTATTAAAACTAATGAACCTAAATTATAAGGAAAAAACAGACATCTTCACCACCATACAAGGAAAAACATGAGACCTCCAATGCAAGCATTAAATGAGAGCATCGTGCTCGTGCATGGTTTTCTATCAATTTATGAATTATGATACTCTTGCAAAATTATTTCCGCAAAATTGGTAATCTCGCTGCTAAACAGTGTCTAATATCTTAAGGATGTGCCTGTTTTATCTTTCACAATACTTATCACGTGATGAGTTCAGTAGACGTAAATAACATGAAAAGCATGAACGATATAAATATGTAAACCGAGAAACATATAAAAAGTATGTTAAGGTCAAAATATGGGAGTTCTTTTTTCATCTCTCTTGTGAGCGCTATACTTGTCATTTCTAAATTTGATAATCAGAACTGTTGATTTCTTAAAACATCATATAAAGTTCATTTATGGCCGGTAAAAAATTAAATAAATTGGTGATGGTTAGTGATCTATACATATGAATTAAATTAATGGTTCATCACAAGCATCTTAGCTATTACTAAAATCGTCGATACATACAGACTACCAAAATTCTCCAATTTAGTGGACTTTTTTTTTTAGAAATAATATATGCATAATGTTTTAAAAATTCCCAGTTTGGATTGTCGCAATTTTATACTAAAAAATCAGTAATTAACCATGGAAGTAATGAAAGACATCTTCCCCAATATATATATATATATATATATATATATATATATATTAGTATTTTGCTATAAAGTCTATAATTATTATTTGTAATTCGCACACTACGAGACTTACACTTTCATTGTAGAAGTAGAACACAGCTTACTGTCAAAATTCAAAGGCCTGCAAGCCACTCCATTTGGGCCAAGGCTACCGAATAAGGCCTACGTTTGTTCATCTCATGCCAACAGGCCCATATTATAGTCCTAGTTCAAACAAGCCCGAGGCCCTTATGCTATGTAGGACTGAATTGATCGTGGTCCTTTAATGTAGGGCTTCTATGGAGCTTGGGACTCTAAATTGTTGCCATCCGAGTGGCTTGTACAAGAACCCAAAAGGTCAAAAGAGTACATTCTTGTTTTCCTTCTGTTATGAGAGAGAGAGAGAGAGAGCCGCTTATGCCCAGTTCATTGGTGATTCATATCATTAAGTGCTGCCACTACAATCGTACCTGTATGCATTTTATCAGTTTTGGAAGGATGATGCGTCTCTTAACTCACCTTAATAGGTTGCCTAATTACATAGTTTCACTCGATCTTATATATGTGTCTCTTATGATGTCACACATAAGTATAGTCGAACGAAAGATAACGATTTTTGAAACTCTGTAACAATTTTTGAAACTCTATACTTATAAAGTACATGGTCAAAAATAAGATAGTAAGATGTTTTTAATCTAAAGTATGAGGAAGTGGCTGATATTCGACTAGGGGGTGATTATTTTTATTTATTTTGATTTCTATAAGAACACAATAGGAATTGCCTCAAAGAGGATCAAACTTTTTACTCACCGTGTATTGGAAAGCATGAAGCAACCAAGGCTATCACCTTTTGGAGGTTAACCTACAATTCCCACTTCTTACAAATTCATGTTTTCATAAAATAACAAAAAAATTATTTTTTTTATAAAAAATGCATAAATGTCAAAAATAAAATAATCTTTTGATATTAAATAATTTAAAAATAGTCCTGATAGGATCCATCTCGAAAATTCTTAAATAAACGTGCCCCCTTCTTACAAATTCATGTTTTCATAAAGTAACAAAAAAAATATTTTTTTTATCAAAAATGCATAAATAAAATAATCTTTTGATATTAAATAATTTAAAAGTAGTGCTGATAGGATCCATCTCGAAAATTCTTAAATAAACATGCATGGTTCTGCTATCGTCTGACAAATTAGATCAAAATTCCCAAAGTACTCTTACACACGTGTCAGACTAGGGGATAAAATCTCGAGTTCCAAAAATAAGAAAAGTGCAAACCAGCCGTCAAGCAGTAAACTAGTGGTCACAAGGGTACGAACCCTATTCTGTGACCTCCAAAAGTGAATAGTCGTAGGTAATGTCACCGCCTCAAAAATAGCCCCTGCCATCAAACAACAGCCTAGAGAGATTTCCAAAACTGACAAACATGTGATTGGACAAAAGTAACTATTCAACCACTCTCCAAAGATAAAAACCATGCATACATAAAATAAAATGTCCATAATCATGCTATAAAAACATGGAGATTTCAAATATAAAATTCAAGTTGTAAACCGTGGACCCACAAAATATAAAAAAACATAACATGTATAAAAATACGTGTGACTTACATTTCCCTGAAATCTCCATTTATTAAAACCATCTGAAAAACCTGGACATATATATATATATATATATATATATCCGTAATCACATCCGACTAATCCTCAACTCCCCATAGTCGTCGCTCGTAAATCGTGTTAGCCGACTGGGAATAATCCCCCTAGACGTAGTTGCAAACTACCTGGATGGGAAAACCCGTACTACGTATAGACACCCCAGGAGCTAATGGAGACACACTCCATAATGCTAGTTCGGGAAATACAACCCCTAGGATCTGATGAAGACACACTCCATAATGTAAGTCCGCAAAAAGGTAATCACAATTACCAAGGATAGTCAACAGTGGAAAACAATTAAAACAATAAAGTAAAAACCTTACTTTTAAATAAATCCTTGATTTCAAAATCCAAGTCGAAAAAATTTAATCGGGACCTGTGCCCAAAACACTATTTCCATAAAAGTTCATAAAACATGTGTCCAGAATAACTAACCGCATAATTTGTAACGACCCGGAAATTCGAAAAAGGAAAAATTGGAAAATTTGAAGGAAATGACGATTTTGCCCTTGGTTATGGAGGGAAAAAGTTGACTTTTTGATCAGGACCTTGTTTGGACTTTCTAGAAGTACCGTTGGGTAGGTCCCGAGACGCTGAATCTGTAGACAGGCGGCAAGCGTCGATCAGAGTTCAGACGCGGAAGTTATGGGTCTAGAATTGTGAGGGGTATTTTGGTAATTATGTGTGTAGGGGTAAAATGGTAATTTGAGTTAAGGACACCTGTGCCGCCAAATTGGATGAGGATTCAGTACCTGGTGATACCTGTCACTATAGAGAGGAGATTAGTGGCCTTGATGCCACCTATTATTTGGATAGGACGGCTATGTTTGAATTAAAAACCAAACCGTGTATATGTTTTCTTCAAACCAAAACAGAGAACAAGGTGAGTTTGAATGATTGTCCCAGAAACTAATTGAGAACACATGAGAGAACGATGCAATTGAGAGTGAGAAACGAGTTAGAATTAGAGAAGAAAAGGGAAGGAAAAACCCAGAAAACCCGAAACCCACCCGAAAACCTTTGATGAACCTTAGGATCGAATTTGAAATTGTGGATATTCATGAGTGAAATTGACCTTGAATTTAGTCTTCTGGGATTCATTTGAGTTGACCCACTGCAAAAACGAAAGAAATTGGAGTCGTTTTGCCTTAGAACAGAAAGGGTGAGAACTTTGGATTTTCGAGCTTGAGTCGAATGGATTGGAGACATGGAACGATGCAATTGATGTTAGAAATATGGTTGATGGAATCCCACGAAGCTCCCTGATGCATCAATTGAAAGAAAAAACTGAGAATTGATGGAGATTGAGGGATGAACAGTACGATTATGTTCTTCGAATTCGAGTTCAATTCGATTGGCTTGATGTAAGGTTTCATGTAATTGAGTTCACAGAACCTAAATTGGATCCATAACGATCTTAATGGACGGTTTAATTGTCAAAATGGATGCAGAATTGATGGATATTAAACCGGGTCACCTCGTGGGTTGCAGGATCCGTTTACAGTTAAACGAGTAAGGTCGATGCATTGTAGCAGGCGTGTGAGTTTCACGCGCATCCACTCACGGCGGCACTTAAGAGCGCGTGGGCATGATTCTCGAGGTGAGTTCAACATGACTTTTGTTCTATGCAATGTAACGAACATTTTGGCGTTAGTTTCGAGTCAATCAGACACCATTTCGATATTGTTTCGAAGGTCCGAAGGTATATGTTACGTTTTTAATTCGTAATTAATTCCCGAAAAATTATGGGGAATTAGTATGATGTTAATTGAGTCATTAGTGACCTTGAGTAATTATTTTGGACAGGATTCGAGATTCCTGAAATGGACCGGCAATTACAGAAACGCGTGTAGCTCGGAAAGCGAGCGGTTTGGACGGTGTGTGAGTGGACGTTTGTTTTATAAACTGATATGCATGCATAGTTAAATGTTTTACATGATTTATGGCATGATTTTAATTGCAATGATTTGATATGATTATTTACTGGATTTAATGATTATTTTAATTAGTGTTTTAGGCACGTTTTTCGAGAAACTGTGAAATTGTTGTTTTGGGCGAAAGCCCAGAAATTGAGATTGGTTTTGACTTGGATTATGAGTTGGGAAAGTGATTTGATGGATTTGAAATGTTTTTCGAATATTTTATGGATTTATATGAAAATGGCAACTTGGGTTGCGGTTGCACGGATTTGCGTGAAAATGGGATTTGGGCATGAGACTCTGTGATAAATGGTTTTGGCATGGTTTTAAATGATGATTTTGAAATAAAGATTTTGATTTTGTATTGATGTTTGATGCCCCCAGATGTGTAATTCCTGGGCAGACTTCGGATGTGTAATTCCCGAAATGACTCCGGATGTGTAATTTCCGGAGGAACTTCGGATGTGTATTTCCCGGAGGGACTGGATGTGTAATTCCCGGTGAGGCTGGATATGTAATTCCCAGCAGGATGATGACTCTGGATGTGTAATTCCCAAAGGACCCTCGGATATGTAATTCCCGAGTTATATGCTTTATTGTATGATAAAATGGTTTTGTAAAATTATTTATATGTTTGGCTTGAGAGCCAAGATTTGATGTTTTCATGTGATTTGGCTTGGAAACCCGTGATTCATATGTTTGATCCTATGCATGCATGGTTTGATAAACTGAAGGGTAAATGATGTATATTGATAAATGTGTTTTAAATGATATTATTTTTGTCCACTCACACCGTTCCTGTTTTGATGACCCTCCAAGCGGTGACACGACGTTCGGGGCTGATCGAGAGGCGGAGGAATGAGCCGAAATCAGTGCAGTTATCCCTTGTCTGACAGGCGCTGAAGGGTAGTTTCGAGACTTTAGTTTACTTGTCAGACGGGAGCATGACCGGGCACGGTTATCAAAGTCCAGTTGGGATGGGTCCTGTCATAATTATTCTAACTATTTCTGTCATGACCCATCCCAAATCCCCCAGGATTAACGTGGGACGCGCCTGATCCCGTCTGACACGAAGTGTCAGACTAGGGAAAATTCTGTCTCTAGCCCTCACCAGCGCTTCCAAAGTACGCCAGGATCGTAGGAGGAGGAGTGTGATATCTCAATCTCTGCTACAGCCCGCATCCGCGATCAACTTGAAAGGCATTAAAACCACTAAACTATAAGTGGACAAAATAAGGATTTCATTAAAAAAAACATTTTCATACAAAGACATTTATGCCCTTCACTAAAAGCATATGCATGCATTCAAAAACCATTTACCAAAACGTTCATAAAACCCTTTGAAAACATTCTCAAAACCTTTCAAGGGTTCATGCCGGTCCTCATAAACCGTCATGAACCATAAATCCCTTTACAACATCATTGGGCCTTGGCCCAAAACTGTAAAACAAACCATATGGGAACTCAGCCCAACTCAAACACACATGGGTCTCAGCCCAAAACCATTCTCAGTGAAATACCAAAACATCGAATACAGGGTTTTCGCCCCAAACCATTTCTAAAATATCAAATACGGGGTCTCCGCCCCAAATCACTTTCTAAAACATGGAACACGGGGTCTTCGCCCCCAAATCACTTTCCGTAAACCTCATACGTACGCATACGTATAACCCATCCGTGGCACTTCCGAGAAGATGCCAAGTCGGGGCACACAGCCCCTAGGGGACACATCCCCGATATATGTCACGATTCATCTATATATACTAGTGTGCACACCACTCGGGGTTTCACTCCGAGTCTTCCCCCAGGAATTCTCCATCTGGGAGGCTCTATCTTCGGACCTAGTCAGATCATCTCTCCGGAATCTGGTTCGGGACCACAGCATAACTTCCACTCCTAGAACGGGATCCCTATGGGGATATCCATTATGGTCTGTGGATCGTGACTCTCCATGTCGACGTCTGGAGGAGACCATATAATCACATGGAGGGTTTCATACATTTTCAAATACTTTCTTTCTTTCTCAAAACACATTTCAACTGGGTCTCATACCCGATTCATCTCAATAAGATTCCTTGAATCCGATTCAAATCCACTTTCACAGGCCTCGGCCTAAATCCTCAGTTCAACAGGGTCTCATGCCTGAATTCTCATTTCATAAACTGAACTGGGGCTCAAGCCTGATTTCACAATCAACTGGGCCTCTAGCCCGATACCACAGCTAACTGAGCCCTAAGCCCTAAACCATAAACCAACGAGGCCTCAAGCCCAATTTCACAACTAATAAGGCCTCAAGCCCGATACTACAGTCAACTGGGCCTCCGTCCCGAGATTACAACCAAATGGGCCTCAAGCCCGGATCATAAATCAACGGGGCCCTCGACCCGATAATAT
Organism: Prinsepia uniflora; assembly: GCA_032719365.1. Classification (NCBI taxonomy): domain Eukaryota; kingdom Viridiplantae; phylum Streptophyta; class Magnoliopsida; order Rosales; family Rosaceae; genus Prinsepia; species Prinsepia uniflora. Next base: position 69,197,710 of record CM064869.1, read on the forward strand.
ACACAAATGGACCCTCGGTCCGATTCCTCGTCAAATCAAATGGACTCCAAGTCTGAGAGTTTCCAAATCAAATGGGTCTCGTGCCCGATTTCATATTTCTAAATCCAAAATCCATTTATTAAACCCTCGTTGAAAACCTAGCATGTACAAGCATTGTATAAAACCAGAAATCTCGAAATACATGCAAATACGTAAATCCTAGGTTACCACAAACAAATGCACTCATGGCATCACAAAACATGTATTAAAAAAATTATAAAACATTTATGCATGCATCAATTTCGAAAGAAGGGTCCACTCACAGACCGTCCGAAGCCTCGCCTCAATACGTGCTCCATAAGCCTCTTCCCTGCCAATTGTCGTCTTCGAGGTTCCCGAACCTGTCTAAATTAATTTAGAGGGTTACTAACTACTTAAATAACTCCTCACTAAAATCCCGTAATTTTCTGGAATTTTTAACTATTTTTAAACATGAACCTAAACCTTCGGACAACCCGAACTATATCGAGACGATGTCTGATTAACATGAAACCAGTTCCAAAATGTTCGTTACATTGAAACGATGATTTCACATGTTGAAACCTTCCCCAAAGGAATGTTCACGCGCCCTCACGTGCCCCAAGACTGCCCTGCGCGTGGGCCTCACGTGCCAGAACACTGTGGATCATTTTCAAGCTCCAGCGGCCAGTCGTGTACAGCCGGTCTAGCCGAACCGGTGTGGGCGGTTCAGCCACTTTCCTCCCTCATTTTTCGGTCCGTTTGCTTCCATTTTAATTCCATTCTTCTTATTTCCTCAATTCCTATCTATTCCTATAAAAAGAACTAACAAAAACGCCCTAAAACCCGATCCATACAACTTTCCTTCATGTCCTATTTTTCCATTTTCCTCCCACGGTTCCTCAACCGTCAAACCACCATCAAAATCATATTAAAACCTTCCTAGCGACCTACTAATCATTCTCTAATCATCCAAAACTATCCATAACGTAAAAATCGAAATAAATGGGAATTTGGGTCTAATCGGGTACCTTGCTCGGGTCCATGGCCCCCGTGCACGGCGGCCTGCGATCCTGCCACCACCATCATCAGTTCAATCTTCTCTCTCTATTTCCTTCACGGTTCATGCTCAATAGAGGAGGTTGAGAGATGTTTGTGAGGGGTGGGTTGCACAGGTTAGGAGTTTTGGGTTGGTTTTGTATGAATGGAACAGATAAGGGATGTTTGTGAGGGGTGGGTTGCACAGGTTAGGAGTTTTGGGTTGGTTTTGTATGAATGGAACAGATAAGGGGGGTTGGTTTTGTATGAATGGAACAGATAGGGGAGGGGGGGTGGGGGTGCATGACACGACCCACCCTCAATCCCCTGGGATTAAGGGCTAAGTCATGCTCCCGTTTAACTTACGCATGACACGAAGGGTAAACTGACGTCCAACCTCTGTGTGACACGTCAGTCGGACAAGAGATTTCCAAACGAACCGTTTAAAACTTCCGGACTTCTTAGAGCGCGCAGAATCTACTGTGGATCGCTTGTGTGATGTCTCCGTCTCTCTCGACCAACAGCCCGCACTGCGACAACCTGGAGGGTATCAAAAACATAAAAAGACTATGAGTGGATAAAAATAAATAGCAAGTTCAGAAAACAGTTATCAGAATGACATTTATACCCTCAATTTAAAAACCAATGCATGCATATAAAACTCATTCCGTAAAACCATTCCATATCCGAGATAAGAAAACCATTATTGAAAACCAGAATCATTTCCTTTCCTCAAATCCACAATTTAAATCCAGGGCCTCAGCCCAAAAGCACAAATCCTTATCAAGACCAAATCATCCGGGTTATTGCTTAAAACATTGGAAAACCAGTGAAAAACCAGTGAAAAACATCAATCAATTGAGTTGTTGGATCCCAAGTGTGTCCGAGTCTTTAAACTCAAAACCATGCGCATAACCAGGCCTTCCCAGGATATCAACGAGTCTTTAAACTCAAAACACAATCAACAGGCCTCGGGGGATATCACAATAACCGAGTCTTTAAACTCAAAACATATACCGAGTCTTTAAACTCAAAACCAGATCCAGCTGTTTTCTTTTTCTTTTTCTGGGTCTTTAAACCCAAAACCATTTTTCAATCAAGTGAAAACCATAGAAAATCCATATCCGAATTCACAATAATGATTCCGTAAGCCGGCATCCAGAACCATCATCCCAAAACCAAATCCAGAATTTCTCTTTCAAGTTTAAAAACTGAATCAAGAATCATCTTTCCAAAATCCGATTCCAAAACCGAAACCACTTTTCCGAAGTCACTTTCATGAACAGGGCTCCAAGCCCGAAATCACTTTCCAAAATCCATTATAAATCATTGAAATCAAATCATAGTTCAAATCCCAAAATCAAATCATTAAAATCATGATCAAATCGCAACATAAATCGAAATCTCGTAAAACGTGCAAATACGTAATTATCTCAAAATACGTGCAAAATAGTAAATCATCAATATCAATTCACAAATATAGAAATCACGTATAGAAAACATATAAAACATATATGCATGCATCATAAGTTCGAAAGAAAAGTCCACTCACAAACCATTAGCGTCGCCGCCTCGATACGCGCACAATTTCGCTTCCCGAGCTAATCCACTATCATCGGCTTTTCCGAACCTGTCCAAATCCCATAACAAGGTCACTAACTACTTCACAATGCTTCTACTAAAGCCCGGTAATTTTCCCAAATTTTGAACTATTTTTAACAGAGGCCTAAAACCTTCGGACAACCCGAATCCTATCGAGACGATGTCCGATCGACTCGAAACTAGTGCCAAAATGTTCGTTACATGGAATACTTTAAAAGTCGTGTTGGAATCTTCCTAAAACTTCGTACCACGCACCCACACGCGCCTCCCAAAGGGGCTGCGTGACAGGACCCGCCCCGATCCCACGGGGACCACAAGGGGACGTGCCCTGCTCCCGTCTGACACCCAAAATAACATACCAATTTTAACCTCAAACGTTCAAATTAATAAATAACCAAATAAAGTTATACATCAAATCCAAATTTAACAGATGTCAGACAAGGGATGAAAACCAAATTACAAATTGCGAGCACGACTCTAAAATAATCCTGCGGGTCAAACCACCCGACAGGGGTTCAGATGCGCAGAAGTAGATCTATGCTTCCGTCTCAGGATCCTCCTCTACCTCAGTAGCACAGCCTGGAGGGGTTACCAAAACATTAAGGGTGAGTGGGCCGAAACTCAAGTTTATAAAACCGTTTAATAAGTAAAACATATAATTTACCCCTCTGTTTTCCAAACATGCATGCATCAAAATTTAAAACCATAAATTATATAATATGAATCATAAGGCATGTAATAAAACCATAAACATAATTTTAGCCGCTGCACTATACACTCCAATCCTGACATCCCCGATGTCTGACGTCCCTGACGTCCAATAAGGTCACAGTCCCAAGGCTACGCGTGCCGCTCGGGTCTCAATTCCGAGTCCAATCCCCGAACCCCGTCCGGGTACGGCATCCCAGATGCCTAGCGTCCTAGACGCTTGACGTTCTAGACGTCATATCATAGCAATCCTGCTCCTGAGTCATTTTACGGTCCGGTTCTTCCGTAGAATGACCCCTCGCAGGCAATGCGCCGTGACCACTCCGGGGTACCACATCGGGAGGAGACAGTATCACATGAGTGGATCTATACAGTGCAATCCCAAATACATTTTATCGATATCCACATGCAAAACATAGATATATATAGATAAAATCCAAAACCAATCTTTAAGTTTCATCAGACGGGTCTCAACCCAAATACCGTGAAACGTACCATAACCATAATTTCAATATCATCAAACTGTTTCATGATTCCAGCATGTGAATATATAAGTAAATAAGAAAACATTTAAGCATGCAAGGGTTTAATGAAATCGGGCCAGCTCACAGTACAATCCTGCTGAAAACCGAACGTATACCCTCGTTCTGGTACTATTGTACAATCCCTGTCATGTCCAAAGTATACGTAAAGGTCAATATAAGCCCCTAACATTCAACCATGAAACCCTAGACTGAAACCGGCGTGGAAAAGCCGCCCGAATGCGCTTCCCGAGGTAATAAAACCTTATTTTGACTAATTTAATGATCTCCGATCGACCCGAAACCACGGCCATTGGATCCGGATCGTCGAAACCTAAAGAATGGTGGTGGTCCCACCAAAAATACTGTTCACACGTGACCACACGCACCGGTCAACGCTCTGGTCAACGCAAGAACAGTCCTGCTGACGTCACTACTGACGTCAGCATGACGTCATGCTGACGGCATCTGACAGCTGTCAGGTCTGACGTGTCAGACTCTGACAGGTGCCATGTGTCAACACACAATTGGTCCACATCACTGCTTTTTCAGGCCACATGTTAGATCTGACATGTGCCACGTGTCAGCACGACACTGGTCCTCGTCACTGACATGTCAGTGTCACGTGGCAACCCCTGATTGGGCCACGTTACTGACATGTCAGTACTGGCTGTGCACTGACATGTGACACATGTCGGCTGAAGAGTGGTCCACGTCACCTGATAGGTCTGACAGGGTGCCACGTCACCACCTCTGTCCTGTTGACGGGTCAACCCGTTTCTCTACAACTGGGTCGATCAGACCCGCGATTTGACCCAGTCACCAATCCTCCATTTCTAAACCATTTTAGTTCTAGTTTCTTCCTAAGTGTTCGTCACAATCCCAGAAACGGTTCTATGGAATCAAAAACATTAAACAAGGGCTGAAATAAAGGCTTACCCTGATGAACAGAATCTGCGTTTTCCGTCGCCTTTTAACCTCCGTTCAGGCCTCCTCTGGTCACAAAACACGTTCTAAAGTTTCCTACCAGTCCATAGAATCGAATAGGATCAATAGAACTCGACAATACACGCTGGAAATCAAGCTTCCAAATTCTGAGTTTTTAAAACAGTTTCGGGTTAGAAACAACCTACCTCACCGTCGTCTGCCGCCGTTCACCGCCGTCTCTCAGCCCTCACCAGCCCAGTCCAGCCACACACGAACACAGAGAATGAGTGATAAGCTGGGGTGTTTGTTCGAAATGGATTGTGTGTGTGCTTCGGGTAGAAGAAATATAAAGCATGGAGGGAAACTGATCAAATGGAATGGACGGTCCAGATTAAATCTCAGGGATGAGATCAAAGGTTGGGAGGAAATCTGGGAACTTTTGACGAGTGGTTGAGATCAAAAGGTGGGTTAAATTCTAATTAATCCCATAGTGGAGCTCGATCCAATCTAGCCAATGGATGAGTGACACTTGTCACTCATCCAGGTGTCCTCCAATCACAATAACAGGATAAAATAATCGACACGAAAACCGAGATGCGAACCTCCCGATTTCATGTTTCTGACCATCACTTCCTCGTACGGAGTCCGATTTCGGCGTGCCGCCTGTCTACAGACTCAGGACATCGAGACCTGCCTAACGGTCCCTGAGTCATGTGAAAATTAGTTGCCAAACGAAAAGTCAACATTTTCGCCCCTATCGTCCTAATTACTGTAATGCCCTTGAACTTCTGATAGTCATAACTTTTTTCCTGATCGTCTGAATTGGACGTGCCACATGTCTATGAACTCGTGACGTTCCGAACTACGTCACGGTCATTGGTTAAAGTCCGTTCGACCCACCAATCAAAAAGTCAACAAATTGGGCAATACAATTGACAGGGGTAAAAACGTCAATTCATTCAATAATTTACAAAATTAGAATCCTCGAATTTCTGAGGTGTTACACTGCGCGTGGGCCTCAAGCGCCAGGCACTGTGCTTGTCTTCAACCTCTGTTGAACCGGGTTCAATTCGGTTCTGTAGACCCGGTCCAATTGGACCGGCGTGAGCAGTTCGCCGCTGTAAACTCTATATTTTTGGTCCATTTTTTATTCTATTCAATCCAACAGCTATCTCCCTTCATTTGTAATTGATCTTTAATGTCCTTACTTAAAAGTCACGGCTAAAACTTACCTCTAGGAACTTTGATCAAATCGTCAAACAGCTACTCGGTGCTCTCGACACGCCGGCCACCGTTAGCCCTTATTCTTCGTCCATCAGCTCATCATCATATCCAGAATCTTTGCTACAGAACCATTATCATTCTTAGATACACAAACTTAAACTGCCATTAACGATTTAGAAACATCATTTGGCGGGAAAACGACTTACCGTCCGCCGTGAGCTCCACCGTGAATACCACCACATTCCTCTCGACTTCCCCTCTCTTTTTGATGCACAAACCATGGGAAAAATATGGGAATCAAGGAAAATGGAAATCATGGTCATAGCATGCCCTGCACTCTGTTCCTCACGGTTGGGAAACCACCGTCCACGACAGCTGCTCACGGTGGCACCACCACATTTTCATCATCTAATCTCTCGTTTTTGTTCACAGATCAGGGCCAAAGATTACACTAGAGAGGGAGGGGATCAATGGTTCCTCACGGGTTCTCTGTTTCCCTCAGTTTAACCCAAAACCGTGCAAAATTGTAACTCATTTAACACAAGGTGAGGCGACTGAGGATTGTTCCAGATTCCTCTAGAGATGGGACAAGTGTCCCACATCTACTAGACACCCATTCCTTGGCAGCCAAGTGTCCACATCTTGCTGGGCACAAATGCTGAGGCAACAAATGACCAATTTGTCGCTGCCTTCACAAATTACCCTTTTACCCCTAACATGTTTTGATCAAAAATTGAACCAACCGAACTCCGATAACAGCATGCCGCCTGTCGTTGTACTCAGGAGATCTAGATCTACCCAACGGTCCTCAAATTACGTGACAAGTCCATGTTGTATGAAAAGTCAACAAATTGCCCCTTTTAACTAAATTACCAAAATACCTTTGAACTTCCAAACATCATAACTTTTTCCTCGAATGTCGGAATGGGACGTTCCACCTGTCTATGAACTCGTGACGTCCCAAACTACGTCACGGTCATTGGTCAAAGACCATTTGACCACCCGAAAGAAAAGTCAACATTTTTTCCCATTCTAGGGGTAAAATCGTCATTTCGCATCGTCTGTCCGAAAGTATCCAACCAATCATCGATTAACTTCACTAATCCATCATTAACCACTAATCTAATCCCAATTTTCGGGAAAGGTCGTTACAGTGCATGAATGTAAGGGAATGGGAAATGGATGAGTGACACTTGTCACTCATCCATTGGGCATGTTTAAAAAGATCTGGGCCCACATAATTCCAAATGGCATCCATTTCGTAATTCGTGCAATAGTCCATTCAGACTTACGTGAACTGTAATTTTCCGTCAAACGTCTGAATTCGACGTGCCGCCTGTCTACGGATTCGTATCATCCTGATCTACGTAACGGTCCTCAACCCTCGGCCATTGGACCTCCCGGGTCAAAAGTAAACTATTTTCTCATATTCAACCAAATTACCAAAATGCCCCCAAACTTCCAAAAATCATAACTTCTTCCTCGAACGTCGGAATCGGGTGTGCCACCTATCTATGAACTCGTGACGTCTCGAACTACGTCACAGTCATCGACCAAAGTCCATTTGACTTCCTGAACGAAAAGTCAACGATTCGCCTATTCTAAGGGCAAAATCGTCATTTTGCCCTGCTTGTCTGTTAATCCTCGTCTAATTCCTGATTAGTCTCTCTAATTCATCATTAATCCTTAATTAATCCCGGTAATTTAGGACGGGTCGTTACAATTTCAATCTAGATATTATCATAAATAATTTAATACAGTTTAATATGCATATATCATGATTATAAAAAGAATGTTTATTCACAGACTGTCCAATCGAGCTCCGTTTCGAGCTATACGTTTCCCAAGGTCCCTGGATCAGTATTTCCTATCAAAAATGATAATCGAGGGTCACTCCTAGTCGATATCCGATCGACTTGAAACCTGCACCAAAATCTTTGTAACAATGAAAACATAAAAAATCGTGTTAACTAGACTCCGAGATAGTGTCGCACGCTCCCCCATGGGCCAACGAAGTGTTGGCTAGTGGCTCCCACGCGCATTATAACTATAGTCGTAGCTTGTACTTGTCTTCTACCTTGAGCTGGGTCAACCTGCGGGACTGCAACTCGGACTTGACCCGAACAACCCATCCGAGTTCCAAAATGTCCATTTCGCATCCAAACTTCACAATTTTTACATCTAATCGAACCTATTGATGTTCAGAAATAGTTTTATTGTAACGACTCGTCCTGAATTTTATTATTTATTTATTAATTAAATTAGGATTATCGTGACTAATCCCTGATTAGTCGAGTGAATACGGACAAACGATGCAAAATGACCATTTTGCCCCTAGAAGTGGGCAAAATATTAACTTTTGACTCGGGAAATCAAACGTACGAGGACTGATGACCGTGACGTATATCAGGATGTCACGAGTCCGTAGACAGGCGGCACGTCGAAATCGGACGTCGAACGGAGAAGTTATAGTCACCGGATCGAAATCAGAAATTTAACGTCTCAAGATTTGAATTAAATAATAATTAAATCTGATTGGGCAGATATTTATGTGGGGCCTTTGGATGAGTGACAAGTGTCACTCATCCTATTGGTGGCTTGCCCTTAAATTGTTTATCTTGTTTGATTAGGGGAGATTAATTAAGTGTTAAAATTATATTTTATATTATTAATAAATTTTCTCTCAATGTCATTTTAAAGGTTTTGACGATCCAGATTCAATGGTGGTGGTTTCGGGTCGATCAGAGATCGTTAAATTGGTCAAATCGAGGTTTTTCACCTCGGGAATCGTGTTTGGGACACGTTGAATTTTTCGGGAAAATTGGGGGTTCTTGATATGGACTGGTATAGGTTTTATGGGAAACCGGGCATGAACCTTTGAAAGGTTTGAAAGGTTTTGGAATGATTGGGAAATGTTTTTCATATACCATATTTTTATCTATGGATTGTCCTCCAGGGAGGGTCGTTGGCGTGGGTGGATCTTGGAGTAGTCATGGAGCACTAACTGACTGGAGTTGTCCCCGTGGGGTACCTTACTCTCAGGAAGGCATTTATGGATTATAACTGTAAGACCCGGTCTTGGAAGCAAGAACGGTGAGCAAGACCCGTGAGCTTGGAAAGGTAAGATCGGTGAACGATCCCACATCGCTAAGGGAGGGAAATGTGAAGTACCTTATATGTGTGGTCACGTATTTATCTTTGGGAGCTCAGTGGCTTTGGGGGGGATTGGAACCCCAAAGTTAAGTGAGTTGAGGCTGGTGCAATTCCACGATGGGTGACCTACTGGGAAGTTGCACGTGAGCTCCCGAAAACAAAACCGTGAGGGCTGGGCCAAAAACGGACAATATTGTGTTAGATGGGCCGGGTCGTGACAGAATGGTATCAGAGCTGGACACCAACCAGAAGTGTGCCAGCGAGGACGCTGGGCCCCAAGGGGGGTGGATTGTAAGACCCGATCTTGGAAGCAAGAACGGTGAGCAAGACCCGTGAGCTTGGAAAGGTAAGATCGGTGAACGATCCCACATCGCTCGGGGATGGAAAGGTGAACAACCTTATATGTGTGGGCACGTATCTATCTAACACAAGGCCTTTTGGGAGCTCAGTGGCTTTGGGGGGGATTGGAACCCCAAAGTTAAGCGAGTTGAGGCTGGTGCAATTCCACGATGGGTGACCTATTGGGAAGTTGCATGTGAGCTCCCGAAAACAAAACCGTGAGGGTTGGGCCCAAAACGGACAATATGTGTTAGATAGGTCGGGTTGTGACAATAACTCCTAGGGAGGGTCATTGATATGCGGACATTGACCTGGGTGGACCCTGGGGAGACTTGGGACTTGAGATCCCGAGTAGCACGCGTAGCTTTGAAAACCATGACAGTACTGATTGTGACATCGGGGATGTCTGACATCAGGGATGCCGAGGATTGGTTATATGATATTTGGTAAACATGATTTATTGGATTTATGAAATGGTGTTATGGGAATAGTAAATGGAATTGGACAGTGACCCACATACTTGGATTTACATTTTTGGGCTAAGTTCCCACGTATGACTTGGATTTACTGAATTTAGGCTGAGACCCTAATAATGGTTACTTAAATAAATGGTTTGGTAAATGGATTTCGAATGCATGAATGCTTTTTAGTGAAGGGTATAAATGTCTTTTCTGGTAAAATGTATTTTATGAACTTATTTATTTTCATCCACTCACAGCTTTTAATGGTTTTAATGCCCTTCAGGTTGATCACGGATGCGGGCTGTAGCAGAGACCGAGACATCACACTCCTCCACCGATCTGGGCGCGCTCTGGAAGCCCCGAATAGGCGGCAGTTACAATTTATCTCTTGTCTGACACTGCGTATCAGACGGGAGCATGACACATCCCGCGTTAATCACGGGGGGATTGGGATGGGTCGTGTTATCTATGATGTTAAAACAACAAAACTCACCTCCAAAAATACAACCCAATTCCTTTTATTTCGACCAATCTTTAAGCCTATTTTCCAAGCTTGTCCTATTTCAAAGCCTTCAATTTTTTAGCCTGGTTCGATCACAAGAACTCAATGAAGAAGATAGAAACTTGGGTTTGATGTTGCAATAACCAAAATTGAAAACCATCTTTTAACGGTGCATATGTTTACATGGTTTTTCTTGGGTTCCAATGTAGTGCAATATTTGATTTTCCCCCTTCTATGTCTGTCACTCTCACTCTATTCACGTTTCCCTAGCTAGTAGATACACATAAAGATGAGAGGGAATGGTGGTGTAAGTGTGTATTTCAGGTGTGTGTGTGTGTGTGTGTGTGTGTGTGTGTGTGTGTGTGTGTGTGTGTGTGTGTGTGTGTCCACAAGGAAATGGAAAGATGATAAAGATGATGTTCCAATTCTTGGGAAGTTGGATGGTGACACTCGTCACCTATCCAACACGTTTGGGCAGATAATTTTGGGCTCACAAACAACAAACAAATCCGTAACGAACTGTACTACAAATGTCGTGACAGGACCCGTCCCCGAAGGACATAGATAACCGTGACCGGTCCTGCTCCCGTCTGACAAGTCAACTGAAGTTCCGAAATTACCCTCAGCACTTGTCAAACAAAAGATAACCGCACATGTGCCCACTCATACCTCCACCTCCCGATTAGCCTCGATCATCGCGCCACGACCTGGAGGGTCAATAAAACAGAAAAGGTGTGTGTGGACAAAACAAAGTTTTAGAAATACATTCTTACCCTCCAGTTTCACAAACATGCATGCATATCATAAGACATGAGTCATAGTGAAATAAATCAAGTATGAACAGTGGACCGATAAAATCAAAACATGTTTTCCCATGGTCCATAAAACTCATGTTCATCAAATCAGTGCACGATATAAAGTATCTGGAAACAAATATCAATAAATCATAATACAACCAATCCTCAATATCCAATCTCAATATCCAAGTAACCCGTCACGATATCAATGCAACACGTGCAACTCGGGTGTCTCATGTCCGAGTACCTCCCCAGGATCTACGACGTCTGGGGTGATATCATCTCCAGGATCTACGACGTCTGGAGGATATCATCATAATCTCACACTCCTGAGACTGAGCCTCCCTCGGAGCTACTCATCTCCAAGCAGTGGATCGTGACTACTCCAGGATCTACGACATCTGGAGGAGACCTTCAAATCACAGAAGATGGTATATGTGGAATAGTCACCAAATCCAGTAATCTCCTTTTAAAACCATTCAAATCTCAAATCAAGTCAAAAACATTTCAGTAGGGCCTCTGCCCGAAACATAGCTTTCACAAAGCAAGTTCCACAAATCCATCACAAAAACAGTGTCCAGAATATACTTTATAAATCAAAATCATCAACTTTATTATATTCACATGTGACTCCAAATCCGAGTCAAAATCACTATCCAATTGGGTCTCAAGCCTAAAATATAAATTTCACGTAAATCCGTGCAATCGCAACTTCAGTTTCCAATTTCACATAAATCCATAAGATATATCCAAAAACATTACAGTTTCACTAAATCAATTTCCCGACTCATAATCCGAGTAAAAACCAATGTCAAAACTCGGGCCTTTGCCCAAAACAACAATATCACAGTTTTCTCGAAAATCGTGCCCAAAATCATATAAAATAATATAATATTCCCAAAATCCAGAAATCATTATATCGAAACATCAATCATGCCAAAGCCTTTCAAATCATGTCATAAGGCATTTAAAACATATATGCATGCATTCATTGTAGAAAACAAAAGTCCACTCACACACCGTCCATATCGCCCGCTTTCCAAGTTGCACGTTTTTCCGTAAATTCTGGAAGTCACCGTTCCTGTCCAAAATCATTATCGAGGGTCACTAACATCTTAATATACCTCATATAATTTTCCCCAATTTTTTCGGGATTTAAATACGTATTTTAAACGTAACATAAACATTCAGACCCTCTAAACAATATCGAAAAGGTGTCCGATTGACTCGAAACCAAAGCCAAAATTTTCGTTACATTAAATGGGACAAAAGTCATATTGACCTCACCTCGGGATTCGTGCCCATGCGCCATCACGCGCCGCCGTGAGGGCTGTGCGTTAAACCCACGCGCCTGCTACAGTGACGTCGTCCCAACTCGTTTCTCTGTCATTCGGGTCCTACAACCCGCGAGACAACCCGACCAGTTCTCTGTCAATTCTCAATTGAATTTCAAAATTGATCAAGCAAATAGCATCGTTTTAGGTCCAATTTAAGTTCTGTAAACTAAATTTCACAAATTCTTACCTCCATTCAAAGAATTCGAAGATGAACATCGAAGGATATCTGGGCACTGTTCCTTCTTCGAAATTCATCAATCCCACCTGATTTCTTTCAATTAATCCATCCAGAAGCTTTATTGGACCATGATAAACTCATTTTCGAGTTCAATTTCATCGTTTAATCCTTCTAGAATCACGACTCAATCTTCGAACCCCTTCTCTGTCACCAAGTTCGTTCATAGTGAAATAGTCACCAATTTCCTTCGTTCTTGAGGTGATACTAATCGTGGTAATCCCAGAAAGCTAAAATCAAGCTAAATTTGAAGTTTCAGGACCTATAATTTCGAATTCAATTTTCATGGAAGAATTTGAATTCTCACTGTTTTGAGCTTTCGGGTTTTAGAGGTTTCCTCGTCTAAACTCTCCAAATCAATCCTCAAAATTCCTTCTCAAATTCTCTCTTCATTTCCCTTACAAATTGATCAGACATAGAGATGAGCCTACTGCTCTGTTTTGTCCTTCACAAAATACACACACATGCACGATTTAAATCATCTTACCGTTATTTATAATTATAAAATTAGCCTAATTCTATTTTTAATTTTTAATTCGTGCTTAAATATATATATATATATATATATATACAAAAAATTCATAAACCCTATGTATTAGCTTAAGCGGTGGTAAAAAGAAAAACAAAATGACTGAGACTAAGACAGGTACAGATTTCAAATTATTTTATTATACGAAAATAAAGACTTGTCATAAGATTCTAGGCAAAGACCCTCCAACACACAAAATACTATACCTATCATAACCCAATTTTTTGGCATCTATGTTAGATTTGGCTTTTTGTAGCCCTTCGTAAATCTTGTCGAATTAGCAACCTAACACTTAAGGCCAGGATGAGGACCAAGTCCATCCTCGTAGTTTACTACCTTCTGTCTTCACAAATTTATATTATGGAACTGGAGAGATTTATATTTCTTTTATATATTCATGTTATGGAATTCGAGATTTCTATATGAATCTTACCTTTATTTTTTTAGAAGTGTTCATTAAAAAATTAAACTCGTATTACGAAATAAGTAAAAATACTACTAAATTAACAATATGAAAGACACATAATTTATGACTTTATGAATAATAAAAAATGACTTTAGAGCAAGTCTAATAATAAAAGTAAAGGTAAGGAAGTAAATGCAAGGTTTTGTCCCTAAAAAATGACATTGTTCACTTGTTTTGTCTAATACTTTTTTATTTTTGTAATGAAAAGGGATATGAGATAAGAATTCTAATTTTTTGTTAATTATTTTTTTTAAAAAAATAATATAGAAATTTTATATTATATCTGAAAAATACTATTTAATTATTTCATAATGAGTGTAACGACCCGAACCGAGAATAATAATATTTTAATGTAAAAAGACTATTTTGCCCCTGAAGGGTGGAAACTTTGACTTTTGACCCGAGAAATAATTTGGACTTTGACCCATGACTATGACGTAGGTCGGGACGTCACGAATCCGTAGACAGGCGGCACACCGAAATCGGAGTTCGTATGAAGAAGTTATGGTCAAGGAAGCGTTTTAGCGGAATTTACGAACCGAGATCAATGGAATAAAATATTAATTTATTACGGGAATCTGTGTCAAACTAATATTTAAATCAAACCAGTGGATGAGTGACAAGTGTCACCCATCCAAGCCCATACTATTCCAATAAAGCAACATTACACTATTTAACCATTTTATAATCATTTATTTTCCCTCCATTTAATCCTAGCCCTTGGATCTCTGCCCAAATGAATCCCAGCCCTTCATTCATTCTGCTTTTTCTTCTTCATGCACGATCACTCCCTGTTTTCTCTCAAACACACACAAACACACATCCATTCCCCCCTAACCCGTGCACCTTCTTCCATTTTCTCTCCACCCAAACACACAAACCAGCCACCCTCATCGCACCAGATGACCACCAGCAGCACCACCATCATCTGATCATCATCACCGTGCGACATCGGTGACCACCAGCCCATTTCCCCCGTCTGAAAATCCCGTGCAAACTCAGACCCGAAACACAGAGGAATCGGGTCCAAGAAGCAAACCGCGACATCCACACCACCTCGACACAGGGGAAGCTCCAGTCTGCACCGTGAGGACCCCAGGAGCGTAACTGGACGACGGCGCGGCCTGCGGCGGCGACACGGCGGCGGTAAGGTCGAAAACCCGAGAACCCGTTTTTACCCCTCTGTTTCGAACCAACCTATTTTGATGCTAGGAAATCGATTGTTTGGTGATAGAAATGTCCTAGGGTGAGAGACGAGCTGTTTGGGACCAGTTTGGACGACTGAGACGGCGTTGATCGACGGAGACGACGACCGGATTCCTGGCCGTGAAGTTCAACAAGGACTGGTGAGTTTCTTCTCGTTTTCTTTCGATTTTGGGGTTGTAGAACCATAGAACAGACCTAGACGACCCTATAGGGATGAACCCCGTCGAAAATGGTGGCCGGAATCGTATGGTGGAATCGGGTCAAGCCGTGGGTCGACGGCGACCCGGTTCCAGTCAAACGGGCTGACCCGGTACTGTAGCATGATGACGTCATCATGCTGACGTCACTTCTGACGTCATGATGACGTCATCCTTTCAGAGGTTGTCAGACCAGGGACCAATCAGGACATGCCACGTGTCACATGACAAGGGTCAGTGATGACGTCAGCATGACGACACTGCTGACGTCAGCAGTACTGTAGCAGCGTTGACCCACGCGTTGACCAGGCGCGTGGGGGCGCGTGTGAACAGTGATTTTGGTGGGGTCAGTACCATTTTCAAGGTTTCGACGATACGGATCCAATGGAGGTGGTTTCGTGTCGATCGGAGATCGTTAGATTAGTCAAAATGGGGTTTGAAGCACCAAGAATAGTGCCCGGGATGCGATTTTGAGGCGGATCTGTTCTAGGGTCTTGGTATTGATGTTATAGGGTCCTTAAGTAACCCTCAGGTATAAAAATACAGGTTTTAGAGATCGTTGAGCAGCAAGGACCGAGTGTGAGTGGGCTGTTTGATTTATAAAGACTTGCATGCATAAACTGTTTTACTGTTTCCACTTATGATTTCGATGAGTCTTATATGAACTGTTTATATATGCTATTACAATGTTTTGGGCATGAGACCCGTATGGATTATATGTGAATTTTGTTTGGGATGTCCAGGGGGACATAGGGTAAACTATACTGTTATTGTACTGTATTTTCCTACCTGTGTATATTGTCTCCTCCAGGGAGGGTCGTTGGCCTGGGTGGACCCTGGAGTAGTCACGGGGCCCTGACTGAGTGGAGTTGACCCCCGTTGGGCTGCTTACTCTCAGGAAGGCATGTTCATATACCTCGGGCAGTGACCGGGATACCGGGAGCTGATGTACCTAGAGAGTCTCGGGTGTGAGACCCTGAGTGGCAACACGTAGCCTTAGAACCGTGACATCATTTGGGTTGGGTTTTACAGTGCACTGATATGTTAGTTTCACCTTTCGATTATTATTGTGGTTTTATTGTTATGATTTCATTATAATATTATATTTTCACTGCATGCAAGATTTGGAAAACGGAGGGGTAAAACCTTATGATTATTTATTATTAAATTGATTTATAAACTGTTATTTTTGGCCCATTCACCCTTGTTTTACTGACCCCTCCAGACCCTGACATGGAAATAGAGGAGGAGGACCCGGAGGAGGAGGAGGCAGAGGTTTAGTTTGCTTAGCTGTGCACCTGTACACCCACTTGTGGGTAGGTTGAGCACCGAATAAATGTACTCTGACTATTGTGCTCACGTGTTGTATTTTACTTTCCCTTGTCTGACAGTATCGCTTTAAACACTGTTGTAGTACGTTATCTAGCTATTTAAGTATTCGGTTTTTAATTAAGGGTAATTTTGGTATGTTTAGAGTCATTGTCAGACGGGAGCGGGGCACATCCCCGGGTGGTCCCAGTGGGATTGGGACGGGTCCTGTCAGCTTGGTATCAGAGCATTAGGATTAGTAGTCAGAGTACTAGGTTAGCGGTTTGTACTTTGTACATGGTCGCTTTCGATGTCTTTTAACCTGTTTGCCTCTTAACAGTTGGATATGCCTCCCCGACGTGAACCCCGTGCACGTGTTGATGAGGGCAATGGAGGGAATGGAGACACTGCGAGCATTGAGCGGGCTCAGCGCCTGGGTGCTACGCACTTTAGTGGGGGAACCGATCCCGAGGAAGCACACTAGTGGATTGATCGCTGGGAGAGGATTTTCGAGGTCATGCACTGTCCACCGGAGGAGCGTGTCGTACTGGCGACCTTCCTACTGGATGAGAGCGCCTATCGATGATGGCACAACCTTGTCCTGGCCGGCTGGACCGTTCACACCATTCCATGGGAGACTTTTCGAGAGCGGTTTCTCAACCAGTTTTATCCACGGTCGTTTCGCAACGTCCGTGAGGCGGAGTTTCTGCAACTCCGGCAGGGAGATCAGACTGTAGCAGAGTACGAGGAGACCTTCCTGATGTTGTCTCGCTTTGCTGAGAACTTCGTGATCACCGAGGAGGATCGATGTCGCAGATTTGAGTGGGGCCTGCGACCTGAGATTCGTGCGATGGTGACTGCAACGCCCTTTGCTACCATGAGGGATCTGACTGATGCGGCGACCAGGGTTGAGAACAGTATCTTGGCACGTCAGCGAGCTGAGGGGGAGACACGACAACGTGATCGCCCGCACTTGGGATTCTCGGGCCGTCGTGGCTCGAAGGGAGGACATTCTGGTGGATCTTCATCTTCTGGCAGCCGAGGACGTTCTGGTCAGTTCAGGAGTCCTCAGCGGTCTGGACAGCGTTCTGGGGCTTGGCAGCGGCCTTACTCACCGATGAGCATCTCACCGGGAGGATACTTGGGTCGACCTAGGGAGGTCACTTGCTTCGCTTGTGGTGAGCCGGGGCATTATGCTTCTGAGTGTCCACTGATTCGGGGCAGCACTATGCCAGCACAGAGCTCAGCATCCCAGACTGACAGCAGCCGGACACGCGGTGTTGTGCGTGGCTGTGATCGAGGAGCTTGAGGACGGGGACGACCTGCAGAGTCTATGGCTCGTGTCTATGCTGTTACCCAGCAGCAGGCCAGATCCATTTCGGGAGTGTTGACAGGTACTGTACATATTTATGGCATGGTTGTTCGTGCATTGATGGATTCGGGGGCAACTCATTCTTTTATTTCACCGCGTTGTGCGGGTCTGTTGGGCCGTGAGGTGACCGCACTTGAGCACGAGATGGGTGTGGGGACACCGATGGGTGTGACCTACCAAGTGAACCAGGAGATACGAGCGTGTCCTGTGGAGATTGAGGGAGTCGAATTTCCAGCAGATTTGATTCTTATGAATGTGCACGACTTTGATGTGATACTTGGAGTTGATTGGTTGTCAGAGTACAATTCGCTCATCGACTGTAGTAACATACGATTGACTTTGAGAGGTTCGGGATTGCCGGAGGTGATATTTCAGGGGGAGTGTGGAGACGCATCACCCAAGGTAATATCTACACTCACAGCTACAAAACTTTTACAGAAGGGGTGTCAGGGTTATCTTGCTTATGTGGTAGAGTCTACGGATGAATCTTTGAGAATTGAGGATATTCCGATTGTGCGGGAATTTCCTGATGTCTTTCCAGGGGATTTACCTGGATTACCACCACCCAGGGAGATCGATTTTATGATCGAGTTACTCCCCGGAACTCGACCGATTTCACAAGCACCGTATCGTATGGCACCGGCAGAGCTACAGGAATTGAAAATCCAATTACAGGAACTGGTGGATCTAGGGTTTATCCGATCCAGTACATCGCCATGGGGAACGCCGGTCTTATTTGTGAAAAAGAAGGAGGGCAGTTTGTGGTTATGTGTGGATTATAGGCAGTTGAACAAAGCCACGGTAAGGAATCAGTATCCCTTAGCCAGGATCGATGATTTGTTCGATCAGTTACGAGGAGCACGATATTTCTCCAAGATAGATCTGAGGTCAAGATACCATCAACTGAGAATAGCCGAGGGGATGTTCAGAAAACAGCTTTTCGAACGAGGTATGGGCATTATGAGTTCTTGGTGATGCCCTTTGGACTGACGAATGCACCAGCTGCATTCATGGACTTGATGAATCGGGTCTTTCGAGCATACTTGGATAAATTTGTGATCGTATTTATCGACGACATCTTGGTGTATTCCAAGAGTGTCAGGGCTCATGAGAAGCACTTACGAATGGTATTGGGTAAACTACAACAGGAGGAGCTATATGCCAAGTTGAGCAAATGTCAATTTTGGCTAAATAGTATTGGATTCTTGGGTCACATTATATCACTCGAAGGGATAAGTGTGGATCCTCAGAAAACGGAGGCTGTAACAAATTGGCCAAGACCGACCACGGTGACGGAAGTGCGAAGTTTTGTTGGGTTAGCAGGCTATTATCGGAGATTCGTTGAGGGTTTCTTCCAGATTGCCGCACCATTGACTCGGTTAACCCGGAAAGGGGTGAAGTTTGTATGGGACGATCAGTGTGAACAGAGTTTTTAGAAATTAAAGTTCCGATTAACCACTGCACCTGTCCTTGCATTACCAGACAGCAGTGGAGAGTTCGTGGTATATAGTGATGCATCGCTGCAGGGCTTGGGTTGTGTATTGATGCAGAATGGAAAAGTGATTGCTTACGCATCCCGGCAGCTGAAGACGCACGAATTGAACTACCCTACTCATGACTTGGAATTGGCAGCGGTGGTTCATGCTCTAAAGATCTGGAGACATCATTTGTTCGGTGTGACATGCCGAATATTCACCGATCACCAGAGTCTTAAACATTTGTTCACTCAGAAGGAACTCAACATGAGACAGCGGTGATGGTTGGAATTGTTAAAAGATTATGATTGTACCATCGAGTACCATCCTGGCAAGGCAAATGTCGTAGCCGATGCACTTAGTAGGAAGTCGGCGGGATCAGTTGCACATTTGAGATTGGTATACCTTCCTTTACTAGTGGAACGTCGGAAGAGCGGAGTTATGTTAGGAATGAACGATCAGGGAGCCTTGTTGGCTAGTTTTCATGTACGACCCGTGTTGGTCGACAGGATCATCGAGGCTCAACTGCAGGACCAGATACTCCATGACTACAGGAACGAGGTTGAATCCGGACAGAGACAAGATTTCTCCATCCGGGGCGATAGAGCATTAGTGAAGCTTGGGAGATTGTGTGTACCTGCGGTACCAGAGTTGAGGAGAGAGATTTTAGACAAGGCCCACAGTTCGGCCTATGCTATGCATCCAGGAGGGACGAAGATGTACCGTACTCTCCGGGACTATTATTGGTAGCCAGGGATGAAGAGGGAGATAGCTGAGTTTGTCAGCAAATGTTTGATCTGTCAGCAGGTCAAGG
This sequence comes from Prinsepia uniflora, assembly GCA_032719365.1. Taxonomy (NCBI): domain Eukaryota; kingdom Viridiplantae; phylum Streptophyta; class Magnoliopsida; order Rosales; family Rosaceae; genus Prinsepia; species Prinsepia uniflora. Next base: position 69,217,918 of record CM064869.1, read on the forward strand.
CAGAATGGCAGCGTCCGTATGGGGCTATGCAACCACTTCCAATTCCGCAATGGAAGTGGGATCATATTACAATGGATTTTGTCTTCAAGTTACCAAAGACAAGGAGTGGAATTGATGGAGTCTGGGTGATAGTGGACCGGTTGACTAAATCAGCACATTTTCTACCTGTACGTGAGACGTACAAGCCCAACCGTTTGGCCCAGCTATTCATTAATGAGATCTTCCGACTGCACGGTACCCCGGAGTCGATCGTGTCGGATCGGGATCCGCGTTTCACATCCAGGTTTTGGAAGAGTCTACAAACTACTTTGGGTACAAAATTGCACTTCAGTACGGCATTCCACCCACAGACCGACAGACAGTCTGAAAGGACAATACAAACTCTCGAGGACATGATGAGAGCCTGTGTGTTGCAATTCCAAGATTCGTGGGCTGATCGATTGCCATTGATGGAGTTTGCCTACAATAACAGCTACCATGCGAGTATAGGGATGGCACCCTATGAGGCACTGTATGGTCGACAGTGCAGAACACCGGTATGCTGGATGGAGATCGGAGAAAGAACCGCAGTGGGGCCAGATCTGATGGATATGACCCAGGAGACAGTTCGGGTTATTCGGGAGAGACTGAAGGCGGCCCAGGATCGTCAGAAGAGCTATGCGGATCGACGGATCCGAGATTTGGAGTTTGAGGTTGGTGACTTTGTCTTTTAAAAGTTATCGCCGTGGAAAGGAATTCTCCGATTTGGACGACGTGGGAGATTGAGTCCTCGTTATATCGGACCTTATGAGATTGTCGAGAGGATTGGTCCAGTGGCTTACCGTTTAGCCCTACCTTCGGAGCTTTCCCGAGTACATGACGTATTTCATGTATCTATGCTACGGAAGTATCTTCGGGATGACTCTCATGCACTATCAGAACAACCACTGGAACTGATGATAGATTTGAGTTTCGAGGAACGACCAGTGCAAATTCTGGATAGGAAGGAAAAGGTCTTAAGGAACAAGACGATTTCATTGGTTAAGGTGCTATGGAGGAACCACGATGTGGAGGAAGCAACATGGGAACCCGAGGAATTGATGAGAGGGCAGTACCCACACTTGTTTGAGTAAATTTCGAGGACGAAATTTCTGTAAGGTGGGTAGATTGTAACGACCCGAACCGAGAATAATAATATTTTAATGTAAAAAGACTATTTTGCCCCTGAAGGGGGAAACTTTGACTTTTGACCTGAGAAATAATTTGGACTTTGACCCATGACTATGACGTAGGTCGGGACGTCACGAATCCGTAGACAGGCGGCACGCCGAAATCGGAGTTCGTATGAAGAAGTTATGGTCAAGGAAGCGTTTTACCGGAATTTACGAACCGAGAACAATGGAATAAAATATTATTTTGTTACGGGAATCCATGCCAAACTAATATTTAAATCAAACCAGTGGATGAGTGACAAGTGTCACTCATCCAAGCCCATACTATTCCAATAAAGCAACATTACACTATTTAACCATTTTATAATCATTTATTTTCCCTCCATTTAATCCCAGCCCTTGGATATCTGCCAAATGAATCCCAGCCCTTCATTCATTCTGCTTTTTCTTCTTCATGCACGATCACTCCCTGTTTTCTCTCAAACACACACAAACACACATTCATTCCCCCCTAACCCGTGCACATTCTTCCATTTTCTCTCCACCCAAACACACAAACCAGCCACCCTTATCGCACCAGATGACCACCAGCAGCACCACCATCATCTGATCATCATCACCGTGCGACACCGGTGACCACCAGCCCATTTCCCCCATCTGAAAATCCCGTGCAAACTCAGACCCGAAACACAGAGGAATCGGGTCCAAGAAGTAAACCGTGACATCCACACCGCCTCGACGCAGGGGAAGCTCCAGTCTGTATCGTGAGGACCCCAGGAGGGTAACTGGACGACGGCGCGGCTTGCGGCGGCGACACGGCGGCGGTAAGGTCGAAAACCCGAGAACCCGTTTTTACCCCTCTGTTTCGAACCAACCTATTTTGATGCTAGGAAATCGATTGTTTGGTGATAGAAATGTCCTAGGGTGAGAGACGAGCTGTTTGGGACCAGTTTGGACGACTGAGACGGCGTTGGTCGACGGAGACGACGACCGGATTCCTGGCCGTGAAGTTCAACAAGGACTGGTGAGTTTCTTCTCGTTTTCTTTCGGTTTTGGGGTTGTAGAACCATAGAACAGACCTAGACGACCCTATAGGGATGAACCCCGTCGAAAATGGTGGCCCGAATCGTACGGTGGAATCGGGTCAAGCCGTGGGTCGACGGCGACCCGGTTCCAGTCAAACGGGCTGACCCGGTACTGTAGCATGATGACCTCATCATGCTGACGTCACTTCTGACGTCATCCTTTCAGAGGTTGTCAGACCAGGGACCAATCAGGACATGCCACGTGTCACATGACAAGGGTCAGTGATGACGTCAGCAGTACTGTAGCAGCGTTGACCCACGCGTTGACCAGGCGCGTGGGGGCGCGTGTGAACAGTGATTTTGGTGGGGCCGGTACCATTTTCAAGGTTTCGACGATACGGATCCAATGGAGGTGGTTTCGTGTCGATCAGAGATCGTTAGATTAGTCAAAATGGGGTTTGAAGAACCGGGAATAGTGCCCGGGATGCGATTTTGAGGCAGATCTGTTCTAGGATCTTGGTATTGATGTTATAGGGTCCTTAAGTAACCCTCAGGTATAAAAATACAGGTTTTAGAGATCGTTGAGCAGCAAGGACCGAGTGTGAGTGGGCTGTTTGATTTATAAAGACTTGCATGCATAAACTGTTTTACTGTTTCCACTTATGATTTCGATGAGTCTTATATGAACTGTTTATATATGCTATTACAATGTTTTGGGCATGAGACCCGTCTGGATTATATGTGGATTTTGTTTGGGATGTCCAGGAGGACATAGGGTAAACTATACTATTATTGTACTGTATTTTCCTACCTGTGTATATTGTCTCCTCCAGGGAGGGTCGTTGGCCTGGGTGGACCCTGGAGTAGTCACGGGGCCCTGACTGAGTGGAGTTGACCCCCGTTGGGCTGTTTACTCTTAGGAAGGCATGTTCATATACCTCGGGCAGTGACCGGGATACCGGGAGCTGATGTACCTAGAGAGTCTCGGGTGTGAGACCCTGAGTGGCAACGCGTAGCCTTAGAACCGTGACATCATTTGGGTTGGGTTTTACAGTGCACTGATATGTTAGTTTCACCTTTCGATTATTATTGTGGTTTTATTGTTATGATTTCATTATAATATTATATTTTCACTGCATGCAAGATTTGGAAAACGGAGGGGTAAAACCTTATGATTATTTATTATTAAATTGATTTATAAACTGTTATTTTTGGCCCACTCACCCTTGTTTTACTGACCCCTCCAGACCTTGACACGGAAATAGAGGAGGAGGACCCGGAGGAGGAGGAGGCAGAGGTTTAGTTTGCTTAGCTGTGCACCTGTACACCCACTTGTGGGTAGGTTGAGCACCGAATAAATGTACTCTGACTATTGTGCTCACGTGTTGTATTTTACTTTCCCTTGTCTGACAGTATCGCTTTAAACACTGTTGTAGTACGTTATCTAGCTATTTAAGTATTCGATTTTTATTTAAGGGTAATTTTGGTATGTTTAGAGTCATTGTCAGACGGGAGCGGGGCACGTCCCCGGGGGGTCCCAGTGGGATTGGGACGGGTCCTGTCAATGAGACTAATTTGGGACTAGCTTGGCAAGTATGTGGAGAAGGTAGACATGTAAATGTGTGATGACTTTGCGTTAGAGACAGGCAGAGATGGATATTTGCGTACATGCATATGTATATATGGTGAGACTGGGAGGGAAACAAATGGAATGATTCATTAACGTTGGCAAATTGAAAGGCAAGGAGCTAGAAATGATTGGTCTGGTAATGGGCCGTGTCGTGTTAGGTCGTGTCATGTACTCTATTTTACCTATTTAAGTTCAATTCGAACCCAATTCGTTTATTAATCGTGTCAAAACATGTAAATCCGAACCCAACCTGTTTATTAAATAGGTAACCCGAACCCACCCGTTTAACCTGTTTATTAAACGTGTCGTGTTGAATAACCTATTTAACCTGTTTAACTCATTTAACATATTTAACCCATTCAACCTGTTAACTCATTTAACATATTTAACCATATATCCTACATAATATTTGAAGCATAATTTTTTCACTAAAATATTATACCAACCATCAACGAACTTCATAATTCATAATTCATAAGTACATGCAATAATTTAGTATCCATGACCAACAAGACAATATCATCAATGTAATATTAAGTTCCAAAAGAAAATAAGCATACTACATAATACCAAATAAAATTAAGCGATTAATTAACAAACTCTAAGGGAAAAGTTTCAACAAAAAAAGTGTTAAAATTGATTAGATCTTCATGAATTGCACAAGAACACTGCAACTAATCAGCACCTACAATAAAATGAAGATAACATTAGAATCCAACCACAAAATTAGTAACAATGTGTAAATACATGTTAGAATGTGATTTTTTTAGTACCTAAATGCTATCCATCATTAGGAATGGTATTAGAGCATTCAACATATTGAGAATTATTGATACTAATTTCTAATTTGCTGATATCCTCAGTGAGATCCTCTAACTTAGGTGCAAGTGCTAAATCATCTACAAAATTGATTATTAAAATGTGATTTCTTAATTAAGAAAACAATAGATAAGAAAAATCAAGCTAAAAGGTGAAAATATGAAAACAAACCATCTCTACCAAATATCCAATCACGTGTGCAGATTATAGCTACGACATTTTCAGGTTTGAGTTGACAGGACCCATCCCAATCCCCCCGGGATTAACACGGGATGACCCTGCTCCAGTCTGACACGAAGTGTCAGACAAGGGATATTTTTTGACCTTTGCCCTCTCGGGCTATCAGAGTACGCCAGGATCCGGAGGAGGTATGTGATATCTCGGTCTCTGCTACAATCCACATCAGCTGTCAACCTGAAGGGCAGTCAAAACATTAAAAGCCGTGAGTGGACAAAACAAGGAATTTATAAAAGCATTTCATAAGAAGACATTTGTACCCTTCACTAAAAAGTATGCATGCATTCGAAAACCATTTATCAAACCGTTCCTTAGGGCCTTAGCCCAAAATTGTAAATGAAACCGAATACACGGGCCACTGCCCAAATCCATAAAGATATCAAACACACGGGCCACTGCCCAATACCATACGGGACTCAGCCCAAAACCTGTATACATCACACATCATATATTGTATACCACATATCATATATCATACATACATATAATTCACACAACCAATCCTGTCACGGTTTCCAAAGCTACGCGGGTACTACTCGGGGTCTCAAACCCAAGTCTCTCAGAGTGCAAGGTCAATGTCCGTAGACCAATGACCCATCCTGAGGTTACGACCCATGCCTTCCTGAGAGTAAGGAACCCAACTAGGGGGCGACTCCACTCAGTCGGTGCTCCGTGACTACTTTGGGGTCCACCCAGGCCAACGACCCTCCATGAAGGAGATAGTACAAGTAACGGAAAGTATATGAATATACATACATATATATAACGAAATCATCCATAAACCTTTTAACGGATTCATGGCCGGTTCCCATTAACTGTCATGAATCATAAAGACCTTTCCAGGGTTCATGCCGGTTCCCATAAACCGTCATGTACCACAATAACTTTTCCAGGATTCATGTCGGTTCCCATAAACCGCCATGAACTTGGAAATCCATTTAGGGTCCTTGACCCGAAATCATCAATGTAAAACAACTGGGTCTCGTGCTCGAACATATGACATCAGCTGGGCATCGTGCCCAATATCAAATGATCAGACACGACTCCGATCGTAGTGATGCATGCAACCATCCATCCAGGACCACCCTCAATCTTGGTATGTCGCCGTGAACGAATCAACTGATGCGACCACCACAAGATCATGGTGCACTCATCACCGATAGATATCCTGAACCGTCAGCACTCCGAAGTCGAGCCTCCCTCGACTGCCAGACAATGAATCGTGCGTCGTGACCTCTCCGGAAGGAACATATCCCAGTCTGGAAGCGAGCGTCGTATCGTCGGTCGCCGTGCACTTAGCACTCGCCGCAACCACGATTCAGACTCGTAGGTCGTCAATAGCGTCATATACCCAAGATAAAACCAATTGCGTCTCATACCCGAGTTTATCCTTTTAGAAATCCAAATCCATTTTATTTAGACCATCAAAGAAATATAGACCCGTATAGGCCTCGTATAAGGCCGAAACCTCGAAATACGTGCCTATACGTAACCACAACCAAATGCACTCATGGCATCACCAAACACGTATTAAAAAATATAATAAACATTTATGCATGCACCAATTTAGAAAAAAAGGTCCACTCACAGACCGTCCGAGCTGCTACCTCGATACGCGTGCCATACGGTTCTCCAGAGCCAATCACCATCACCGGGACTCCCAAACCTATCCAAATCGTAATACAAGGTTACTAAATACTTAATAAACCTCCCACTAAATCCCCGTAATTTTTCGGAATTTTTAACTATTTTTAAAGTCGATCGGAAACCTTCTGATGCCCCGAACATTATCGAGACGGTGTCTGATCGACACGAAACCAGTCCCAAAATGTTCGTTACATCGACTAGAAGATTTCACGTGTTGAACACATTCCCAAACAGTGGGACACGCGCCCCCACGCACCCAGAGAAGGTGTTGCGCGTGAGCCCACGGGCTCACTGTAGCATCATATTCCCCTCGCGTGAACCGGTCCACCTGTAACCTGAACCGGCCGAACCGGTTCGAGGCCCAATCCTTCATGTTTTTGATCCTTTTTATCCCATTTTAATCCTAATCTCATCCTAATATCATTCCCTATCTTTTTAGCTATTAAAAACATAAGGAAAACCGTCAAACTCGTACCTTCCAAGCTTGACAATGGCGGTGGCAGGTTCCTCCAGCGTTCACCGCCGTTCCTGGCCGTCCAAGCCTTCGAAAACAATCCTATTACTCTCCTAGAGTCCCCAAAAGCACAACCCAATTAATAGGTTCGATTAAAACCCAATAAAACCGAGTTTCCAATTTTTGAAATTCCTATCTCACGGTTTTGGCCTCCCCGCCGTGGCCTCCGTCGTCCCCAGACATGGATCCTCGTCGTCCTCATCATCTCACTCTCTCACGCTCACACACGGCACATATGAAGATGAGTTAGGGTGATGATGTGTGTGTTTGCTTGGAACATGGAAAATGAAGAAATATGAGGGGTTATGGCTTTCGGGTGTGTTTGAAGAACAAAGAAGAGTGATGCTATCTGATGAGAGAGGAAAGGATTTAATGAATGGTGGGGATTTGAGAGATTAAGTTTAGATGGAGGGTTAGGATTGAGTGTTGAAAAGATTAATTATAAAATAATAATTATAATAGTATTTAATTAATATAGATCCACAATTTAGGGGTTTGGACCAATGGGATGAGTGACACTTGTCACTCATCCACGGGTCCCACTTAAAATATCTGACCCAATCAGAATAAGCCAAGTGTTCTCGCCTCGTAATGCACGCATAGTGAAATCGACCTTCCGTGACCTATAACTTTCCCGTTCGAAGTCCGATTTCAACACGCCGCCTGTCTATGGATTCGTATCATCCCGATCTACGTAACGGTCCTCGGCCCTCGGCCATCGGACCTCCCAAGTCAAAAGTCAGCTACTTTCCCCTTTTAACCAAAATTACCAAAATGCCCTTAAACTTCCGAACGTCATAACTTCTTCCTCGAATGTCGGAATTGAACGTGCCACATGTCTATGAACTCGTGACGTCCCAAACTACGTCATGGTCATTGGTCAAAGTCCATTTAACCGCCCAAACGAAAAGTCAACGTTTTGCCCACGACTAGAGGCAAAACGGTCATTTTACATCGTTCGTCCGATTTTGCCCAACTAATCACCGATTAACCTCACTAATCGTGATTAGTCACTAATCTAATCCTGAAATTCGGGATGGGTCGTTATATGAGTGCACTGCGATACTGGTCTAAAACTCTTCCACTAACACTAAAAGCCGATTCAGATACAACCGTAGAAATAGGAATAGACAAAATATCACATGCCATGATAGATAATTCAGGATAACGAAATTGATTAGTTTTCCAAAAATCAAGAACATTCAATTATTTTGAATATAGACACCTATTTTTCTTTGGACACCAACTTAAATTATGCAAGCATTCTTAGTTGTATATCTACCCTACAATTCAATTACTAACTTTTATAACCATGAATATAGACACCTATTTTTCTTTGGACACCAACTTAAATTATGCAAGCATTCTTAGTTTTATTGCCTTTAAAATACAATGCAAACAAAAAGTTATTTTGCCCACTTGATGACCAAATTTCACTCAAAATTGAGTGCATCACAGGCATGAATCATGATCCCAAACAAAAGTTGTTACCAAAAGTACAAAGTTGCAGCCCCCACAGCCATATGTGCATGGTTATATAGCAAGCATATGTTTTTCATTTTATTAGTCTCTCACAACTACCATCACACATTTCATCTACTACATCATCTTATCATTGAGAAGTTCATTTCATTCAACATTTCCAATTAGTGGCTTCTAGGGAATCCATTCTTCGTGTAAATGTAGGCAAGCTTTATGGCATAAATCAGTAGAAACACCAATAAGTTTTGTCAGAATACATAATTATGACAGACAACAGCTTTGTCTCACCCCAAGATCCTCCCTCACTGTTGGCACTACCAATATCGAAAGAGAAATCCTATCTATTTTATCAGGAAAATACCTAGATGGTTCTTGTTCAGGACCTTGGTTCAGTTAGTAAAGAGACCCGTAAGGTCGGAAAAGTTAAACCAATTGAAAAAAATTAATTAAAAAGTTTCCAATATGATCATAGGTGCATGCACTCTCACCATTCTTATCTCAACAAGACAATATAGATAACCTGGACACCATTAACTTGGACTAAAAAGAAAAAATTTACCATGCCCCTAAATCAGTATTTTGAGGCAAATCCTGATCTAAACTATTCATAATGATAACACATCTTACCATCAGCTCGCCTTAGTAACCAGATTTTCCAAACAAAATACTCGTATACACAAATTAAAGCACTTAAACCATCCAACCGATGACCTGCAAAGCTATTGGAATGGCCCTTACCTCTGGATACGTTCACCTTATGTTTGAACTTCGAACTAATCAAGATAAATTTTCCAGCAACTTCTATTAGAAGCTATATATCTACTCTCGATCAATATATATCATTTACTTTATAATCACATACATGATCATTGGTGATTCTAGCATTATTGATCAAACATATTGCAATATTTTAATTTTCTGTATGCTGGGAAATCATATATATATAACATAAGTTTGTATGTTTTTTTCAATATTGATGATGTTTCCAACTGGTTGTGCCTTTCCCGGCGATAGCTGTGCTATTTATATGTTTATAAGATTGCATATATATAGCACCATGTCCAAATCTTATTTTCTGCCCATTTAAATATGCATACAAAATTGTAGACATTAAACTCAGTCAAATTGTAGACATTAAACTCAATCAAATATGCATAATCTGTATATTTGTCTAGGTTCTTGCTTTAAATGGAAAGCCTGTGACGAATCTGAAAATTCATACACAGATGCCCGATGCCCAAAACCCCGATGTCGAAATTCCTATGTCTGACCATGTCAAGAAGATACAAATTGAAGATTCATACACAGACAGAACGAAAATCAAAATCCCACAAATTGCAGATGTCAGGGACGTACCTTCGCGTGCAGAGGCCAGCGACGTCAGTCTAGTGGAGAGGTCAACGTTCGGCGACTCGGTCGCGTGGACGCGTGGTGGCATGGAGAGGCCGACGAAGTCAAGTTGTTCTTGTTGATGAAGGTTGAGAATGGGGAAGATCAGAGGAGGGATGTTCTTGTTGGGTTGTTCTTATTGATGAAGGTTGAGAATGGAGAAGATCAGAGGAGGGCTGCTGGAGAAATGGAAGTGGAGGCGTGGAGCTGCAGTGCTGGTTTGGTTTTTTGTGTTTAATTAGGTTATAAATTATAAAGTTTTAGTATTTATATTTTGGTCTGAAACCCTAGAGTACTAAATGGGTTCGCAGGTTGATGGGTTAGCAGGTTGGGATTCAATAATCTGTTTAATATACGGGTTAATATGTTATTAAATGGGTTAGCGGGTTGACCCGAAACCCACCTGTTTAATAAACGGGTTATAACGGGTTGACCCGAAAATGACCCAGATTATGATCAAGTCATGTTAATTCGGGTTAATTACGTGCGAGTTTCGAGTTGTATATCGGGTCTTGTCAGAAATTGCCGCCCTTAGCAATGAGGAGCACATGGAGATGCACATGTGGGCTCTAGGGTTTTGTTTGGTGGGCCACCAGCCTAACCCGGGTTTTCAAAGAAGACAACATTGTATCACGGCAAGCTTTGTCCCGTTTAATGAAGTGTGTTAGAAGTTGAAGTCCATAGGCTAGGAGCTAGGGAGGGCCTGGGCCAGTTTTGTTGGGTTAGATGTGCTCATAGGCTACTGACAATGAGAGGGTACATTTAGGGTTGTATTTGTGGTGGATATACCTTCAAATGTAGCCTTAAACAACGTATTATGAGTTAGCATATTACTCACAGTAGGCGTCTATATTTATTGAGACTGGATATAAGACTGCATTTTTATTTTTCATGATATCTTAATTAAATATGTATTAAAGTATTTTTTTCTGTTAAAATTTTTGAATTTAATGTTTATTTATGTAATCTTTAGTTTTTTACCTAAACCTTTTAACAAAAAAAAAATCAAAATTCTGTAAAGATAAGATTTCATATCACAATGTCACATGTTCAATCATATTGTCTTATCATAATTACATTTGTTAGATCACCGATTTTTGAGACTCTTCAATTTTCTCGGTGATGTGTCGATGACGTTGGAAAAAAAATTGTTGTTATATACTCCCCCACATAGTTTTATTGGATTGTGAATTGCCAATTGCGGCATCTTCACTAATTACCATATAAGTTGGGTATAGATTCATATCTTCTTTGATGTTAAAATTCATTTTTGGTGAGAATTTGTTGATAATTGGTGGAAGAAATGTGCAACTGAAAAAAATTGTAAGCACAAGTTTGAAAAAATAAAGAAAATATTGAGAATATTGTGGGTGTTGTAAAATTTAGAGTGATATTTATAGGGAAAAAATTGAATATATATATTACTGTGGCATCATCGGTAAGAATGAGAATGACTAAAATCATTGTTTGATAATTAAAGTGGGTCCCACATAATTTTTAATCAAATTTTAAGTTCTTTCGGCCATGATGGGGCTGTCATAGTTGTATTTGAGGTTAGATTTTGAAAGCCTTGAGAGAAAGTCTCACCGGAAGCATGAGCGGATCTAGCCCCAAATTTTACTCATTAGAGATATTTTTTTTTCTTAGAGACTATATTATGGACAGTTTAGGGAGGATCTAGCATCCCATTACGGGTGGCCTTATAGAGTGAACAACCATTGACTATATTGTAATTACAGTAATGCTAAGGGTAATGCTTAAAATACTACTTTTTATATCCCACTACATGTGTAAGGAAGTAAGCTCAATAAATGGAGAAGTTAAGTATGCTTCCAACATGGTTACAAATTCTCTTGATTCCGAAGTTCCCAAGGGTGACTTCCCTTTTTTTTTTTTGCCAATGGCAGATGATGTTGTTGTCACTAGTACGCTGATCAGGTATTGGCTGAGAGACCCATGATTGGTTTTGGGTAATCAAGAGAAGTTATGATGGGAAGTTGTGTTTGATTCCGATTTGGTAGGGGAAGTAGATACGTTATGATGTGGATGGTGAGAAATTGTGGTCGAGACAAGGAGAAGAGTGCTTGCTTTTGCAGGTGATGGTTAGTGCCAAGGGATGACGTAGGATGAACTTTGATGTCATCATCTTTGACTTTCCTCATGTGGGCCAATGGGGTAGGATATGATCGATAACAGGTCAAGGAAAGGTAAAAACTGAACACCTAGACTGTGAGTCAAAGTTGAATGACTTGAAGAGCAGATGGAATTTCGTGTCACCGGATGTGGCGAGTGAGTGTCCAAGGTAATGGACCCACGATGGATCGAGGTGAGTTTGAATCGAGTAGCGTGGTGACAATCACGATGATCGTGAGGATATGTATGTGTTGGATATGTGAATGAGTATGAGACGAGGACGATACGTAGATATCGATCAGGAAGAGATGAATAGCCGATGCCTCGAGTTGGATGTTGGCTGGTCTATCTCTAGAGTTGGACAGGTGACCACGATGACTCCGAGAGGACGCTTAGTATAGTGAGGATTGGTACGTGATTGGACGTGCCGGGGGACAATCCTTGAGTCGATCGGGTATGAGCTGGTAATTAAGTATTTATGATTTTGAGCAAGCCTTAGTGGTGCCTGATGGTGGTGTATGATGTGCATCAGTGATGTCTTGGTGAGCGTGTTGGTAATCGGCTTAGTTCCGATGTGATTGATTGGGAGAAGACGTTGAGGATTAGTTCGTGATGGGAGTGCAGTCCTTGAGTAAGCACTACCTGCCTTGATGATTAATATGATGCGAGTGCACCTGTGAGTAGTGCACGATGGACGATAGGATTGACCATGAGTCATCAGCATGTTGGAGGATTGGAGTTACCAAGGATGATAAGTGTTTTGTTTAAAGGATCCTCCGATGAAATCCTAGATGGTCGTGTGATGGTGATTGGACGAGATCCGATGTTGATTGTACAGTATGTACAAGGATCCAATCTGATCCAATGGTGACAGTTCGACGAGGAATATGATTGGATATGGTATGACATGATGTGTTGTCTGGACATTGGATACTGTGCCTGGAGCAGAGTGGATTGAGAGGGTTCACTGATGATGTGAACCGAGAGCTCAGGGCCATGTGGGCTAGAGGAACCTTAGTGATTATGTGTATGATTATTCCTGCGAGGCAAGTATTCGATTGGGTCCATATATACCCAGGATGGGTGAGATGTCGAATGTGTTTCGACAGGATGAGTATTACGACAGTTTGAGACTCGAGATGAGTCAAGATGCCAGCATAGATCGCTGGGTGACATGAGATACAATATGAAGGCTCGAGAGCGAGTCGAGATCAGAGTAGTGCAACGAAAATGCGGTGGAGCCGGGAGTTGCCAGCTGGTCACGATGGTTGTGACATATGATGGTGATGTGCATGAGTGGGGGTATACCTTAGAGTTGTAGTAACGACCTGTCCCGAATTCCGGGATTAGATTGTGACTAATCTTGATTAGTGGGGTTGATCGGTGATTAGTAGGGCGAAATCGGACAAAATGTGCAAAATGACCTTTTTGCCCCTGTGCGTGGACAAAATGTTGACTTTTTGACCGAGCGGTCAAACGGACTTTGAAAGATGACCGTGACGTAGTTCGGGACGTCACGAATTCATAGACAGGTGGCACGTTCGATTCCGTCATTCGAGGAGAAAGTTATGACGTTCGGAAGTCGAGGGGCATTTTGGTAATTTGGCATATTAGGGGCCAATTGTTGACTTTCTGACCGGAAGGTCCGATGGATGAGGGCTAAGGACCGTTACGTAGGTCTCGTCGATACGAATCCAATGACAGGCGGCATGCCGAAATCGGAGATTCGACGACGAAGTTATGGTCACGGGAATAGACTCGATTAACCGAACGAACCGGGATTAAAATAGTATTATTTTATATGAACAGTACTCGGTGACTGAACACACTTGGATGAGTGACAAGTGTCACTCATCCCTTAAATTAAGGCTTAAAACCAGAATCCATGTTTTGGGGAAAACATAATTATTATGTTTTATTAATTAATTAAACTTAATTATTCTTTTAATTTCCATTAAATCCTATTTGTCTTCAAACCGTGCAAAAATTTGGGAATCAGATTGGGGAGAATTGGCTGCCTTCTCTAATTGGTTTTGAGGGGAAAATCGAGTGCTTGATGAGGCTAACTCAGCTGGGCAAACACGAGGGACAGAGAGAGGCTGGAGAGTGAGAATTGAATTTGTGAATTTTGGGAGGGAAAATTCGAATTGGAAGAATTGAGCCGTGAGGATCGAAATGGAGATTGGAATTAGCCTCCTGAGGATGTGACGAGTTGATCCAGATCAAAAATGAGGAGAATTGAGGCCCAATTGGCTCTAAACTGGGTCTGGTAACAGTGTGTAAGTTCGAGCTTGAGTCGAGGAATTTGAGGCTTTGATTGATGAAATTGAACTGGGGATTTTGTTCCTGAGGATCCCACGATGCTTCTGGAAGGATCAATTGAAAAAAATCGATGGCTTTTGGCTCTGAACAGACCTGGTAACAGTAAGGAAAATTCGATGTTGGGTCGTGTTGAGTCGTGTTGATAGAGAGATCAAACGATGCAATTGAGTTGGGGAAACAGTTTCCCACGGTCCATTGATGCTTCTGGGTGAATCAATTGGAAGAAACCAGTAGCCATTGACGGAATTTGATGAATGAACAGTGACGGGTGTTCTTCATTGTTTATCGTGAAATCGTTGGAATTCAGGTAAGTGATCGTGTAATTGAGTTTACAGATCTTAAATTAAACTTAAAATGAAGATAACTGAATGATCAATTGAAGTAATTAAGGCCGAATTGATAGGAAACCAACCGGGTCATCTCGCGGGCAAAAGGACCCGTTTATCAGTTAAACGGGTGAGGACGATGACACTGTAGCAGGCGCGTGGGTTTCACGCGCAGCCACTCACGGCGGCGCGTGGACACGAATCTCAAGGTGAGGTCAACATGACTTCTGTCCTATTTAATGTAACGAACATTTTGGGATTGGTTTCGTGTCGATCGAACACCGTCTCGATATTGTTCGGGACGTCCGAAGAATTTAAATCAAGTTTAAAAATAGTTAAAAATTCGGAAAAATTACGGGACTTTGATAGGATGTTAATGAAGAGGTTAGTGACCCTCTAATGTGATTTGGACAGAATTGGGAGTCCCGTTGATAATGGTGTGGCCCGGGAAGGCCTATGGCACGCGTATCGAGGCATACTGTTAAACGGTCTGTGAGTGGACTTTGGTTTTATAAATTCTATGCATGCTTAACTGTTTTATATGGATTTATGATTGTGATTGTATGATGTTGATTTGGATATTGGTAAATTATACGGTTTCACATATTTCGAGGTGATTTACGTGCTTGCACGTAAATCGAGGTTTTTCCGGTTTTGCACGGATTTTCCATACTTATGACTTGGATATAATATGATGAATTGGTTTTGAAATTGGAAAGATGAACTCGGGCTTGAGGCCCACTTATTTTGGAAACCTCGGACTTGGAGTCCATTTGTGTTAATGAAATCGGGCCGGGGACCCAGTTGCTTTATGAAATCGGGCTAGGGGCCTAGTTGTTCATGAAAACGGGCTAAGACCCATTTGAGTGATATTATCGGGCCAGGGGCCCATTTGATTTACGGATTAAGGCTGTGGGCCCAATGGTTTATAAAATCGGGTCGTGGGCCCAGTGGTTATAAAATCGGGCATGAGGCCCAGTTGGGTTATAAATGTGATTTCGGGTCTGGGACCCTATGTTTAATAAATGTGATTTCGGGTCAGGGACCCTAAATGGAATTGTGATGTTTATGGAGATTTCGGGCAGGGCCCATTGTAATGTTGTGAATTGATTTAATAAAACTGTTTTCCATATACCATCTGGATACGAGGATATATGATGGTCTCCTCCAGATGTCCGGGACACTGGGGAAGTCACGGTGCATTGTCTGCGAGGGGTCATTATACGGAGTTACCGGACCGTATAATGACTCAGGAGCAGGATTGCTATGATTGACGTCTGAGACGTCAGACATCTGTGATGTCAAAGATATGGACCCGGAGAGGCCCCGGGCAGCACGCGTCGCTTATTATACCGTGAGATATGACGTCTGGGACGTCAAGCATCTGGGACGCTAAGCATCTGGGATGCTGATGATGGTAATGGTAAATATGGATTAATGTATCTATGAAATGGCTTTTCGGTTGGATTTTTGTTATGTGGTAAAAATGGATTATTGGTTATGTTATGGTATTTCGGGTCGGGGACCCTAAATGGTTTTGGATTTAAGGATTTATGTTTATGGCTTTGGGCGGTGGCCCACATGGTTTTAATATGTCTGGTAGTGGTATTCCACAGTTTTGGGCTGAGTTCCCACACTTGGTTTTAAGTTAATGGTTTTTGGGCTAAGGCCCTAATGGCTTGGTTGAACAAACGTTTTGGTTACTGGTTTTCGTGGCATGCATACGTTTTTATTGGAGGGCATAAATGTCTTATAAATGTGTTTAATGAACTTAATGATTTTCGTCCACTCACAGCTTTTGGTTTTTAATGCTCTTCAGGTTGATCACAGATGCGACTGCAGCAGAGACTGGGACATTGCACACCTCCTCCATCGATCCTTGCGCACTCTGGAAGCCCCGTTTGGGCAGTGACTATTGGTTATCTCTTGTTTGACACCCCTTGTTGGATGGGAGCAGGGTACATTCCACGGTAATCCCGGGGGGATTGGGATGGGTCCTGTCAGTTGTCAAGCTGGGATGCCATGATCGTGAATTGGGA
This sequence comes from Prinsepia uniflora, assembly GCA_032719365.1. Taxonomy (NCBI): domain Eukaryota; kingdom Viridiplantae; phylum Streptophyta; class Magnoliopsida; order Rosales; family Rosaceae; genus Prinsepia; species Prinsepia uniflora. The sequence goes on from CM064869.1 coordinate 69,234,632, forward strand.
GGAATTTAAGACACGGTTTCTAGAACAGTATTATCCCCACTCTCTTTTCGAGAGGATAAAGAGATTGAGTTTCTACAGCTCCAGCAAGGGAACATGACCGACGCAAAGTATGAGCAACGGTTCCAGAGGTTGTCTCGGTTTGCAGCTGCTTTTTTATACGGACAGAGGCAGACAGTTGTCTGATCGGACGTTGAACAGGATGTTAGCTTCGATGTGATAGCCCTTAGTGAGAGTACGTGTTTCAGCCTGATGGTTGTAGGTTGGAACGTGTCAGAGTGGTAAACTTAAGTGGTCAGATGAGAAGAACCAGCAGACTGAAAAGCCGATTGACGTCAACTCAACATGACTGACCTGTCAGAATGAGTGACAGGCAAGACACCAACATTCTGTCTTGAGTGAGACTTACGAGCCGACGTGTGATTATGTTGGGCGTGTATGATTACACGAGAGTACCCGACTAGGAGGACATGATTGGATTTCCACAGTTTAGTCGTGGAATTAGGTCAGTTGGAATTTTGAGGACGAAATTCTTTAAGGAGGGAAGATTGTAATGACCCGTCCCAAATTATCGGGATTAATTAAGAATTAATGATGAATTAGCGACACTAATCGGGTATTAGCCGAGTATTATCAGACGTTCAGGGTGAAATTACGATTTTTCCTTTGAATGAGGGTAAAAAGTTAACTTTTGACTCGAAAGGTCCGATGTACGAAGACCGATGACTGTGATGTAGATCGGGACGTCACGAGTCCGTAGACAGGTGGCTCGTCGAAATAGGATGTTCGACGAGAAAGGTATGATTCACGGAAGTTTCGACACACTATTGTACGTTTTACTAGACGGGTGGACTTTTGCCTGGAAGGGGGCCCAGATAACTGTATCAGGCCCATATATTTTTATCAGTCCCAATGGATGAATGACAAATGTCACTCATCCACTGCTCACCTAACACACATACATGCATATCTATTCCCTTTCTTCTTCATTCGATTATCCCAAAACCGTGCAACCCGCATATCCCAGAGTCCCCAAACCTCATCTTCTGTGATTGGAGTGTGAATGGAAACGAGAGAGTGATGTGAGATGATGAAGAAGGAGCTAACGGCGTCAACTGTGGTGGACGTTGGCCAGAGAACCCAAAAACGGTAAGTTTTGGTTCAAAATTCAAATATTGGTTTTTGTATGTTTGTTGATTGATTCTAAGGTTTGGAATGTGTTGTTGGAAGTCATAGGAGGAGCTTGGGATCGATTTTGAGACCAACGGCGGTCTGTGGTGGCCGGAATACAGAGGGGGAAAACTGGGTTATGATCTTCGAATCAGGAAGGTATGATATTGGCTTGTTTTCATGTTTTTGAGGTTATAGGTTGATAGAACATGATTAGAGGAAGGTTTAGGAAAGAATTGAATTGAAAACGGGTTGCAAAAAATGGAGAAAATGCCCTGAACCGGTCACGCTGGTTCAGTTGGACCGGTCACGCCGGTTCGGTTGGACCAGCTGCATAGTGGACCGGTTCAGACTAGTTGTCGCGAGGTTGAAGAAGGCACTGTGCTTGGCGCGTGAGCCACACGCGCAGTGCCTTTCGGCGGCACGTGGAGGCACGTGGGGCACTTTTTGAGGATGAGTTCAACATGTCATTTTATGTATTCGATGTAACGAACATTTTGGGACAAGTTTCGATTCGATCAGATATCGTTTTGATATAGTTAATAATGTTCGAAGGTTTAGGATCAAGTTTAAATATTTTTAAAAATCCGGAAAAATTAGGGGCCTTTAATGAGAGGTTATTGAAGTAGTTAGTAACCCTCTAGTATGATTTGGACAAATTTTGGAATCCCTGTGACTGTGATTAGCCCGAAGAGGCTTATGACACGTGTATCGAGGCACAGCTTGGACAGTCTGTGAGTGGACTTTGTTTTATGAATCGATGTATGCATAAATGTTTTATATGTGTTTTATAAATATGATTTGAGTTTCCATGAGTGCTTGTGATTTAAATGTGAATTGTTTGGTCTTTTCGGAGGAAAATGTGTTATTACACGTATTTCGAGATTTTTGGTGTTTTATGTGATATCTTGGGCTTAGGACGGGTTTTTATACATGTTTTTGGTATCAAATGATTGACTTCTAAAATGATTTCGGATTTGAAAATATGATCTCGGGCTTGAGGCCCTGTTGAATTACGATATCAGGCTTAAGGCCCAGTTGGTTTAGATATCGGGCTTGAGGCCCAATTGGTGTAAGGTATCAGGTTTGAGTCCCAATTGATTGTGATATCGGGCTTGAGTCCCATTTGAATTGTGATATCAGGCTTGAGGCTTAGTTTATTAACGATATCGGGCGAGAAGCCTAGTTGATTTAAGGTGTCGGGCTCGAGGCCCAATTGATTGTGATATCGAGCTTGAGGCCCAGTTGATTTACGATATCGGGCTTGAGGTCCAGTTGATGGTGATATCGAGCATGAAGCCCAGTTGAATTGTGGTATCGGGCTTGAGTCCCAGTTGTGGTTTATGAAATGAGAATTCGGGTTTAAGACCCTATTGAAATGTGGATTTAGGATGATGCCTCTGAGATTTGAATTTGAAACGGATTCGAGGAATCCTGGATTATGAATCGGGTAGGAGATCCAGTTGAAATGTGATTTGAAAGAGATGAATGTTTTCACACTTATATGTATATACCCTCATATATGAGCGGATTGGTCTCCTCCAGACGTCGATGATCCTGGAGCGTCACGATACAATACTTGGGATGAGTGACTCCAAGATGTAGCACACCCAAGAGTTAGACAGATAGGGTCCAAACCTAGGTCCTATCAGACGTCGTAGATCCTGGGGGTAGACTCAGAGATGAGACACCGAGTGTATGCATACTTATATATAAATCGTGACAGATATTGGGATTAGTTCCTTATGAGTTGTGTGCCCAGTGTTGGCATCTAGAATGCCAAGGATGGGTTATATATATATAAATATATATATATATATATATATGCATATGAGATTTCACCGAGAATTGTGTGGGGCTGAGACCCCTTGTTCTGTGATTTGAAATGAGACTCGTTATGGGTTTCCTTGATTTGGATTTTGGACTGAGATCCTACTGAGTTATGGCTTCGTATGAGAAGCGGTTTTCAACTGTGTTTTGATTTGGAAAGCAATGCGTTGTGCTTTCAGAACGTATTTGATAATTGGTTTTATGATGCATGCATGCTTTTACGTGAAGTGTAACGACCCGTCCCAGAAACCGAGATTAGATTAGTGATTGATGACGAATTAGTGAAAGTAATCAATGTTTCGTTTGGATGATTTCGGACGGACGGTGCGAAATGACCGTTTTACCCCTAAAATGGGCGAAATGTTGACTTTTGATTCGGGGTAGTCAAACGGACTTTGGCCGATGACTATGACGTAGTTCGGGACGTCACGAGTCCGTAGACAGGTGGCACGTCCGATTCCGACCTTCAAAGAAGAAGTTATGACATTCGGAAGTTGAGAGGCATTTTGGTAATTTGTTATGTAGGGGCAGTTTGGTCATTTTGCTTACTTGGGATTTGTGTCAGTAGGTTTGTGATACCTGGTGCATTGGGATTTGTGCCCAATGGATATGGGACACTTGTCCCATCTCTGGAGGATTGTGGAACCTCTCACAACTGCCTCACACTTGTCTTGTTTGGTTTTAAAATGGTTGCACGAGTTTGAGAAATACAGAACAGAGTGTGTGTGTGTGTGTGTGTGTGTGTGTGTGTGTGTGTGTGTGTGTGTGTGTGTGTGTGTGTGTGTGTGTGTGTGTGTGTGTGTGTGTGTGTGTGTATGTGAGAGAGAGAGAGAGAGAGAGAGAGAGTGAAACCCAACCCCCTCAAACGTCCTCTTCTTCCCATGGTGTGCGAATGGAAAAGAGAGAAGATCGTGAGTCGAGCGTGGTGGTCGCCACGGAAGAGATTGCGACGGCCAGGTAAGGAAGGAAACCGTGAAGCTTTGTTTGAATTAAAAAAATGGCAGATTATGATGTGGTGGTTGTAAACTGGTTGATTGAATGATGATTTGAAGGTCCAGAGGAAGTGAATGGACGTGAAATCACGGCTCGAGGTGGCCGGAGTCGCGAGAACGCGACGGTGGAAATGTGGAGGTTTGTCCTTCGAATTGGGAGGTGAGTTCTAGGTTTCAAGTTCATGTTTTTAGGTTCTAAATGGATTGTAAACACGAAGACGAACACTTAGGAATTAAAAGGATGAAAATCAGGTTGAAAAAGGATGAAAAATGGCGTTGAACTGCCCACGTCGGTTCAGCTGGACCGAGCTGAACCGAATCGGTCTGGACCCGGTTCGGTGAGAGGTTGAAGACGACTGTGCTGAGGCGCGTGAGGCCCACACTCAGCCCCTTTGGGAGGCACGTGGGGGATCGTGGCACATCTTTTGAGGAAGTTTTCAACATGACTTTTTATCGTATCGATGTAAAGAACATTTTGGGACTGGTTTTGAGTTAATCAGACATCGTTTCGATATGTTTCGGGATGTCCGAAGGTTTAAAGGCTAGTTTAAAATAGTTAAAAATTAGAAAAACTTACGGGGCTTTAGTAGAAGCATTATGAAGGAGTTAGTGACCTTAGTATGTGATATGGACAAGTTCGGGAAGTCCGGTGATAGTGGATTAGCCGAGAAAGCGTAATTGCACGCGTATCGAGGCGGCAACGAGAATGGTCTATGAGTGAACTTTGGTTTTTCACTTATGATGCATGCATAAATGTGTTTATATGTTTTCTACATGTGATTTCCATGTTTATGATATGATATTGATGATTTCCGATTTTGCACGTATTTCGAGATATTTTACGTAATTGCACGTTTCATGAGATTCTGTCTTGAGTTATGATTTGATATGATTTCAATGATTTCATTTTGGGATTTGAATTATGATTTGATTTCAAGGATTTATAAATGGATTTTGGAAAACGTGACTTTGGGTTTAAGGCCCAGTTTCTAATGATTTCGGTTTTCGGTTTTGATGTGATTTCTGGATTTGAAATCGAGATTTCAAATAATGATTTCGTATTTTTTTTTTGAATTGATTTCCTATGATTTCCACTTGGTTTTGGGTTTAAAGACCCGGTACTATTGCTGGATCTGGTTTTGGGTTTAAAGACCCAGTTGATTGATGACGGGGAAGGGCCTTTGATTGATATGTTTTGAGTTTAAAGACTCAGATATGTTTTGAGTTTAAAGACTCGGTTATTGTGGTATCCTTCGAGGCCTGTTGATTGTTTTTTGAGTTTAAAGACACATTTATATCCCGGGAAGGCCTGATATATATGTGTTTTGAGTTTAAAGACTCGGTGATATGAGATCTAGCAGATTGATTGACCTGTGCTTTACTATTGATTTTCACGTAGTTTTCAGCTGTTTTGGGCAGTGGCCCGGATGTTTTGGATATGTGGATTTTTGGGCTAAGTTCCCGTACTTTGATGTTGATTTATGGTTTTGGGCTGAGGCCCTGGATTTGAGCAACGAGTTTTGAACAAAAATGATTTCTGATTTTTCGTAAACGGTTATTTTCTCTTGAAAAAGAAATGGTTTTCGAATGCATGCATTAGTTTTACATGGAGGGTATAAACGCCATTTCTTATGAAATGTTTTCTGAAACTATTATTTATTTTTGTCCACTCACAGTCTTTTATGTTTTTCGATACCCTCCAGGTTGTTGATGCAGTTCGGGCTGTTGTGAGAGAAACGTAGACATCACGCACGCGATCCACAGTGTTGCTACGAACTCTGGTTCACCGATGTTGGTTTTCGGACGACGTAGACCTAGGATCCCATGTCTGGCTTGCGTGTTCCATAGGGGTTGAACGAGTGTTTAGCCTTCGTGTCGCACGTGGGTTAGACGGGAGCATGACTTATCCCTTAATCCTGGGGGATTGGGGGTGGGTCATGTCATGAAGGGTATAAATGTCTTTGATATAAAAGAGTTTATAAACTCTTTATTTTTTTCCACTCACAACTTTGATGTTTTTAATACCATTCAGGTTGATCGCGGATGCGGGCTGTAGCAGAGATTGAGACATCAGATGCCACCGTCGATCCTGGAGTACTCTGATGGACCCCGAACGGGCTAATGAGTTTATCCTTGGTCTGACACGCGGTATCAGACAAGATCAGAACGTCTCACTCTAATCAGGAGGATTGGGACGGGTCCTGACAACGTCACCCTATTGACGTCACCATCTTCAACTTCTCGATGGGACGACCAGGACCCTTGCAACCAGGTCAACTGGACCCGCGACTTAACCTAACTGGTTTTCACTTTTCTTACCACCATTTTTGGACCCCTAGCCTCGTCTACCACCCAGAAACAATCCTACAACCTCAAAATCAGGAAAAACGGGTTAGAAATTACCTGTTCGATCAAGAGCCCGCACAACCAACTTCAAGCTTCTTCCTTGGGCTGCCCAACCGTCCTTCCTCTCCCTTTTTGATCCACAGGCACTCGTATGGACTCAATAAACGCAACCCAAGTGTTAAGAACGACCCCAAACGTTCACAATCCAAATTTCAACAAAAATGGGTTTTACGAATTACCTGGGTTCTTGGTTTTCCTCCATCGTCCACAGCGGTTCTGCTGCCTCCCACGTCGTCTCTAGTCTTTCACTCATTCTAGTCACTCTCTCTCGCTCGTCTCAACTGAAGGTGGTGGTAGGAGTGGGTTGTGTGGGTTTCGGGTGTGAATAAACAAAGAAAAAGATGAATGAAATAATATCCCAAATAATTAGGGTTTAGGCCAACCAGATGGGTGACACTTATCACTCATCAAGTGGTCCCCCTAGATTTCAACCTAATCCAAAACAGCCACTTGTACAATTTTCTCGATATGCGTGAATAGTTTCATTTTTCTTCTGTGACCCGTAAATTTCTCGTTGAAGGTCCGATTTCTAGGTACCGCCTATCTATGGACTTGTAACATCCTGATCAACGTAACGGTCATCGGTCCTCGTGCATTTGACCACCCGAGTTAAAAGTCAAATTTTTGCCCATTCCCAAGGGAAAATCATCATTTTACACTGATCGTCTGAAACACCTGGATATGACTTTTACCGAGCATTAAAGTAAACCCAAAGTAACACTCAACACTTAATAAAAACATATGCAATTTAAACCTTTTTTGTGCAGATGTAATATTGATAAATAGAGATCGTTCTTAACCGGGGAAATAAGTTAACATTCATAATGGTTAGTAGAAAAGAATAAAAGAATAATATGGGGAAAGTTTTGAACAAAGTGTAAGCATAAAAATTCATGTAAAACAATTATAAAATTAATTCTACTCATATTTTAACATTTGTACAATGGACTTTTCTTTAAACACAAATTTTACCAACACACTAACATTTTAAACCAATCACGAAATTATACCTTCATCATTTCAATTACAAGCTTACACTTTTCAATATTATGAATGCACCGAACAGCGGTCATAAACACTTACAATATGATTCACCTTACGTTTGTGATTGAATGCGCGCCAAACATTAAATCTCTTCAATCCTATTCTAAGTCCACCGAATATCAGTTATAAACATTTAGCGTCGAATTGAAGTTTAAGTACTAAAATGTGTGACATAACTAAAATTCAGAAAGTAAAACACATTGAGATTGAATTCATAAGTACAAATGTTAGAAAGGAAATACCAACACATATATTGAATTATAAGTAAACCAAAAACAATATCAAGATTTTAAGTAGAGAAAACGAAGTTACACTTCGGGATCCAAGAACAGCTTGAGATGACAGGACCCGTCCCAACTAGACTTCGATAACCGTGCCCGGTCCTGCTCTCTTCTGACAAGTCAACTGAAGTTCCAAAACTACCCCTCAGTACCTGTCAGATAAGGGATAACTGCACTGAATTCCGATCATGCCTTCGCCTCTCGATCAGCCTCGAACGTCGTGCCACGACCTGGAGGGTCATAAAAACATAAAAGGTGTGAATGGACAAAAATAATATCATTTGAAAATACATTTCAAATAGACCATTTTCCCTCCAGTTTATCAAACAATGCATGCATAGGGAAAAACATGTGAATAAAAATCACCGGCTTTCCAGCCAAATCACATGAAAAGTATCAAATCCCGACTCTTAAGCCAAACATATGAAAACACTAATCTGGCCACAAAGACCAAAACCCGTACTCAATACCAGTACGCAAAGAATGACCAAAACCCGTAAACAATACCAGTACGCAAAGAATTCACAATCAACATCAAATATCAAACCGCACTACTCACAAGTGCACAAACAATCACACAATCACATCAGCACTATGTGTAGGTCATATCTCGTGCCTCAGTCGTCTGAGTAGCCACCCCTAGCTCCAATTGTCCCAGCACGCATAACCCCGAGCATCAGTCGTCTAGGTAATCCCCTAGCTTCGACAGCCTGGGCCCCGAGTGTCAGCCGCCTGGGTAACCCCCTAGCATCAGCTGCCTGGGAACAATCACAAACATATCCCCCGAGCTCCAGTCGTCTGGGTGGTCCCCTAGCCTCGACCATCTGGGCACTCAAAATCACAATGAAAACCATCCAGGGATTACATCCCAAAACATTTCAATCAAATCCTTAACTTCAAACCAAGTCAAAATCATTCCCGACAAGGTCTCAAGCTCAAATACCATTTGCACGTAAATCCGTAAAATCTCATTTGAAAACATTAAAATAATCCAGAAATCATCAATTGCCCAAAACATCCTTTTTAAAACCTTTTTTACTCCGGGCCTAGCCCAAAACATCAATTGCATTTTCCTCGTAACATGTGCCCAAAAGACTGATTAAAATAATCATTAATCACAATTAATCATGCCAAATCACCATGACATCATTGCAAATCAAATCATGCAATCAATCATGTAAAACATTTAACTATGCATGCATAACAGTTTATAAAACAAACGTCCACTCACACCGTCCAAATCGCTCGATTCTAAACTGCATGCTTTTCCGTAATTTCCGACATTTTCCAGGAATCCCGTCTCCTGTCCAAAATCATCATTAAGAGTCACTAATGATTCAATTAATATCATATTAACTTCCCATGATTTTCTGGGAATTAAATACGAATTAAAAACGTAACATAAGCCTTCAGACACTCGAAACAATATCAAAACGGTGTTCGATTGACTCGAAACCAACGCTAAAATGTTTGTTACATTGCATAGAATAAAAGTCATGTTTACCTCACCTCGAGAATCGTGCCCACGCACCCTCAAGCGCCGCCGCAAGCGGCTGCGCGTGGGAGCCACGCTCTTGCACAGTAAAATGCTACAGTGTCGTCTCTTCTACTCATTTCCCCTGCAAACGGATCCTACAACCCGCGAAGCAACCCGGTTCAATCCCTGTCCATTCTCAGTTGATTTCCATAATTGATCAAGCCAATAGCATCATTTTAGGTCTAATTATAGTTTTGTAATCGCAATTACATAAACACTCGTCACGATTTCCTCTCTGTCGCGGGCACTGTTCATCCATCAATCTCAATCAATTCTCATTGTTTTCTTGCAATTGATTCATCAAGAAGTATTGTGGGATACTTACAAACGTTCTTGCAACATCAATTTCATTGTTCAAGCCCTTCCACTACTCGAATCAATCTCGAATTATTACAAGATTTGAGGCGTCTGTTCTTGACCAAAGCACCATCGATTTCCTTCGTTTTTGATTGGGTTCAACTCGGTTTGAGCTCCATAACCTTAATCCAAGGTCAATTTCACTCATGGATGTCCACAAATTCTAATTAGAACTTAAGTTTCATTGAGGGTTTTCGGGTTTTTGAGTTTGGGTCCAACTGGGTTCGAAGTCCAGCACTCACCATTCAATCCCCCTTCTTTTCCTCTTTGATATCCTATTCAATCTCTCTTTCCCTGGTGTTGTTTCAATTCGATTCTCTATGTTGTCTAATGATCAACAACTATGGATAGTTATGTTTTATCCTTATTTTGATTTCAAGCGGCAACAATTGCCACCAATCCTTCAATTATGGTGACAGATGTCACCAGGTGACAATTTCTCATCCATCTCAGCAAGGGACATGTGTCCAAATGCGACTAATCATGTGCTGAATCGTCCACGGGTCAAAAGACCATTTTGCACCTTCTTGCATAATTACCAATATGCCCCTAGCCTTCGCAGACCCGTAACTTTCACATCCGACCTCCAATGGACGCATACCGCCTGTCTACGGATTTAGCGTCCTGAGACCTATCCAACGGTTCTTCCGGAAAGTCCAAACAAGGTCCCAATCAAAAAGTCAACTTTTGCCCCCATAACTAAGGGAAAATCGTCATTTCCTTCCAATTTTTCCTTTTTTGAATTTTTGGGTCGTCACATTGAGATGCCTAGGTGGATGGAAACAATGGACTGCTATTCACAAGGTTCCCTGAATAGTAGATGAAATCTTGTGAAGATGGAGGGAAAGACAAGGGGGAAAATGGACTTAAAACTCTTGAATTAACTTGAATGTACCCAGCTAGGGTTTTCCTTTAGGAAGGCTCGAGTTTTTGTCTACAAATGGAGTCCATTTACAATGAGAATGAGCTCATTTTTTATAGTGATAATAGCTCCTCCAAATTTAGGAAATAAAATCCTAATTATATAAATACAATAAAAACATGCTAGAAACTAGCCTGGGAATCATATTTTCTTGATTTGGCATGAAATCCTAGGTGTCTAAGTTCATTTTGGTGGCTGGAAAATGCCAAATTCGTGCAGAAAATAGTGTTCGAGACGGGCGTTGAAGAAATAACTGAAATTCGATGGTCAGCTGTTGAAAATAGAAGGGAAGTTCGGCGGTCAGAGGCGCAAGAGACATGGTATTTCTCCGCCTTTCCGCTAGAATATAATGACACTTTGAAGATATACTTTTGTGAGTTTTGCCTCAATTTCATGAAGCGAAAAGAGCAGCTTCAAAGGCATATGGTGTGTGCCTCAAGTCTATTATCTTTCTTTGTTTAAATTACCTTGTTTTTGAATAGTTTGTTCTGTTTTGAACCACCAGTTTATTTCATTTTCAATTAGTTGTCTCATATTGTAGATGTCTGTTTGGTTATTTACGTATTTATTTGTACATTTCCTATTTGCATATGCAGATGAAATGTGATCTCAAGCATCCCTCGGTGATGAGATATACCGAAGTGGTACACTATCTATGTTGGAGGTTAGTTGCATTGTTTCTTCAAAACATATCAGTGGTTTTTTTTAAAGTAACTATTATTTATTCCCATAAGTAATCTGTAATTGACTCTGATTTGATAATAAAAAACTCGTGTTGTGTATAGAACTGACAATAGGTCGTGTCGTGTCGGGTTCGTAACGTGTCATGAACTCTGTTTTACCCAAATATGCCCAACTCGAACCCGACCCATTTAATAATCGTGTCAAAAATATTCAACCCAAACCCGACCAATTAATGACTCAGATAACCCGTATAACCCATTTAATAAACATGCTGTATTAGAAACCTAATTAACCTATGACCAGTCTCAAATCCCCCCGGGATTAACGCAGGACGTGCCTGATCTCGTCTGGATAATTCCGACTTTAGCCCCACCCGGGCTTCCAGAGTGCGCCAGGATCTGGAGGAGGAGTGTGATGTCTCGGTCTCTACTACAGCCCGCATCCGCGATCAACCTGAAGGACATTAAAACCATTGAAAGTTGTTAGTGGACAAAACAACAATTTATAAAAACATTTCATACAAAGAAGACATTTATGCCCTTCATTAAAAAAGTATGCATGCATTCGAAAACCAGTTAATCAAACCATTAGGGCCTTAGCCCAAAACCGTGAATCAAAGCACATGCGAACTCAGCCTAAATCAAATGCGTAGGGACTCAGCCTAAATCAATACAAGTGGGTCTCAGCCCAAAACCAATATATGTGGGTCTCAGCCCAAAATCGATCCTCGGCATCCCTGATGCTTAACATCTGAGATGTCGTGACCAATTCCACTGTCACGATTCCAAGCTACGCGTGCTACCCGGGGTCTTAAATCCCAAATCTCCCCAGGGTCCACACAGGTCAATAACCCGCAGATCAATGACCCTCTCTGAGGGGAGGTTTTAACCTCTGGAAATCCTGCTCCTGAGTCACTATACGGACCGATCGCTCCGTGCAATGACCCCTCACAGGCAATGCTCTGTGACTACTCCAGGATACTACGAGACGTCTGAAGGAGACAACCTACCACTCCAGGATACTACGGGACGTCTGGAGGGCAACCGTTCATGAGGATGGTATACGGAAAACCATTTCAAAACCATTCAAAGGGCTATGCCTGGGTTTTCCATAAAACCATCGTAAGTCCAAATCCATTTGGGGACCCCGACCCGAAATCACAATATAAACCATAACTCGGCCTCATGCCTGAATTCGTAAACCAACGGGGCCCCCAGCCCGATCATAAAACTCAAATGGGCCTTCAGCCCAATTTCTCATCAATTCAAATGGACTCTAAGTCCGATAGTTTCCAACCAAATGGGTCTAATGCCCAGTTCCACATTTCCAAAACACTTTCAAATCATAGTTCAACTGGGACTCGTGCCTGAATCACGATTTGATGCATCCCCATAAAATCTTCCAAAATCGTAAATCAGTTCCTCAGTTTCACGCCTTTCCGTGAAACTTTCGGAATCACATATAAACCGTGTAAAACATATGCACGTAGTACACTTGGCCGAAGAATTTACGGGGATGCATCAAATCGAGATTCGGGCACAAGTCATCCCCATGTGCCCTGCACCAGTCATCCTTATCCTTCGGCAGACCGGGTCCGACTAGTCCACCTGCAACGCCAGTCCGATTGAACCGGCATAACCGGTTGAGGTCCATAACTCATCCATTTTTCATCCTTTTTCATCCATTCCAATTCCTATAGTTTCCTCTAATCATTTCCTACCCATCCATGTGATTAAATCCAAGAAACTAATCCTAAAACTCATTGGTTCTGAAAACCATTTTGAACCCAAAATTCATTCTATGTTCTGGGCACTTCTAGGGGTCAAAGCTTCAACCTAAGGGTTCCATTTAGTTCTTAAGGTCCCTAAAAACGTATTTGGAGGTTCAATTTGGGTTAACTTGGCCGGAAACCAATTTCAGTGGCTAGCGGCCGAAATTCCTCTCAGCCGTCAGTCCTGCCGCTCAGCCGTTCTCCGCCGCTCAAAACCTCTCCTAGACGTTCCTACTAACCCAATAAACGCTTCCCAATCAACAAAAACAGCCCCCAACATCCCAACCCAAAATTTGAATTTGTAAACATAAAATTGGGGTTTTGGGGTTACCTGTTTCCTGGGCCATCGCCGTCGTCCACAGCGGTCCTATCATCACCCAGCCATCATCAGCCTCTTTCTGTTTCTCTCTCAGATCTAAGCCAGGTGGGGGTTGTGTTTCTCTCTCAGCCTCTCTCATCAGACATCATCAGCCATCATCAGCTTCTCTTTGTTTTGGGGTTGTGTTCGATGGGGTTTCGGGTTTGGTGGGAATGGAACAGGCAAATGGATGATATGCATGAATGAAGGAAAAGGGCAATGGATGAGTGACACTTGTCACTCATCCATTGGGACAATTCAAAATATCTAGGCCCACTTAAGACAAAAGTCAACTCATCTCGTAATTCGTGCAATAGTTTCTCGAAACTTCCGTGAACCGTAACTTTCCCTTCGAAAGTTCGATTTCGACATGTTGCTTGTCCACAGACTCGTATTGACCCGATTTACGTAACAGTCCTCGACCCTCGGGCATCAGACCTCCCGAGTCAAAAGTTAACTCTTTGCCCTCGTTCAAGGGAAAAATCTTAATTTCGCCCTGAACGTCCGTTAATTATCGGCTAATCCCCAATTAGCCTCATTAATCCAAGATTAGTCTTAATTAATCCTTAAAATTAGAGACGGGTCGTTACACGTTTAACCTATTTAACATGTTTAACCTATTTAACATATTTAACCTATTTAAACTATAAGATTTAATAAATATTTAAATAAGTAAATAGGTAGATATATGAATTATTAATGACACATTTACTAAACGAGTCAATATATAAGTCAATATACGATTAACTTGGAATCTACTCATTTATTAAATAGGTTAACAAATCATTATACGGGTTAACAGGTTGACCTGAAACCCAACCGTTTATTAAATGTGTCATAACGGGTTGATCGAATATGATATGGAATTTTAGTCGTGCGGGTTAACCCGAGTAAATCTCGTGTAAGATTTCGATTCGTGTCAAAAATTGTCACCCTTACTTATGTATATTTTTACTATATTTGTTATTTGAGTTTGTTGTTGTTATGACTTTTCTTTGCTTAAATGTGTTGAATCAAGTTGATGGCAAAAAGAACCCAGGTTTACGGGCTGAATTTTTATTATTTGGCTGAATTGTTTCTTGATCACATGACCTCGAGACAATGCTAAGGCAATCTTGAGGTATCAACCTTCTATCAAATCCAGGCAAAGGAATGATATAACCAACACGACTCATCACTATTAGCACTACTGTCACAAAGAACCTCCACCGAATCTCGCTCTTAAAGAACGCTTCAGCAGCATTATTAACTACTGAACTAAGACACAAAATCCAGAAACTGATTTCTAAATGTCAGAGTCTAGCTTGCTCAGCATCTAACTTTTCAATTTCGATTTGTTTCGACATTTCTGACCTGCTACTCGAACTTGGTGGATCAATTTCGATTTTTTTAAAGTTAACAAAACACAAAATCTATTAATTTTCAGAATTTTTCATCATTTCTATAATTTTCCGTTGGGAAGGTTGAGGATGGAGGTGGTGCGAGTGGCTTCCATCGGGGGACTGTGAACAGTTTCGCAGAGCGGGATATTATCTCTTCCTATGGTGATCAATTTACAATTCAGGTTTGGTTGGTGTTTGGTCACTGCTCCTAAATTCTTAATTGCTGATATTAGGGTTTAATTTTCTTGTTCTTTCCCATTGTCGTTCAATCAAATTTCTGATTTCAATACGACTAGTCCTTTGACTGCTATCCGTATACAATTCAGGTTTGGTTGGTTTTTGGTCACTAATCTTAGATTCTTAATTGCTGATATTAGGGTTTAATTGTTCAATTTTCTTTCCCATTATCGTTCAATCAAATTTCTGATTTCTAGTCCTTTGTAGAGATATAGGTGTTTTTTAGAGGTTGTTTAAGAAAAGAGTGTTCATGGTAAAGTTAAGAGTGCAAGATAAATATAATATTTTCAATGTCTCTGGCTGCATGATGGACATATGTATTCATTCTTACTTTTGTGGTACCGTGCACAATGCTCTAGTAGCATTTTCCATTTTGACAATAACTTGTTCACATGATGGATAATTAGACTTACATTATCCAGTTTAATTATTGTTTTTGCATGCTTTTAGTTTAAAATTGGTATGCCTTGCATGTTTTAGTTGGGTCAATTTGTTTTTTAGTTATGCCAAAGACAAGTCAGGACCTTCCCTCCCCAATATTTTCAAAAGTGTATGCAGATATGAACCAACTCCAGAGTCTAGCAGTGATTTACACATCTCAATACTTCTCTAGCTCCATGTGATGCACATTATGAATCTTGGACTTATGTGATTATAGATAGCCTAGTCACCAGTCACTCCTTGTGGTGGGTGGAGGCAAGAGATACATTGAAACCGCTCGTTCTTGCTTTCTTCACGAGTGTCTTGCCTGTCATTGACATGAGGATCCACCTTTCAAAAAGAACAAAGAAAAAACGTTAATAATCAAATATAAGAAGCTAAATATAGTAAGGATATTGATCTAACGAGAATAGACCAGTTGGTGCTCAGCCTGTGAGAGAGAATTGAGACCGCCTTCAAGTCGTTTCCTATCTTTATAAAAATCTCCTGAGTTGCCCCCAACCTCTGGTAGAACTTGTGCAGTCCCATTCCATTGTCAATGTCATTGAGGATGAAGTGGTCATACGCCTTGCGAAGCAAGAGGGGGGAGGGAGGGTCCTGGCTTGTCTTTGGCATAGCTGAAAAGCAAATTGACTCAACTAAAACAAGCCAAAGACAAACCAGGACCCTCCCTCCCTCCTCTTGGTTCGCAAGGCGTATGACCACTTCATCCTCAATAGCATTGACAATGGAGTGGGACTGCACAAGTTCTACCAGAGGTTGGGGGCAACTCAGGAGATTTTTATAAAGATAGGAAACGACTTGAAAGCGGTCTCAATTCTCTCTCACAGGCTGAGCACCACCTGGTCTATTCTCGTTAGATCAATATCCTTACTATATTTAGCTTCTTATATTTGATTATTAACGTTTTTTCTTTGTTCTTTTTGAAAGGTGGATCCTCATGTCAATGACAGGCAAGACACTCGTGAAGAAAGCAAGAGCGAGCGGTTTGAAGGCATCTCTTGCCTCCACCCACCACAAGGAGTGGTGACGAGGTTATCCATAATCACATGAGTCCAAGATTCATAATGTGCATCACATGGAGCTAGAGAAGTATTGAGATGTGTAAATCACTGCTAGACTCTGGAGTTGGTTCATATCTGCATACACTTTTGAAAATATTGGGGAGGGAAGGTCCTGACTTGTCTTTGGCAGAACTAAAAAGCAAATTGACTCCACTAAAACATGCAAGGCATACCAATTTTAAACTAAAAGCATGCAAAAACAATAATTAAACTGGATAATGTAAGTCTAATTATCCATTATGTGAAAATTATTGTCAAAATGGAAAATGCTACTAGAGCATTGTGCAAGGTACCACAAAAGTAAGAATGAATACATATGTCCATCATGCATCCAGAGACATTGAAAATATTATACTCATCTTGCACTCTTAACTTTACCCTGAACACTCTTTTCTTAAACTATCTCTAAAAAACAACTCTATCTCTACAAAGGACTAGTCTTATTGAAACAGAAATTTGATTGAACGACAATGGGAAAGAAAAAGAAAATTAAACAATTAAACCCTAATATCAGCAATTAAGAATCTAAGAGCAGTGACCAAAAACCAACCAAACCAAACCTGAATTGTATATGGATAGCAATCAAAGGACTAGTCGTATTGAAACCAGAAATTTGATTGAACGACAATGGGAAAGAACAAGAAAATTAAACAATTAAACCCTAATATCAGCAATTAAGAATCTAGAAGCAGTGACCAAACCAAACCTGAATTGTATACGGATCACCACAGGAAGAGACCGAGAAGACAACTGTGAGCGACCCCCAATACTTGGCTCTCGAAATTGGAAATGAAAAAATAACCACAGCCTTACCTCTTAAGGCTTGTTTGAAGTCTCAGGATACCAACCGTCCGATCTGAACTATTCCAGCAGCCCGATTTGAACTATTCTTTTCTTCTTTCTTTCTTTTTTTTAAGATAAATTTATGAAACATAAATGGTTGATATTAAACTATATGTCTTAGAATTAACTAAGTACATAGGCATGTTGCAGGACCTAAAATCAAACGAATCAATAAGTAAAAACATAATATAATAAAATTAAAAGATATTACATGACCGTCCAATAATTATCCAGTTTAGCACATACAAATCCGGAAGAAATCGAATATATGGCTAAAGCAAAACCCAAACCAATACATATATGATAAACTTATTGTTGGGCAAAGAATCAACTGCATTAAGAAGATTAAGCTAATAGTCATGTTGAGTCCGTATTTCTTAGAATTTTAACCATTATTTCAGTGCCAAAATCATTCTCAATTCATGAAAACGATGCTTAACCAAGTAAAGTAAACAGCACCAATAGGAAAACAACTAAAATGTAAAAAGGATAAGAAATGCACCTAGAAACTGAGACACGTTGCTCCTACCTTGGTATAGATTACCAAGAGCACATGTACCCTGGTGAGCAATAAACATGGTGATTTAAGTTTCTCAACAATCAATGGTAACAAAAACCTAATTACAAAAATTCAAAGCTGCATAGCTTAACTTTAACAGCTAAAATTTGGTAATACCTCGTATAACAGGGAAAATCATCCTGGGTGGGGGCAATAATCTTCACACAAACCTTTATTGGAAAAAAAATAAAAATTATTCTTCATTAAACAACCTAAGATTGAAGCACCAAATAGATGGTAAACAAAGAAGAAGGATGTACATATCAATGGAAAGTACGCCAGAATGCAAAGGGGAAATATACCGTATGTGTGTACAGGGTGAGGAAAACACTGAAATATGAATATGGAAACTCTACAACGATCACTTCCCTCATCATCTCCCCCGGAATCATAAGATACTTCATACGATTTGGAAGAAAGTGCGGATTGCTGTTCGTGGTGTCGACGTTATCAGATGAATTTGAGTTTCAGTCGCTCTAAAGTACCTTTTTTTAATATTAAGCAAGAAAAAAAAATTAGGGACTTTGTTCACAATATGAGAAATTTAGCTAAAACAGAGTCCCAGTTTAATACAACTATATAGAAGAGATAAGATAAAGGCTTAAAATTTAACATATTCAATAGGTTACGTACAAATATAAAATAAGAAAACTGACCATGGGTTGAAGGCCGGCCGGAAAAGACGTGTTTTTTATCGGAAAAGATGTTAGACCGGAAAAGACATGTTTTTGATCGAAAATACATAAACCAACTGTGCTCGTGGAGAGATCAGGCCAGGCAAGGCACGGCACCCAGGTGGCTGAAAAAACCACATCCCCGTCCGGCGAAGAAACAGCCTAAACGTGTCCATCAAAATAAGGTCAGAAAACATCCATGGAGGGAGAGATCCCAGCCGATGGCCTACTATATCGGAGAAACAACACATCCCTCGGCGAACCAGCAAGAGAGGCCAGATCTGAGAAATAATACATCCGCCGGCGAACCAACAAGAGATCCAATCTTCCTCTTTTTTTTTTCTTTTTTAGCTGACAAAATATCTAATATAAGAAAGAAGAAATGTATGTAGGATGGAGAGATATAAAGAAACTAAAGATGTCCGGCCGTCCGTCCTCGGGAGAGAGAGAGAGAGTTTAGAGAGAGACTCATTCATTGAAACCTCCACCAACCCATCACCCATCACCCATCACCCATCCATAATCCATAATCCATAATCCATAATAAAATCATCATAAAAGAAAAGAGCGAGAGAGACGTGGAGGATGTTAATTGGAAGCAATTGAAACGGGTAACCTTCTTTATATTTTATTTGGTTTTTGTTTTTTGATTTTTTGATAAATCAAATTAAAAGGAAGTTAATATTATATTTTGTAACTGTAGATTTAGTGGTGGAATGAAGTAATGATCTGATTTTCACAATTATACAAATTATAATGTACCACATAATTTGCCATATTTTATTCTTAATTAGCCAATTACTTTTGGCCAAATCCACCATTTAGTATTCTTTTTCCAAATTTGTAGTATTCTTTAGTACTCAGATATTTTTCACATTTTCCAAAAAAAAAAATTCGTATAAAAATAAATATTTTTACATTATGTAGACTCAAAATCTAAATAAAAAATAACAACTTTTCATGGATTAGCCGTTTTCTTCCCTTAATCATTCACAAATTCTTGTTAAAAAATAAAAATCATTCGCAAACAAATGTACAGCTCACTATCACTTAGCCCTCACCATTTGGCCTAGAAGCTCATGAACTTGTAGGTATCTGTTAGGCCTGTTAACAAAAAATTCGACTCGACCCACTACAGGCTATAGGTCAGTCTGACCCAAAAGTTGATGGGCTAGACTTGGGCTTAGGGTATTCAAATCCAATAGATCTGAACCCGATAAGGCCGGGTAAGCCCAGCACGGTCCGCCCGTATAAACCCGGCCCATAAAGCATTCATAGTGCAGTTTACATCATTATCAAAGTAAAACTAACTAATTAATTAATTTTGATATGATTAAACACAACATAAGTATAGATTTTTTGTTTATTAATTAATGTATTTTCCTAATATTATGATGATGCATTACTTTTTTTACATACATATATATAATATTCGATGAATTATATTGTAACTAATTTGCCCCATCAAGTACTATTTGCAGCATCTTGAAAAAAAAAAATATATATATATATATATATATATATATGGCTCCATAATTTGTTGAATAAGTTATTTTTGAAAACTCAATTGAGTCCGACTCAAGTGGGCTTATTGGGCTTGACCCATAAAACATTATAAAAGCCTGACTCAAATCCGACCCGATAAAGGGTATGGGCTTTCATATTACCAAACTCGTCCGACCAGGCCCAAAAATTTTCAAATTATGAAATAGACCCGGCCCGTTCCGACCCAAACTCAACAAATTTGGACCGAACGACCGAACTTGCCCTACCCGATCCAATAATAAGGACTACTATCACTCACGTATATGCCCCCACCTACACCAACCATTCACATGTCCAACACATGTGGGGTAAATTCTATTTAATTATTATTTTCTTTTATAATTACAACATATTGGGTAATTAAGTGGGGTAAAACTCTTTAAAAAAAAACACAAAAACTAAATTTTGTAAAATTACCATATAATATTTATACGTAAAGTCTAAATTTTGTAAAGTTAATGTGGTGATTGGAACTGTTAAAACTATGAGAAGAGGGTTATATAACACGTATAATATTGACTAAAGATGGTAAGTTGGTGTGGGTCCCTCGCGTTTCTTCTTCTTTTGCTTATATTTGTCAGTAGGAGAATAGAGCATCAACTAAATAATAATCATGGATTGAAAAATCGTCACTATCGCCGATATATCGTCCGATATATCGGCGATTCCGACCGGCGGCATATAAGAAGGGGGGAAGAAATTGGCTGAAATTTCGACATGATTTCTTGTTTTGAGCCCACAGATCCTTTCTTTGGATCAAAACGATGAAGATGCACAATTAAATCGTAAAAATCGGACGTAAAACGAAGAAGATTGAGCCGGGTCTTGCAGTCGGGTTGGGAAACCCGGGTTGCAGACCCGGCTGGAGGTAGGGGATGACTTCTATTGTTTATATTTATATGATTGGCGTTAGTTAATTTGCAAACTTGCTGGCTAGCATCGTTGGTTGGCGTTTTGCTTCTCAGTTGGGGGGTCTTAGGTTCGATCCCCCTCAAGCCATAAGTTACCTTTTTTTCTTTTCTTTTTTATCCATTTAAATTCATTTCTTTTTTTCCTTTTATATCCATTTAAATTCATTTCTTTTTTTCCTTTTTTATCATTTGAATTCATTTTTTTTTCCTTTTTTATCCATTTGAATTCATTTCTTTTTTTCCTTTTTTATCCATTTGAATTCTTTTTTTTTCCCTTTTTTATCCATTTGAATTCATTTTTTTTCCCTTTTTTATCCATTTTAATTCATTTTTTCCACTTTTCAACAAAGTTTGGGTTTTTTTCTTTTTCATTTTTTATCCAATTTTAAATATATCAATTACTTCCAATTTTTAAACAAAGTTTGATCCTATTTTTTCATCTTTTTTTCCAATTTTAAATATATTTAAACTTATTTTATCATTTTTCTTATATTAAATTTTTGTATGTTTATTGTTATGTTTTTAATATATTAACATTCAATTATAGTAACTCACTTTAATTTATGTTTATATTTAAGATTTTATATTATCAGTCATCGTCAGAATCATATTACATCATATTATTCATCATATATTTATTATATCAAAATCATTTTATAGTTTTTATTAATCATATATAACCATTATTGGGTATTTAAGTTTTCCCCAAAGTTTCATTCTAAATTTCCAACTTTTAGATCGAATTTCCGTCATTTTTGTTGACCGTAAACGATATCGATATCGATACTGATATTTGGGGCGAGATATCCGTAAATTTGACGAGCGATATATCCATCGATATCGATATTTCAATCCTTGATAATAATTTAATCAAACATTGACTCCAAAAACCCAAAAAAAAAAAGCGTCAGAAAACAGGCGGTGGCTTTTGGCTTTTACTCATGCGTGAGCAAGCATCGATCTCACCAAATTCATTTGTTGTCTATGTAGAGAATCATCCAGCCTAAACTTATGCCCATGTGAACTTCTCAATCCCATCTCCTAATTTAGCAAAAAAAAAAACTAAACTTATCATCATTTCTTAATCGATGGATATCTTTTAAATTAGATAGAGGATGTTTAATTTCAAGATTAGGAATATAGAGAATTTGCCTATAATAATGATAGACGCCTGCTCTTCTTTGTAGGGTATTTACCATATGCAATTAATATTAGTTTTTCATAAATAAAATAATTACCTTATTGCATTAACAAAAACTCATTTTTGTTTAAATTAATTTCAATAACATGTTTTGTTGATTGTAATTTTGTTATATATACACAAATTCTACCCTCCATTTTCTCTTCTTCTACTCCCAAAGAAAAAACCAAGTAAAGGGAACTGCATTTCTCTTTTTATTCTGAATTTGTAATAAGAGTTCTTTTGTAGTAACTATATAATGCCCATATCTGAGTTCACCAGTGTATTGTTTGCTATTTTTTCAATTTTTACTTTTACCCAAAATCTTCATTTTAAAATTCTTATTTCCCAAATCTTCTACCTTACTGTTGGAGCAGTTTTGCCATAATATATCTCGTTTGTTGTCGTCACAATGGTTAGATTAGGGCATTTTGTTCTTTATTTGTTTTTATACGCAATTGAATCGCTAGAAAGCAAGCATTCCTCATATCCATCATGCTCTTCAAACTCTTCACAATCATACTCAAAGGTTACTACTAACCTATACAAGTCCAAATCATACTCAAATGTTACTAGTAACATATAAAAGTCCAAACTATAAATTCTCAAAACTCCCGGAACATTCAACGTGTCCCAAACACGCTTATGAGGTAAAAAATCTATAAATGACCTATCAACCCACCTCTGATTGACCTAACACTACCACCATTTGATTCAGATCGTCGAAACCTTTCGAACATAACCAGTTTTATCTCGTAATTCGTGTCCACGCGCCCTCACGCACTGGTCAACGGTGGTCAATGCTGGCGTTAGCAAGGTCAAAGTTGACGTCAACAAAATCAACACTAACGTCAGCAAAGTCAATGCTGACGTCATCATGTTGACATCACCCTGACATCTAACACATGTCATGTTTGACAGGCTGCCACTTGGCACCACCCGATTGGTTCATGTGTCTGACAATGTCAGGTTTGATAGCATGCCACATGACAGCACCTGATTGGTCCACGTGGACTGACAACTTTGACAGATTATGACGTGGACTGTCACGTCATCATCGTCAACCTCCAACCGGGTTGACCCGTTTCTCTATAACAGTTCAAACGACCCGTGAACCTGACCCGATCCGTTCTTCCTCCTCCGACCACCAAAACTTCCCATTTTTCGACCATTCTGATTATTTCATCCCTAAAAACCTATCTAATTTCAAAATTAGGAGAAAAGCCCAGAAATTACCTTACCCAGATTGAACAATCACGACCCACCTTTAAACCACCATCTAGGGATGCTCAGCCATCCATTCCTTTCGATTCTTTTTCTTATGAGCTCGTCTCAACTAAGAAAACACAACCCAATCGTCAAGACCGTTCCCAAACGTCCAAATATGAATTTCAAATTTTGCATTTAAAAAGGTTTCTGGTTTACCTTCCCGTGGCTTCCTATGGCGTTTACGGCAGCCCAGCCGCCCTGCTGCAGCCTTTCAGCCTCTCACTCACCTTCAATTTCTCTCTCTCTGGTCTTAGCTGTAGGGAATGTTAATGGGGATTTGGGGAATGGGTTTTGGGTTGGTTTGAATGAAATAGGAATTGAGGATGCGTGTATATGGGATAGGGGCAATGGATATTGTCACTCATCCATTGGGCCTTAACACAAATATATGGCCCTACTAAATGACAAATGTCAACTTGCCTCGTAAAATGTGTCACCGTAAATAGTTCCCAAAATTTTTTGTGACCTGTAACTTTTTTGTACGATGTTCGATTCCGACGTGTCGTTTATCTGCGGACTTGTATCATCTTGATCTACGTAACGAACGTCGGTCCTCATGCATTTGACCTTCCAGGTCAAAAGTCAACATTTTATCCTTATCTAGGTGCAAAATCGTCATTTTTCTTAATCGTCCGATAATTCTCTGTCAGGACCCACCCCGGTTCCACCCCGAAATCCGAGGTAAATCCCGCTCCTGTCTGACTTCCCGACACAAATACTCAAGTAAAACTCACTCAAACCCCATCAGACGCAGGAGTAATTAAACAAAATATTCCGACTTTAATCTATGCTGGATCCCTCACGTCACTTCGATGCCTCAGACACTGCCTCGACGTCCAGACCCCGCGCTATCTCCACAACCTGGAGGGCAAGTTAAAACAAAAGTGTGAGTGGACCATAATAAAAGAAAAGTTCTAAACAGTTATCAGAAAACCGATTTTAACCCTCCGTTTTGAAAACCACATGCACAACCAATAGTTATGAACACATCACTTTACCCTAAACCGCATCATAAGAAACAGAAACACTATAAAACAGTTAATCATAAAACCGTATCAGAAACCATAAACATCAAATCATCATTTTCCGATCAAACCTGCTGGACCTATCCGAGTCTTTAAACTCCCGAGTCTTTAAACTCAATCCAGGCCTTAATCATATCCGAGTCTTTAAACTCAAGGCCTACGGGGGAAATCAATATATCCGAGTCTTTAAACTCCCGAGTCTTCAAACTCAATCTGGGTCTTTAAACCCAATCCGGCCGGTCCCCCGTCACATATATCCGAGTCTTTAAACCCAATATCCAAATCCAGCAAATCCAATCCCAAAACCATTGAAAATCATTTACCAATCCACATCCAAACCCGAATCCGAAATCACTGGTCCGATACCCTTCCGGTATCCAGAACCGTCATTCCGAACCCAAATCCGGAATCCACTTTCCTGCACATTTAATTCCCAAATCATGTTTCAAAATCCTTTTGTAAGAAATCAAACTAGTTATCATTTAAAATCCCAAAACCCTGGCATTTTACTCAGAAATCGACATATCTCGTAAAAAGTGTCAAATACCGTATTTCTCGAAAAACGTGCAACAATGTAAAACCAACCAAAACATATGCAATAATGATTAAATCCACAAAACAACGATAGAAAACAGTTATGCATGCTCAAGTTTAGAGAAGGGGTCCACTCACAGTACTGAGCCCTACTCGCGTCCCGAACGTCCAGCCCGTTCCTTGGCTTCCTCGGGAAATCCCGATCCTGTCAAGCACCGTCAACATACGTCACTAACACGTCTACGAAACAACTACCTAATTTTCCTCAACATCCCCGAACCGAAGACTTAAAACCCGGGACCCTAAACTTTCACCCTCGCGAAACTAAACTCAAACGACGTCCGATTGACTCGAAACCAACTCTATTGAACTCACCATAACTTCTAGACCAAAATCCATGTTGATCGTTTTTCCCATCGCCACCGCACGCGCCCCCACGCGCCGCCTAAAGTGGCTGTGCGTGGCCCTCACGCGCCAGCTACAGTGTATCAGCTACCTCGAGCCAACCCGGTTCGCCACAGTCACCTGCAACTCAGACCGGCGTTAGCGGTTCACCGCCGTGCCTGTCCTATTTCCTTCCCTTTCTTCACCAAGCTCATCGTCCAGTTCCAAGCTATCCATTCCCCAACTCCTCAGACCTCGACACCGTCCCTAGCCCGTCGACTAAAGCTCGAACCAAACAACCCAAAAACCCCTGTTTTCCTTCCCGGCCACCCACAACTTCCCCCTTCACGGTGGCTACACCAACCTCTTCCTAGGACTCTACCAAACCTCAACCAACCCTCCTGGACTGTCGACTCAGCCCTAAGTTCGACGACTCGCCGTTTGAAACCCACGGCCAAAACAGAGCACCAGAGTGCTCATCTTTGCCTGAGCCCCGCCGTGTACGGCCCCGTCACGGCGACCATCCTAGTCGACACTTAGGACCCTCCTGAACATAACCCTGACCTTCAATTCTCTCAACTCTCAGCCAAACCTCACGACTTTCCAAATGAAATTTCACGGGAAAACAGAGCAAGGAAGCTTACCCTTCGATTGCAGCTCCGCCGTGCGCACCGCCGCCTACCACGGTGCTCGTTGGCCTCCATGCAACCTCCTGAACGTCCCACAGTCGTGGTTTGAGCCGCCTCACGGCGTAGCCACCACCTCGAACTCTCAGGCTCCCTGTTTTCCCCAAACCTTCTCCGCACCTCCGCCTTGCCGCCGTGCACGATTGCACCACCAAAACCCGATCAGCAACTCACTCCTACCTCCCCGTCACTCTCACAACTCAATCTTCAGTCACCCTTGCACCCAGATCGATCAATTAATCTCAATCTCTCACCCTCTGTTCTCTGTTCTTTGAACACACACCAACACGAACAACACGGATGCACCCAATTAATTGGGACCGTGAACACACATGATTGCACCAGAAGCCTCTACACACAAGCCACATGTCACAATCCAATCCACACTCTCCCATATGGCCCAACCTCAGCCGTTCATTTCCTTCTTTCTGCACAAATCCCAATGTGCAGAAAGACCAAAATACCCTCCTGTTTTACTCATTTTACGGTTTTACCAAAACTTCCTAGACCCGTAACTCTCGCCTCGTAAGTCCGATGAGTACGTGCCGCCCGTCATCGAACTCAGGACGACAAGAACTATCTAACCATCCTAGGTCAACCTACCAAAGCTCGATTATTCAAAAAGTCAACTATTCCCCCTAATTTACTCAATTTACGATTATACCCTCAACCGTCCGAACATCACAATTCCCTCCTCGGACGTCGGAATCAGGCGTGCCACCTGCCTATGGATTCGTGACGTCCTAAACTACGTCCTGGTCACTGGTCAACCCCCATTTGACCACCCGAACTAAAAGTCAACTATTTTGCCCAAACCAGGGGCAAAATCGTCATTTTTATCGGTACCAACTAACCACGGATTAATCTCACTAATCACACCTTAATCACTATCTTAATCCCGGCTCTCGGGACGGGTTGTTACATTCTCGACTAAGTCCCGATTAGTCTCACCAACCCTCAATTAACTCTTAACAAATTTCGTAAATTCGGGATGGGTCGTTACATCACCAGCGTATTATTTACTATTTTTTTTTCCAATTCATCCTTTTACCCAAAATGTTCATTTGAAATTTTTTATTTCCCCAAATCTTCTACCTTACTGTTGGAGTAGCTTTGTCGTAATATATATAGTCTGTTTTCCTCACAATGGTTAGATTGTGACATTTTGTTCTTTATTTATTTTTATGCGCAATTGAATCGCCGGAAAACAAGCCTTCATCAAATTGGTCATGCTCTTCAAATTCTTCACGACCATATGTGATAGGCTTGATGATGGTGGCTGTTTCTTTTGGTAGAGGTAGTTTGTTTAGAGTTATAATGTAACGCCCCGAAAATTTGGAAAATTTGAGGAAAAGGACGATTTTGACCCTAGTAATAAGAGACGAAAGTTGACGTTTTGATCGGGATCTTGTTTGGACTTTTTGGAAGTACCGTTTGATAGGTCTCGGGACGCTGAATCCGTAGACATGCGGCATGCGTCAATCGGAGTCCGAACGAAAAAGTTATGGGTCTAGAACGATGAGGGGCATTTTAGTAATTTTTCCAAGTAGGGGTAAAATGGTAATTTTAAGTAAGGGACTTAATTAAACGGTGCAAGGTATTAAATGATTTATATTGGCTGATTCAGCCTATGATAGTTTAAAGTGTGACACATGTCACTTGTTACTAACACTTAGTGGCACTTAGTTGCCTTTTGTATAATTAACTAATTAATGAAACGGTTGCATTGTTAATTAGCATATGAACTGTTCGTATTTTACCAAAAACAGAGAACAACACTAAACCACATCAAAACGTTGATTGATCCATCATCCCAGAGAGTAGAGCAATTGAATAGAGAACAAAAAGGGAGGAATTAAGTGAACAACTGAGTGAGAAGTGAAAGGAATTGGACCTGGAACCAAACTGGGAACACCCGAAAAAACTACCTAAACACATAAATATCGAATTTGATGTCCTAGACGGTTTCGATTGAAATTGACGTGATCTTTAGCTTCTTGGGAGCTAGACGACTCGAACCAAATCAATTGGGAAGTCAATTGATGGTGAATTTACGAAGAACAGCCCCTGTGATTGTGTCGAATTTTGGAGATTGAGTTCGACTACTTGGAGGTATGAAACTTTGAAATTGATTCCAAATTTATGCTTAGAATGGACCTAAGATGCTTCCTGTATGAATAATTGAATGATACAGGTTGATTTTGGGTAAAACCCGAATGAAGGCCTGTCGGGTATCCACCTTGAGTTGATGGATTCTAGGGTTCGATTCATGAAATTGAAGTCACCGATCAGTTATAATCATGGAAGGGATGAAAATGAGTGAAAGAACGGGAGGAATTGGGTTCAATTTGATGGAAAACAAATCGGGTTGCACCGCGGGTTGCAAACCCGGATAACAGGAAAATGGGTGAAGGTGGTGACACTGTTCACGGCGCGTGGTGAGGTTTCTAGGAAAATGTCCAACAGGTGTTTTACTCTTTGGTTTCGAGTCGATCGGACACCGTCTAGATCATGTTTCGAGGGTCCGAAGATTTATGTTATATTTTAAATTAATGTTTAACTCCCGGAAAATTACGGGGAATTGATATGATGTAAATTGAGTTGTTAGTAATCTTGCATACTGATTTTGAATAGGATTCGAGATTCCTGGCAAGTGTCAGAAATTACGGAAACGCATGCAGCTCGGGAAACGAGCGGTTTGGACGGTGTGTGAGTGGACGTTTGTTTTATAAACCATGATGCATGCATAGTTAAATGTTTTACATTATTGATTACATGATTTGACTTGCATTGATGTCTTGATGGTGTGGCAAGATTATGTGTGATTTAATGATTATTTTAATCGGTCTTTCGGGTACGTTTTTCGAGAAAATGTGCAAATGGTATTTTGGGCTAGGCCCGGAGTCAAAATGGTTTCAAAATGGATATTTTGATGAATTGATAAGTCAAGGATGATTTCTGGATTATTTTAATGTTTTCCATGTGATTTTACGAATTTACGTATAATTGGTATTTGGGCTTAAAACCCTGTTGGGAATGCTTATGACTTGATTTGAGGTCATGGATATGATTGATATGTGTTATGATATGGATTGTGTTTGTGATTGTGGATCCTGGATACTGGATCATGTGCTAGATGGTGCGAGTGCAGTTCCTAGACGTGACTCGGATGTTGCGTGAATGTAGTTCCCGAGTATGTGGTACGTCTAGATGGTGCGTGTGCAGTTTCCAGACATGATGGATATGACTCGGATGGTGCCTGAGTGCAGTTCCCGAGGTTAGCCTACGGGTAGTGCGGATGTGACTGTGTGCTTGATTGTGCACTTGTGAATAGTGCGGATTGATTGATTGATTGGTTGTATTGTTTGATGTTGATTGTGATTACGTACTGGTATTGAGTACGAGTTTTTGGTCTGTGTGACCAGGTGCTTATGTTTTCATCTGTTTTGGCCTGAGAGCCGGGATTTGATTTATTTTGTGATTTGGTTGGAAAGCCGGTGCTTGTGATTCATATGTTTTTCCCTATGCATGCATGGTTTGATAAACTGGAGGGTAACTGATGTGTTTCCAAATCATTTTAAATGATATTATTTTTGTCCACTCACACCTTTTCTGTTTTGATGACCCTCCAGGCCGTGGCACAACGTTCGGGGCTGATCACGAGGCGGAGGCATGAGCGGAAAGCAGTACAGTTATCCCTTGTTTGATAGGTGCTGAAGGGTATTTTTGGGACTTAGTTGACTTGTCAGACGGGAGCAGGACCGGGCACGGTTATCGAAGTCTCGTTGGGACAGGTCCTGTCAAAGTGGTATCAGAGCATTTGGTTACTGATCTGTGATGCCCCGAGACGCGAGCCTTGTGCATGGCCTGGCGATGAGCTCGAGGGTCCAGACGTCGAGAGAGCCCAACGTCTGGGAGCCACTAGATTTACGGGCCAGAGCAACCCAGAAGAGGCCTATGAATGGCTTATTCAGTTCGAGCGGTTTTTTGAGATTATGAGATGTCCACCAGAGGATATGGTCTTATTAACCACCTTTATGTTGAGTGGTAATGCTTACCGATGGTGGCGTGGATTACAGATGACTGGTATAACTGCTCATACCTTGACGTGGGAGACTTTCCGAGATCGGTTCCTAAATCAATTCTACCCCCAATCCTTCCGAGATGCTAGAGAAGTTGAATTCCTTCACTTGAGGCAGGGGAATCTATCAGTAGTCGAGTATGAGCAGAAATTCTTGAACCTATCAAATTTCGCTCCTCTGTCTGTGGAAACTGAGGAAGATAAGTGTGCAAGGTTTGAGCAGGGATTGAGGAATGCAATCCGGGGCGCTGTAACGGTAGGTTCGTATTCGAGCCTGAGAGAATTATCAGATGCTGCTACTCGAGTGGAGGCGACTTTACCCATTCGAGAGCGTGATAGAAGCTCGGGACGCTACCGAGAGCATCAGAGTACCGGAAGTACGAGTCAAGAAAATAACCCAGATGATACTCGAGGAGGTATGTCACGGCCCCTTCCCTCAGAACCATCAGATAGCGTTTCAATTTCATCGCCATCACAGCGTACACCAATCACTTGCTTTCATTGTGGAGAGCGTGGCCATATTAGGAAAGAATGTCCGTACCGGTCGAATCAAGGGGCGACAGATCGTACAACTGTGGGTCGACACCAAGGACCAATGTCGACAGGTACCAGTAGCGCCAGAACTGGGCGACCAGGTCGTGGTCAGCCTTCGAGTTCACGAACGTAGACCTTGAAAACTGTCATAGTGTGTTGCACGATCTTGGTGTGACTGTAGCTGTTGTGATTATTAGTATATATTGTTATGTTGTGGTTGTGATTATTAGTACTGTTATGCGTGTGTTTTAGCTTGAACCGTTGTACTATTGTGTGTTTGTTTTGTAGGTTGTACTGTTGTGTTTGTTGAATAAATATTGTGAATTTCGGGGACGAAATTCTTTAAGGGGGAAAGTTTTAACGCCCCGAAAATTC